>CM019066.1:44987288-45697288 GCA_009667805.1 Leptobrachium leishanense | reverse complement strand
ACCTCAATGTATCGAAATCCGCTTACAATATAAATTAATATAAATTAAATGCGGAAGTCCGTAAATAATTTTTTTACTGTCACAGTAATAACGGACAAGTCTGTATGTTAACATTTAGCATTTACGACCCACAAATCCCTGCTTTAACATTCCAGATAAGGGACGCCATCTAGAGTTTACGACCTTTCATCACAGTAATATTTCTGCCTGTATGCTGATAATGCAGACCCCGTGTGACATTGTGCCAGATAAGGGACGCCATCTAGAGTTTACAACTTTTCATCCAAGTGATATTTCTGCCTGTATGATGATAATGCAGACCCCGTGTGACATTATGCCAGATAAGGACGTCATCTAGAGTTTACAACCTTTCATCCCAGTGATATTTCTGCCTGTATGCTGATAATGCAGACCCCGTGTGACATTGTGCCAGATAAGGGATGCCATCTAGAGTTTACAACTTTTCATCCAAGTGATATTTCTGCCTGTATAATGATAATGCAGACCCCGTGTGACATTATGCCAGATAAGGGACGTCATCTAGAGTTTACAACCTTTCATCCCAGTGATATTTCTGCCTGTATGCTGATAATGCAGACCCTGTGTGACATTGTGCCAGATAAGGGACGCCATCTAGAGTTTCCAACCTTTCTTCCCAGTAATATTTCTGCCTGTATGATGATAATGCAGACCCCATGTGACATTGTGCCAGATAAGGGACACCATCTAGAGTTTACAACCTTTCATCCCAGTAATATTTCTGCCTGTATGCTGATAATGCAGACCCTGTGTGACATTGTGCCAGATAAGGGATGCCATCTAGAGTTTACAACCTTTCTTCCCAGTAATATTTCTGCCTCTATGATGATAATGCAGACCCCGTATGACATTGTGCCAGATAAGGGACGCCATCTAGAGTTTACAACCTTTCATCCCAGTAATATTTCTGCCTGTATGCTGATAATGCAGACCCCGTGTGACATTGTGCCAGATAAGGGACGCCATCTAGAGTTTACAACCTTTCATCCCAGTAATATTTCTGCCTGTATGCTGATAATGCAGACCCTGTGTGACATTGTGCCAGATAAGGGACGCCATCTAGAGTTTACAACCTTTCTTCCCAGTGATATTTCTGCCTGTATGATGATAATGCAGACCCCGTGTGACATTATGCAAGATAAGGGACGTCATCTAGAGTTTACAACCTTTCATCCCAGTAATATTTCTACCTGTATGCTGATAATGCAGACCCTGTGTGACATTGTGCCAGATAAGGGACGCCATCTAGAGTTTACAACCTTTCTTCCCAGTAATATTTCTGCCTGTATGATGATAATGCAGACTCCGTGTGACATTGTGCCAGATAAGGGACGTCATCTAGAGTTTACAACCTTGCATCCCAGTGATATTTCTGCCTGTATGCTGATAATGCAGACCCCGTGTGACATTGTGCCAGATAAGGGACGCCATCTAGAGTTTACAACCTTTCATCCCAGTAATATTTCTGCCTGTATACTGATAATGCAGACCCTGTGTGACATTGTGCCAGATAAGGGACGCCATCTAGAGTTTACAATCTTTCATCCCAGTGATATTTCTGCCTATATTCTGATAATGCAGACCCCGTGTGACATTGTGCCAGATAAGGGACGCCATCTAGAGTTTACAACCTTTCATCCCAGTAATATTTCTGCCTGTATGCTGATAATGCAGACCCTGTGTGACATTGTGCCAGATAAGGGACGCCATCTAGAGTTTAAAACCTTTCATCCCAGTAATATTTCTGCCTGTATGCTGATAATGCAGACCCTGTTTGACATTGTGCCAGATAAGGGATGCCATCTAGAGTTTACAACCTTTCTTCCCAGTAATATTTCTGCCTCTATGATGATAATGCAGACCCCGTGTGACATTGTGCCAGATAAGGGACGCCATCTAGAGTTTACAACCTTTCATCCCAGTAATATTTCTGCCTGTATGCTGATAATGCAGACCCTGTTTGACATTGTGCCAGATAAGGGATGCCATCTAGAGTTTACAACCTTTCTTCCCAGTAATATTTCTGCCTCTATGATGATAATGCAGACCCCGTGTGACATTGTGCCAGATAAGGGACGCCATCTAGAGTTTACAACCTTCATCCCAGTAATATTTCTGCCTGTATGCTGATAATGCAGACCCCGTGTGACATTGTGCCAGATAAGGGACGCCATCTAGAGTTTACAACCTTTCATCCCAGTAATATTTCTGCCTGTATGCTGATAATGCAGACCCCGTGTGACATTGTGCCAGATAAGGGACGCCATCTAGAGTTTACAACCTTTCATCCCAGTAATATTTCTGCCTGTATGCTGATAATGCAGACCCTGTGTGACATTGTGCCAGATAAGGGACGCCATCTAGAGTTTACAACCTTTCTTCCCAGTGATATTTCTGTAAAGGATAAACCAATACATGAAAAATTTCTTTGCAAAGTTGCTGTTTTCCCCCAAAATTTAACAGCCTCTGTTTCAAATAAATGTTATGATAGCATTAGTTGGTAGTGAAGGGGTTAATTCATGTTTGCGCCGTTCGCCGAGGCACATTATTCTCCCAGTAGGATCATCGAATTCCGCAGTGATTATGCCATCCAAAAATGCCAAATTCCCCAGCTTGGATTTCAATGGCCGGCCACCGGAGTGACGCTCAGAATGTAAGAGTTTCCTTTTTACGGCTTTGTCTCTTTTTTTTTCCGTTGGAAGTATTGATGTAGAGTTTTATTTATTGTGGGATTTAGTGTAATTTGGTGCTTCCATTAGAGCCCGGGCACGGAGCTAACGTTACTGACAGTCATGTGCAAATGATTAAGGAGATAATTGCACGACTATGGGAGCTGGGACCGTTAAACGTTATATAATGAACGACTTTTATTCTTTTAACCATTTTACGTGGAGAAAGGATTTAGGTTAAAAAAAAAAAAAAAATCGAATGCAATGTCTTGCCAACAGAATCCATGGAAAACATAATAACCCCATCCATGACGAATAAATGTTCCCAAGCGTATGGCCGTAGATAATATATATCTATTAGTTTTGACAGAGGAAGAACGGTGAATAGGATCACGAGTCGGGAAAGGGGCTTGTTTGCTCGGTGATGGAGATAAGGTGGAGGACTCATGAAAATTTATGGAAAATCCTATAAAGCTGAAAACATTGCCGAAAGATGTTAAAGGGTGTCCAGTGACGGGATCTGTGGCTCTCCCAGGATTCGGTTCAAGGGAAGGAGAGACAAGGAGGCCATTGTCTGCGTCTTCATCAATCAAGTCAATCGTTCGGGGAGGTAGATGGGGGGGTTCAATCAGAGTCTCTAAGAAATAAAGGCGTCCAGTGTGACTGACCGAACTTTGACAATATTCCTCCTCCCAGTGTAATTTGCGTGAACTGTGAAAGGGGAAGCAGCGGCCCATGCCGCCCTGGGAGCGTCGCTGCCTCCACAATGGGATCTAGCTCGCCATATGGCGCGAAGGAGGAAATTCAAGATACTAAAACAAATTACTGTTTGCCTTAATCGTAACCCATGCCATAAACTTAGCCTGAACTGTAACCAAAAGGTTAACCACAAACCTGATCTCATTCCTAATCCAAATCTAATTCATAACCCAAACCGTATTCCTATGCCTAGTCTGGAACAAAATCCTATCATTAACCCTAACCGTAAGCCTATTGTGCCGTGTGTCACTTTGAACTTGGGGTATATGGGCCTAGAAATGTATTTGGGAGGTGCAGGCCTCATGTTCTATATTATTTCCCTGCCCTCTCTTGTTTTGATGTCACCCTGTGCCTGTAGGGTGCAGGGTGTTTGTGTAATCTGCGTTATGTATAAATAATGTTATGGTCTATGTGTATCTATTGCTATCTGCTGATAGGCATGCTGGCTGTGTTATTTTAGTCTTTTCCAGCATCCCGTCTCAGGAATGTGTGATTATCTGTGTACTTTTGAGTAGTCTTGTTAATCTGCCTTGTCGGGCAAACACTGCCCCTTTATCTTATTACTGTTACAATGGTTTATATAATTACTTTATGGTTTCTGTAGCCAAACTCAACTCCCCTCTCTCTATTATGTGTTTACTCTGTGACAGATTTTGGTAATGAGGCTATTCTCTACTTATGTAGCTTCTCCTCTGTTATCTAATGTATTCAGACAGCCTGATGCTCAGGCTGTAAATACATGACACCATTTTATGTCATGAGAAAAGGGGAAGGTCCTAGAGGCGCAAGTATTTGGTGAAAGTTCCCAATAAGAATCAACAACAACCCCTTTGGTGTAATTATGCGAATACAATGTGATCAGCAAGTATTAATGCAAGCAGTGTGTAACAGCATATTGCCAGTAGGGATGTGCGTTTAGTTAGTTTAGTCTCACAAAACGGGCCGATTCGGTGCTTCGGATTTGTCCGATGTTCTGAATGGGATTGGCAACGAAATACGAAATATTTCCCTATACGAAACGAAAAAATTTCGTTATTTCGTATGGATATGAAATTTGTAAAATCGCAAGTCATTTTCGTTCTATTCGCGATTTCGGAATCGCAACATATTTTCGTATCGTTGCGACTCCGTTTCCGATTTCGTAATTTCGTATTGTCGGTCACTTTTTCCAGTGCTTTCTTTCTGCATCAATAATATATTTATTTAAAATATTTAATTAGCTTTTCCCTAAATCCCCAGTCTAAATAAAGTTGTGCAATGCAAATTCATAAGAAAAAACAGGATCTTGCATAAAAAACGATGTGTCCGAAGGAACGAATCGGCAGTATTACCGTATCGACCCAAATATTGGAGCATCCGAAATACCATATGTCTAAAGTCATAACGAAAATCCGAGGATGGACCCTTTGAAACGAAGACAACAGATGATCCGAAAGACCGAAATTCACCGATTTCACACAACAAAAATCGATACGAAACGAGCCGAAACAAAACGAGCCAAAACGAAAATGTGCCGAAATGATACGAAACGAAACTGCACATCTCTAATTGCCAGTAAAATGCTACAGATACGGTTTAGCACAGGGATATGTTGTTATAAACAGTGTCAATAAAAATGCATTAAATACAATTTTGAGCACATAAATAATGTGCATGTAGTGTGAATAAAGGGGATTTCATGAACCCTTTCGCTGCGGTGGACACGCTCAGCGCGTCCAACCGCATGTAGCGTTCCATGCGGTGGACGCGCTGAGCGCGTCCTCTCTTTGGGGTCAGCGTTCGGCCGGGTTCTGGCCGATCGCTGGCCCCCCGGTGCGGGCTGACATCCTCGATGTCAGCCCAGCACCCGGAACCGCCACCGGAGTAATTAGGTGTCATCGCGGGGGCGCGATGACACCTAATTCAGGCGCCCCCCCCCCGCATGTGCGAAGGAGGCGCCTGAAAGGGAGGGGGGGAGGTCCTTCGGACCTCTCTCCCTCCCGATCGGCGGCGTGCAGGGGGTTAACCCAGGCACCGTTTGGAAGGGCACAGCCTGCCCTTCCAAATGGTACCTGGCATTAACCCCATGGGGGCCGGATCACGAATCGGCGCCGAAAAGCACCGTTTCGTGATCCTTTCCCGGAGCTGGCCGACATCTTGGATGTCGGCCAAGCCTCCAGGAACTCCCCCTGAGGACTGGCGTCATCGTGCATAGCACGATGACGCCAGTCCTGGAGTTAACCCCTAACTGCCACCAATGGTGGAGATAGGGGGTTCCAATGAACCCCCTATCACCCGATCCGTGGCAGTTAGGGGTTAATGTTTGGTATTGTTGGATCGGCCAGAGCATGGCCGTTCCAACAATACCAAACTTGACTATGAAAACATTTTTAAACAAAAATTTAAAATAAAAATAAAAAAATATTTAAAAAAATTATAAAAAAAAAATAAACAAGTTTTTTTTTTCTTTATTTTGGTTTGTTAATGCAGCAATATTGTTCCCATTTCAATTATAATGTGAACAATGATGCTGCACTAACGATTTTTGTATTCGGTGCGTTTGTTAAAAATCGCGTAATTTTCCCCAAAAAAAGTATAACGAGACCCCATCTCTAATTTTTTTAACAAGCGCACCCCATACAAAATGTAACCGCAATTGCTCGCACGTTAAAATGTGAAAAAAAAACACTTTACACGTTGTAAATAATTGAAAATTCATATTTTATTGCATTTTTTGTTATAATATACAGACAGGTCATGACGTATACATATAATAATGACATATTATGAATCTGCCGAGTCTGACGGAAAGAACGATATATAATATGTCTGGGTCATATACTAAAATAAGCCTTCAAAACGCGTTTAAACATGATGAGCAAAACCGGTAAAAATGACCTCAGCACAGAGGCGGGAAAAGCCTCAGCAGCGAAAGGGTTAAGTGACTTCCAAAACTAATTGTTATCGTCCAAAAATTGTTACAGTCCCGTTTTACTCACACAATCCGGATGGAGAAAAAAATGCAAAAATGTAGAAATCCGCGTCAAATACTGACTTATATGTGGAAATTTTTTATTACTCCTGATTGTTACTCCCAACATAAATGGGGGGGGAAGAGAGAAAAGTGAAACAAATAGTGCAATACTGCGTGATGAAATTTTAGTTTTTATAGTAATTGTAGGAAATACACTCACAGATCCAGAGCCTAGTGAATCCTGACTCTGGATGGACTCGCATCTAGCCAATTAAAGGGTGGCGTTTCCCTTCTTTATGACGTTCAAGTCATCTCAAAGCAAGAGAACACAGAGAGACACCTTAATGGGTGAGTACCCAACCTCTCTCCGTGCTGTTTTCCTCCTGGGTCTGCCGCTGGATGTATGGAGTGAGGTGGACATGGATGAGGCCAAAAAGGCCTTTTGCCGTCTGTATGTCCTCCTAGATCCTTGGGTGGGTGGAGAAATAAGTGGATATTGTTAGTAATAAGGCAGGAACGCCTGATGCGGTTAAAAAGTCGGTATTTATTAAGACAAAGGATCAAAAAAATAATAGAACATGAAACAACAAAGTTAAAAAACTGAGACGCGTTTCGCCACGCTGTGCTTTCTTCAGTTAGCATAGTGAAAAGAATAAGGGGGTCTGAGTTTCTCAGAAGGGGAGAAAGAGGAGTAAAAAATAACCTAGAAATGAATAAAGAATAATACAGGGTTATTCAGAGAGAATCGAAAAGCCACCGCACGTTCGGCGACTTTTTGTTCTCCTGCAATGCGGTACAATTTGGCGATCTCATTTCGGCGACCCTGCGGTGTATTCAGCAAGCACCACAGGGCCGTCGTAGTGCAGGGAAAAGCCGCAGCAAACCTGCCGAACACTCACCGCAAAACCCAGGCGAGCGCACACCGAAACCCGCAAAAACATCTGGATTAACCCCGCCGAACACACCGGATAAACCCGAGCAGCTGCCGATCAACAGGGCAGAGCAGCCGCCGGAAAAACCTGACACCGACGAATGAAGTGAACAAAAAAAAAACAGTACGCTTGAATGTTTGACAAGTGAAACGCTGTTTGCAAAGAAACTACAGAACGAAAATGTCTGTAATTTACATATAAGATCCAATGAATGATAATAAAAAGGGCTGTTACAGAAAAAAGCAAAAATGATTTTTAAAAAAACGGGAAAAAAATGTTTGAAAAAAATATCCCAAAAAATGCCTAAAAGATCCTAAAAAATCTATAAATAAAGAGACTTTTTGCTGCAGAATATTATAATAAACGGTTTATTAGATAATGGATTAAAACTGGAATATTTTTAACATTGAAGCCTATGGGATTCGCCTGAATAAACCTGTCGAATGAAGCCACCGAATGGCAGGGCAATTCGGTAACTTTTCACTGCTGGTTTTTGTTCTCTGAATAGACGAAGCATTGCTTCTCTATGGGGATTCACTGCCCTCGAACAGGCACCGAACAGGCACCGAATGTGCAGGCAATTCGCCAGGATTTGGCGAACAGCCTGCTCTCTGAATAGCCGAATGGCCAGGAAAGGTACGAGTATGCGGAATTTCAGCATTCGGTTACATTTCGGCAGCAATTCGGATCTCTTTGAATAACCCTGATAATAATTAATAATGTATAGGTCAGGTGGCTGTCAGCGGGATCTACCCAATTGTTTAAGAGTAAATAAAGGGAAGTCTATTTTTCATTAGAATATCCCTTTAATATTATTTCAGTCACACAAGGAGAGGTAAAGAAATTGTTGCTGGGAAAATGAATGGAAACATGAAGCTGGTTTGGCCATGGCCAGTTGACGCTGCGTAGACGGCTGTAAGGAAGCAGACGAAGCCAATGTTCGTTAATAGCCGTCACCGGGATGAACACACTATAAAACGTCAAACAATAACAATAGAACAGTTGGCTTTAATATAAGTCCGCGTGATGGCTGCAGGCAATCCGGTCACTTTATTACAGGGAGAGAGGGTGTCGGGAAAATGTACATTCCGCTCAAATAACTCGCTGCGACATGAAGAGGTCAAAGACCCACATGGTAAACCTCGGCTTCATCAGGAGAGTGTTTCTGGACATTCAGCAGCGTCAGCCCGTCAGCCACAGCTAATATATCTGTAACGCGGCGGAATTTCAGCCAAATGCGCGCGGTGGCCGACTCAAAAGCCGATAATCCAACATCTTCACGTACAACTCGTCTGTAACGTTGTGTATAATTTATTTGTCGAGAACTTTCAACGGGTCCGATGGAATTCACTGAAAATATTATTCCGCAAGATATTTATCCGTGTTGTAGTTGGGATTTTTCCATGATTTATTCGGGAATTCCATTAGTGAGGTCTTCTTCTCGTGTTCACTGCTCAGGTAGGACAGCAGATACAGAGGACGTGTGGGAAACACTTTGCAGCCATTTCTTATCCCTGACCTTTGTTAAAAAGATGATGACATGACGTGCGCGGCTACCACGAAAATACAATTTAGAAAGAAAATGTTGCATCAAACGTCATGGACAGAATATTTGTTAACTATTTAACCTCTTCACTGCTGAGCCATTTCACGTCTGTGTGCTGAGCTCATTTTTACCGCTTTTGCTCATCATGTTTAAATGCGAGTCACGTTTTATTATACAACCCAGACATATTATATATCATTTTTTTAGGCAGACTCGGCAGATTCATAATATATCATTATTATATGTATACACCATTAGGGATGAGCCGAACACCGCCCGAGTTCGGTTCGGGCCCGAACCCGAACTTCCCATATGTTCGGGTCCGAACCCGAATCCGAACTCGATGCAAGTCAATGGGGCTGAAAATTCGGTTTTTAGAGTGCCCTCCAAGAGGGCATATATGCTAGATATTTGCCATAAAAGGTGTATGGGGGTCCGGGTAGTGCCCTGGGGGACAGGAAACAAGGACAAAAAGTTAAAAAAACGTTTTTAAAGGGACAGTGAGTTTTCCATGAAATAAGGGTTAAAAATAAAAACCATAAATTCCTTCAAATATCGTGGCTAGGAGGTCCCCATTACCTGCCCGTGAAGTGGCGGATTTCTAGGATGTATAGAAACACTTAAAAACAAAAAAATGACGTTTCAAATTATGGTAAACAGTTTTCCTTTAATCTATCCATAAACAACTGCTTGGGGCGCCAGTCTGTATGAAAAGCGGAGACATTTTCGGACACACAGAAAAAGTTTACTGATTTTTTGGCGGTGAAAAGCAGGAGAATGACTGGAGAATGGAAAATTCTAGACCAAATAGCCGATTTGGAAAGTGAGATAAATGGGAGAATTTTTCTGGTTCGGCTATTTTGACCTAGAATTTTCTCTTCAGTCATTCTCCTGAGTTTCACCTTTCTCTGAATAACCCTGTCAGGGTTATTCAGAGAAAGGTGAAGAGCAGGAGAATGACTGGAGCATGGAAAATTCTAGGTCAAAATAGCCAAACCAGAAAAATTCTCCCATTTAGGCTAGGGTCAGACTAGCGAATTTTTAACGTGCGTTTAGGCGCACTTAATCACGGCCGCACTAGCAGCAAATGACGGCCAATATACGAAGTACGGTCGCACGAAAGTCCGGCTGCGCAACGCAAGTGGAAAATGAACGCATTTTTTAGAGAACGCAGAACCGCTAGTACGGATGTACAGAGTGCGCTGCGTCCACTAGCGGTGTGTGTGTGTGATTTGGAGATGTCAGACACTGCTCATGTCCGGCCAACATAACGTCCAGACACCCAAAGTTTCCTGGTTTGGATCCGTAAAAAATCACGCACAAAAATGCGCATCGTATGACCATTTTCGCGCATTCCGTGAAAAAATACGGCAATGCATTCGGACGCACTTTTTGACGGTCGCTGTGAAAAATGCGTTAGTCTGACCCTAGCCTTATCTCACTTTCCAAATCGGCTATTTGGTCCAGATTGTTCTCTTTTCCTGCCATTCTCCTGGTTTTCACCTTTCTCTGAACAACCCTGAGAGAGAGATGAAAGCCAGGAGAACTGGCAGGAGAGGAGAACAATCTAGACCAAATAGCCGATTTGGAAAGTGAGATAAATGGGAGAATTTTTCTGGTTTCGCTATCTTGACCTAGAATTTTCCATTCTCCAGTTATTCTCCTGATTTTCACCGCTCTCTGAATAACCCTGTGAATGTTTAATCCCGAGGTGAAAAATAACATTGCTTTAGATGTGAAAAGCGGGCAATGAGGAAATTTTGTATTTTTTCACACAGCAGTTAAATGCAGCATATTAGGAAGTTTTAGGAGGGAAATTACTCACTCAGAACAGAAGCAGACACCCCACACCTTCATTCTACATAAAATGTATCAAATTGATTAGACCAGACTAAAACATCTGTTGTTGTTATGCCATTTAAAAAAAAAAAAAGGTCATTTAGGCTAGGGTCAGATGAGCGCATTTTGTACGGACTGTGCGTCCGTGCAGTAGGACGTACTTACTGACTGACAACAAGGTAGTGGCCACACAGTCCGTTTTTTTCACTGACGGATTTCTTGACTGATGTAGCAGGGAAAATAAATTAAAATGAAAAAACATTCTGTCCGTCAAAAATGCTGGACGTATAAATGCAGTCCGTCTGACCATGCTCCAGCACTCACACACAAAGCTACACGGACGTTGTGGACGTGGCGCACTCTGCATGTCCGTTCTAGCAGTATTACGTTTTTGCCTAACCTGCGTCCGTTTGCAGCGTCCATCAGCCCCCGCACTTCTGTGCGGACGTACTTTGTGTGTGGGGCTCCATTTAACACCATTGTATGCTATCACGGACGTACTTATGTGCGGCAACACGGACGTTAACACTGCGTTCGTCTGGCCCCAGCCTTAGAGGTGAGAATCTTTGCACCTAGACATTAGTTTTTAATTCAATATCTAATAAACAGTTGCTTATAATATTCTGTAGTAAAGAGTCTCTTTATTTCTAGATTTTTTAAGCATTTTTTATACTTTTTTCAAAATTTCTTTTTTTTTTTCCGAACTCGAACCGAACACACCCAAAAAGTTCGAAGTTCGCGAACTTTCGAACTGCCAAAATTCGGGCCGAACTCCGAACCGTCCGAACCCGAACAGCTCATCCCTATACACCATGCCCTGCATGAATATTATAACAAAAAGTGCAATAAAATTAGAATTTTCAATCATCTACAGCGTGAAAAGTTTTTTTTTCCCCATTTTATCATCCAAGCATTTGCGGTTATATACAGGGTTATTCAAAGAGAATCGAAAAGTCACAGCACGTTTGGTGACTTTTCGTTCTCTTCAATTCGGTGCGATTCGGCGATCCTATTTCGGCGACCCTAAGGTGTATTCAGCAAGCACCACGGGGCCGTCGCACTGCAGGGAAAACCCGACGAACACTCACCGCAAAACCCGGCGAACGCTCACCGAAACCCGCAAAAACATCTGGATCTACCCCGCCGAACATGCCGGAGAAACCCGAGCAGCCGCCGAACACAGCGCAGAGCAGCAGCCCTAAAAACCCGACACCGCACACGAATGGAGTGAAAAAATGGGGAAAAAAAACAAACAGTACGCTTGAATGTTTGAAAAGTGAAACACTGTTTGCAAAGAAACTACAGAACGAAAATTTACACATAAAATCCAATGAATGATAATAAAAAGGTCTGTTACAGAAAAAAGAAAAAAACGATGTAAAAAAAAGACGGGGAAAAAAATTTTGCCCAAAAAATACCTAAAGGATCCTAAAAAATCTATAAATAAAGAGACTTTTTGCTTCACATTAAAATAATAAACGGTTTATTAGATATTGAATAAAAACGGGAATATTTTTAACATTGAAGCCTATGGGATTCGCCTGAATAAACCTGCCGAATTAAACCACCGAATGACAGGGCAATTCGGGAACCTTTCACTGCTGGTTTGTGTTCTCTGAATAGATGAAGCATTGCTTCTCTATGGGATTTCACTGCCCTCGAACAGGCACCGAACAGGCACCGTATGTGCAGGCAATTCGCCAACATTTGGCGAACTACCTGCTCTCTGAATAGCCGAATGGCCAGGAAAGGTAACCGTACGCTGAATTTCACTGTTCGGTTACCTTTCGGCCACAATTCGGATTTCTTTGAATAACCCTGTTTGACACTTTGTTTTTTTAATGTTTGTTTCTTACCCCATTCCTCGGCTTGTCGGCTTTTTCCAGCTGCTGGTCGGCGCTGTGTTCGGTGGATTGTCGGCTTTTTTCAGATGCGTTGGGGCGTTTTTTCTGGCAGTCTTGCGGCAGATGGGTGGCTTTTTCGGATGCGTGCGGCGTTTTTACAGTTCGATGCGGCGTATTTTTCGGATGCCATTGGCGGACTTTCCCTGCACTTCGGGGACCCTGTAGTGAATGCTGAATTCACCGCAGGGTCAGGGATTTTGATTCCTCGAAGTGCGGGGAACGAGAAAGCACCAAAATGTCGTTTTTTTAGTAGACATTATACAGGGCCGAGCCCATAAGACATATTTCTTTGTACAAGTTCCGGGGTTGGCTGCTGGAATTACGCTGCTCCTCCTGATGGGAGTTGAGCACGCAACTTTTTTTCTTATTGCTGTAGTGTTGTTTTTTTTTAATTACTTGGTAGCGAAGGGGTTAATAGACAAAACTCTTAACCGATTCACTACCAGAACGTCTGTACTCAAAAAAATTTCATTGTAATAAATTGAAAAAGGAAAATTAGCTCATAAAACACAATTATATTAATGTAGGTTTAGTGTGCCCGCTGGAAGAAAACTAAATTCTAGGGATGTGCGTTTCGGGTTTCGGAATTTCGGAATTTTCACGAAATTTACCGATTCGTGTTTTCGGATGCGGCCGATTTTCCGAAAAATTTTAGATCCGAAAACGGCAGATCCGAAAAGTTTTCCGAGTCGAAACGAAATATTTTCGGAGTTTTCGAATGGACTTGAAATGTGTCAAATCGAAATTTATTGCTTTGAAACGAGGAGAACAGACGTTCCGAAAAAACGAAAATTTCCGAAATCACGAAAAGTCGATCCAAAAAACGAGCAAAGTGACACAAAAATACGAAAAATGGTCGATATTCCGAAAACATCTACAATTCGGAAAAACGAAAATTTCCGAAATCACGAAAAGTCGATACAAAAAACGAGCTAAGTGACACGAAAATACGAAAAATGGTCGATATTCCGAAAAAAAAATGTACACGAAAAATGAGTCGAGCCGAACCGAACCGAATCGAAACAGAAATCGGTCGAAACGAGCCGAATCGAAAAGTTTGAAAATCCGAAAAATCGAATCGAACCGAAAAAAAAAATCGGTGCACAAGCCTACTAAATTCTCAGTGAGATCACCCTCCTGTCACCCTGTATTACTGTAAAGAAGCTGCAAAGAGCAGCCCCCACCATCACTGTAACAAAAAGCTCAACAAACGTTACTGTTGCATTACAGCAGCCAGGGAGATGGACCTGCACCACCGCAGCATCACTGATAATCATTACGTCACAATCCATGGCCTTCCCTGCCTGGAATTCATACGAAAATGAATATAGGGAAGTATGAAAATCAATTTACAAATAAAAGTAAATATATGTTATTTGCAGGAATTGGCAGTTACATGTATCGCAGCTGTTACGAGGCTTGTCGGGATCCAAAGCTGCCAGGACTAATCATCATCATAACAAACCCTCCCTGCACAGGATTTCATTCTACAGTAACCTGAGCCAATCAATGCAATATGTGACATAATAAGGCAATATAATACAGGGATTAAAGGGATGAGCTGCTGAGCGGGATATCTTTGTGAATCTTTTTCTCTCCATGACTGAATATGTCTCACCTAAAGGAATATTCTATTCATCCTGACCACTTTACATTTACCCCTCCTTCTCTCCCCCAGCTCCCCCGATCTAGCGTTATCACTGGATGAAGTGGAAGAGTTTCCTCCCCCCAGCATCCCCAGCAGCTGGGATTTTTGAATTTCGTGGCTGCCGGTCACCAGTGATGTCACACACAGAGAGTGGGCGACGTCACCCTCTCAGACCAATCGCTGTAGAGAGGCAGCGATGGATCAGATCTGTGCATGCGCGTGCAGCTCCGATCCATCGCTCTGCGCAGGCGCAACAGAACTTGTGTACGTAAAGTGCGCGAGTCCCGTAGCGCTGCGCTATTTGCGGTGCCTACTCTGCACCAGTTCTATATTTGTCTGTTTAAACCTGTCGAATTGAAACATGGAAAATCAGGGCATTTCGGTGCAGATCGGCCTTCTGTGAATAGAAGACACAATAGTCTTCTATGGGGCAATTCCGGTGCCGGCGAATTGAACCGTATTTCACTGTCAGTTCAACTGTATCTGGTGAACTGACACCTTGGTGAATAGACGAGTTGACCTGAATTAAACGTTCGGTGCAATTTCAAGGCCAATTGGGAGGTTAGTGAATAAACCCTTATTATCATGGAAAGACGACTCGATCCCACACAAAGGATGCCACCGGCGAGTGTCCTTGGACGAGACACCTAACGGTACATACTTGCCTACCACACACTATCGGCTGTGGAGTCCAGTGGTAACGTTTCTACCCTTCGACCTTGGAGAAGAAAGTCAAATCCCGTTCAGCACATCCCTCCAATACAACTGTGGAGAAGCAAGTCTCATCTTTACGAGAAGTGAGTTCAACCCGACCACCAGGTCGCTGCTCTACAATCATGAAAAGACGACCTGATGCCACTCAGAAGACGCCACCAGCGAGTGTCCTTGGGCAAGACACCTAACGACATGGATGCGCTGACCTCACAAAATACTTGTACATCTCAGATTGTAAGTTCTTGGGAACAGGGACCCCCTGAATCAGGTCATCTCATCCATGTGTGGTATTACAACGTATTAACCCCTTGTACACTGATCTTGTAAAGCGCTGCCGAATATGTGGCGCTATATAAATAAAGGATAATATTAATTAGGTGTATGAATTTTTGTACGGGTTGAGTCCCTCTTATCCATAATGCTCGGGCCCAGAAATGTCTGGATCTGGGATTTTTTTGGAATATTTGCCTATAATAATGAGATATATTGGGGACTCAAGTGTGAACACACACTCCATTTATGTTTCACACACACCTTATACACACAGCCTGAAGGGTGATTATACAGGACTTTAACCATTTTGCTCCCATTTTGCTGCCGTCACATGAGGTCAGGGAGGGAGGGTATGTTACACGTGTGACGCTATGTCAGGAGGACAGGGGTGAGATATCACAGAGAATTTTGTTTCTCCCCAGGGAGAATACTGGTCTCGCCTTAAAAAAAAGGTATAAAATGATGTTTTATGTGGTAAATTTAGTTTCAGATGTGTTTTACGATGGGAAGGTGTGTGTGTGTGTTTGTTTTTGGCCGTGAAAGGGTTGATATTAGATATGTATATAGAGGGCTGGGAAGGAAATAGTTAATTGGAAAGTGGTTTTAAATAAAAGTAGCTGTGCATTACTCATGGAAACATTACGTAGAGTTGGCTCTTCGTGTTTGTTGCCAAACTAGGATCTTCAGTTTCCATGCCTACAATCAGGCAGTGAAGGATAAATGTAAATATTCGTGGCAAGTTTTCCGGCAGTTGGATGTAATTCAGCTGCCAGATAATGCCAGCACGGTGCAACAAGCTCCATCTACACACAACTCTTTGACCCTTGCTACTGGCAAGGACAAAAGTGAGAGAATCTTCTTAGAGAAGCAACGTTTGTACCTAGGGTGGAGGGAGTAACAAAGCAGCCATCTTGCATTTGCAGCACTTCCTGGTCCAGGCACAGGCTACTTCCTGCCATTCTCTGGGCATGCTCGTGTACGCGTGTGCAGGGCTGCCATCAGAATTCATAGGGCCCCTTACTAAGCCATAAGTTGAGCCCCCTTTCCATCGGTTGCCCATTTCAGTAAACTCTTCCCCTCCAGTATGGGTATAAAAAGTGTTCCCTTGTGCCAGAGCGTTGGTCGGCACCTCATCCTGGTGCAGACAGGGCCGGTGCTCCCACTAGGCAAGCTAGGCAACCGCCTAGGGCACACTGCCCTAGGAGCGCAGCCAACACCAACCAGGGTTCCATTATTGTACCTGTTCCTCATTGTGCGGCTTGTGTAGCAGTGGGGGCTCCCGGACCCCCACTAGCGGTGCAGAAGATGGGTGTCTTCTGGTGACGCGCAAACGCCATCAGATGACGTGCGGCTGCAACCAGAGGCAGATGAACGAAAAAGAGGCAGAAGAAAGGCATGAAAGAAAGAAAAAGGCACGAAAGAAAGAGGCAGAGGAAGGAATGAAAGAGGCAGAGGAAAGGAAAGAAAGAGAAAGAAAGAAAGAAAGAAAGAGCAGATGAAAGAGCCAGAGGAGAGAAAGAGGCAGAGGAAAGAAAGGAGGCACAGACCGATCCCGGGTCTGACCAGCATATTGGTAAGATGGACATCGAAAGACCGTGTGCGGCCCCCGTGCACAGTGTGTCCACCCATGCGCACAGTGTGTATACTCCCCTGCATTTTAACAGTTAACAATTTTTTGGGGGGGCGCAAGTAGCTGGTCTTGCCTAGGGCTCTATATAGTTCAGCACCGGCCCTGGGTGCAGACCATACTAATCGCTCTCTCAGTGACGAACCAGAGTGATCTTACCAGCCCCAGATGCCACGGCCCACCGGGAAATTTGTTGATATCTTTGTGGGCCAGTCCTGGGTGGCATGGGGTATACTTATGTCTGTGGCACTTAAACAAAGTGCACAGGGTTTCGTCAGGGTCCCCTGGAGCCACTGGGCCCCTAAACATATCGGGCCCTATTTCATTCCTCGCGCATCGGTTTTGCGCTCACGCAAATGCGCATTTGCGTGAGGACAAAACCATTTGCGCAGAACGCCGCATTTCAACGTTCGCGCAAACGATGCGCGTTATCATTTGATGCGGATGGACTTGCGCGAGCGTGATAAACTGCCCGCGTCCTATACTTAACATTGTGAGCGCAAATGCGTTAAGCGGATGGTATTTCAATAGATGCGCAACTTCCTACTAACGACGTTTGCGCACATAATTTTAACGTCTTTGAAAAGCTGGTGGTAACTGCAAATCTGAACGTTGTGGCCGAAACCAAATACACCAGCACGAAAAAAAAAATACAGCACAGTATAGTTACACATTCTACACATACCCAAACAATAAGGCTGGGGTCAGACGAGCGTAGTGTTCACGTCCGTGATTGCGCCTTAGGCTGGGGTCAGACGAGCGTAGTGTTCACGTCCGTGATTGCGTCTAAAAGTACGTCCGTGATAGCATGAAAGAAAGTCCATTGGAGCCTGACACATGAAGTACGTCCGCACTGAACTGCGGACGCATGACGGATGCTGCAAACGGACGCAGGTTAGGCAAGAACGTAATACTGCTAGAACGGACGTGTGGAGTGCGCCACGTCTGCAACGTCTGCATAGCTTTGTGTGTGAGTGATGGAGCATGGTCAGACGGACTGCATTTATACGTCCAGCATTTTTGACGGACAGAATGTTTTTTCATTGTAATTTATTTTTCCCTCCTACATCCGTCAAAAAATAACTTCAGTGAAAAAACGGACTGTGTGACCACTACTGCGTCATCCGTACTGACGATGTCCGTACTGCACGGACGTACAGTCCGTAGAAATCACGCTCGTCTGACCCCAGCCTAAAATTCTGAATTCGTGCATATTTTTTTATTGCTGCAGCATGTATACTCAGATTTATTTTGACAGACGCAAAAACTTAAGTGAGTCAATTAAGGTGAATTGATGTCAATTAAGGTTCTTAGTTCTGATTGGCTGAATCCTGCAAAAAAATATCCGCGCACTGATTTATATGCGCAACGTTACCGCGCGCGTGTTACATTTCGTTTTGCGCGTTTTTTTACTAACGTTATTTTTTGACGGATGAGAAAAAGCGTTCGGATCCGAATATCACGTTAATTTTCGCACGATAACGCTGGACACTGCGCGCAAAAAAATTGCGCTGCGCGAGCTCATTTGCGCAGAGAATGTAATCTGGCCCATCATGGGCTATCCCGCGCGTGGGCACCATGAAAATAAATATTGCGCAAGCTCATTGTACATCAATTATTTCCTATACTCCTGGGTAAACCACAAGTAAGCATACCTTTTGCCAATTAACCATTTGCATGCCGTTTTAAAGCACGTGTAGCGCTCACCCCCGGAGGAGCCGCTGAATAACCCAGGATTGTTCTCACCGCACTAACAATTCACTGCACACCTTTATAGATTTTCTCAATTGTACTTTACTGTAAGCAATAAATCTCAATAATTACACGTTTACGTTAACCGTGAAAGACGAGAATTCTAGGAAATGAATGACGGTAATATGAAACCGTAACTATATAGCGACTAAACCGGTAATATAATTCTCAGTCCTTTGGTTCAAAGTCCCACTTTAGAAATACTTTTTAGTTTATGTCCTGGGGTACCCGGGTACTAAGTCCACTGGCCAGTGGATGGATGAATATCTTCGACTAGTCAACGTTGGGGCCTTGAAAAGGTAGCAAGCAAATAAGTGCGCACTGTTAGCAATGTCCTAGGCCGGAGGCCTCTCACCCAACCGGCGAAACAGCTTGTCCCGGACCGATGAAACTCTGCAAAAATGTCCCTCTCGAGAAGATCCGTCCTCTCTGCCGTCTGGAGCCCAATGCTGTCAAAGTTCACGCTCCCGATCCGGTTCTCCTCAGTCAGAAGTGGAATACCACCAGCACTCCCCTCCGCCTGCGGCCTCCTTACTCGAGGTCCCTCTCGAACGCACTTGGAACAGGAACAGTTCAGTGTGATGTACAGCAAGTCGATCCGCACTCTCCCAGATCACTCCAGCAACGGATGCCGCCCGTTATCCGCACTCCAACTGGCAAAGATCCCAGAAAGTACCACACGAGTGACTGCCTTCTCTCGCCGCTTTCTCAGTTCTGCCCACGCTGCACACACTCCTCTCACTTACTGGCGCCGGAGAGCTTACTTCCTTCCTTTTCTCCCAAGGATTTCTGGGGGACGTAGTCCATAAGTCCATTACAGTCTTTCCCCATACATTGCACTCTGGCTCCCCCTAGAGGCATAACAGCTGCAGTTCTCAGAGCCAAAATAAACACAGGGCTACGAAAGATTAATGCAATCCCTCTGGAGAACTTAGATTCTTTTATCTCTCTCCTGTCACCCTGTATTACTGTAAAGAAGCTGCAGAGGGTAGCCCCGCCCTCACTAGCAAAAAGCTCAACAAACTTTACTGCTGCATTCTAGCAGCCAGGGATTTGGCAGAATGCAGGGAGAGCTGTGGGGACACCAGGGGCAGACTGACAACTAATGGGGCCCCCGGGCAATAGGAGGTCATGGGGCCCCCTTGTTCTGTACCCACAGGAGGCCACACCCATAAAAACCCCCACCCCCTACAACGCAACACCCACATGTAGATTATTGTGCTAAAGAATTCATTTCTGAACTTCTAAAAATAACCTTTTTGAAAATCCACTTGGACCCAGCAGCGAATTGTGCCCCCCTCCATACTTACAGATGGCCACCGCACTGCTGCAGCAGCCATCACCCACTCATTGCAGCTAGGGCTACACCCTGGCACAGAAAGTCCATGTGGAAAATGTGGGAAACTGCCGATCACTTTAACAGATACTGTAGAATCCTGACACACTGCACATTACAGAGCTCCACAGCAATAAAACTCCCAGTAATGTGCAGAGTGCATGAGCGTATTACAGAGCTGCACAGCAAAAAACCTCACAGTAATGTGCAGGGTGTATGAGCATATCACAGAGCTCCACAGCAATAAAACCCACAGTAATGTGCGGCTCACACATGGATATATATTGCCCCCAGCAGCTCACGCATGGATATATATTGCCCCCAGTAGCTCAAACATGGATATATATTGCCCCAGTAGCTCACACATTGATATATATTGCCCCCAGTAGCTCACACATTGATATATATTGCCCCAGCTCACACATGGATGTATAGTGCCCAGCTCACACATGGATGTATAGTGCCCAGCTCACACATGGATGCATAATGCCCAGCTCACACATGGATGCATCATGCCCAGCTCACACATGGATGTATACTGCCCAGCTCACACATGGATGCATCATGCCCAGCTCACACATGGATGTATACTGCCCAGCTCACACATAGATGTATAGTGCCCAGCTCACACATGGATGTATAGTGCCCAGCTCACACATGGATGTATAGTGCCCAGCTCACACATGGATGCATAATGCCCAGCTCACACATGGATGCATCATGTCCAGCTCACACATGGATGCATCATGTCCAGCTCACACATGGATGCATCATGTCCAGCTCACACATGGATGTATACTGCCCAGCTCACACATGGATGTATAGTGCCCAGCTCACACATGGATGTATAGTGCCCAGCTCACACATGGATGTATACTGCCCAGCTCACACATGGATGTATAGTGCCCAGCTCACACATGGATGTATAGTGACCAGCTCACACATGGATGTATAGTGCCCAGCTCACACATGGATGTATAGTGCCCAGCTCACACATGGATGTATAGTGCCCAGCTCACACATGGATGTATAGTGCCCAGCTCACACATGGATATATAGTGCCCAGCTCACACATGGATGTATAGTGACCAGCTCACACATGGATGTATAGTGCCCAGCTCACACATGGATGTATAGTGCCCAGCTCACACATGGATGTATAGTGCCCAGCTCACACATGGATATATAGTGACCAGCTCACACATGGATGTATAGTGACCAGCTCACACATGGATGTATAGTGCCCAGCTCACACATGGATGCATAATGCCCAGCTCACACATGGATGCATCATGCCCAGCTCACACATGGATGTATACTGCCCAGCTCACACATGGATGTATAGTTCCCATCTCACACATGGATGTATAGTGCCCAGCTCACACATGGATGTATAGTGCCCAGCTCACACATGGATGTATAGTGCCCAGCTCACACATGGATGTATAGTGCCCAGCTCACACATGGATGTATACTGCCCAGCTCACACATGGATGTATACTGCCCAGCTCACACATGGATGTATAGTGCCCAGCTCACACATGGATATATAGTGCCCAGCTCACACATGGATGTATAGTGCCCAGCTCACACATGGATATATAGTGCCCAGCTCACACATGGATGTATAGTGCCCAGCTCACACATGGAAATATAGTGCCCAGCTCACACATGGATGTATAGTGCCCAGCTCACACATGGATGTATAGTGCCCAGCTCACACATGGATGTGTAATGCCCAGCTCACACATGGTGGATATATACGCGCGCTTCATGTGAGGGGGCGGCATCAAAGCAGGGTGCACTTGGGGCCCAGGAAGGCACGCTGGAGCACCGCCGCCGTGGTCCCTTACAAAACCAGGCCCCCACTGACCCGCAGGCCCTCGGGCAGCGCTCGAGTGCCCGATGGGTCAGTCCGCCCCTGTGGGTCACTCACTGCTGTACAGTGATAAGATTCAGGGGGTTATAATTAGTGTAAATCCCTGTACAGTACAGATACAAGGTGGTGCTGTAATTTCCATGCACAGGCATTATGCGGCACATACAGATACAAGGTGTGGCTGTAATTTCCATGCACAGGCATTATGCAGCACATACAGATACAAGGTGTTGCTGTAATTGCCATACACAGGCATTATGCAGCACATACAGATACAAGGTGTTGCTGTTATTGCCATACACAGGCATTATGTAGCACATACAGATACAAGGTGTTGCTGTAATTGCCATACACAGGCATTATGCAGCACATACAGATACAAGGTGTTGCTGTAATTGCCATACACAGGCATTATGCAGCACATACAGATACAAGGTGTTGCTGTAATTGCCATACGCAGGCATTATGCAGCACATACAGATACAAGGTGTTGCTGTAATTGCCACACACAGGCATTATGCAGCACATACAGATACAAAGTGTTGCTGTAATTGCCATACACAGGCATTATGCAGCACATACAGAAACAAGGTGTTGCAGGAGATCTCACGATTTTATTATTTGTCTGCAGCACATTTACTGACACAAAGGCCATTTCTGCCTGTATGCTGTTAACGCAGACCCCGTGTGACACTGCGCCAGATAAGGGACACCATCTAGAGAATAGAACCTTCCATTCTAGTAATATTTCTGTAAAACAGTGTATCCCAATCCTGTCCTCATGGCTTGCTGACAGGCCAGGTTTGCAGGATATGTGAAGCACAGGTGATATGATTTGCTGCTCAGTGATTGCAGGATTCAGTCTGCATTTCCCCAAGGTGATCTGCATAACCTGGTCTGTTCGAGGGTCCTGACGACCAGGGTTGGGAAACACTGCTATAAAGTATAAACCAACAAATAAGACATTTTAAAAATGTACATTATTTTAAAGAATAGTTACATTATTAAAATGTTTTAGCTATCTCGGAACAATTTCTGTGCAAAATTTCCATTTTACCCCATATTTAATTGTTACTTTTGTATCCCTTTTTCCAAATTAATGTTATGATAAAAAAAAAAATCAACAAAAAGTACTTGGTAGTAAAGGGGTTAAAGATGACAGTCAGGTTTCCACAGTGATATGATGCAATACTAAAAGGGGTTATGGAGGCTTATTCTAAAGTCCAAGAATGAACTCAAAATAATCGTTTTGGTTTTTTCCCGGCGTCAAGCCACGTTCGTTCACCTCGAGTGATGTTCGTCTGAGCGAGAAGTATTTGCAGCTCAGAAATTATTTTCATGTTTTTTGTGTATTTAGCATCGCTGCGAAAAATTCCCAAGAGAATTTAAAGCCCTGAATTTCCTTTTCAGTTTGCTGGTAGAAATTTCATGAGAAATAACGAAGCTTGCGAATAACTAAAACAGTGAGAAATGTATGAAACAGCTTAAACACAGCTTAAACAGTGACCTGCGCCTAGCTTCTCCCCGCATCACCTCTTCCCATGATAGACTGCAGAATTTCTCACGCGCAGCCCCCACTCTCTGGAACGCTCTCCCTCGTACTGTCAGACTTTCCCCTAACTTCTCTTCCTTCAAACGCTCCCTGAAAACATTCCTATTAGTAGGAAGCCTACCACCCAACTCACTGACACAACCATCAATCACTCTCACCTTACAGTCCTCTCCTCCTGTTTCCAACCCCAACCCTCCCAGATTGTGAGTTCCTACGGGAATAGGGCCCTCATCTCCTCCTGTACTGTTTGTCAAATGTTGTTCAATGTATTGTAACCCTGTCTATACTGTGCCTATTGTACAGCGCTGCGGAATATGCTGGCGCTTTATAAATAAATAATAATAATAATAATAAAAACATATACCGTGGCAAGAAAAAGTATGTGAACCCTTTGGGATTACGTGGAGTTTTGCATGAATTGGTTATAAAATGTGCTCTGATCTTCATCTAAGTCACAACAATTTGAAAAACACAGTCTGCTTAAAATAATACAACACAAACATTATATGTTTTCATGTGTTTATTGGACAGAACATGTAAACATTCACAGTGCAGGGTGGGAAAGGTATGTGAACCTTTGAACTTAATAACTGGTTGACCCTCCTTTGGCAGCAATAACCTCAACCAAACGTTTCCTGTAGTTGCAGATCAGACCTGTACAACGATCTGGAGTAATTTTGGACCACTCCTCTTCACAAAACTGTTTCAGTGTAGCAATATTCTTGGGATGTCTGGTGTGAATCGCTCTCTTAAGGTCATGCCACAGCATTTCAATCGGGTTGAGGTCAGGACTCTGACTGGGCCACTCCAGAAGGTGTATTTTGTTTTGTTGAAGCCATTCTTTTGTTGAATTACTTGTATGCTTTGGGTGATTGTCCTGTTGCATCACCCATCCTCTGCGGAGCTTCAGTTGGTGGACAGATGGTCTTACGTTTTCCTGCAAAATGTCTTGATAAACTCTGGAATTCATTTTTCCATCAATGACAACAATCCGTCCAGGTCCTGAGGCAGCAAAGCAGCCCCAAACCATGATGCTCCCTCTGCCATGTTTTACAGTGGGGAAGGATGAGGTTTTGATGTTGGTGTGCTGTGCCTTTTTTTCTCCACACATAGTGTTGTGTGTTTTTTCCAAACAACTCAATTTTGGTTTCATCTGTCCACAAGAATATTTTGCCAGTAGTGCTGTGGAACATCCAGGTGCTCTTTTGCAAACTTCAAACGTGCTGCAATATTCTTTTTGGACAGCAATGGCTTCCTCCGTGGTGTCCTCCCATGTACTCCATTCTTGTTTAAAGTTGTCCTTATTGTAGATGTGTCAACAAAAATGTTAGCATGTGCCAGGGATTTCTGTAAGTCTTTAACTGACACACTAGGATTCTTCTTTACCTCATTAAGCATTCTGCGCTGTGCTCTTGCAGTCATCTTTACAGGACAACCACGCCTAGGGAGAGTAGCAACAGTGCTGAACTTTCTCCATTTGTAGACAGTCTGTTTTAACGTGGACACATGAACATCAGAGCTTTTGGAGATACTTTTGTAACCTTTTCCAGCTTCATTCAAGTCAACAATTCTTGATCGTAGGTCTTCTGAGAGCTCTTTTCTGCGAGGCATGGTTCACATCAGGCAGTGCTTCTTGAAACCAGTAAACCCAAAACTGGTGTGTGTGTTTTTAAAGGGCAGGACAGCTTTTCAGCAAACACATCCAATAATATCACACTGATTGGACTCAAGGTTGGCTCACTCCTGGCTCCAATTAGCTCTTGGAGAAGTCATTAGGCTAAGGGTTCACATACTTTTCCCACCCTGCACTGTGAATGTTTACATGTTATGTTCAATAAACACATGAAAACATATAATGTTTGTGTTGTATTATTTTAAGCAGACTGTGTTTTTCAAATTGTTGTGACTTAGATGAAGATCAGAGCACATTTTATGACCAATTCATGCAAAACTCCACGTAATCCCAAAGGGTTCACATACTTTTTCTTGCCACTATATATATATACAGGGTGTCCATAAAGTCTCTTTACAATTTCATTAATTTATTCTAAAGGCAAATGAAAATAAAGATAAGTGAAAATTATTACAGAATGAGACATATATATTGAAGGTTTTTTGCCTCATTTAATACACCTCTATATGGGCACCATTAGTTGCATGAAGCACATCAAGACGGTGCTGGATTTCTTGCCATGTTGGCTGTAGCTTCCCCTCATCAATGGTGGCATCAGTGATCCTCTGCTTCAGATTAGTGATGTCCCTTTGTACCTTTGTTCCATACACCGTGGGCCCTGTTACATTCTTCACGCATACGTTTGCGCCCGCTCAAAAACGTGTTAACGCGAGGGGCAAAACCCTTTGCGCTGAACGTCGTATTACAATGTCAGCGCAACAAACGCGCGTATACGTCTACCGCGGGTGAACCTGCGAGAATGCTGCACGAGCATACTTTACGTCGCGCGTTCTATACTTAACATTGCGAGCGCAAATGCGTTTGTGCGCTGGTACGCGGATGGTATTACAACTGCGCAGTTTGTAACGCACAGACGTTGCGCGCATAATTTTAGCAACTCCTAAAAGCTGGTGTTAATGGCAAATTCTATCAACCTGGCCGAAACCAAATACACCAGCCCAAAAAAAAATACAGCGCAGTATAGTTACACATTCTACACATACCCAAACCAATAAAATGGAAAAGTTGTGCGTGCATTTATTATTGATGCAGCATATATGTGCAGATTGACTACGACAGGCACAAAAACATAACGTGAAACAATTGTGGTTCTTAATTCTGATTGGCTGAATCGTGTGAAAAAACAGTCCGCACACTGATTTCTGCGCGCAACGTTGCTGCGCGCGCGTTTGTTCGTGTCCGTTTTACGCGCGTTATTTTTTGGCAGATGAAAAAATGCGTGAGGATTGTAATCCCAGCGTTGATTTACGCTTGTTAACATTTAGCGCTTCGCACAAAAATTCACGCTTTGCGCGTGCGTTTTTGCGTGAAGAATGTAATAGAAACATAGAAAATGTCGGCAGATAAGAGCCTTTCGGCCCATCTAGTCTGCCCAATTACATGGATACTTTACCTGGATTTATCTTTTGTTTAGGATAGCCTTATGCCTATCCCATGCCGGCTTAAATTCAATTACTGTTTTGGCCTCTACCACTTCAACTGGAAGACTGTTCCATGTATCCACCACCCTCTCAGTAAAATAATGCTTCCTGATGTTACTTTTAAACCTTTGCCCCTCTAATCTAAGACTATGTCCTCTTGTTTTGCTATTTTGTTTCCTTTTAAATATACTCCCTTCCTCTACCTTGTGGATTCCCTTTACGTATTTAAATGTTTCTATCATATCTCCTCTGTCTCGTCTTTTTTCCAAGCTGTACATGTTAAGATCATTAAGCCTTCCTGGTAACTTTTCTCCTTCAAGCCGTACACCATTTTAGTAGCCCTTCTCTGAACTCTCTCTAAGATGTCTATATCCTTCTGGAGATACGGTCTCCAGTACTGCACACAGTACTCCAAGTGAGGTCTCACCAGTGCTCTGTACAGTGGCATGAGCACTTCCTTTTCCTACTGCTAATACCTCTCCCTACACACCAAGCATTCTGCCAGCATTTCCTGCTGCTCTATTACATTGACTACTTACCCTTAGATCCTCTGAAATAATAACCCCTAAATCCCAACCCCCATATGTTGAAGTTAGGACTGTATCAAATATTCTATATTCAGCCCTTGGGTTTTTACGTTTCTAATAGGGCCCCATATCTTTAACATAACCCCATAGAAAGAAGTCGTTTTTCTTCGAGACATCAATTACTGCAAATGTTTACCTTGACCTTTTGACTGAATACGTGACACCACAACCACATGACCTTCAAGCAACCATCATTTTCCAGCAAGATGCTGCACCACCACATTGGGGACAGCATGTTCGTGGGTTCCTAAATTAAACCTTTCCAGAGCGGTGGATTGGAAGGGGTGACCCAATTCCCTGGCCACCTCGTTCACCAGATATCACTCCCCTCCACTTCTTTTTATATGCTGTATGTTAAAGATATGGTGTATGGAACAAAGGGACATCCCTTCTTACACCTTTTGGATGCTCTGGGTTCATTATAAAGAAGCGAGAAGTTGATTGTAACCCTATATCTCTGCATTGTGTACACAGCATTCTAATCGCAACATTGTAATTAGTAAATGTTCCATACAAAATGCACACCCCGATGCCATGGGCTGAGCACGTCAGCGGGTACTGACTCAGTACAGCATGTCACACCCTGGAGCTGCACTGAGTCTCCCTGTGCGTTCCTCACAGTGCTCCAGCCCTTGGGGGAGCACCAGACTTACAAGAGGACCTGCCCGCTGCACCAGTGAGGTACGACGGATAGAATTCTAAGAGACACCTGAAACTCCGGACTTCAGACTTTCATGTAAGTGCTGTCCCACCTGTAGTTGGTTCAGAAAAGACAAGAAAGCTCTAGAACAGGGCTGTCAAACTGCTCCTCTCCCAGAGGTTAATGGCCTACATTTCACAGAATTCTTTGAATGCAACAGATCGCCAGAAAATCATGGGATTTGTAGTTCAGAAACATCTGCAGGGGGTTGGAGCTTGACTGCCCTTCTCTAGAAGAATGTAGGTCCTGATCCGCGCAGCCCATTGCGAGCATGAAATCCCGGCAACGCATTTCCAAGGGATACAAAGTTGCAATGTTATAAAAACGCAAAGCAGTGTTTGTTTTGCTGCGCCAGGCCCAGGTTTCACTTTTGACCCATTTTTTCCTAAATTTATTTGATTTTTAGGGTGCAGGAAGTTGATCTTTATGTGCTCAGAGACGCGTGAGTAATAAAGCTGGAACGTGCGCTCCTTGGGGCAGGGATGAGCACACATAAAGTTTCAAAAAGCCATCTCTGCTCAAGTGTGTTTATTTGTATTTTTGCTTCTTTGTTTTTCAAGCAGTTGCAGAGTAATAAAATAAGATGCAAATCTAATAATATTCCTAAAATCTGTGAGATTTCTGGCCATCAAGACCTACAACAAGGCTGTCAAACTCCGACCCCCAGATGTTTCTGAACTACGACTCCCATGATTCCTTATAAATCTATTATATTGGAAAAATTCTGGGAGTTGTAGGCATCGACATCTGGGGGGCGGAGTTTGATGGCCCTGATCTACTGGATCAGCTTGACTTTACCTGTCAGCCTAGATTTCATTATTGCCAATTATTACTCTATATATAAGAGGCCAAAGTATTTATTAATAATAATAAAATCTAAATATTTAATAATTATTTAGTTTTTAAAAGCGTATATTTCATATTGGATGACCCCCGTGCTTACTCACAGAGCACACGCAGGACTCAGGGGTCACAGGAATAATTTAAAACGGGAAGTGGAAGTTTAGATTAGTGGATATTTGTTTATTTTTTTATTGCGGCAGAAGCCAGGCGTTATCAGGAACGCCATAAAAATTACCGTATTTATTTCTCATGGCTCTGATACGCAGGCAAATTCCCAAATGCTTTCCAGAGTTTCAAAGCAACGTCATTGCCGTGTGAACATTAACTAGAAAAAGGGTTTTGATCAAACCTTTTTTTTACCTAATAGTCCTTTAAAGAAATTGGTGTGATGAAAAGATGCAAAAAAATTATTTACAGGTAAAAAATAATATAATGATGTATATACTGTATATATAGTATGTGTGTTTTGCTTTCCCCGGTACCTTTTCTGCAAATTTTACTTGCTAATCATATCATGATATAATTATGTTAAGACAATAAGACTGCTTATAACATGAGCGCGTTTAATATTATTATTATATTTATTGTATTTAATGGAAACCCTTGGAATTATCAAATTACTGGAGATTCTTAGGCTGGCCATCCAATGGCACCACAGTCGGGCGACCGACTAGGTCACTTGACTACGGACAACGCCATAAGTCGATAAGGGTCGTCCACTGGAAGCATCTGCCGATGACCCAGATTGGCCGATGGACAGGAAAAAAAAGCGAAAAACCCCACTGCGGGGGGACAAAAACGGCTGCGGGGAGAAAAAAAACTGTCTTTGGTGCTGGCAGCTGAAGCAGGGGGGGGGAACTTGGCAGGTTTCAGCACCAGTGACAGCAACGCTGAATGCAGCCGGCTCGCAAAATCCAGAAAATAACTAAAAAAATCGAAAAAAATCAATAGATAAAAAGTCTTCTTGCAGCGGATTAAAAAAAATAAACGGCTGAATAAAGAAAGTGGATAAAAATGAAAATATTTTTTACATTGAATCCTATGGCGGTTTAACTATACAATGCATCTTTTTCCATGTTCCCTGCCGCGGCACAGCAGTTCCAGATCATCCCGGCATCGCCCGTAATTCAAAATAATTTGGACAGATCGCTAGTCTATTGTAGTCGCAAAAAAAGTCGTCTGAAATCGTCCGATGGTGGTCGGAGGCAGTGGATGAGGGCTGATTCACCTGCATATTGTAGGATCGGTCAGACGACTTCGGACAAAGATCGCACCATTGCACAAATACAGTGCCAGTGGACAGCCAGCCTTATGGTAAGGAATGACTTGTCAATCAGGCATGCATTATTTAAAACAAAATACCAGACCTCTAAACACCTCCCGACATTACAAATGGCCAAAGAGAGATGCAAGCATTCGGGGTATGTCGCAGGAGGCGGGGCTATAAACGAGCCAATGACTGGACTTTTTAGAATTTCTAATAACAAAATCGAAGATCGTTTTTGTAAATACAAATGTCATTATAGAACAAGAGCAAAGGATCTTATTTACACCGAGCGATTTCTAACAGCATTTGTTATAGTTTACAGACTCATTGGTAGGAGTTTTATTACTGTGCAGCTCTGTTATACATCCTAACACACCAAATATTTGAAGAAGCCTCTAAAAAGACACCCGCACACCCTGAATATATGGAGGAGCCCCTAAAAGGACACCCACACACCCTGAATATATGGAGGAGCCCCTAAAAAGACACTCACACACCCTGAATATATGGAGAAGCCCCTAAAAAGACACCCACACACCCTGAATATATGGAGGAATCCCTAAAGACCCACACACCCTGAATATATGGAGGAACCCCTAAAGACACCCACACCCTGAATATATGGAGGAGCCCCTAAAAAGACACACACACACCCTGAATATATGGAGGAGCCCCTAAAAAGACACCCGCACACCCTGAATATATGGAGGAGCCCCTAAAAAGACACCCACACACCCTGAATATATGGAGGAGTCCCTAAAGACACCCACACACCCTGAATATATGGAGGAATCCCTAAAAAGACACCCACACACTCTGAATATAAGGAGGAGCCCCTAAAGACACCCACACACCCTGAATATATGGAGGAATCCCTAAAAAGACACCCACACACCCTGAATATAAGGAGGAGCCCCTAAAGACACCCACACACCCTGAATATATGGAGGAGCCCCTAAAGACACCCGTACACCCAGAATATAAGGAGGAGTCCCTAAAAAGACACCTGCGCAACCTGAATATATGAATGCCCCTAAAAAGACACCCGCACACCCTGAATATATGCAGGAGCCCCTAAAAAGACACCCGCACACCCTGAATATATGGAGGAGCCCCTAAAAAGACACCCTCACACCCTGAATATATGGAGGAAACCCTAAAAAGACACCCTCACACCCTGAAGATGTGGAGGTATGTCTTCCCACCAGCTGTTGGAAAATCCATTACCAAATCTGGGGATTCTGGTTGAAGCCTGGAGCGTCAGTCAACAGGACGCGTTGTATTGGTGCGGCCACAGAAGCACTTCTGCAGGCACGGCACGCGTTTGCTATCAGTACATATAGTAATGTATGCATTGTGCATGGAGACATACAGTTGTGTTCAAAATTATTCAACCCCCAATGCTGTAAAGGGTTTTAGGGAATTTAGTGTACATTTGTAATTGTATTCAGAATGAAATCCTACAAGGACTTTTTAAAGAACCATATGCAACTAAAATGACATCAATTGGTTTTGTAATACAGTAGTAAATGTTTCTTTTGTGAATTCTTCATTGACACAATTATTCAACCCCTTAAAGACTACCACTCTGAAGAACAGAGGTTCATTCAAGTGTTTTCAATCAGGTATTGAAAACACCTGTGGATGTCACGGAGCAGCAATAAAGCATAATAAGCACCAATTAGGCAGCTTTAAAATGACTGTGATACTCAGCTCCTTCTAGACATTTACTGGTGTGGTTACAAACATGGTGAAGTCAAGAGAATGGTCCAGGAAGACAAGAGAAGAGGTGATTACTCTTCACAGGAAGGGCAATGGCTATAAGAAGATTGCAAAGATGTTAAACATACCAAGAGAGACCATAGGAAGCATCATTCGCAAATTCAAGGCAAAGGGCACTGTTGAAACGCTACCTGGTCGTGGCAGAAAGAAGATGCTGACTTCGACTGCTGTGCGCTACCTGAAGCGTAGAGTGGAGAAAAGTCCCTGTGTGACTGCTGAGGAACTGAGAAAAGATTTGTCAGATGTGGGTACTGAAGTTTCAGCTCAGACAATACGGCGCACACTGCGTAATGAAGGCCTCCATGCCAGAACTCCCAGGCGCACCCCCTTGCTGTCTCCAAAGAATAAGAAGAGTCGACTGCAGTATGCCAAAAGTCATGTGGACAAACCACAGAAGTTTTGGGATAGTGTTCTGTGGACTGATGAAACAAAATTAGAACTGTTTGGGACCATGGATCAACGCTATGTTTGGAGGAGGAAGAATAAGGCCTATGAAGAAAAGAACACCTTGCCTACTGTGAAGCATGGCGGGGGGTCAATCATGCTTTGGGGCTGTTTTGCTTCTGCAGGTACAGGGAAGCTTCAGCGTGTGCAAGGTACCATGAATTCTCTTCAGTACCAGGAGATATTGGATGACAATGTGATGCAGTCCGTCACAAACCTGAGGCTTGGGAGACGTTGGACCTTTCAACAGGACAATGATCCCAAGCATACCTCCAAGTCCACTAGAGCATGGTTGCAGATTAAAGGCTGGAACATTTTGGAGTGGCCATCGCAGTCACCTGACTTAAATCCGATTGAGAACCTCTGGTGGGACTTAAAGAAAGCAGTTGCAGTGCACAAGCCTAAGAATGTGACTGAACTGGAGGCTTTTGCCCATGACGAATGGGCGAAGATACCCGTAGATCGCTGCAAGACACTTGTGTCAAGCTATGCTTCACGTTTAAAAGCTGTTATAACTGTAAAAGGATGTTGTACTAAGATTGAATGTCACTTGGGGGTTGAATAAAACTGATAATGATGTGAGCACAGAAAAGACATTTGTGGTTATTTCATTATAAATGTTATGTTATATTTGTCTGACCTACACGTGCCTCTTTGATTTAATTGTAAGCAAGTTGACTGAATGATCAAAATCAATGTCAAACTGGCCAAAACACTCAATTTCAGTGGAGGTTGAATAATTTTGAACACAACTGTAAAAGACGCAAATAAAACAATATGAGGTTAAAGAGTTTCTCTGGAATGTGTAAATTCCAGCCGGTGAAGTTCGAGACGCCACCATGGAGGATGTGACCTGCTGCCATTCTGACCCATATACATGGCATGCCATACCTACACCCGCCTGCCCGGCTCGACCTGTCTAATCGAATGCTTTGCATAGTCTACTCCACTGACATCCACTAAATGAAAAAACAAACAACAACAACCTCTTACCACTTGCACAGCTAGTCATATTTAACCCCTTAACTACCAATAACGCACACCTCAATGCTGAACCTCAGGTTTAGTTTATATATTATGTGGACATTACAGGCTCTCCGATGGAGTCTGTGAATCTTATATCTGTGAATCGATATATGGTTTCAAGTCATTACAGCTGCCTGGTCATAACCAGCAATCTGTTATTGCACAGAACATTGTACTCGCTATTGCAACCTGCACATATCGTATAGCGTTTAGCCAAAACCACTAAACTCCAGTCACTATGCTTCCTATTCATCCTGGTGCTTTTCAGGAACACCATGTATGAGTCCAGGCAGACTCCTGTGCTGTACAGGAAGGAGTTGGACCAATTCCAATCTCTCTTTTAGAAGTGGTGGGTCCACCTTGAGCTATGGATGAGTTATCAGCATCCCTTGTTGGAGAAGAGTGGAAGTTCTGGTACGGTTTGTTGAAAGTGATTTATTATTAGGGTTATGTTCCTCTAGGGTCATTTAACAGTCCATGTGCTGGCCTGGCTGGCTCATCCTAATGACTGGCTGGAGAACTTCAGAGGAACTGGCATCATCATGTCATCATTTAACAGTCCATGTGCTGGCCTGGCTCATCTTAATGACTAGCTGGAGAAGTTCTGAGGAACTTGCATCATGTCTTCATTTAACAGTCCATGTGCTGGCCTGGCTGATCCTAATGACTGGCTGGAGAACTTCAGAGGAACTGGCATCATGTCATCATTAAACAGTCCATGTGCTGGCCTGACTCATCCTAATGGCTGGTGGAAGAGCTTCAGAGAAACTGGCATCTTGCAGTCCTCCCGCTGCAAACCAACGTGTCCCACATTGCCCGTAGTTCTGTCGATTCCTAACAACTGTGTCCACTTCCTAAGCACCACGAGACCCTTAGGAAACCCTAGAAATGTGTATATGCCTTTGAAACTCTTCTAAATGGTGAAACATTTAGCCTTCCATGACCTTCCACCCAACTGTTGAGTAATAATGCTCTAGTTTAACCATCTTCCCTCAAATTGATGTTCAAACATTGAATTTTGAGTGAGTCTAGTAATAGGGTAGGGTATGGGGGCAGTGACTTTATACAGTTTCTGTGTATATTTGAAGAGAACATCCTTGGTTGCATGCTTTCAGCAGATAATGTGGTGGGTCAATAGTTGGAGGCACCTGACATACCATGGATGGTTTGGGTGATGAGTCAGGGAATTTTGCTTGGAAATCAGGGCACCCTCTCCGAATCAGCAGGAACTTACTAGATTTACTAGAAAGCAGACCAAAATGAGCTCAGACCCCTGTTTAATGACCAAAGAATAAATCGTTCACCCCACATAGTCCTGTTCTTTTGGTGATAGCAACCAAAAAAGCCACCATGCCTGTCGGATTCGTCTGTCCATCCTTTTCATCTCTTGCCAATAAAACTCACAAACATCTAAGTAACCATGGATTAAAAAGACAGAGGGAAATATCCTGTGACACCATTCACAGACCATCCTCACAACCGCTGCCTCGTAGGAGGCCAGCTAAGAAAACAAAATGGCCGCCCCTGTAGCTATAGAGAGTTTTTTACATTTCCCTAAAACACTTCCAAAACTTAAAGCGAGGCTTGCCAAAGACAAAACAGACTGAGCAACATGTGGAGTGTCCAGAATATTTTTAAAATCCAGCATTTGTGAGTTTTAACCCCCTCTACCCAATAAAAAACTTAAAATGATCGTCAATGTCTGGTGAGAGGAGCTGGTGGACACCAGACACCTAAAAATCATTTTTTTTTCTGTTTTCACCTAAAAATATGTTCAGTATAACTTACTTTTAGATCTTTGATGTCAAAATCCTCTTCTGCCCTGCTGCACCCCTAAGTCCCCCCGTTGACTCTATACGGCGGACATGTCTGCTCCCCGTGGACTCATCGCTGGTGTCTGATGCTGTCCTGTCTTTCGACTGGGAGAGCAAAGCCCGAATGATGGGAGTAAGGCTAACCTTTGTTCATGGTTTCTGCTCTCTCTTCCTCATTCCACCGGTGATAAGGTCCTGCCTTAGAAAAATATGCTGCGCTTTCAGTTTGCCGAACAGGTATTTAACAACAATGCGGCCAGGCACGTTCTGAACAAATATTGAGGAGATGGACGAGGACGAGATACAAAAACAAATTCAAACAATATATTCATGATCAGGATTTCCGGAAAAGTCACCAAGGGTTAAATGTTTCTCCAGAAGGTTGTCTGATGTTATTATCAGTGACCTGAAATGTTATCTCCGCGCATGATCTGTATTAACTCTGTCTTCTGCCTGGGCTTAGATGAGGTTTTTTTGGGGCAAACCGTATTACACCTGTTGTCCGTCTGGGCCGACGCACAGAGCAAAGGCGTCCGAAGTCGTACGAAGGAAACATGTGTCATGGAGGCCTTTACGTGGTGGAGTTTGCTGATCCTCATATTCAGTTATGTTAGAAATTTCAGTGGAATTTCGGTGCTTTCTGGTTCGGCGCACTTCGGTTCACTTTGGTGCACTTCAGCGATTCCATTTTGCCGACCATGCGGTGAATTCACTATTCCCCGGAGAGTCCCCAAAGTGAGCCGGATATGAAGCCGACGAACTGACCGCCGAAAGCTGCCGAGATGCAGAAAAAAAAGCCCGTCTGCTATTCTTGTAAAAGGTGTTTAAACCAATGAAAATGCATTAAAATGCGTGTAAATCATACAAAAAAGTCCTATAAAAAAATAATAATAAAAAGGTCTGTTACGGAATAAAAAAAATAAAAAAAACGCCTTTAAAAAAAATTTGGGAAACAAACATTTAGTCTAAAAAAATACAAAACATTTTCCAAGAATTGAGTAAATAGAACGGCTTTTTGTTGAAAATGAAAGGAATAAACGGTTGAATAAAAAAAATATAGAAACGATAATTTTGTTTTACGTTGAACCCTATGGGATTCGCCTGTTTAAACCTGTAGAACTGAATCACCTAAAATCAGGGCATTTCACTGATGCTTCGGTGCAGTTCGGCGTTTACTGCCGCCGAAGATCGCTGAATTGCTCTGTATTTCACCGTCAATTCACCAGTTTTAGAGAATTTACATCTTTCTGCTTAGACGAACTGCCCCGAAATTGCACCGTATGGTAAAATTCACCGTTCGGTGCAATTTGGTGGCAAGTTCGTCACTTATTGAATAACCCCTTTTGTGTGTTGGCCACATAGCTCGGTCCCTCTACATGGAAAGGGTTTCCCAGGTGAGTCCTGACCGTGTGAAAGTTGTCCCTGAGGCCAGAGGCCTGTTCAATACCTCAGCAGCTGATGAATTGCTGCAGCGCAGCAATTCAGTTTGCTGCAGCAGTGTCGTTGAACCCTTTGGATGCGAATTTTGAATCCAAAATGGCCGACGATTTCTTAATGAAAAATTCAGATTGTTTTTCGGATCGCTCGGACAAAAAATAATAAAGAGAAGCAGTCAGCACAATTCCGTTTTGTTTGCACACATCACAAATGATAGTTTTTAATGAATAAACGTTATGTTTACTTCTGAAACAATATATAAATTGAACTGTAATATATGTCTATGTGCAGGGGGAAATAATAAATAAATATTTTGTGCTTTGGTGAACAAAAACCTCAAAATTAACATTGCTGTACGGAATTGTTACTTGCTTCAAGGCGGCGGCCATCTTGCTGTAGGGCATTGTTACTTGCTTCATGGCGGCGGCCATCTTTAAAACGTCACACTCAGCATCTCCTCGGGTCGCTGCAAGTACTAGGTTAGCACTGCTGAGCGCTGAGCGGTTGAACGGCGTTCAATGCAAGTTGCTAACTTAGCACTTGCAGCGGCTGAGGTATTGAACAGGCCTCAGCTTGCTTCGGTTTAAGGGAAGGCAGGACGTTAGGAGCGGGAAGGTGAGGGGCGGCCATATAAGGCGGACGTGCAGTAGCTCTGCTGTGCGCCTTTTTCCTGAGGTAAACTAGAGAGAAGCAACCCCACCCACCCACCCACCCACCCTCCCTCTATTTTGTTTCGGTAATGGGTCATGTTTTGGTTGTTCTGGTTGCTTGGTTGGGCTGGGTTAGGTTTTCTCATTCCCCTTTGTCACAGCGGGGTTTGGGAGGCAGTGCTGAGGAAGGGTTCTTGGTGGATGGATAATTGGAAGCAGAATAAGAACGGTTTTAGTTGGTGTAGGTTGATAAAAGGTACAAATGGACACGGAGAGATTTCATACAGCACTGCCTGTCTCCTGGGTAGGGATGTGCGTTTCGGGTTTCGGAATTTCGGAATTTTCATGAAATTTCCCGATTCGTGTTTTCGGATGCGGCCGAATTTCCGAAAATTTTTAGATCCGAAAATATCAGATCCGAAACGTTTTCCGAGCCGAAACGAAATATTTTCGGATTTTTCGAATGGACTTGAAATGTGTCAAACGAGGAGAACAGACGTTCCGAACAAACGAAAATTTTCTGAAAAACGAAAATTTTCTGAAAACGAAAATTTTCCGAAAAAACGAAAAGTCGATACAAAAAACCAGCAGTGACACGAAAAATACGAAAAATGGCCGATATTCCGAAAAATGTACAATTCCGAAAAACGAAAAATTTCCGAAATCACGAAAAGTCGATACAAAAACCGAGCACAGTGACACGAAAATACGAAAAATGGTCGATGTTCGGAAAAAAAATTTACCCGAGAAACGAGCCGAACCGAATCGAATCGAAACCGAAATCTGTCGAAACGAGCCGAATCGAAAAGTTTAAAAATCCGAAAAATCAAACTGAATCGAACCGAAAAAAAAAATCGGTGCACAAGCCTACTCCTGGGTTAGTCATAATTTATGTATAATGTGGATATGCCGCTACCTGTAAATAAAGATTATAACAATGAGCAAATTTGTCAGTGTTATTACTATTTAATAGTTAAAACTTTATTCCTTGGCAAGCACGTGGTCATCAGTGGACAACGCATATCATTATCATCGTCCATCTGCCGCCAAAATCGCAGCAATATACCTGACCTGTACATCTGTATAACCGCGGGATTTACGGGTATTTTCACAAACGAATGCCCCGTGTGAAAACTTCCTCATTGTGCAGTCAATAAACCTGTCACGGATTGGACATTTTGTGATGTTTCTATGATTTATTGGGGAAGAGGAACATTTACAAGGTCCAATTCGGTAGGAGTAGCAGATTCAGCACACGTTTCCATATGTTGCGGTCTAATGCTTAGGGGTAGGAGGACAGGGGAAAGAGACGCATACAGGTCTATTCACTAACAGGTGAAACTCAGGAGATCTGGCAGGAGAAGAAAACAATCTAGACCAAATAGCCGATTTGGAAAGTGAGATAAACAGGAAAAAATTTTGACCTCGAATTTTCTCTTCTCCCGCCAATTCTCCTGAGTTTCACCTTTAGTGAAAAGGCCTGATAGGTGTAATTGTCCTCTTAGGTGCAATTCTCGTCTCTTCTTTAGAGTTGCGCATAAAGAGGTTTTTGAGTTTGCAGGCATAGCACAGATGGGATTATAAAACCCTGACTTGAGATGGGGGGGGTGTCTCAGCAGGGCTCATGTAGGGTTCCCACCTGTCCGGTTTTGACCCGGTCTGTCCGGTTTTGGAGTCATGTGTACGAGTTTGACACCCTTTGCCACCCGGACACATGACTCCAAGGTGATGGCACAAGTCTCCGCTCCATACTCACATATCAAGCGTGCCCCTGGCGCCGCGGTCCTCTCCACTGTTATGTTTTCCTTTTCCTGGAGACGCAGCTCTGCACTGCCCACTCTGCCAATCACTGGCATTGTGGTAGTGGTGTGGTGGGTCCGCCCGTGACGCTTCTTCCTCCCCGCCTCCTCCCATAAGCCTCTGGTGCAACAACTCACGTGACAGAGTTCACGTGTTTGCACGTGGCGTTCGTGCGGCGTTCCCGGCTCCGTCCCGACATATCAAGTGGTCTCCACTCCGACTCTGTGAGCGCAGCATCAGCCTATCAGCCCAGCTGCATCATCCTTCCATTCCTCAGCCGCCGGTCATCAGCAAGTATTAAAGGTGAAAACCAATTGATCGTAAAATCCACCCACTCTCTCTTATGTAAATACCATTGTTTTGTGCCACATAATACCAGTCTGCCTCTGCCATGCATAATACCAGTTTGCCTCTGCCAGCCATAATACCAGTCTGCCTCTGCCATAATACCAGTGTGCCAGCCATAATACCAGTGTGCCATACCAGTGTGCCAGCCATAATACCAGTCTGCCAGCCATAATATCAGTGTGCCATACCACTGTGCCAGCCATAATAACAGTGTGCCATACCATAATACCAGTGTGGCCAGCCATAATATCAGTGTTTCATACCAGTATGCCAGCCATAATATCAGTGTGCTATACCAGTGTGCCAGCCATAATACCAGTGTGCCTTACCAGTGTGCCATGCATAATACCAGTGTGCCATAATACCAGTGTGCCATGCATAATACCAGTCAGGTGCATAACTACCAGGGGTGCAGCGGGTGCCAATGCACCCGGGCCCCTGAGTCCGGGGGCCCACCACCGGATGGGTGGGGGGCCCGGACTAGCCCTGCTTGCCCCACAGTCCAGGCAGGGGTCAGGCACCTGGTCTCCTGTTTGATCGGCAGCGTGTGGGATCAAACTCCCACACGCTGCGCCAGAAGTAAAGGCCCTGCTGGGGGGAGAGGAGGAGGAAGAAGAGGACAGCTGCTCACATGAGGATGTGCTGGCCCCGCCCCTTCCTCCACAGCCACGCAGAGCAGAGCCTCCCTGCTGTGCTGGAAGTGTCCAGCACGTGCAGGGATGTGAATTGGAGAGAGTGGAGACCATACTTACCTATGGTAAGTATGTAACAAGCTGGGGTGTGTTGTTTTTGTGTGTGTGAGTGAGCAGAGGCTGGCTAATTACTTGGGGGTCTGATACTGGCTAATTACTGGGGGTCTGATACTGGCTGGATAATTACTGGGGGTCTGATACTGGCTAATTACTGGGGGTCTGACGCTGGCTAATTACTTGGGTCTGATACTGACTAATTACTGGGGTCTGATACTGGTTAATTACTGGGGTCTGATTCTGGCTAATTACTGGGGTCTGATTCTGGCTAATTACTGGGGTCTGATACTGGCTAATTACTGGGGTCTGATTCTGGCTAATTACTGGGGTCTGATACTGGTTAATTACTGGGGTCTGATACTGGCTAATTAGTGGGGTGATACTGGCTAATTACTGGGGTCTGATTCTGGCTAATTACTGGGTTCTGATACTGGCTAATTACTGGGGTTCTGATACTGGCTCATTACTGGGGGTCTGATACTGGCTAATTACTGGGGTCTGATGCTGGCTAATTACGGGGTTCTGATACTGGCTAATTACGGGGTTCTGATACTGGCTAATTACTGGGGGTCTGATACTGGCTAATTACTGGGGTCTGATCCTGACTAATTGCTGGGGGTCTGATACTGGCTACTTACTGGGGTCTGATCCCGGCTATTACTGGGGGTCTGGTACTGGTTAATTACTGGGGGTCTGATACTGGCTAATTACTGGGGGTCTGATACTGGCTAATTACTGGGGGTCTGATACTGGCTACTTACTGGGGTCTGATCCCGGCTATTACTGGGGGTCTGGTACTGGTTAATTACTGGGGGTCTGATACTGGCTGGTTAATTACTGGGGTTCGATACTGGCTGGTTAGTTACTGGGGTCTGATACTGGCTGACTAATTACTGGGGCTCTGATACTGGCTAATTACTGGGGCTCTGATACTGGTTAATTATTGGGGTCTGATATTGGCTAATTACTGGGGTTCTGATACTGGCTAATTACTGGGTTCTGATACTGGCTAATTACTGGGGTCTGATACTGGCTAATTACTGGGGGTCTGATACTGGCTAATTACTGGGGTTCTGATACTGGCTAATTACTGGGGTTCTGATACTGGCTAATTACTGGAGTCTGATACTGGCTAATTACTGGGGCTCTGATACTGGCTAATTACTGGGGTCTAATACTGGCTAATTACTGGGGTCTGATACTGGCTAATTACTGGGGCTCTGATACTGGCTAATTACTGGGGTCTGATACTGGCTAATTACTGGGGTCTGATACTGGCTAATTACTGGGGTCTGATACTGGCTAATTACTGGAGTCTGATACTGGCTAATTACTGGGGTCTGATGCTGGCTAATTACGGGGTTCTGATACTGGCTAATTACGGGGTTCTGATACTGGCTAATTACTGGGGGTCTGATACTGGCTAATTACTGGGGTCTGATCCTGACTAATTGCTGGGGGTCTGATACTGGCTAATTACTGGGGTTCTGATACTGGCTAATTACTGGGGTCTGATACTGGCTAATTACTGGGGTCTGATACTGGCTAATTACTGGAGTCTGATACTGGCTAATTACTGGGGTCTGATACTGGCTAATTACTGGGGTTCTGATACTGGCTAATTACTGGGGTTCCGATACTGGCTAATTACTGGGGGTCTGATACTGGTTAATTACTGGGGTCTGATACTGGCTAATTACTGGGATTCTGATACTGGCTAATTATGGGGTTCTGATACTGGCTAATTACTGGGGTCTGGTACTGGTTAATTACTGGGGATCTGATACTGGCTAATTACTAGGGGTCTGATACTGGCTGGTTAATTACTGGGGTCCGATACTGGCTGGTTAGTTACTGGGGTCTAATACTTGCTGTCTGATTACTGGGGTCTGATACTGGCTGGTTAATTACTGGGGTCTGATACTGGCTGGTTAATTACTGGGGTCTGATACTGGCTGGTTAGTTACTGGGGTCTGATACTGGCTGGTTAGTTACTGGGGTCTGATACTGGCTGGTTAATTACTGGGGTCTGATACTGGCTGGTTAGTTACTGGGGTTTGATACTGGGGTTCTGATATCTGGGGCCCGCGCAGAGGGTGCGTCTTGAAGGTGCAGGGTGTACTGGTACGCCCCACTGACTTCAATGGCCCGCCTTGGCCCCTCCCCACAGACGACGAGGGGGGGGCCTTCATGGATTCTTGCACCGGGGCCCTGAGGTTTCTAGTTACGCCTCTGATACCAGTCTGCCAGCCATACTACCAGTGTGCCAGCCATAATACCATTCTGCCATAATACCAGTCTGCCATTCATAATACCAGTTTGACATACTGGGGGTTACATACTGGGGGTCTGATACTGGCTAATTACTGGGGGTCTGACGCTGGCTAATTACTTGGGTCTGATACTGACTAATTACTGGGGTCTGATACTGGTTAATTACTGGGGTCTGATTCTGGCTAATTACTGGGGTCTGATTCTGGCTAATTACTGGGGTCTGATACTGGCTAATTACTGGGGTCTGATTCTGGCTAATTACTGGGGTCTGATACTGGTTAATTACTGGGGTCTGATACTGGCTAATTAGTGGGGTGATACTGGCTAATTACTGGGGTCTGATTCTGGCTAATTACTGGGGTTCTGATACTGGCTAATTACTGGGGTTCTGATACTGGCTCATTACTGGGGGTCTGATACTGGCTAATTACTGGGGTCTGATGCTGGCTAATTACGGGGTTCTGATACTGGCTAATTACGGGGTTCTGATACTGGCTAATTACTGGGGGTCTGATACTGGCTAATTACTGGGGTCTGATCTGGCTAATTACTGGGGTCTGATACTGGCTACTTACTGGGGTCTGATCCCGGCTATTACTGGGGGTCTGGTACTGGTTAATTACTGGGGGTCTGATACTGGCTAATTACTGGGGGTCTGATACTGGCTAATTACTGGGAGTCTGATACTGGCTGGTTAATTACTGGGGTCCGATACTGGCTGGTTAGTTACTGGGGTCTGATACTGGCTGACTAATTACTGGGGCTCTGATACTGGCTAATTACTGGGGCTCTGATACTGGTTAATTATTGGGGTCTGATATTGGCTAATTACTGGGGTTCTGATACTGGCTAATTACTGGGGTTCTGATACTGGCTAATTACTGGGGTCTGATACTGGCTAATTACTGGGGGTCTGATACTGGCTAATTACTGGGGGTCTGATACTGGCTAATTACTGGTGGTCTGATACTGGCTAATTACTGGGGTTCTGATACTGGCTAATTACTGGGGTTCTGATACTGGCTAATTACTGGAGTCTGATACTGGCTAATTACTGGGGCTCTGATACTGGCTAATTACTGGGGCTCTGATACTGGCTAATTACTGGGGCTCTGATACTGGCTAATTACTGGGGTCTGATACTGGCTAATAACTGGGGTCTGATACTGGCTAATTACTGGAGTCTGATACTGGCTAATTACTGGGGTCTGATACTGGCTAATTACTGGAGTCTGATACTGGCTAATTACTGGGGTTCTGATACTGGCTAATTACTGGGGTTTGATACTGGCTAATTACTGGAGTCTGATACTGGCTAATTACTGGGGTCTGATACTGGCTAATTACTGGAGTCTGATACTGGCTAATTACTGGGGTCTGATGCTGGCTAATTACGGGGTTCTGATACTGGCTAATTACGGGGTTCTGATACTGGCTAATTACTGGGGGTCTGATACTGGCTAATTACTGGGGTCTGATCCTGACTAATTGCTGGGGGTCTGATACTGGCTAATTACTGGGGTTCTGATACTGGCTAATTACTGGGGTCTGATACTGGCTAATTACTGGGGTTCTGATACTGGCTAATTACTGGGGTCTGATACTGGCTAATTACTGGGGTCTGATACTGGCTAATTACTGGAGTCTGATACTGGCTAATTACTGGGGTCTGATACTGGCTAATTACTGGGGTTCTGATACTGGCTAATTACTGGGGTTCCGATACTGGCTTATTACTGGGGGTCTGATACTGGTTAATTACTGGGGTCTGATACTGGCTAATTACTGGGATTCTGATACTGGCTAATTATGGGGTTCTGATACTGGCTAATTACTGGGGTCTGGTACTGGTTAATTACTGGGGATCTGATACTGGCTAATTACTAGGGGTCTGATACTGGCTGGTTAATTACTGGGGTCCGATACTGGCTGGTTAGTTACTGGGGTCTGATACTTGCTGTCTGATTACTGGGGTCTGATACTGGCTGGTTAATTACTGGGGTCTGATACTGGCTGGTTAGTTACTGGGGTCTGATACTGGCTGGTTAGTTACTGGGGTCTGATACTGGCTGGTTAATTACTGGGGTCTGATACTGTCTGGTTAGTTACTGGGGTTTGATACTGGGGTTCTGATATCTGGGGCCCGCGCAGAGGGTGCGTCTTGAAGGTGCAGGGTGTACTGGTACGCCCCGCTGACTTCAATGGCCCGCCTTGGCCCCTCCCCACAGACGACGAGGGGGGGGCCTTCATGGATTCTTGCACCGGGGCCCTGAGGTTTCTAGTTACGCCTCTGATACCAGTCTGCCAGCCATACTACCAGTGTGCCAGCCATAATACCATTCTGCCATAATACCAGTCTGCCATTCATAATACCAGTTTGACATGCCATGCATACCACGTGCCATAATTTATACTCTAAAAATATATATTTTTTAAAATGGCCGCCCAAACCCAACACTAGAGTGTTCGAGTTTGGCTTGATGAAAAGGTGGCAACCCTAGGCTCGAGTCCTGCAGGAACGCGCAGGAATGGCTTTCCCGCACTTCTCCCGCAGCAGGAACGTTGCGGGAACGCATGTTCCCACTGTGGGCCGACTTATCGCTGGGGCTGCTAGCGGAATGCATTAACCGCATTTCACTAGCAGCCCCCTCGACAGGTCACGTTCCCTGAGTGCCTGCCTGCCTACTCCATGAGCTCAGCCGCCGTCCTCAGCCCGGTGAAGGCTGTGATGCAGCCTACAGATGAGATCTCGCGAGATCACTTCACAGCCTTCAGTAGCCAGCAGCTGCGTGCAGGAGCAGGCTGGCACTCAGGAGAGGAGGAAGACGCAGCGCCGGACACCTGATACGGAGGTCTGAGCTCTGCTGGGTAAGTATAATTCTGGGGTCCAGTGCCTGGGTATATAATTCTGGGGGGTCCAGGGCCTGGGTATATAATACTGGCGGGTTCAGTGCCTGGGTATATAATTCTGGGGGTCCAGTGCCAGGGTATGTAATTATTGGGGGTCCAGTGAATGAGTATATAATTCTGGGGGGTCCAGTGCCTGGGTATATAATTCTGGCGGGTTCAGTGCCTGGGTATATAATTCTGGGGGTCCAGTGCCAGGGTATGTAATTATTGGGGATCCAGTGCCTGGGTATATAATTCTGGGGGTCCAGTGCCTGGGTATATAATACTGGCGGGTTCAGTGCCTGGGTATATAATTCTGGGGGTCCAGTGTCAGGGTATGTAATTATTGGAGGTCCAGTGCCTGGGTATATAATTCTGGGGGTCCAGTGCCTGGGTATATAATTCTGGGGGTCCAGTGCCAGGGTATGTAATTATTGGGGGTCCAGTGCCTGGGTATATAATTCTGGGGGTCCAGTGCCTGGGTATATAATTCTGGAGGTCCATTGCCAGGGTATGTAATTATTGGGGGTCCAGTGCCTGGGTATATAATTCTGGCGGGTTCAGTGCCTGGGTATATAATTCTGGCGGGTTCAGTGCCTGGGTATATAATTCTGGGGGTCCAGTGCCAGGGTATGTAATTATTGGGGGTCCAGTGCCTGGGTATATAATTCTGGGGGTCCAGTGCCTGGGTATATAATTCTGGAGGTCCAGTGCCAGGGTATGTAATTATTGGGGGTCCAGTGCCTGGGTATATAATTCTGGGGGTCCAGTGCCTGGGTATATAATTCTGGGGGGTCCAGTGCCTGGGTATATAATTCTGGCGGGTTCAGTGCCTGGGTATATAATTCTGGGGGTCCAGTGCCAGGGTATGTAATTATTGGGGGTCCAGTGCCTGGGTATATAATTCTGGGGGTCCAGTGCCTGGGTATATAATACTGGCGGGTTCAGTGCCTGGGTATATAATTCTGGGGGTCCAGTGCCAGGGTATGTAATTATTGGAGGTCCAGTGCCTGGGTATATAATTCTGGGGGGTCCAGTGCCTGGGTATATAATTCTGGTGGGTTCAGTGCCTGGGTATATAATTCTGGGGGTCCAGTGCCAGGGTATGTAATTATTGGGGGTCCAGTGCCTGGGTATATAATTCTGGGGGTCCAGTGCCTGGGTATATAATTCTGGAGGTTCATTGCCAGGGTATGTAATTATTGGGGGTCCAGTGCCTGGGTATATAATTCTGGCGGGTTCAGTGCCTGGGTATATAATTCTGGGGGTCCAGTGCCAGGGTATGTAATTATTGAGGGTCCAGTGCCTGGGTATATAATTCTGGGGGTCCAGTGCCTGGGTATATAATTCTGGAGGTCCAGTGCCAGGGTATGTAATTATTGGGGGTCCAGTGCCTGGGTATATAATTCTGGGGGTCCAGTGCCTGGGTATTTAATTCTGGGGGTCCAGTGCCTGGGTATGTAATTCTGGGGGGTCCAGTGCCTGGGTATATAATTCTGGGGGGTCCAGTGCCTGGGTATGTAATTCTGGGGGGTCCAGTGCCTGGGTATATAATTCTTGGGGTCCTGTGCCTGGGTATATAATTCTGGGGTGTCCAGTGCCTGGGTATTTAATTCTGGGAGGTCCTGTGCCTGGGTATATAATTCTGGGGTGTCAAGTGCCTGGGTATTTAATTCTGGGGGGTCCTGTGCCTGGGTATATAATTCTGGGGGGTCCTGTGCCTGGGTATATAATTCTTGGGGTCCAGTGCCTGGGTACATAATTCTGGGGGTCTGTGCCTGTGGTATATATAATTCTGGGGGTCCAGTGCCTGGGTATATAATTCTGGGGGTCCTGTGCCTGGGTATATAATTCTGGGGGTCCTGTGCCTGGGTATATAATTCTTGGGGTCCAGTGCCTGGGTACATAATTCTGGGGGTCTGTGCCTGTGTGTATATATAATTCTGGGGGGTCCAGTGCCTGGGTATATAATTCTGGGGGTCTGTGCCTGGTTATACATGATTCTCGGGGGTGTGTGTATGTATGTATGTATATATATATATATATATATATATATATATATACACAGTCAGGTCCAGAAATATTGGGACATTGACGCAATTCTAACATCTTTGGCTCTATACACCACCACAATGGAGTTGGAATGAAACAAACACAACGTGCTTTAACTGCAGACTGTCAGCTTTAATTTGAGGGTATGTACATCCAACTCAGGTGAACGATGTAGGACTTACAGCAGTTTGCAGATGTGCCTCCCACTTGTTAAGGGACCAAAGGTAATGGGACAGAATAATAATCATAAATCAAACTTTCCCTTCTTAATACTTGGTTGCAAATCCTTTTCAGTCAATCACAGCCTGAAGTCTGGAACGCATAGACATCACCAGACGCTGGGTTTCATCCCTGGTCATGCTCTGCCAGGCCTCTACTGCAACTGTCTTCAGTTCCTGCTTGTTCTTGGGGCATTTTCCCTTCAGTTTTGTCTTCAGCAAGTGAAATGCATGCTCAATGGGATTCAGGTCAGGTGATTGACTTGGCCATTGCATAACATTCCACTTCTGTCCCTTCAAAAACTCTTTGGTTGCTTTTGCAGTATGCTTTGGGTCATTGTCCATCTGCACTGTGAAGCGCCGTCCAATGAGTTCTGCAGCATTTGGCTGAATGTGAGCAGATAATATTGCCCGAAACACTTCAGAATTCATCCTGCTGCTTTTGTCAGCAGTCACATCATCAATAAATACAAGAGAACCAGTTCCATTGGCCGCCATACATGCCCACGCCATGACACTACCACCACCATGCTTCACTGATGAGGTGGTATGCTTAGGATCACAAGCAGTTCCTTTCCTTCTCCATACTCTTCTCTTTCCATCACTCTGGTACAAGTTAATCTTGGTCTCATCTGTCCATAGGATCTTATTCCAGAACTGTGAAGGCTTTGTTAGGTGTTGTTTGGCAAACTCTAATCTGGCCTGCCTGTTTTTGAGGCTCACCAATGGTTTACATCTTGTGGTGAACCCTCTGTATTCACTCTGGTGAAGACTTCTCTTGATTGTTGACTTTGATACACATACACCTACCTCCTGGAGAGTGTTCTTGATCTGGCCAACTGTTGTGAAGGGTGTTTTCTTCACCAGGGAAAGAATTATTCGGTCATCCAACCAGTCCAACCAGTTGTTTTCCGTGGTCTCCCGGGTCTTTTGTTGTTGCTGAGCTCACCGGTGCGTTCCTTCTTTTTCAGAATGTTCCAAACAGTTGTTTTGACCACGCCTAATGTTCTTGCTATCTCTCTGATGGGTTTGTTTTGTTTCTTCAGCCTAATGATGGCTTGCTTCACTGATAGTGACTGCTCTTTGGATCTCATCTTGAGGGTTGACAGCAACAGATTCCAAATGCAAATAGCACACTTGAAATGAACTCTGGGCCTTTTATCTGCACATTGTAATTGGGGTAATGAGGGAATATCACACACCTGGCCATGGAACAGCTGAGAAGCCAATTGTCCCATTACTTTTGGTCCCTTAACAAGTGGGAGGCACATCTGCAAACTGCTGTAAGTCCTACACCGTTCCCCTGAGTTGGATGTACATACCCTCAAATTAAAGCTGACAGTCTGCAGTTAAAGCACATTGTGTTTGTTTCATTCCAACTCCATTGTGGTGGTGTATAGAGCCAAAGATGTTAGAATTGTGTCCATGTCCCAATATTTCTGGACCTGACTGTATATATTTCTCCAATAGTCCTGCAACACCTTCCAGTATCCAAAAGAATCTTGTGTTGGTGCTTCGCCAGAGATAATATAGAAATGGAAGAAATGGCGGCACTCGGTCAGAAAATAAAATAAAAAAAAGTTTTATTAAATCATTTTAAAATAGTTCCGACGTTTCGGCCCACACAGGAGCCATTTTCAAGGTGATATAAACGTTACATGCAAATGTTTAAATAGAAAACAGTCTTAATTGAAATACCAATCAAAGAAGCCTCATTAGGCACTAGCCACAGGTGATATGGTGCGTACCTCACTAGAGCAGTATACGTCTCACATATGGCGTCCCGTGATTACTAACGTAATCCTGTCGCCTTAGCAACTAAAAACAATGCAAAGAAACCAATGCACAAAAAGAAACCCTTGACAAAGGAAGAGGAGGAGGTATCAGCCAGAGATATACTAAATTAAAGGGTGAACACTACAGCCAGATGCCATGTATACATCCCAAAAGATGTCAGTATACACATGTATACATCGAACATGATGTCAAATGAATTATTGATACAAATCACTGTGTAGCTACTGCTTATTGATGATGAATTATTATACACCATGGCGCCCCAGTATTTAGTCAGACGCCAGGAAAACCAAATATATCGTATATATTGTATATATTCATGGTATCCAAAGAATAGAGAAATAGCTAAATCATCGATCATATAGAAAACTAGAGAAGGAAACATATTCATTCAATCCCCTAGGTGCCACTGTATCAAGGGGTTTGATCCAATATGTTTCCCTCTGTAGCAACCGCTGAGAGCGGTTACCACCCCTAGGGAGTGGAGGGACATGGTCGATGGCCACAAATCGAAGTGTGGGTAGTCTATGTTGGAATGCCAAAAAATGTTTGACCACTGGCTTATCCATTTGGCCATCCCTATATGCCGTATTGATAGATGAACGATGACCTCGGATACGATCTCTGAGTGTACGATCGGTCTTCCCCACGTACGCTAATCCACAGGGGCATGTGATCATATATACCACAAACTGCGTTACACAAGTAATACGATGTTTGATTTTATAAATACGCCCCGTATGTGGGTGTGCAAAGGTGGTTGACAAACTCATGTGATTACATGTAACACATCCAGTACACCTAAAACATCCCATTTTTTGCAAGGGAATTTTAGTGGCATATGATTTAATGGCATCTGTATGTACAAGTAAATCACGTAAATTACGCCCCCTAGAGTAGCTGATAAGTGGTTGAGTTTTAAATGAAATTGGTAATGACCGATCGAAGGAGAAAGTGTTCCAATGTTTTTTGATGGTATTAGCTATCTTGGTACTGTGGGTATTGAATTTTAAAAGGAAGAAAGATTCTCGCTGCTTTCACTGATTGGGGTACTTTCTGATCTTGTATGCGATTTGTCGCCTTCATTAAAGCATTATCAAGAGTATTTGTGGAGTAACCCCTATCAAGAAAACGTTGATACATCTCCAAAATTTGTTGTTCACATAATTCCAAATCACTGTTATACCTAAGTACCCGTAGGAATTGGGATATTGGAAGTGAGTGTTTGAGATGTTGTGGATGATGGCTATCCATATGAAGAATCGTATTCCTATCTGTTTCCTTACGAAAAAGGGTGTAACCTAAGGTGTTGCCTGTGCGGAAAATGGCAACATCAAGAAAAGATATAGAACTCTATATAGAAAAAATGGCGGCACTCGGTCAGAAAATACCGTTATATATACACATACACACACACCTTTTTTTTCCTTCAGGTAATGGGGTTTTTTGAATTCTTGGGCGAGTTCTCTCACTTTTTTTCCCAGGACTTGACCCCTGGTTCTCAGGATGTCCAACTTGTCCGAGTACTGAGTGGGGTCATCTAAAACACAGTCCAGAAAAGAGCCAAGGCATGCGGGCAAGAAGCCCTGATTTATGAGAGGCTATAACAGGGAAATTGTCAGAAAAATTGATATACAGGAGCTACAAAGCACTAGATATGAGCAATTCGGTTCGGATCAATTCGGAATTTGGCCGAATAAATGACAATTAAGCCATACAGATCGTTCCGAATTCTGCATTGCCGATGTCCGAAACGAGTGTGTCTCCGAGTAATAAAATCCCGAACCGATCTAAACGAATCTGATTATATTCAACCAGATCAGAATATTATCGGTTTCATTTGGATTAATTCAGAACGTTCAAAACCTTGACACTTTGCATCATTAAATGCACCATTTTTTGGGGTTTTGGACCATATGCCCCACTCTGTGCATCATTGTTGGACCATATGCTTCATCTTGTGCATCATTTTTGGAGCATATGCTTCATCCCGTGCATCATTTTTGGAGCATATGCTTCATTCTGTGCATCAGTTTTAGAGCATACACCCCTGTTCTCTGCAACGTTGTTGTAGCATATGCTTCATTCTGTGCATCATTTTTGGAGCATATGCTTCATTCTGTGCATCATTTTTGGAGCATATGCTTCATTCTGTGCATCATTTTTGGAGCATATGCTTCATTCTGTGCATCATTTTTAGAGCATACACCCCTGTTCTCTGCAACGTTGTTGTAGCATATGCTTCATTCTGTGCATCATTTTTGGAGCATATGCTTCATTCTGTGCATCATTTTTGGAGCATATGCTTCATTCTGTGCATCATTTTTGGAGCATATGCTTCATTCTGTGCATCATTTTTAGAGCATACACCCCTGTTCTCTGCAACGTTGTTGTAGCATATGCTTCATTCTGGGTGTAATTTTTGAAGCACATGAGTCGTTCTGTGCATCATTTTGTGCATCATTCCGGAGCCATTCAAGCATTATCCTTTTGTTTTTTATATATTTTAATAAAATGATGTTCCGAAAATCAGAAAAGACTGAATATATCGGATCCTTTCAATAGTCCGAAGTGGCAGGTTCGGAATATTTCAGAATCTGTAAATTTTGGATTTCGGAATATTCTGAACCTAACAGAATTTTTTACCAATACACATGTCTACCAAGCGCTAGGACGCACGAGGCCAGAGCAACTTACTGTAGTGTTCACTGTGAAGTGGGAATAAACAGAAAGAGCAACTTAGGCTTCGCCAACCGTCGACCAATCCCTCAATGCCATCTGCAAGGTTCCGGGGTGTGCGGCCTCCAGTATCCCCACGCATGTCAGAAATGTGTCCCTGCAGACACTCGGCCCACAGCAGCAGATGCTAGTAAGCAGTTCGTCGGCAGTGGTGGGCTTGCACCAGACGAGTGAGCACAGAGCACTGCCCAGCAGCGTGCACCACACCTAGGGAGACCAAAACTCCAGTGCAAGCTGGGACGAAGTATCACTACTACGTGGGTACTGGAATGGGATTTTCCATAAAACCACATGGTCCTGCTCAGTAGTGCAGGGGTTAAGTAGCTAAGCCAGAGGTAACATGTAAAAGCTGCAATGGGTGAGAGATCAGCAGGAACCAACAAATGCTAAAAGGTTAAAAACAGAAGAAGACAAAACAAGAACATACGTAAACCCTTTAGCGCAAGCTCAGGTGCCCAGGGATGGATCAAACGGGATTCCATAAATGTCAGCACTGTCAAAATCAAGGACACGTCCAAGAGAGCCGGCATGGAGTAATGACCACCATTGTACTTGGCCATATGGAAACCATCGGCTGCTGCGGTGAGAGCTGCTTAAATTGAGTGTTTGCAAAAAGAAATGATTTGAGAGTCTCGCGGATTTATGAAAATGATGAATGGGCGAGTTATTCCAGATGTCTGAAAGTAAAAGGGAAGGCGGCCTGGGGGACGGAAGGAGAGGATCAACCGAGGAGGCTAAAGCGGCGCGTCCAAACCTTCCACTGTCACCATGGACCCGCAACGCGGAGATATCGCATTATGTAATAATAACGCACAGCGCGAGTGAAGAGCAACGCACAGAGTCATTTCCTGTTATTAGCGGGTATAAAAACATAATAACAAAGTAATATTAGAGGGTTAAGAGCTGTTAGAATCGTTAAAGGGTTAATATCTGTTGAAGTCTTTGAATGTATGAGTTGGAGGATCTCCTCCTGGTTTGATGTATTTTTTTGTCTTGAGGAGCACCCGCCCACTATGCTTTGTACAGGTTGAGTGCCGCCCTTCTGGGGTATTTTATATTTTGATATATATATATATATATTCACACAACATTAAAAGAATTCCTGTAGCAAAAATTTGTGAGAAATCACAATAAACCTAAAGAACAAATTCAGAGCTTTATAGATCTTCATATAAGCCCTGGTGCCTCCAAGAACTGGAAAAGGGGGGTTTAGTAACAATTTAAGGTCAACTGTCAAAGTTTGAATATGTGATGCACCATAAGGACAAACACCTCTTAACCCTTTCGCTGCTGAGGCTTTTCCCGCCCCTGTGCTGAGGTCATTTTTACCGGTTTTGCTCATCATGTTTAAACGTGTTTTGAAGGCTTATTTTAGTATATGACCCAGACATATTATATATCGTTCTTTCCGTCAGACTCGGTAGATTCATAATATGTCATTATTATATGTATACGTTATGTCATGTCTGTATATTATAACAAAAAATGCAATAAAATATGTATTTTCAATAATTTACAGCGTGTAAAGTGTTTTTTTCACATTTTAACATGCGAGCAATTGCGGTTATATTTTGTATGGGGTGCGCTTGTTAAAAAAATTAGAGATGGGGTCTCGTTACATTTTTTTTTGGGGAAAATTACACTATTTTTAACAAACGCACCGCATACAAAAATCGTTAGTGCAGCATCATTGTTCACATTATAATTGAAATGGGAACTATATTGCTGCATTAACAAACCAAAAAAAAGAAAAAAAGTGTTTATTTTTTTTATAATTTTTTTTATTTTTATTTTTATTTTTTTTTTTTTTTGACAAACTTTTTTCACTTTCATGTTTGGTATCGTTGGAACGGCCATGCTCTGGCCGATCCAACCATACCAAACATTAACCCCTAACTGCCACGGATCGGAGATAGGGAGTTCATTGGAACTCCCTATCTCCACAGTTGGTGGCAGTTAGGGGTTAAGTCCAGGACTGGCATCATCGTGCTGCGCACGATGACGCCAGTCCTCAGGGGGTTCCCGGGGCTTGGCCGACATCCAAGATGTCGGCCAGCTCCGGGAAAGGATCGCGAACCAGCGCTTTTCAGCGCCGATTCGCGATCCAGCTCCCCAGGGGTTAATGCCAGGCACCATTTGGAAGGGCAGGCTGTGCCCTTCCAAATGATGCCTGGGTTAACCCCCGCAGAGCCGCCGATCGGAGGGAGAGAGGTCCGAAGGACCTCCCCCCTCCCTTTCAGGCGCCTCCTCCGCACATGCGGGGGGGCTGAATTAGGTGTCATCGCGCTGCTGCGATGACACCTAATTCCGGCGGCTGCGGTCGGATGCCAGGCTGACATCGAGGATGTCAGCCCGCACCGGGGGGGCCAGCGATCGGCCGGAACCTGGCCGAACGCTGACCCCAATGGGAGGACGCGCTCAGCGCGTCCTCCGCACAGCAGCGGGAATGCTGAGGACGCGCTGAGCGCGTCCTCAGCATTGAAGTGGTTAATGATTGCATTTTTTTTTTTTTTTTTTTGGAGAAGGGATTTTACCAGGAAGGATACATTGAGATTTCTCTCGTTTTCAGCATGTCATGGGTGGTGAGTGGGTGTCTTGCCCAAGGACACTTACTGGAGAGGTTGCTCGCTGGGATCGAACCCATGACTCCACAGGCTCTCTCCACACAGAGCAGTGATGTTACCTGTACTCTACCCAGCTGGTCAGGAGTTTCATTCACTCACATTGCCACAGGTGAATAAAATCACACCCCTAGCCCTGCAATCTGCATTTATGTAAAGCACGGGTGGTTGTGAAGATCTCCTTTTCTATCCCAGCGTCACTGTGCCGTGGAGCACAAAGTCAAGTCCATAAAGACATGGCGGGATGGGTTTGGGGTAGAAGAATGGTCACAGAGCCTTGACCTCAACCCCGTCATACACCTTTGCGATGAACTGGAGCAGAGATTTCGAGCCAGACCTTCTCGTCCAACATCACCTCCTGAACTCACAAATGCTCTACTGGATGATTGGGCCAAAAATCCCACAGAAATACCCCAAAATCTAGTGGAAAGCCTTCCTGGAAGAGTTGGAAGCTGTTATACAGTAGCTGTAAAGGGGAGACTAACTCCTTATTAATGTCTACGTGTTTCCAATGCCGTGTCATACAAGACCCTGCTGGTGGAATGGTCCGGGGTCCCAATACTATTGTCCATATAGTGTATGATAGCTGCCAAACCTCCTTCTAATCAATCAATCACTTGGATGTGCATACCAGTGGCTGTGCCAGTAGTATATTTAGATGGAGAGGGTCGTTTTGTTTGCTTGATTTGCATTTGTGTCAAAAATGAGAATATTGTAAGTGATAATAAGCATGTCTGATAAACGCTGCGCTTTCCAACCCATGTGAGTATTTCAGACTCTCTGCCGCGACACAGTTTGGTGTTTGAAGAAACAATAGAGTCCCAAGTTGAGCGCCCTCCACCGTTTGTCGACTTTCTCCTGTTCTTATAGGTTTTTCTAATGAGCACCAAATTGCACCTCAAAAAGAAAGAACGGAAAGACCATAGTGTAGATGGTCTAATACATGGTCCCCTCTGGACTCCACCGATATAACCGAGGGGTCGCTGAAACAAGTCCAGAGAGGCTGTTGGGTGGCCGATATAACCCAGAGGCATACAATTCTGAGCTGGATGAGCTCTAAGAAACGTGAGTGTGACTATTTGAGTTTTGGAGCAGCACCAATTGTATCGTTTGTATTGTGATCAGCGCTGTACTTATTCTTCTTTTTACAGTTTGGTGTTTGTCCATCTTGTAGCCATTCAAGAAACGTCGCTGTACGTCGAGCAGATTAAAAACTCATTGGGTGCCGTGCGTTGGCAACCGTGCAGCGGCGGCCGCTCTACATTACGTGTTGTGTTGGTGATGTTGTTGCACTATCTGATATCTCCAAGCAGATTTTTCTAATTCTTCAGACATTTTTAGAATTTTAAGTCATCGCACACACAGTGAATCGACGCGGGTCGAGCGAATTTCTAAGGACGAGCATAGGTAGAGCGGAATGCGGTTCTGGTAGTTTTTTGCCATTGTTTATGTTATAATCTGTGCTCTCATGTCATGTTTTCATGCTATGGCCCTAAGCCTTTTTTGGGAGCTTATTTAAATGTCACCGAAACAAAACCCACCCTCAATGTAATAAAAAGTTTAACAAACTACAGCTGCATTCCAGCAGCCAGGGATTTGTCCGAATACAGGGGGAGCTGTGAGGTCAGTCGCTGCTGTACAGGGATAAAATTCCAGGGGGTTATAATGAGTGTAAATCCCTGTACAGATACAAGGTGTTGCTGTAATTGCCACACACAGGCATTATGCAGCAGCACATACAGATACAAGGTGTTGCTGTAATTGCCACACACAGGCATTATGCAGCACATACAGATACAAGGTGTTGCTGTAATTGCCATACACAGGCATTATGCAGCACATACAGATACAAGGTGTTGCTGTAATTGCCACACACAGGCATTATGCAGCACATACAGATACAAGGTGTTGCTGTAATTGCCATACACAGGCATTATGCAGCACATACAGATACAAGGTGTTGCTGTAATTGCAACACACAGGCATTTTGCAGCACATACAGATACAAGGTGTTGCTGTAATTGCCATACACAGGCATTATGCAGCAGCACATACAGATACAAGGTGTTGCTGTAATTGCAATACACAGGCATTATGCAGCACATACACATACAAGGTGTCGCTGTAATTGCCATACACAGGCATTATGCAGCACATACAGATACAAGGTGTTGCTGTGATTGCCATACACAGGCATTATGCAGCACATACACATACAAGGTGTTACTGTAATTGCCATACACAGGCATTATGCAGCACATACAGATATTGCATTGCTAATAATCTCATTCTGATCACTACAAACCCCCATAAGCAGGAGATCTCACCATTTTATTACCTGTCTGCATCACATTTACTGACACAAAGGCCATTTCTGCCTGTATGCTGATAATGCAGACCAACTGTGACATTGTGCCGGATAAGGCTAGGGTCAGAGTGGGGCAGTCGGAACGCGCGTGCAGACGCACTAAATCACGGCGGCAGTAGCAGCACATAACGGCCAATGACGGCCAATATACGCAGTACGTGCGTACAAAAGTGCGCCGACACCACGCAACCAGCAAATGAACGCATTTTTATCAGAACGTGAAACCGCTGCTACTGACGTACAAAGTGCGCGGCGGCCGCATGGCAGCGTGTGTGCGTGATTAGGAGACGTCAGACGCTGCTAGTGTGCGGCCTACATCACGTCCAAACTGCCAAAGTTTCCTGCATTTCGTTGGAGTGTACCTGCGACCGTTGAACATGGCTGCTGGACCAGAGATGGACGTGGAGAGGCTGATAAGCGCTGTGGGGGAGCATCCAGGGATCTGGGATACGGCCTGCGAGCGTTATAAGGACAAGGGGAGGAAGGCGAGCGCATGGGTCGAGGTGTCCCGTCAGGTGTACCCGGAGTACGATACCTGGTCCGAGAAGGAGCAGCACATACAGAGTGAGTATAATATTATTTAATTCATAATCCCATAAATGTAAATCACAAAAATGATAATAAACAAACAAATGAAATCATTGATGTGAAACTCAAATGCTCCCCAGCTGCCAGGGCACCTCACCTGCATCACTGATGAAATAATTAGATAGAGCATCGCGATACCTGTTGCTGTATCTATTCACAGCTATGATGTCATAGTTCACATCATCCTCAAGACCGACAACTGTGAGGGTATCGTCAAAATTAAAACCATCCCTGGCCCGCACATAATTATGTAGAATGCAACAGCATTTCACTATGTCCACACAGAAGTCCACATTCACATCCAGCGGTCTATGTAGAATCCTCCACTTGTTGGTCAGTATGCCAAAGCTACACTCCACATACCGTCTCGCCCGCGACAGCCTATAATTAAACACCCGCTTCTTCACAGTCAGGTGTGTCCCAGAGTAGGGCCGTAGGAGGTGTGTGGATAGGCCGAATGCTTCGTCACCCACGAAGGCATAGGGGACTGTCACGTCACTGCCAGGCAATGGTGCGGGTCTGGGGATGTTCAGGGTCCCACTCTCAATTTCATTCCACAGTGTGGAGTTCCTGAACAGTGTGGAGTCAGAGTCCTTGCCGTATGAACCGACATCCACATACACGAAACTATAGTTGGCATCTGACACCGCCAGTAGGCCAATAGAAAAGTAATGTTTATAATTCTGATACAGTGAGCCGCTGTGCGGTGGCTTCACTATGCGGACATGTTTGCCATCCACGGCTCCCAGGCAGTTTGGAAAGTTGGCTCTCCCCCAGAATCCTGCTGCAATTTCCAGACATGCCGTATGTGTCGGTCTTGGCAAACATTCGCCCTTCATGGTCTCCCATATGGTTTGGCACACCTTGCGGACGATCTCACCAGCTGTTGATCTGCCAACGCGGAAGCTATAATGCAGATCCTTCAAACTGCACCCACTACCGAGATACCTAGAAGACAAAACACAAATGTTTGAATATGATCACATACCATGAACACAAGCTAATGTCACTCTCATCATGTTTTTCAGCACAAGAGGCGATGAACAAATGGCGCACAGTACGCGACAACTACATGCGCGTCCAGAAGAAGCAGGCCATGGCTGCGCGCTCTGGAGCTGGTGCGAAAAAGGTCCGGGGGTACATTTATGCAGAGCAGCTATCGTTCCTCCGCAGGACCCAGGAGCCGCGCAGGTCTGTCAGCAGCATGGACCAGCCATCGACCTCCGGCACCCAGGCACAACAAATGGTGCCAGGAGATTCTGCCAGCTGCCAGGAGGAGGAGAACCAGGGTGGTGCTGAGTCGCAGATGGAGGAGGATTTGGCGACACCACAGGTGGCAGGTACCGCGACAACGGCCAGCACCAGACCTGGCCAGAAGAGAAGGGCACAGGCTGCAGACCTGGAGCAGGCCATGGTCATGTTCATGGAGGCACAGACCACCCATGCACACCAACGCTGCATGCTTGCGGACTCCGTCGACATGTCGTTCTCCAATGCATGTACGCTCCTCCTGAACAGGATGAGCGAGGCGGAGAAAATGGAGTATCGCCACAGATCTCTCGCGATATTGGAGGACATCCTTTCACGTCCCCATCACGCAGCCGCCTACCATGCTGTGCCACAATCCGCCAGTGGATCTTCCGTCTCCAGTGAGGTGCTGTCCACCCACCCAGCCATGCCCCCTGGAGCCAGGCCACACACGGAGTCGGGGTCCAGCTGTAGCCACACCACCGGCCCTCATGACCCAGATGCTCCGCGGTATCAGCAACTTTGATACATGACCTAAATATGTTTTATTATTTGTTTGTTATGTGTTATTGTTTTGATTTTGTATATATACTGACCTTCACTTTACGACTTGTAATATATGTCCATAATATATTACAGTTTCTTTTCATATTATAGTATTATTTTTCAACATTGTTGTCGGAGTCATTTATGATTATGTACGTGTGATGTGATGCCCGTGTGTGTGTGTGTGTGCATGTAACAGTGGGCATGTGACTACAGACATGATGCACTCATGTCAGGTGACTGGCAGCGATGTCATGTATACAGGTGTGTGACAGTACGTACCTCAAAGTGATGACCAGCATCTCCTCCGGTGGTATGGCGGGCCGCATGTTGGTGTCCCTCTTGGTCAGTGGCTCCCGTACCCGCGACAACAGTTCATCAAAGGAGGCGATGGACATCCGCATGTAGTTGAAGAACTTTGCGGGGTCCCTCTCTCGCAGTGGCCTGTACAGCGTCACAAAGTGTCCATGCGTGGGTCTGGCAGCGTTGATTTCATGAACCCAGGTTCGCCGCTTTCTCTTCCTCTTTAGGTACAGGTACCCCATCGCACCAAACACAAAGACGTGTGCAGGATCCATCTTAGAAAAACGCCACCATCCCCAAAACACCTTTTTATAGCCCTTGCCCTTATTTTATCATTTTTCAAGTGATTAGATTCATCTGATTATTCTCTTTTTTCACCCCACCGTCATGGAATACGTCCAGAATTGAGCATCGTCCGACCACTCAAGCGCATTCCGTGAAAAAATGCGTGCGCACGCATCGACGTACATTTTGACGGTGGCTGCAGAAAATGCGCTCATCTGTCCCTAGCCTAAGGGACGCCATCTAAAGTTTCGAACCTTTCAACCTAGCATAATTTCTGTTAAGGATAAATGTCCTTTCTGCCTGTATGCTGATAATGCAAACCCCGTGGGACATTGTGTAAGATAGGGGTCACCATCTATAGCTCAGAGCGTTTAGTCCCAGCAATATTTCTGTAACGGATAAATGTCATTTCTGCCTGTATGCTGATAATGTAGACCTATCTATAAGTGCCAAAGTTCTAAAAACCTGTTTCCTGTCAATATCACCAGCCACCAGGCAGTTGTAATGATCCAAAACATTTAAAGTACCACTACCTGTAGCTCAAAGAACAGAGGTAAGGAGAAGTGGACCAGGCTTTTAGCTATCCTTAGTCATTCAAGGGTCTACTGTATCATTACTGTCTATAAATTATTCTGAGAGTGTAAAACAGGAGAACAGCTGACACATATATTAACCCATAATTTATAAATCACTATTTTTAAGTAATTAAAATATTTAAGTAAAAAACTTAACTTTTGTTTTCACATGTTTCTCCACTGATTTCTAATTCAGTATCTCATTTCAATTTTCAGGTTTTTCACATTTTTCTTGATTTTTTTTCATTTGCCTTTGCCACAGCTACGCAGCAGGGCCATTCACACCCACTTGGGGGATCCAAGGCCTTCAGGGTCAATTAATCCACTAATAACCAATCTTGCTCATTAACTCCTTCACTACCAAGTTTTTTAAAAAAAAAAACAGTCAGGAACCAGTGTTTTTTTTTTTTTTTTGGAAATTCCTTTTCAATGAATTATGCATTCCGAAATGTTTTGGAATATCCTCAGTGTATTAATCTATTTGGCAGTGAGATGTCGCCATCTACTGGCCAAAAGGAGTTACTGCAGTTCTGGTCTCCATGCAGGATCAGCTGGGGAGATGTCATTCACACACATTCCCAGCTGGCTTTAAAGTGTTAGCACCTCAGGCATCATGTCCGCGCTGCTGAAACTTTAGGGGCATTTTCTGGAGCCCAAATGCAAACGAAATTCTTTTGCTTTTGTCCTACTCAACTCAGGTCTTCATGCCCGATATCGTGTTATCTCAATCTAGGGAACAAAGGGGGTTGATGCTGTTTCCTTATTGCGTTCCAAATGCATTGTAAAGACCCAGGACATACTTGAAAACGAGAGAAATCTCAATGTATCCTTCCTGGTAAAATACTTTCTCAAAAAAAATAAAAAAAAAATATATATATATATATATATATATATTATATATATATATAAAAATAAAACTGTTACAAGTATAGTGTCAAATATATACTTGTAACGGTTTTATTTTCCGATATATTGTTTTACAACACATTTTCATAAGGAATTATTGTATTTTTGAAGATATTAAGAATACCCGTTTATATGGATCCACGTTATATGATTACACCATCATACATAATTTAATCGCACAATATATTGCGCCGCCAGCACCATTTATAGCTTTATTTTTTTTGTTCTAAGCACATTTGTGTTTAGTTTTATTGTGTGTTTTTATCCTTAGCAGGCGGCAAATACTTTATAACATTTCTATCAGTCACTACAGTATAAGTGCCTCACTATATACTTTGCTTTTTATCTCAGGTAGCCTGGAGAACAATAGACCTCATGTAGCTTTATCTAAACACTCCCCTCCTCCACCTCATTAACTGTTAAGGCTAGGGTCAGACGAGCGTGATTTCTACGAACTGTACGTCCGTGCACACGGACGTACGTCAGTACGGAAGACACAGTAGTGGCCACACAGTCCGTTTTTTTCACTGACATATATTTTGACGGATGTAGCAGGGAAAATAAAATAAAAAGCAAAACCATTTTGTCCGTGAAAAATGCTGGATGTATAAATGCAGTCCGTCTGACCACGTTCCATCACTCACACACAAAGCTATGCGGACGTTGCGGACGCAGCGCACTTTGTGCGGCCGTTCTAGCGGTTGCACGTTCTTGCCTGCCTTGCGTCCGTTTGCCGCGGCCGTTGTGAGTCCGCAGTTCAGTGCGGACGTACTTCGTGTGTCAGGCTCCAATGGGCTTTCTGTCATGCTATCACGGACATACTTTTAGGCGCAATCACGGACGTGAACACTACGCTCGTCTGACCCCAGCCTAAATGTTGCAGATTAAACAAACTGCAGCAGTAAAGTAAAACATTTGCACCTGGCAAATGTTGCATCGTGAGAAAAATCCACAAAATGGAAACAGGAGATAACAAAAACCCCTAACATTATTTAAAGTAATTACATGAAAGAAAGTAGAAAAGACAGCAGTGTGTGTGTTTTATAATGTGTTTTATTAGGTGTTTTTTATTTGTATTGCACAAGTAATCTATTTACAGCTTTATGTAAGTGCTAGTGTGCCTTTAAATATATATGTAAGGCCGTGGATGATCAAACTCCGTTTAAATCCATCCCAGAAGGGACGTCGGCCTGAAAAAAGATCCTAACACGGGCTCTTTGAGATGATTGCAGTTGTCAGGGAATGTTCTTGAAGTCATCTGTTTAGTAACCACGAAGCTTCTCAGTGAAAGTTAATGTAAACAATGCTGGTATATAGAACACTCGACCCATCCTGAACTTTCCCCATACCAAGGCGGCCTGACGGAGAAGTCTCTGCGCCCCCGGCTCGTAACAGGAAACAGAACTGTTGAGGAGACTGCAAAACACGGCGGGATTAGGAAAGCCGCCAAACATTTCTTGACAATCTTCAAAACAGCAACTGCGGACATTAAACATTTCCCATTCCTTAAACCCGCGGGAAGTTATCAAAGCCCCGGCTTTCAGCACTTGCCAAAAAAAGACGGGGGGAAAAAAAAAAGGTAGTCGAAAGAGTGGATATTTTGACAAAGCTCGCTGATTTCTTTTGAAGTGGTTGCTATGTTTGCGCTTAAGGGAAAGCACTTGAAAATATGTAACTGGTTTCACCGTGTGCTTTTTTTTTAAGCTCGAAGATACACAGTGTCCCACCGCTGCCACCAGGTTTTACGGGTCTGTACAGGAAAGCACCGAAACTCGGTGTAATTTCAGTGCTATGTGTTTCGGCCCATTTCAGCGCACTTCAGCGATTCCATTTCACCGAAAATACAATGAATTCACTATTTAGCAAATAATCACTGTATTTTGCCGAAATCAATGTCGCCGAAGTTCAGACGTCGGCAAAAAATGCCGAGTTGGCATCAGTGAATTGCACCTGATGGGAAAAAAAAAAATCAGAAGTGGCCTATTCTCCTAATGCGAGTTTCAAACGATAAAAAAATGAAATAAAAATGTGTCTAAACAATAAAAAAGTCCTTTAAAAAATAATGAAAAGATCTGTTACGAATTTTTTTTTTTTTTTTAAAAAAAAACCTCCTTTTAAAAAAAATAAAGAAACATAAATGTCTTTTATAAAATATAAAACAGGTCTTTTAAAAAATAAAAAAGTCTTTTAAAAAAAATAAAAAAACATAAACGTCTTCTAAAAAATACTAAATATACAACAAGGTCTTTTAAAAAAATAAAAAAAAGAAGTCTTTTAAAAAATGATAATGTCTTCTATAAAATAGAAAAAGGTCTTTTAAGAAAGAAAAAAGTAAAAAAGGGTTTTTGCAAAAAATAAAAGGAATAAAAAGGTCTTTAAAAAAAATAAAAAAGAATTACCTTTTTTACATTGAAACCTATGGGATTCACCTGTCAAAACACCGAAAATCAGTGCATTTCACTGAACATTTGGTTCAATATGGCATTCTTTGAACATGGTAGTCTTCTATTGGACAATTTCAGTGCCAACGAAGAGCGTATTTCTCTGTCATTTCGCCTGTATTTGGCGAATTGACAGCTTAGTGAATAGACGAATTGGCCCAAAATTGCACCAAACAGTGAAATTCACCGTTCAGTGCAATTCGGGGCCAATTAAAAGGTTAAGGAAATAACACCTATAGTTGCACGTTGACAGATTGTAAATATTGCTGCACACACTAGCCTTTGAAAAGGCTGAATCGGAGTGACGCCAATATAAAACGTAACTTTTATTGATAAAAATGCTAAAAAATAAAACAAAAGAGAAAATAAATCGTTAGAAAATCTAAATTACTCAAAAAATTAAACCAATCTCAGAAAAAGTTGTGCATTAAAAGTCTACCTTTTTCTGTATATTGATTATTATTGCATATTTAAACTCGATTTGTTGAAGCATGTGGAATTTAGACGGGGCGCCCCATCTGACCCAGAGATCTGATAAGTGATTTGACGTGTTGGTTGGTTTCCTCTACAGGGATATTCTATTAATAAATAGATTTCCCTTTTTTGCTCTTAAATAATTGCTGACATCCTCTGCCCAAATATTATTATTTTTGTTCTTTTTGGGTGATTTTTCTCACCTTTTCCCCCCACGTGGTGCGCTGCTCCTCCTCTTCGGCTCAGGGGCTACTGAACCCTGGAGTCCCTGAAACTTTTCTGCACTGTTTGTGCTCCTATGCAACTTGCGTAGCGTGGGAACCACAAATTGCACAGCGCTACGAGACTTGTATGAGCCATGAGCCTGTGCAGAGCGATGGATTGGAGTTGCACGCGCATGCACAGATCTGATCCATCGCTGCCTCTCTGAGAACGCTCGCTACAGCGATTGGTCTCAGAGGGTGATGTCGGCCGCTCTGTGTGACATCACTAGTGACCCATCTGGTGACCAGCAGCCGGGAAATTAAAAAATCCCAGCTGGTGGTGACACTGGGTGGGGTGGAGGAGAATCCTTCACTTCACCCTGTGATTTCACCAAATTGGGGGAGCTCTGGGGGGGGGACACGCTTCACATCATGATCACTTAATAACTGTAAAATGGTCAGGATGAGTAGAGCGTCCTTTAAAAGTCAAAGATCTTACGTTGCATGACGTATTGTGCCATGGCAGTCCTCTACTAGATTTTTGGTAAAAGTGGATCTGAATGGTCACCTAGACCAGATGGAATCACATTTCAATGAGACAAAACTTTGCTAAAACATCAGTTTACTTGTCTACCTTTTTAAGGCTTACCGGTACTCAAAGGCCTCCTTGGCATCATCATTTGTCCTGGCGTTCAGACCCGTGCCATTCGGACATCGCCTTTTGTGGAGTTTTCTGGCGGTTGCCTCATTTCTGGTGACGAGACAAGAGTGTCATATCAGTCTTTGGTGGTGAAGGAGAAAGCAGGAGAAGGAGGTGAAGGGGTAAGAGTCTAGATTGATGCCAAGACAGCAGACCAGAGGGGAAAGAGATGTTCTGATACATAAATAGTGTCGGAGATGTTGGGCACGTGAAGGTTGGGCTGATACGTTAGTAGAAGGATTAATTACCAGCTCTATTCTAGCCATATTGATCTGCAGGTGGTGGAAGGCCATCCAGGATGGGTATGCGAAAGGCAGTTGCTGACGCATGAAAGTACAACCGGAGAGAGGTCAGGAGTTGACAAGAAGACCTGGGTATCGTCTGCATTGAGTTGGTATTGTACTCCAAGGGAATTGGTTAGTTTGTCAAGGAAGGAGAAGTACGGAAGGAAAACAGAAAGGGGGCCCAAGACTGGGCTTTGGGGTACTCCAACTGAATGAGATGTTGGGGAAGAGGTGGTGGCAGCAACAGAGAAGGTTCGGTTTGATGGGTAAGACCTCTGCCAGGAGAGGGCAGAGTCCCAATGTACTAAGTGCTTGTAGGGGAGGTCTACGACATCCAGAATACTTTGGCGTTAAACACTGGGAGGGAGCATAAGCACAGGGAACCATCCCTACGAATGTTGAAGATTTGGGTTTCCTAGTAGAGGGTGGGAAGACAAGGTGTCTGGCAACGTGCAGTGTCCATGCACTGGTTGACTGGTTGTTAACTCTAGAAGCGTATCTGTGTAAGGAATACCTTGACCATCTAAGTCAGGGGTCCTCAAACTAAGACCTGAGGGCCAGATACAGCTCGCAATGGTTATTTACCCGGCCCACCCGTCATTCAGAGCCGAAACGGAGTGATCCGTCCAATAAATACTTTCTAGTTCCCAGTAATGCCTTGTGATTATTATCACATGCTGTACATCGCACTGTGTATTCCCCTTCTGGGTTCTGTGATCCCTGTCTACATCATCAGGGCACATGGGCGCCATCTTAGATTGCATCTTAGGAGTTGCCGAGCACTTGATCATAACACACGTCGTCTGGATGCATGGCGCCATCTTGGATCGTCTTTTCGTTCCTCCCTGCATAAATAAATACACACTTCAACCTCCAGTGTGTTGCACAATACAAGGGGGGGGGTACATTAAAGGAAAAAACAGACATATGGATAAACCGGGAGACTTTTAAACATGATGGTATATAAAAAGGCTAAAAAAAAAATCGAGGAGATGGAGAATAGGGATGAGCCCGAACCCGAACTTCCCATTTGTTCGGGACCGAACCCGAACTCCCATGCAAGTCAATGGGGCTGAAAATTCGGTTTTTTAGAGTGCCCTCCAAGAGGGCATATATGCTACATAATTACCATAAAAGGTGTATGGGGGTACGGGTAGTGCCCTGGGGGACAGGAAACAAGGACAAAAAGTTTTAAAAAAAACGTTTTTAAAGGGACAGTGAGTTTTCCATGAAATAAGGGTTAAAAATAAAACCCAAAAATTCCTTCAAATATCGTGCCTAGGAGGTCCCCATAACCTGCCCGTGAAGTGGTGGATTTCTAGGATGTATAGAAACACTTAAAAACAAAAAAATGACGTTTCATATGACGGTAAATGCTTTTCCTTTAATCTATCCATAAACAACTGCTTGGGGCGGCAGCCTGTATGAAAAGACATTTTAGGACGCGCAGAAAAAGTCTAGTGGTTTTATTGGCTAAATTATTGTGAAACTTATGCAGGCTTTGGATGAAAGTAACAATAGGTGCTTTAAAATTGGGCTTTTAGCGTCGGCAACAGTTCCGTCACACCGTAACCCCTCTGAGGATATGAATCTGATTCAGGCGTCAATGGCAGTGCACCCAGATATTGTGCCTTTAGTGCCAGGCCTGCAAGTGCCATCATACAGTAACCCCTCTGTGGTATTGTGGAAGAGTGCAGGGGTGGACCATGCGGTCCTATATTAAAAAGATATGAATCTGGTAATGGGCGTCAGTGCACACAGATATTCTGCCTTTGGTGCAAGACTGCCAGGCCAGCAAGTATCATCATACAGTAACCCTTCTGTGTTATGGTGGAAGAGTGCAGGGGTGGACCATGTGGTTCTATATTGAAAAGTTTTTGATCTGTTAATGGGCGTCAGTGCACCCAGATATTGTGCCTTTAATGCCAGGCCAGCAAGTATCATCATACAGTAACCCCTCTGTAGTATTGTGGAAGAGTGCAGGGGTGGACCTTGCGGTCCTATATTAAAAGATATGCATCTGGTTAAGGCGTCAGTGCACCCAGATATTCTGCCTTTGGTGCAAGACTGCCAGGGCAGCAAGTATCATCATACAGTAACCCCTCTGTGGTATGGTGGAAGAGTGCAGGGGTGGACCATGTGGTCCCATACTGAAAAGTGATTTTTTTTTATCTGTTAATGGGCATCAGTGCACCCAGATATTGTGCCTTTAATGCCAGGCCATCAAGTATCATCATACAGTAACCCCTCTGTGTTATGATGGAAGAGTGCAGGGGTGGACCATGTGGTCCTATATTGAAAAGTGTTTTTTTTATCTGTTAATGGGCGTCAGTGCACCCAGATATTGTGCCTTTAATGCCAGGCCATCAAGTATCATCATACAGTAACCCCTCTGTGGTATTGTGGAAGAGTGTGGTCCTATATTGAAAAGTTTTTGATCTGGTGGTAATGGGCGTCAGTGCACCCAGATATTGTGCCTTTGGTGCCAGGCCATCAAGTATCATCATACAGTAACCCCTCTGTGGAAGAGTGCAGGGTTGGACCCTGCTGTTCAAAAAATTAAAATGATATAAATCTGGCACAGGCGTCAGTGCAGCCAAATATTGTGCCTTTCATGGCAGCAAGTGCATTCACACCGTAACCCTTTTGTGGTATTGTGGAAGAGTTCAGTGCTGGAGGTTTTGTGCATGCAGAAGACATACCCGATCTATTCCGTTACTTCGGCATCAGGGGATTGATAGCTGCTAATCCAGGACTGTTTCATTTTTATAAATGTCAGCCGGTCTACAGAGTCGGTGGACAGACGCACTCTTTTGTCTGTGACAAAACCTCCAGCGGCACTGAACGTCCTTTCGGAAAGCACGCTAGATGAAGGGCAACCTAGTAGCTGCATAACATAGTGGCTAAATTCTGGCCAGTGATCCAATCTCAACACCCAGTAAGCCAGTGGATCATCTGCTGGAAACATATCCAGGTCTGCCCTTGCCCCTAGGTAGTCCTGCACCATATGGTGAAGACGCTGGCAATGGGTGCCTACATTTGATGTCCCTGGGCGTCGAGGACTAAAAAAATTAAAAAGTGCATCAGTCAAGTCCTGGCCTTCACCGCTATTCCTCTGATCACCTGCAGCCTCAGAAGCACGTGTGTCAGCACTTGGTAATCTAACAGTGCCTGGAAAGGTGTTACACAAGTTTCGCTTTAGAACGTCCTCAAGTTTTGTCATCCTGTGCTCCCTCTGTGCGGGCAGGATGAGCTCTGCAACTTTCCCCTTGTATCGTGGATCAAGAAGGGTTGCTAACCAGTAATGATCCCTCTCCTTGATAGCACGAATCCTGGGGTCCTTTAGCAGGCTTTGCATCATTAGAGAGCCCATGCAGCGTAGGTTGGAGGTGGCATTAGCTTCCGAGTCTTCCTGGTCAATGAGGATGACCGTATCGTGCACTTCCTCCTCCCAGCCACGCACAAGCCCTTCTGTTTCTGGGCACACAAAACCCTGCCTTGGGGAATCCCCACCTTCAATGCCCCCACTATTTAAATAGTCGTCCTCCTCCTCCTCCTCCTCTCTGATCTGAGTAGGACCCGCTGGAATGCTGTCTGCGGAAAGACTGGGGCCTTGAGAGCTAGGGAAGGCTTCCTCTTCCTCCCGCTGCTCTGCCTCTAGAGCCACATCTATAATTCCCCGCAGAGTGTGCTCCAGCAGGAACACTAAAGGAATTGTGTCACTGATGCATGCACTGTTCCTGCTCACCAACCTCGTTGCCTCCTCAAATGGTGACAGTACAGTGCATGCATCCTTGATCATCAGCCACTGCGGGGGGAAAAAAAACCAAGTTGACCTGAACCTGTCCTTGTGCCATACTCACACAGGTACTCTTTGATGGCCCTCTGCTGCTTGTGCAGACGCTGCAGCATTGCTAATGTCGAGTTCCACCTGGTGGGCATGTCACAGATCAGACGGTTTGTGGGAAGGTGGAATTCTCTTTGAATTGCTGCGTAGGCGAACGCTTGCTGGGAATGACCGTCTGAAGTGGCTGCAGACTTTTCTGGCCTGGATGAGAAGCACTGGCAGCCCAGGGTACTTGGTTAGGAAACGCTGTACCACCAGATTTAGGACGTGTGCTAGGCATGGTACATGCGTCAATTTACCCTTGCGTAGGGCGGAGAGAAGGTTGCTGCCATTATCGCAGACGATCATTCCCAGCTCAAGCTGGCGTGGTGTAAACCATCTCTGCACCTGCCCCTGCCGAGCTGACAAAATTTCTGACCCGGTGTGGCTCCTGTCCCCTAAACAAACCAGCTCAAGAAACAGTATGGCATCTTTTTGCTTGAGCCATTGCGTAGACCCTGTCAGGCGTGGGTTTAACTGCCACTTCACCAGAGACAGAGAAGGAGGAGGAGGAGGAAGAGGTGGTGGTGGTGGAGCAGACAGACCTCATACACGCAGCTTTCTGGAGGCGTGGTGGATGAACAAGCTCCAGCACAGAGCCCCGTCTTGGATCCCTCCCAGCTGCAATCAGAGTTACCCAGTGTGCCGTGAAGGAAATGTAACGACCCTGTCCATGCTTGCTGGACCACATGTCTAAAGTGACATGCACCTTGCTGCTGACTGCCTTTCCCAATGACTGGATAACATTGTCTTCCACGTGCTGGTATAGTGCTGGAATGGCCTTGCGTGAAAAGTAATGGCGTTTTGGAACCTGCCACTGTGGTACAGCGCATTCAGCAAATTCACGGAAGGGAGCAGAGTCCACCAGCTGGAAAGGCAGCAGCTGCAATGCGAGTAATTTTGCTAAGCTGGCATTTAGACGCTGTGCTTGGGGATGGTTGGGACTATATTTTTTCTATCGCTGCAGCAGCTGCGGAAACGTAATCTGACTGCGTAAATCTTCAGCTACTGGGATGATGTCACATTGTGAGGAAGGACATGCTGGTACATCCATTACTGTAGCATCATCCCTGTCGGTGGAGGTTGTAGGCAATTGCATGGCAGGACATACAGTGTGGGTAGAGACAGATGAGGAGGAGGAGGACCTACACAAAGTTTTGCCCCAACGGGATGTGTGACACTTGTTCATATGTCGCCTCAAGCACGTGGTACCCAAGTGTCCGGTGTTTATCCCACGCTTCAGCCTCCTCTGACATAGATTAAAAATAGCAACGGTGGGGTCTGCTGCACAGTTCTTAAAGAACTCCCACACAGCAGAGTTCCTGCATGTGTTCTTTGAGACAACAGCGCTCTGCACCGGAGCAGCTCTGACATGTGAAGATGTGATGCCTTGGACTGGCTAGTGCTATGGTTGGTCACAGAGGATGTTGTGCCTCATGTTTGCTGTGCCTCCTCCCCCTCCTCCTCACTTGATTCCTCAGTTCGATCTGGCACCCAGGTGGAGTCAGTGACCTCATCATCATCAATGTCATCTTCACCCTCTATCTCCTCGTCACTGGAGCCAACTTGGCAGTATGCTGCAGCTGCTGGGGCAACATGAGTGACAGTTATTTGTGTGTCATCACTGGCACCCCCTTCCTCTAGGTTGATTATACTCCCTTGCTTAACCTCAGAGATTGAATCAGAGCACTGTACTTGCTGCGCATACTCAAGCAGCATGTCACTCTCATTGTAGTCAAACAATTCAGCTGACTCCTCCGTGTGTGATAGCGAGGCTATGGCAGGAGTAGCTGTGGACATGGAGGCTGCATTAGATGCTTTGGCAGCTGAGGTGGACTGTAAAGCACTAGAAGCCTGGCTGGCAGAGGACTCGGAGGATGAGGATGGCCTGGTTAGCCAATCCACCAAGTCCTCTGTATGTTGCTGCTGCTTAAGACGGCCAGCACCAGTTAGAAAGGACAAGCGTGCCCCTGCAGAGGATGCACCACGTCCACCATGACCAGAGACACAGCCTCCCGACACAGGGGCTGCTTGCCCTCTTATCTATGGCTGGGAGCGTCTGCCTGTCCTTTTTGTTCTTTCAGACATGGTGAGTGATATATAGATTAATATATACAGAACTCTGATTCAACTCTGGTATAAAGATTTAAATAACTCTGGTATAACTCAGTGAGACACACTGATAGCTGGCAGCCAGTGACAAGAGACAGATCACCTTAATTCACAAATGTTTTAAAGAAATTAGTGAGCCCCAAAATACAGCGTGGCACTTTTTGTATGACGAGACACAGATCACCTTAATTCCCAAGTGTTTTAAAGAAATTAGTGAGCCCCAAAAAGATTTGCTGGCTGTGTGACGAGACCCATAAAATCACCTCAATTCACAAATGTTTTAAATAAAGTTGTAAACACCAAAAAAACTTGCTGGCATAGTGACAAGACACACATCACCTACATTCCCTGATATTAGGTCGAAATGAGACCCCCCCCAGACCCTCCAGTAGCGTGGCAGACTGGCAGTAACAACACACACAACTATCTCCTTTGAAATCTCCTCTGAAATGTGTGCAGAAGCGCTGTGTGAAACCTTATATAGTGTGCTGCGGGACTTAGCTCTGTGAGCCCATGATTGGGCAAAATTTGCCCAATCAGGACTCTGAGCGGTGATTGGCATAGTGTTCAATCAGTCTTGCACCAGACCTGTGGTCAGGTGCAAGGCTGTAGCCAATTACGAGCTTCAGGCAGTGGGAAAATGCATTGTGGTCCATTGTGGTCGAACATGCGGCGAACACCCGGAAATGTTCGGGGTTCGCGATCTGCTCGAACAGGCTAAGTTCGGGTCGAACCCCGAACCGTCCGAACCCGAACAGCTCATCCCTAATGCAGAATAGTCAGGAACTATATTGTGAAAGGGGGACGATGGATGATAATACACATGAGAATAAAATAAAATGAAAATGAGAATAAAAAAGAGGTCTATAGAAGAGAGGAAGATAGAAGGGAATTAATCCATAAAATCAAAGTAGAAGGGACAGTAAATTGTAAACAATGGAAATATCTAATAAAAATATACATATATGGGGATAAAAGAATAATAAATAAAAAAGAAATAATAATGAAAATGAAAAATTTTAAAGATGAAAAATATAAATTATAGAAATAAAAAGGAAAGAATAAAAAATGTATAAAAATAAATGAAAACGAAAGATAGAAATATAATAATAATAATAATAATATAAATATAAAAACAAAAAAATTGAAATAAATAAAAAATAAAAATAAATGTGAAAATAAGGATAATAAAAAATCAAGATAAATTAGAAATAAAAGTGATATTTAGAGATCAGGAAGTAAAAGATGTATTGTTTTTTCCCCTGTTTTTTGCACTACAAATAAGATATGCGCAGTGTGCATAGGAATCCGTTGAGATTTTTTTCAAACTAAAGTCTGCCCCCCCCAACAGTCTGAGGGTCATTGAACTGGCCCCCTGTTTAAAAAGTTTGAGGACCCCTGATCTATGTGCTACTTTGGTGAACCTTTATGACATTCAGCTATTCCAGAGGCCACTGCTTCTAAACCCATTTTGTGTTTACAGATGAACCACTTCTTCTGATTCCTGGACCTTCTCAAGAAAAGGAGCAGGACAGCAGCGTGAGGTCACCTTCCAAATTGACAAGAGATTAATCTAACGCAGTGATGGTGAGCCTTGGCACCCCAGATAGGACTGCGTAGCACCATGTGTTTCAGAAACATCTGGGGTGCCAACGTTCGCCATCACTGATCTAACATAACCGAACCACATATGGTTGCCATTTAGATAATCGTCCCTCACTGGTAAGAGGAGCATGGTGTGACGTTCTGGGCCCCTGGCGCCCCCTCTGATACATGTGAACATTGCCCTTTAAGTTCTGGACTTTCCTTCCCTTTTGGATTTCTCGCCTTGGAGCCTCACCTGGACTCACTTGTTCTAATTGAACTATGTTTAAAAGGAGGCATCACCCTAGGAAGGGTGCTGCCTCATTCTGATTTCATTCTGATTTGATCTGATCTCATTCTGATCTCACAGCTCACTCACGCATTTCATGTCAGTCCTGGTTGGGTGCAGTTTTGCTTCTGGATCTCCTGTCTGACTTCAGGTTACTCTGTAGGACATCTGTGTCAGGTTTATTCTTAGCAATACCCCTGCTTAGCTCTGATCATTTCCTGTCTGTTCATTGTTATCTACAGTTGTGTTCAAAATTATCCAACCCCCACTGAAATTGAGTGTTTTGGCCAGTTTGACATTGATTTTGATCATTCAGTCATCTTGCTTACAATTAAATCAAAGAGGCACGTGTAGGTCAGACAAATATAACATAACATTTATAATGAAATAACCACAAATGTCTTTTCTGTGCTCACATCATTATCAGTTTTATTCAACCCCCAAGTGACATTCAATCTTAGTACTTAGTACAACATCCTTTTACAATTATAACAGCTTTTAAACGTGAAGCATAGCTTGACACAAGTGTCTTGCAGCGATCTACGGGTATCTTCGCCCATTCGTCATGGGCAAAAGCCTCCAGTTCAGTCACATTCTTAGGCTTGCGCACTGCAACTGCTTTCTTTAAGTCCCACCAGAGGTTCTCAATCGGATTTAAGTCAGGTGACTGCGATGGCCACTCCAAAATGTTCCAGCCTTTAATCTGCAACCATGCTCTAGTGGACTTGGAGGTATGCTTGGGATCATTGTCCTGTTGAAAGGTCCAACGCCTCCCAAGCCTGAGGTTTGTGACGGACTGCATCACATTGTCATCCAATATCTCCTGGTACTGAAGAGAATTCATGGTACCTTGCACACGCTGAAGCTTCCCTGTACCTGCAGAAGCAAAACAGCCCCAAAGCATGATTGACCCCCCCGCCATGCTTCACAGTAGGCAAGGTGTTCTTTTCTTCACAGGCCTTGTTCTTCCTCCTCCAAACATAGCGTTGATCCATGGGCCCAAACAGTTCTAATTTTGTTTCATCAGTCCACAGAACACTATCCCAAAACTTCTGTGGTTTGTCCACATGACTGTTGGCCATTCTCTTGACTTCACCATGTTTGTAACCACACCAGTAAATGTCTAGAAGGAGCTGAGTATCACAGTCATTTTAAAGCTGCCTAATTGGTGCTTATTATGCTTTATTGCTGCTCCGTGACATCCACAGGTGTTTTCAATACCTGATTGAAAACACTTGAATGAACCTCTGTTCTTCAGAGTGGTAGTCTTTAAGGGGTTGAATAATTGTGTCAATGAAGAATTCACAAAAGAAACATTTACTACTGTATTACAAAACCAATTGATGTCATTTTAGTTGCATATGGTTCTTTAAAAAGTCCTTGTAGGATTTCATTCTGAATACAATTACAAATGTACACTAAATTCCCTAAAACCCTTTATAGCATTGGGGGTTGAATAATTTTGAACACAACTGTAGGTTCTTGGTTAAATATATTTTGTGTTCATCTGGTTTAGTTATTCTTTGACCTTTAGTTCAGGTCTGTCTGCCTCCTTACTTTTTGTATGTGCCCTGCTTATAGCCCTGTACTCTGTATTGGTTTTGCATCTCCGTATTTTGGTTTATTCCTGTATTTGCTGAGAGTTATTATTTTCATGTGTATATTTTGTGCTTTTTGTTCTGGATCCCTGCTGTTTATTCAGTCCTGCTAAAATAAATATCTTGTTTGCTGTTTCATGTCTGTATTCATGTGTGATCACTGCACATTAGGCTCACACCTTTCTGCACCCATGCCAGGCCAGGTCCACCGTAACACATGGGTCATTTCGTTATGCAAGGAATCTTGCGTGTTCTTCTCAGCCGTCTTGAGGATGATAAAACCAGCTTGCCATTTGTTTCTAATCATAAATTTCTAATGTCCGTGCAGCCTAATGTGCAGCAATGTTACCCCGGTGTCCCGTTTATGATGACCCCACGTTGGTTTTTATTAGATACTGATGGACGCTGATGGAGAAACATGCGGAGCTGAGCCAAGTAAAACATCACAGGTGCCACATGTCCTCTCCTCGGCCATCGCGGGCACATATGGCAGGGCCCCTATTTCACTCTGCTCTGTGTCCGGCATTGATTGTGTGCTATAGGGAGTCCTCTACCCTCCTGGGTGTTGTGTGGCTGCAATGAGTCTTAGACATATTAAATAAAAGACGACAGTATTGAACATTCAAGAGAGGCAGGGGTTCAGTGCTAAAATAAAGAAGTGTGGGAACCCAACAAGATTACTTGCCCCCCAATTAGCACTTATAATCTTGCCCTTAACAGAAACACACACTCAGATCTTATATATTTATGTATATATGTGGATTTTAGCAAAAATATATGAGAAATCCTATGTTTATTGTGACTTAACAGGGAAAGATATGATCGAAAACCTGAATAGAAGCTTTATGATGTGTGGGACCTAGACATTAGACATGTGCATTTAGATTCGTTCTGAATGCAAATTCAGACGAAAACCACCGTTTTCGTTATTTTTTTAGTTTCCGAAATATGAAAAATCAGCTGTCCGAATTCACAAATCAGCCAAAAATACGAATCACGGTAGCTAAACGTAAACACCGAAACAAAATACCGGAACGAAAAAATTATCCGAAAATTAACCAACACAAAAAAAAACGGAATGAAACAATTCAAAACAAAAGAAACTAAAATGACCCGAAACGAAAAAAAAAGGAACAAAATGATTCAAAACTAAAAGGAAGTGTACGAAAATCCTTTTAAGTGAAAAAGAAAAAAACAGAACGAAATGATTCGAATAAAACCGGGGATTTTTTTTGCATTGAATTCTATAGGATTCGTCTGATTAAACCTGTCGAACGAACCACCGAAAATCAGGGTTAGAAATAAGGGATAGAAATCCCACACAATAAAATGATGTGAGTCGGTGACTGACCCATTCACTCCATTCTATGGCCAAAGCCACACAGTGAGGAGCAAGTGATGGAAAGATACTGTGGGCAGCGGCGTAGGGAAGGGTTGTCAGCGCCCGGGGCAAGGCAAGAATTTTGCGCCCCCCCTAACCTGTGGACACGGTAACACACGATGATTCCCTTCAACCAGTAGAGTATTGACCCCGTTACCCCACAAGCTCATGTTTTGTATATTAACAAAATACTGATTGTAACAGATCTCTGTGCCCAGACAGGGTCACATCTGACAAATGCCGTTTCCTCACTGGACACCCAGTTTCTCCTCGTGACTCTCACACCTTTCTCTTGTACCTCAGCCGCAGCTCAAGGCCCGGTGTATGTAGAGTGCCTGGCTAGCACCCCCAGGAATAAGCCGAAGCTGTAGACCTGGAGCCTTTCCTTGGCACAGCGGGCAGAAGATTCCTGGTTCCCCAAAACATGACTTCATGACTTCGTGACTTCAAGCTTGGTCAGACTAGAACTGACTGTTTATTCACAGAGAGGACAGATAGAGTCAAGGACCAGCACATTTGCATACAATCAAACAGATAACAACACAGATCAGATAGCTACACAGGACCTTCAAACAATGGAGAATGGGGTAAGGAAAAAGCACATAAACAAAAGGAATTTCTTACTGAGAGAACTTACACAAAAGCAGGTACTAACACAGAGATCACACTATACAGGGAATAACACATGGACATCAGAAATCTTTAGTTTGCTGGCGGATGTTTAAAAAAGTGAAAAACCAAATATCTTTAAAAGGTCCCCCAGTTCCCCAATAGTCTCTTGCACGGGCCATAGTCTGTAGGCAGGAGGCTAGCGTGCATCCCCCTCCAAGTCACAAAATGACATTGTGTTCTGTCACACTGATATAATAAAAAAATTAAACACACACGCCCACCCATGCTACACCACTGCTACCAGTCACCCTGTCCCAGTATGCCCTAGCATAGTTCCGCTCACACACTTTACTTAGTCATGTACCCCCAGTCAACCTCTCCAAGTGCCCCAGTCACTCTCCTTCTCTCTCTCAGTACTCCCACTTTCTCCCAGTACCCCCAGTCACTCTCTCTCTCCAAGTACCTCCAGTCACTCTCTCCCAGTACCCCCAGTTACAAGTACCCCCAGTCACTCTTTCTCTCACCAAGTACCCCCACTATCTCCCAGTACCCCCAGTCAATCTCTCTCTCTCTCTATCCAAGTACCCACAGTCACCCTCTCCCCATACCCCCTCACTGTATGTTGGTCACGCTGTTCTGGTGTCACACAGTGTCGCCTACCTGCGTGAAGTTGCTGGTGGCCGGGGGGAAAACTGTCCAGGGGGCTTAGTGGAGACCGTATTTTAAATGTGCTGCAGGGCAGGTGCCTCCCTCCCTCCTTCCTGTTCAGCCGCTGCAGGGTTGCCAGCGGTGGGGGACTGGCACAGGGCTTCAAGTGGAGCTGACAAGCGTGGTACCCGGTGTTCTATCGGATAATGCTGCGCTTCTTCACGTGTCTCATGCCAGCATTAAGGACTGGAGGAGTCAGGACAGGACCAGAATTTTCTGTCCTGGTCCTCCCTTCCGGATGCTGAGTGCTAAGTCATCGTCGGCGCAGCAAAACTGGCGGCTGCCCATGCAAGGGCCTCTCACGGACACCAGTGTCCATAAGTGGACACCTTGCCGATCCCTGGTAGAAAATATTAGTGGTTCAAATCTCTTTTGAAATTTTGCACCCCCTAAGAATATTGCACCTGGGGCGACCGCCCCCAAGGGCCCCCCCCACGCTACGCCACTGACTGTGGGAGAAGGGGGGCAGTTTACAGTACAAAATATCACACAATGGATGCACCCAGTGACACATATAGAGAAGATATCACACAATGGATGCATACAGTGACACATATAGAGGAAAATATCACACAATGAATGCACCTAGTGACACATATAGAGGAAAATATCACACAATGGATGCATCCAGTGACACATATAGAGGAAAATATCACACAATGGATGCACCCAGTGACACATAGAGGAAAATATCACACAATGGATGCACCCAGTGACACATAGAGGAAAATATCACACAATGGATGCACCAGTGACACATATAGAGGAAAATATCACACAATGGATGCACCCAGTGACACATATAGAGGAAAATATCACACAATGGATGCATCCAGTGACACATATAGAGGAAATATCACACAATGGATGCACCCAGTGACACATAGAGGAAAATATCACACAATGGATGCGCCCAGTGACACGTATAGAGGAAAACAAAGCACAAGTAACATATCAGCAACATCAAATAAACACAATAAGGACTTTGCATTTTTTGGTGATACTGGCCCTTTAAGGAAAAACCCAGTTTTGGATGTTTCCAAGTCACATGACATTTCTTCCTTTATTTCCTCTTTATAAATGACCCCTGGCAGATGGAAGTAATGATAAGGCGTCTGCATGTTTCAGATTCCATGTATTTTCTTCTATTCAAGCAAACAGATGAAATCCCTGAAGCGCAGCATGTACATATCACACAGTACTTCAGGAGAGCCCAGGCCGCCCCCAACATCATTCATTTATTTACACTGTAATGTAGCTACATGTTCTGTGCTAACAAACTGGCGGCGTGTTATCCCGCGACAAAAATTAGGTTACAAGGCGCTACGTGGAGTGAGAAAAGCACAGATGGGCTCCTTGTACCATAACCTGTTTATGGAGCATAAGTGGTTATGGTGCCTAGAGAGAGAGCGATAGGGGGAGTGTGGCTTCTGTTGTACTATAAACTCTAAAGGATAAGTGGTTATGGTGCCTCTGAGAGAGATAGGGAGAGGAAGCCTTCTTGTACCATAACTCTCTCTGGAGTATAAGTGATTATGGTGCCTGGAAAGGGAGAGAGCAATCGGGAGAGGAAGGCTTCTTGTACCATAACTCTCTCTGAAGAATAAGTGGTTATGGTGCCTGGAGAGCGATAGGGAGCCTGCTCCCTCTCTCTGGAGTGAGCATAAGTGATTATGGTGCCTGGAGAGAGCGCAATAGGGAGAGGGAGGCTTCTGCTGTACCATAACTCTATCTAAAGAATAAGGGGTTATGGTGCCTGGAGAGAGCTAGGGAGTGTGAGGCTCCTTGTATGAGGTTACGGTGTTTGGATGGAGATTTAAAAAAGTCTCCTAAATGGAAGGTTAAACCAATATAAATGTAATAAAAATCAAGTCTTTCACAAACCTCCAGAGTTTAGCTCGTCCGCAGTGTCCAGGTAATTTCTTTTCTTTTAGATTTTAGGCTAGGGTCAGACGAACGCATTTTTCACGTGCGTTTAGCCGCACGAAATCACGGCCGTTCTAGCAGCAAATGACGTCCAATGCCGGGGAACATACGACGAACGGCCGCACGAAAGTTCGTCCGTGCAACGCAAGTGGCCAACGAACGCATTTTTTCGAGAACGTCAAACCGCTACTACTGACGTACAGAGTGCGCTGCGGCCGCATAGCAGCGTGTTTGCGGGATTAGGAGACGTCAGACGCTGCTAATGTCCGGCTAACATAACGTCCAGACACAAAAAGTGTTTTATTGATGATCCGTACAAAATCACAGCCGAAAAGGCGCATCGTATGACCGCTATCACGTATTCCGGGAAAAAATACGTACGTTCGTTCGAACGCACTTTTTCACGGGCAACGTGAAAAATGCGTTCGTCTGACCCTAGCCTTACATTTTATTGTCTTTGTTTTGGTTCACACAAGTTGTTTCATTTTTCTTTTTGTTCTTATAATGTGGAATATAAGGTGCTGTGACGTGCGTCACTTTGGACTTGAAGTACATGGGCCTAGAAATGTATTTGGGAGGGGCGACCCTTATGTTTTATATTGTTTTCCTGCTCTTTCCTTTGTTAAAGTCACCCTGTATCTACAATAATAGATGCAGGGTGTTTGTGTGTTCTGTGTACCTGCTCTCTGTATAGTGTAGATCTCTGTATTAGTACCTGCTCTCTCTATTGTGTACGTTTTCTCTATAAGAAATTCCTTATTTATTGTTTTACCTGCTTTCTACCTTCCCCCTTCTACTCCTAGGAAATCCCATTGTCCATTGTTTGAAAGTCCTCTGCTGTTATTTGATTTGTGATGTTATTTGTTTGGGTGTATGCATGAAGGGGGTTGTTCTTGCCTGTGTTTCTCTGTGCCTGTGTAATAAACAGTCAGTCTCCATTTTGGGTTAAAACTGCAAGGATCTTCTGGATGTTATTGCCTGCATTCTGGGCCAGAAGCAGTACTTCTGCGGAATACTGACTTCAAGGGGAGCAGTCTGCACGTGGACAGAAACCCCCACATTACAGGTATATGCTGCGAATAACTCCTTTTGTAAGTGTCAGCTACCAAGGGCCCTCAACCGCTTTGCTTTACCTGGATTTCACATTCTCGGTATTGTGACGCCATATCATTGTATTAAATGTGCATGAAAAAAAATTGTCAACTTAAAAAATTTAATAAAAACGTGTGTAAATGGGTCCTTTGAAATATAATAAAAAGATATCATAAAAAATAATTTTAAAAAGTATTTTAAAGCTAAAAAAAACAAAAAAGCCCTTTAAAAAAATAAAATAAATACGAAAATGTCGTTTAAAATAAATAAAAATGCATTTTTTTAAAAAAAAAAAATTAGATTAAGTGATCTTCAAAAACTAAATTAATAAAGTTTATTCCATTTATTAAATTGAAACCTATCGGATTTACCTGTTTAAACCTGACTACTCGAACCACTGAAAAATCTGATAATTTCGCCGCAATTTCGGTGCAATTCGGCATTCTGCGATTAGACGAATCAATAGCTCTCAATGGGACAATTTCGGTGCTGACTAATCGAGGCAAAACGCACTGTATTTTGCTGTCGATTCACCTGTATGGTTTGAGAATAGACGAGTTATTGCAGATTTAGTGAAATTCACCTTTCGGTGCAATTCGGTGGCAAATTCGGTGGTTAGCGGATAATCCCCTTTGTGGTGGCAGCAAGAAACATCAATCTAGGGGTTGAGGATGTCAGAGCTGGCGGCTGAGGAGGAGATTTGAGGAATTCTTTGGTAAGATTGTCATCTGAGCTTTTTGAAATGGACCAGACATGTTTCACGGAGAAGAGCCAGAAACATACATTGTGTCTGACGGTGACCCCCGAGATTGACCCGTAGCATCTGGACCACCGATACAATTTGGATGAAACCGGGCGATTAATACGGTCAAGACTTGCTCTCTCTGTTTCTCCTGGTGGCCTGGGTGTTATAATCCAGACCTTTAAGAAGTGGGAACAGCCATTGCGATGGTTTGATCATGTGCCAAATAAATACATATATATATATATACACGAACGATCACTTCAACCTGTTTTCTTTGGCACAGATCTCATTTTTTTGTCTTTATTTGAGGCTTTTTTCAGACGACAAACCTTGTAATCGCTGAGAAGCTTCGTCGCGGAGTTACATAAAAATCCTGACGGTAAAAAATACAGACCTGCCCATCCCCCGTCGCTTGGACAATCGACACCTTTTAAATAAGTCGAATTTTGGCTTGTTTTTGCGTCTTATGTAAGAGCGCAGCTTATCCGAACACAGCGCGACGCGCGAATCAGTCCTGACCGCGACGGAATAAGATTAAAGGCCGTCGAGCCAGAAGAAATAATGAAATCCAGTCGCAGCCCCGGAACGCCAGCTCTCCGCGCGAGGCGATGACAGATACTAAACGTGTGTTTGTTTTCTAATTGCAGATAATGCGAGGTTGCGCGTCGAGGAGGAGGAACGGGAAGCCGGAGCTCAAACACGGGATCTGACGCAGATGCTGCACAGAGACTAAATCCTCTTCGGTTGATGGTTATTTGCAAATAAGTTGACGCGTCACATACTGTAAACCGCGAGCTGGGGTTATTCACTAAGCGGCGAACTTGCCACCGAATAGCACCGAATGGTGAATTTCCCCATACGTTGCCATTTCGTGGCAGTTCGTCTATTCACTAAACTGTCAATTCGCCAGATAGTGGCGAATTGACGGCAAAATACGGTGCAGTTCGGCGATCTTCGGCGACAACAAAATTGTCCCATAGAAAAGCAATTGTTAATCTATTCACAGAACGCCAAACGGCACCGACGTGCCAGTAAAATGCCCTGATTTTCAGTGATTCAGTTCAACAGGTTTAGGCGAATCCCATAGGTTCCAATGTAAAAAACAAAATAACCATTATTTTTTTTTTCTTTTAACGCTTATTCTTTTCCTTTTTTTCAGCAAAACATCCTTATATTAATTTTTTTCTTCCAACACCTTTTTGTGTTTTTTTCATGAAATTTTTGATTCCCGTTTTTTTTTTTTAACAAAAAAAAAACTGTTTTTTTTAAATTTTATAACAGACCTTTTTATTATTTCTGAAATTACCATTTTTATTATTTACAAACATTTTAACGCATTTTTATTGCTTTAAACATTAAGCACAGTTCTGTTTTGTTTTTTTCCTGCAGTTCGGCGGTCTTTGGAGGGTAGTTCGGCGGTCTTTGACGACTCCATCTTTGGTGCACTACGATGACCCTACAGTGAATAGTGAAGTGACGAAATGGAATCACCGAAGTGCACCTGGAATTTCGGTGATTCGTGAATAACCCCTCAGCTTTCCCAGTGTGGTATGCGGGGCGTCTCTGCTGGGTCGTAAATTTTGGTTACTAACTCAGTTCAAAGCCTGAGAACAGGCCGCCATGTTTTGTTTTTTTTTCAATATAAAGTTTATTTAATTTTCATAGCAAATATAGAAAGGGAACAGAAAGGAAGAAAAAGGGGGGGGTACAAACAATATGTTCACAATCGCAGGCACGTCCTGCCATACATACAAAGAAGAAAATAAGGCACACATTAGGGATGTGCACCGATTTTTTTTTTTAATCGGTTCGGGTCGTTTGGATTTTTAAACTTTTCGTTTCGGACGATTTCCGTTTCGGCTCTTTTTTCGTATCGACTTTTTTTGTGATATCGGACATTTTCGTGTATTCGGATCGTCTGTTCTATTCGTTTTGACTTAATGGTATTTCTGATGATCCGATATTTCTGTCGATACGGTAATTCTGCCGATTCTTTTTTTTCTTATAAATATGCATTGCACAACTTTATTTAATTGTATTAAAATGGTATGAAAGGAACAAAAATGAACAAAACGATTTAAAAAAACGCAAAACTGACCCAAATGGTCTGACTTTAAAAATAAAAACCAGAACAAGAGGTTTTAAAACGAAAAAAAGTTCATCAAAATTATCTGAAACGAAAAAAAAAACCAGAACAAATAAAGTGATATAAAACAAAAAAAATAACATAACCCCTCTGTGCTGAGGTCATTTTTACCTGTTTCACTCATCATGTTTAAGCGCGTTTTGAAGCCATATTTTATTATATGACCCAGACATATTATATATCGTTCTTTCCGGCAGACTCGGCAGATTCACAATATATCATTATTATATGTATACGTCATGTCCTGCCTGTATATTATAACAAAAAATGCAATACAATTTGAATTTTCAATCATTTACAAGGTGTAAAGTGTTTTTTTCACATTTTAACATGCGAGCGTTTGTGGTTATATTTTATATGAGTTTGCGCTTGTTCAAAAAATTTGTAATGGGGGACTTGTTAAATTTTTTTAGGGGAAAATTACACGATTTTTAACAAACGCACCCCATGCAAAAATCAATAGTGCAGCATCATTGTTCACATTATAATTGAAATGGGAACAATATTGCTGCATTAACAAAACAAAACAAAAAAAATTGTTTTCATTTTTTTATCATTTTTTTGCTCTGGCTGATCCAACGATACCAAACATTAACCCCTAGCTGCCACGGATCGGGAGATATCCACCACTGGAACTGCGCTATGCACGATGATGCCAGTCGTCAGGGGGAGATCCCGGAAGCTTGGCCGACATCCAAGATGTCGGCCAGCTCCGGGAGAGGATCATGACCTGTCTCCTTTCGGCGCCGAATCACGAACCGGCCCCCAAGGGCTTAAAGCCAGCCACTGTTTGGAAGGGCAGGCTGCGCCCTACCAAACGGTGCCTGCCTTTCACCACTGCCCCCAGCCTCCCAGCATTGTGTGGATTCATATGCTGCAGAGAGGCGCCTCCCAGCAGTGTGTGGATTCATATGCTGCATTAATTATACCGCAGAGAGGCGCTTCCCAGCAGTGTGTGGATTCATATGCTGCATTAATTATACCGCAGAGAGGCGCTTCCCAGCAGTGTGTGGATTCATATGCTGCATTAATTATACTGCAGAGAGGCGCTTCCCAGCAGTGTGTGGATTCATATGCTGCATTAATTATACCGCAGAGAGGCGCTTCCCAGCAGTGTGCGGATTCATATGCTGCATTAATTATACCACAGAGAGGCGCTTCCCAGCAGTGTGTGGATTCATATGCTGCATTAATTATACCGCAGAGAGGCGCTTCCCAGCAGTGTGTGGATTCATATGCTGCATTAATTATACCGCAGAGAGGCGCTTCCCAGCAGTGTGTGGATTCATATGCTGCATTAATTATACTGCAGAGAGGCGCTTCCCAGCAGTGTGTGGATTCATATGCTGCATTAATTATACCGCAGAGAGGCGCTTCCCAGCAGTGTGTGGATTCAAATGCTGCATTAATTATACCGCAGAGAGGCGCTTCCCAGCAGTGTGCGGATTCATATGCTGCATTAATTATACCGCAGAGAGGCGCTTACCAGCAGTGTGTGGATTAATATGCTGCATTAATTATACCGCAGAGAGGTGCTTCCCCGCACTGTGTGGATTAATATGCTGCATTAATTATACTGCAGAGAGGCGCTTCCCAGCAGTGTGTGGATTCATATGCTGCATTAATTATACTGCAGAGAGGCGCTTCCCCGCAGTGTGTGGATTCATATGCTACATTCATTATACTGCAGAGAGGCGCTTCCCAGCAGTGTGTGGATTCATATGCTGCATTAATTATACCGCAGAGAGGCGCTTCCCAGCAGTGTGTGGATTCATATGCTGCATTAATTATACTGCAGAGAGGCGCTTCCCCGCAGTGTGTGGATTCATATGCTACATTCATTATACTGCAGAGAGGCGCTTCCCAGCAGTGTGTGGATTCATATGCTGCATTACTTATACTGCAGAGAGGCGCTTCCCCGCAGTGTGTGGATTCATATGCTACATTCATTATACTGCAGAGAGGCGCTTCCCAGCAGTTTGTTGATTCATATGTTGCATTAATTATACCGCAGAGAGGCGCTTCCCAGCAGTGTGTGGATTCATATGCTGCATTAATTATACCGCAGAGAGGCGCTGCCCAGCAGTGTGTGAATTCAAATGCTGCATTAATTATACCGCAGAGAGGCGCTTCCCAGCAGTGTGTGGATTCATATGCTGCATTAATCATACTGCAGAGAGACGCTTCCCAGCAGTGTGTGGATTCATATGCTGCATTAATTATACTGCAGAGAGGCGCTTACCAGCAGTGTGTGGATTCAGAAGCTGCATTAATTATACCGCAGAGAGGCGCTTACCAGCAGTGTGTGGAATCATATGCTGCATTAATTATACCGCAGAGAGGCGCTTCCCAGCAGTGTGTGGATTCATATGCTGCATTAATTATACTGCAGGGAGGCGCTTCCCAGCAGTGTGTGGATTCATATGCTGCATTAATTATCCTGCAGGGAGGCGCTTCCCAGCAGTGTGTGGATTCATATGCTGCATTAATTATACCGCAGGGAGACGCTCCCAGCAGTGTGTGGATTCATATGCTGCATTAATTATACCGCAGAGAGGCGCTTCCCAGCAGTGTGTGGATTCATATGCTGCATTAATTATACCGCAGAGAGGCGCTTCCCAGCAGTGTGTGGATTCATATGCTGCATTAATTATACCGCAGAGAGGCGCTTCCCAGCAGTGTGTGGATTCATATGCTGCATTAATTATACCGCAGAGAGGCGTTTCCCAGCAGTGTGTGGATTCATATGCTGCATTAATTATACTGCAGAGAGGCGCTTCCCAGCAGTGTGTGGATTCATATGCTGCATTAATTATACCGCAGAGAGGTGCTTCCCAGCAGTGTGTGGATTCATATGCTGCATTAATTATACCGCAGAGAGGCGCTTACCAGCAGTGTGTGGATTCATATGCTGCATTAATTTTATATCAAGTCAGGAGGCTTCATATTTTGCATTCTCTTTTCTTTACTAAACAACAGCAGCAAAGGAAAGTTTACATAGCAACAGCAGTAACCAATAAGTGAGTAGTCAGTCTTAGCCACGCCCTCTTTTCTTTGCTGCTGGCGACCAGGTGAGACGTTTCCAAAACAGCTCCTGGTTGCCAGGCTTATTTTACCATATATATATATACTTTTCAGCTATATTGTCTTGTTAGAGCTAGTTTATTACACAAACCGTTCAGTATTTACTTGTGTTTGACTTGATTTTTTCCACAGGTTTTCCTCCCTGCTGTGCGGGCACTCTCCCGCCTGCAGGGTGCGCGTTGCGTTTGGACTGGTCTCCCGGCGGACCGAGGGCCGTTTTGCTAGGGCCCTTGGTGGTCGAGCGACCAGCGGCGCCGAGTTTTCCCAAATTCCGGGACATGCTTTATCTTTATTTTAACCGTTTTGCATAATCCCGTTAGCGGCCGCGACACTATTCTGCGCATGCGCTAATTCTCCTCATGGTTAGGCGTCCCTATCGCACCTGCGCACACTGGCGGCCATTTTAGGCTCCAACGGCTTTTACCGCCGTTCAGAGCCTCGCGCCTCGCAGAACACAGCCAGACAGGTGGCAGCACGCAGGCAAGAAGCAACGCTTCCCCAAAACGGCACCCGCTTCACTGCTGGACCCTCCGCTTTCTCGGGTGAGCCCCGAAAACCTTTGGTTGGTCACTTTAATATATTATCTGGCGGCATTTCCCAGATCTGCCCCAAACAAAAATAAATAAATAAATAAGACATAATATAATAATTTGCCAACGGGTGAGCCCCGTTACTCCAAAAAAATATGGATCCTCCTCAAATTAATCCTGTTAATCAGGAAGAACTTAAATCATGGCTCCTTACAGCCATTACTGAGGCCTTGCCCATAGCCCTCGCGGCACTACCGCCGCCTCCCCAGCCGGATCCCCCGGTGCTTTCCAGGGCCCAGTCCCCGGCCCCTTCTGTAGACTCGCAGTCTGACCAATCGGACACTGCTACCCCTTCACGTAAAAGACCATGGAAGGGTCAATCTGAAACAGCGGGTAAAGGTAAGGGTCCCGCGAAAAAATCTACTCGCTTGTCCAACCATCGTAACGAGGATGCCTCTTACGACCTTGAGGACTACCGGGCTGATTACCCGGATGAGGAGGGAGCAGAGTCTGCCGGTGACCCGCCGGCTACTCCAAGCTCGACGGGTGAGCCCCGTCCCGGTGCATTGGCGTTATACCCCTTTCAGCTGCGTCAGCTCCTCGCTCCCTGGTGTCCTCGGACACTCTGGCCCCAATCTTGGATGCTAGGGGCGTCCCGTTCTTCGACCCACGCACCACCACACACCCCAGGTCTCCGGCCTGGATTCCCCCAGATCACATCGCAGAATTCCTGCGTTTCTGGTTACGCTGCCCTTTGGAAAAGGCCGACAGAGCTCGCTTGCGGGCGGAATGCCCTCGTCCAACACTTCCTGACAAAGTATCCCTTACCCCAGAGTTTGATGAGGACTTTGTCACCTTCATGGGGAAGGCTGGCAAAGATCCTCGACGGGATCTAGAACAGGGTCTCCGCGGCGCCCAGGACAAACTGCTGGACGTCTCGGGCCCCCTTTCACTAATCTTTGTCATGGGGGACGAAGCCTTAAATAACGGCACCCCGCTCGATCCGGCCCTGGTCCGTGAATGGGCACAGCGCGCCCTTTGCCTTTTGGGAAATGCCAACGTGGGCATTTCTTCCGAACGCCGCAAAGCGGCACTTTTTCGCTTTGACGCTAAGCTCACCTCCATGTCTACCAAGGAGTTGGGTCCTGCAGCGAAGGGGCTGCTGTTCGGGGACCCTTTTCTAAAGGAACTCAACCGCAAGGTTAATGTCTATACAAATTTGCAGAAAGTGCAGTCTAACATGAAGCGAGTCTTCCACCCGGCAACTCGTTTTTCCTCCAGGGCCGGCACACCAAGAGGTCGGGTCGCCGGCCGATACCACACCTCGTATCGACCTCGCCTTCCCTCATACCAAGGCACGGACGTGAAGTACCGTCCAAGCCCGATCCTGGCACGGGGAGTTCCCGTCGGTCGGGGCTTCGGCAGACCCAGACGTCGCTACTCCGCGGGTAAGTACCCCTGCGCTTCCGCTCCCACACATACCGGTCGCGGGTCGATTGCGCTTTTTTCTTCCCAAGTGGCGCAAGCTCACCTCCGATTCATGGGTACTTCGAACCGTTTCCGGTTTTTTAATAGACTTCTCCCAGGTCCCCGTCCAGTCTGTTTCCCCCGCCCCGGCCCATTACTCCTCTCAGGAATCGGCTTACTCGAAAAGGAGCTTCGCTCCCTACAGTTGAAGGAAGCCATCCTCCCTACGCGGGAACCCACATGCTTCACCAGCAACATATTCCTGGTCCACAAAAAGTCTGGGGTCCTACGGCCGGTAATAAACTTAAAGGCCCTCAATGCTTTCGTGTCCTATCGCCATTTCAAGATGGAGGGCATACACCTCCTCAGAGATCTTCTTCGAGACGGCGACTGGTTCAAAACGAGACTAGATCTCACGGACGCTTACCTCACGGTCCCGGTCCATCCCGCACATCGACGGTATTTACAGTTCCACTGGCATCGCGACCTCTGGCTCTTCACCTGTCTGCCGTTCGGCCTCAGTTCCGCACCCTGGTGTTTCACAAAACTCCTCAAACCGGTTATGGCCTCCATCCGGGCCCAAGGCATCAGGACGATTATTTACCTAGACGACATACTAGTATTGGCACAGACTCCAGATCAATCCTCGCGTCACACCAACCTGGTGGTGGCACTTTTGCAAGACCTGGGCTTCCTCATCAACAGAGAGAAATCAGAGCTACGGCCAACTCAAACCATCACCTTCTTAGGTTTCGTCATCGACTCTACGTCCTGTCAACTCCGCCTTCCTCCGCAAAAACTTCGGACCATCAAGAAGACTCTACGGGGAGTCCTGTCTTCGGACACCGTCTGCCTTCGAGACCTGGCAAGAGTTGTGGGCTTCCTCTCTTCTTCCATTCAAAGGCTGGAATCGGATGCCAGCCAATCGGGTTGGGGAGCGACCTGCGGACCCGCATCTACAGGAGGGGCATGGACCCCCCAGGAACGGCAGCTTCATATCAACTGCCTGGAGCTCATAGCTGGCTCCTTCGCCGTTCGCAGCTTTACCCAGGACCTCAGGGACTGCTCTCTCCTTCTCCGCATGGACAACATTCCGCAGTCCAATATGTGAACCGGCTGCGAGGCTTCCGATCCAAGATTCTCTCGGACCTTACACTCTCCCTCTTCAATTACTGCCTGGAACGGACTGTCTCACTCACGGCGGAATACTTACCCGGTTCCTCCAACTATGTGGCGGATTGGTTCACAAGACATTGGAGAGACTCCAGCGACTGGAAACTGGACGTTCCTACGTTCCAACATCTATCCATTATGTGGGGACCCTTTCACCTCGATTTATTCGCTTCTCGTTTGAACCATCAAACGAAGGACTACTTCAGCTGGTTGCCTGACCCGCAGACGACAGCGGTGGACGCCTTTCTCCAACCGTGGCCCCCGTCGGGTGCTTACGCTTTCCCACCGTTCCCAATGATCACGCGTACGATCCAGGAAGTCCGCAGACGGAGGATTCAACTTCTCCTGATCACGCCCCTGTGGCATGCTCAACCTTGGTTCCCGTTGACGTTGGAACTCTCTTGCCTTCATCCACTTCGACTGCCGACCTTCCACTCCATCCTGACGGACACCCAAGGCGGACCACATCCGTTGATCTTGGACGGCAACCTTACCCTGGTGGCATGGACGATTTCCGGGGACCCGGCATGCTGCCAGGCCTATCGGAGGCAGCTCGTACCTTATTATGGGAATCCTGGGCTCCTGGCACGCGACGGAGCTACAATTACGCATGGAGAACTTGTTGTAGTTGGTGTGTGCGACACGAAGCTGATCCCGCTACAGCCCCTCTATCCCTAATCCTTAATTTTTGGCAGACCTGTCCACTACCGGCAAGTCGTACCGTACTATTAACCTGTTCCGTTCAGCTATTTCGGCTGCCCACGTGTGTCGTCTCCTCCGAGGAGTTCGTCTGGCTCGACCACCGGCACCTAAGTACGCGAAGTTTTGGGATGTTGCGCTTATGCTAGATTTCCTGCGCAGTTGGCCTGATAACGATGCGCTTTCCCTCCGTCAGCTTTCGGCGAAACTTACAGTCCTGTTATGTCTAGTGTCCTTTCGCCGCGTCTCCGATGTTAGAGCCTTCGATGCGCACGCTGTGGCTTTCTCCCCTGAGGGTGTCGTCTTCATTCTTACCAGACGTACTAAAACTCTGTTTCATGAGGTCTTTTACCCTTACTTTTCCTTCCGATCCTCTGTTGTGTGTTGCTCGTTGTGTAACTACTTACCTTTCCCGTCTGCGCCCTTTGCGCTCCCCTCCTACGGGTCAGTTGTTGGTCTCCTATGTCACCCCTTACAAGCCTGTATCTTCCCCTACCCTCTCTAGATGGGTTCGCTGGCTGCTTTCCCTTGCGGGCGTTGCTCCTCATTTCGGCGCGCACTCCGTGCGGGGCGCTGCAGCTTCCTCTGTTGCGGATGCTGGGGGTTCACTATCCGACATTCTAGCGGCGGCTGTTTGGTCCAGGGCGGCTACGTTCCGTACTTTCTATTTTCGCCTTCGTTCCCATGCTTCTGGGGCTCTAGTGCAGCTTTAAAACTGCAAAATATGAAGCCTCCTGACTTGATATAAAATTGTGGATTATTCCAGCCTTGGTGTTGGAATAATCTTAATTTTAATAAAGACAGGAGGCGAATATTTTTCCCGCCCACCCATGCCCGTGTTACTTTGCACTGGATTACTGTTCTGTTAAGTAAAAATAATAAAATAAATAAATAAGTAAATAAAAAAAAAATAAAAAAAAAATAATACAATATAAATAAATATTTGGCTTGTCTCCGCTTCAATGATTTTGTACATCATTCATTTAACCATTTTCCTTCCCTTAGTAGGCTTTGCTTCTGTGCATGTCTAGTTAGCCTAGTCTAGGGCTATTATCTCGTTTTTTGGTTTAACTGTTAATCTTCTATTAAATTGGGCAAGTCAGTTAGTTACTGTTGATTGGCAGGCTTCCATCACATGGTACTTTCACGTATCCTCTTTTCTCTCCTTAGTTTGAGTTCCTTCTACGGTCCCGTTGGACCTACATCCCTGCGGACGTCTGTGGGTCTCCGGTCCTCCAACAATCCGTCTTCTCGTTTCTGGTTTCGTCTTGGCTTCCTACTCTTCTTCAATTCCCGGATTCTTCCTTCTTCTGGTTTTGCTGGGTTTCCACATCACGGCTCTCCTGATCGCCCCGCATTCAAGAAAAGAGGGCGTGGCTAAGACTGACTACTCACTTATTGGTTACTGCTGTTGCTATGTAAACTTTCCTTTGCTGCTGTTGTTTAGTAAAGAAAAGAGAATGCAAAATATTCGCCTCCTGTCTTTATTAAAATTAAGATTATTCCAACACCAAGGCTGGAATAATCCACAATTATACCGCAGGGAGACGCTTCCCCACAGTGTGTGGATTCATATGCTGCATTAATTATACTGCAGAGAGGCGCTTCCCAGCAGTGTGTGGATTCATATGCTGCATTAATTATACCGCAGAGAGGCGCTTCCCAGCAGTGTGTGGATTCATATGCTGCATTAATTATACTGCAGAGAGGAGCTTCCCAGCAGTGTGTGGATTCATATGCTGCATTAATTATACTGCAGAGAGGCGCTTCCCAGCAGGTTGTGGATTCATATGCTGCATTAATTATACCGCAGAGAGGCGCTTCCCAGCAGTGTGTGGATTCATATGCTGCATTAATTATACCGCAGAGAGGCGCTTCCCAGCAGTGTGTGGATTCATATGCTGCATTAATTATACTGCAGAGAGGCGCTTCCCAGCAGTGTGTGGATTCATATGCTGCATTAATTATACCACAGAGAGGCGCCTCCCAGCAGTGTGTGGATTAATATGCTGCATTAATTAAACCGCAGAGAGGTGCTTCCCCTCAGTGTGTGGATTCATATGCTGCATTAATTATACTGCAGAGAGGCGCTTCCAGCAGTGTGCGGATTCATATGCTGCATTAATTATACCGCAGAGAGGCGCTTCCCAGCAGTGTGTGGATTCATATGCTGCATTAATTATACCGCAGAGAGGCGCTGCCCGACAGTGTGTGGATTCATATGCTGCATTAATTATACTGCAGAGAGGCGCTTCCCAGCAGTGTGTGTATTCATATGCTGCATTAATTATACTGCAGAGAGGCGCTTCCCAGCAGTGTGTGGATTCATATGCTGCATTATTATACTGCAGAGAGGCGCTTCCCAGCAGTGTGTGGATTCATATGCTGCATTAATATACCGCAGAGAGGCGCTTCCCAGCAGTGTGTGGATTCATATGCTGCATTAATTATACCGCAGAGAGGCGCTGCCGACAGTGTGTGGATTCATATGCTGCATTAATTATACTGCAGAGAGGCGCTTTCCAGCAGTGTGTGGATTCATATGCTGCATTAATTATACTGCAGGGAGACGCTTCCCCACAGTGTGTGGATTCATATGCTGCATTAATTATACCGCAGGGAGACGCTTCCCCGCAGTGTGTGGATTCATATGCTGCATTAATTATACTGCAGAGAGGCGCTTCCCAGCAGTGTGTGGATTCATATGCTGCATTAATTATACTGCAGAGAGGCGCTTCCCAGCAGTGTGTGGATTCATATGCTGCATTAATTATACTGCAGAGAGGCGCTTCCCAGCAGTGTGTGGATTCATATGCTGCATTAATTATACCACAGAGAGGCGCCTCCCAGCAGTGTGTGGATTAATATGCTGCATTAATTAAACCGCAGAGAGGTGCTTCCCCTCAGTGTGTGGATTCATATGCTGCATTAATTATACTGCAGAGAGGCGCTTCCCAGCAGTGTGTGGATTCATATGCTGCATTAATTATACTGCAGAGAGGCGCTTCCCAGCAGTGTGCGGATTCATATGCTGCATTAATTATACCGCAGAGAGGCGCTTCCCAGCAGTGTGTGGATTCATATGCTGCATTAATTATACCGCAGAGAGGCGCTGCCCGACAGTGTGTGGATTCATATGCTGCATTAATTATACTGCAGAGAGGCGCTTCCCAGTAGTGTGTGTATTCATATGCTGCATTAATTATACTGCAGAGAGGCGCTTCCCAGCAGTGTGTGGATTCATATGCTGCATTAATTATACTGCAGAGAGGCGCTTCCCAGCAGTGTGTGGATTCATATGCTGCATTAATTATACCGCAGAGAGGCGCTTCCCAGCAGTGTGTGGATTCATATGCTGCATTAATTATACTGCAGAGAGGCGCTTCCCAGCAGTGTGTGGATTCATATGCTGCATTAATTATACCGCAGAGAGGCGCTTCCCAGCAGTGTGTGGATTCATATGCTGCATTAAATATACTGCAGATACTGCACGACTCTACAGGGGGACAAGGGGGGGCAATTGCCCCCCTTAGGTTATCCCTTGCCCCCCCATGTGCCCCCCACCAAAAATCAGCATCCAGCTTCCCACACTTCTTCGGACCAATGTATCTCCGTCCCTGTGCATCGTATATGGACGTTCTATGTGTCATTAGACAGGGCAGATTCCAATGATAGGCCTTTCCAATGATATCTAACATGACCATATTTAGTGTGAAGTAAAAGTCATAAAACATTAAATAAAAACGTGCACTTAAACTTAAACATTTTCACAGGGTTGAAATGGCTCAGTAGTGAAATGGTTAATGTTCAGACTATACATTACATTGTGTATTACATTAGTTTTGCCTTGGTTTAGTTGTATATTAAGGGTTAATGGGTAGGCTTCATCCCTTACAGTATACTTTTGTTTTTCCTTGATTAATGGCATTTTAGGGGTTAATGAGTAGGCTAAATGCAACAATGTTTATTATTTTTATTGTATTTCCCTGGGTTTATGGCATTTATGGGGTTAATATGGAAGTTAGAATCTAAGGCTGGGGTCAGACGAGCGTGATTTCTACGGGCTGTACGTCCGTGCAGTACGGACATCGTCAGTACGGATGACGCAGTAGTGGTCACACAGTCCGTTTTTTCACTGAAGTTATTTTTGACGGATGTAGGAGGGGAAAATAAATTACAATGAAAAAACATTCTGTCCGTCAAAAATGCTGGACGTATAAATGCAGTCCGTCTGACCATGCTCCATCACTCACACACAAAGCTATGCAGACGTTGTGGACGCAGCGCACTCCGCACGTCCGTTCTAGCAGTATTACGTTCTTGCCTAACCTGCGTCCGTTTGCCGCGGCCGTTGTGCGTCCGCAGTTCAGTGCGGACGTACTTCATGTGTCAGGCTCCAATGGAGTTTCTTTCATGCTATCACGGACGTACTTTTAGGCGCAATCACGGACGTGAACACTACGCTCGTCTGACCCCAGCCTAAAGGGTCTAATCATCTTTAGATCCTCTGCTTTTCGTCACATTTCAGGGAATTCATTTTGCCAAAAATATGGTGAATTCCCTATTAGTGAATGGTCACCGTAATTTGCTAAAATTGGAGTCGCTGAAGCAGCTAAAGGACATTCAGCGAAAACCGCCGAATTGCAGCAAATAAAATATTGAATTTAAGTATCAGGTTAGTACAACAAAAAGTTATCATTGCATCACATTACTCTGGGGTTTTGGAATCTTATTTATATGTACTCGTGATTTATATATACGTATTTAGGGCACTATTACCTGGTGTGAGCTAACCCCAGCATCAACATGTTTTTGCGTTAGTGCCAGGTTAATTCTAGTCTAGAATTCGAGTCTAGTGCCGGACCAACAGTTCGTTTGCCTCCTGCTTCAAATGGGAAAAATCACTTAGTGTGTTGCTATTAGCGATTTTTACTGCGAACTTACTGTACTTTCCGCGTCCTTTAATTAACATGGGGAGCGCTAGAGATCTCTAGCGTTTTTGCAGCTAACAGATCACTTGGTGCCAGCGCTAATTTTTTGAGGGAAGCTAATTGCAACATTTTACCTACTGCTCAACCCTGGTGCTATCTCCAAAAAGACAGAAAAAACAGGTCCTCGCCCAAAATTAATAGGCAATGTAAAGGAATGCAGCACAGGTGTTCTCTTGGCCCCATTCACCATAGTAATGGATCTGGTCAGCAATGTCGCTGCTGTTGCAGTAGGCTCTATTATGATATATATGTATCTTTTATTCACATATATCCTAATTCTAATATATCGCCTAATTTTAAAAATTTTATGCTGGGGGTTATTCATAGTATGTAAGCGTATGATTATTAGGGTGACCATGTTTAAAGGGACACGTGAATAAGTCTTGCCCTGAAACATGTATTATTTATATGCTGCAGCAGGGAAGTTATTGTGGCTCACCTGGCCTTCCTTTTGGATCTATTAAATGCAGTGTAATGATTCTACATGCTCTTGGGTGGCATTTATCATGCAATGCCCATCAGCCTTAATATATGTGTGCATCAAAACATGGATGATACGACCACCTTGGAGGAATTTAATAATTCAGGGGTGTGAGGTTATTCACTGGATGTGTTCATATTCAAGCTTGTGAGGGCGGGGAATAGGTATGGTCCGGCACAACCGCATTAGTGCTGGGTCTCAGCCCGGGTCTTAGAGTTTCCCTAGCGTGCGCCAAATGACCTTGTTCATGGACTACCACGGAAACGGTGATCTGTTAGTAGGTCGTCAGGCACTAACAGGGTTATTCAGAAAGCAGTGAAAAGCAGGAGAATGACCTGGAGAACGGAAAATTCTAGGTCAAAATAGCCGATTTGAAAAGTGAGATGAATGGGATAATTTTTCTGGTTTGGCTATTTTGACCAAGAATTTTCCATTCTCCAGTCATTCTCCTGCTTTTCACCTCTCTGTGAATAACCCTGTAAGTTTTAGCGACTCACGCTAAATTTTTCCTTTAGTGATGGTGTTTTAGCTCACACCAGGTGACAGGGCCCTTATTTTTATTCAGTGGTATGATTTAGTGGTGAAAATTATTAGTGCCCCCCCAGTTTTGGCTGCTGAATCTTATTATTGCCCCCCTAAATATTGTTCCTAGAGTCGCCACTGAATGCAGAGGAAGAGAATCAGCAAGTCCAGAGTAAAAACCTGAGTTCTTTCTCTGTTTCAGAATGAAAAATCAAAAATAAATGTGTTGTATTAGAACAAGCTCCGTCTCTTGATTCCACAAATGGAACATATTTTGGCGAGCCAGCCAGGAGGAGTAATTTCAAGCAAGAAAAGACAACTCCTTTTACCAGAGACAAATCTAGAATTCACTAGAAAGTTTTAGAAAATGGAGCAATTGCAAGATGAAGTGAGCACATCGCTACTGTGGCTAGAGAAACCTCGTCTTGTCGAAGTTTGCCACTTTCTAAAGTGCCCAGAAGAAAGCGGGGCAGGTTTCCTCACCAAGTCGAGACAAACCCTTAGGCTAGGGACAGATGAGCGCATTTTCTGCGGCCACCGTCAAAATGTACGTCGATGCGTGCGCACGCATTTTTTCACGGAATACGCTTAAGTGGTCAGACGATGCGCAATTCTGGACGTATTTCATGACGATGGGGTAAAAAGAAGTCTAGGGAAATCCGGCTGTTTGAACGTTATGTTGGCCGCACACTAGCAGCGTCTGACATCTCCTAATCACGCACACACGCTGCTATGCGGCCGCAGCGCACTCTGTACGTCAGTACCAGCGGTTTAACGTTCTCGAAAAAATGCGTTCATTTTCCACTTGCGTTGCGCGGCCGGACTTTTGTGCGACCGTACTTCGTATATTGGCTGTCATTGCCCGGCATCTGCTGCTAGTGCGGCCGTGATTATGTGCGCCAGAACGCGCGTTCGCACTGCCTCAGTCTGACCCTAGCCTTATCCGAACGGCAGAGAGAGTCTTGGAGGAGATTGAAGACAGTCAAGAGGAAGATGAAGTTTGCCAGGTACTTGAAAGACCTTCTATCGTTTATTACAGAAGGTAAGCAGGGTGTGACAGACGCAGAACCAACAGTAAAGGAGCTCAATCAGATGAGAGACCTAAGAGAGAAATATCTCCAACTGCAACAATCTCAAGATGGAGCTCGTAAAGCCTTAGAAGAGGAGATGAGAACCCTAGAGCAGGCCTCAAAATTTTCACTCGCCTGCTCGCATTTGGCGAGTGGAAATTACATGAGGGCGAGTGGAAATGCAGATGCAGGGCAGGATAAGGGTTAGGTGGGGCAACTAGTGGCGAGTAACTCTTAAGGCCTGGCTAGTAGCTTGGGACTTGAAATTGTGAGCCCTGCCCTAGAGAATAGGATTAGTGTGAGCAGCAAAAGTGTGAGAAAAGTGAGGGAAGTGACAGTACCATTGCCAGCCATTGTGCCAGAAGTAACCCTCCGGCGGGAATTCAGAATCTGTGGACAGATTGGAGAAGCGGGACAGAAAGACAAACTGTCCTACACAAGCCTGGCCCACCAGATTGAAGCAGGAATCCGGAAGGGATATTCTGAAGTGGAAATTATTGAGGCAGTGATACAGGCAGTCAGCCCTGGACTTCATCTCAGAGAAGTAAAGACAAATAAGTCAATGGGGCCTGATGGGATCCACCCTAAATTATTAAAAGAGCTCAGTGATGTAATAGCAAAACCGTTAACAGATTTATTTAACCAATCCTTGTTAACGGGAGTCGTCCCAGAAGACTGGAAATTAGCAAATGTTGTGCCCATTTACAAGAAGGGTAGTAGGGAGGAATCGGGGAACTATAGGCCAGTTAGTCTTACGTCAGTAGTGGGTAAATTAATGGAAACCATGTTAAAGGAAAGGATTGTTGAACATCTAAAACACATAGATTACAGGATCAGAAACAACATGGGTTTACCTCAGGGAGATCACGCCAAACTAATCTTATTGATTTTTTTGATTGGGTAACAAAAATAATAGACACAGGTGGTGCAGTAGACATTGCTTATTTAGATTTCAGTAAGGCTTTTGATACTGTTCCGCATAGAAGGCTTATCAATAAATTGCAATCTTTGAGTTTAGATTCCAATATTGTTGACTGGATTAGGCAGTGGCTGAGTGACAGACAACAGAGGGTTGTGGTAAATGGAGTTTATTCGGCACAAGGTCTTGTTACCAGTGGGGTACCTCAGGGGTCAGTACTTGAACCCATTCTCTTTAATATTTTTATTAGTGATATTGCAGAAGGTATTAATGGAAAAGTATGTCTTTTTTACTGATGACACAAAGATTTGCAACAGGGTTGACGTTCCTGGAGGGATCAGCCAAATGACAAATGATTTAGGTAAACTAAAAAAATGGTCGGAGTTGTGGCAATTGAGTTTTAATGTGGATAAGTGCAAGATAATGCACCTGGGACGTAAAAACCCAAGGGCTGAATATAGAATATTTGATACATCTGAGGGTTGGGTTTAGGGGTTATTATTTCAGAGGATCTAAGGGTAAGTAGTCAATGTAATAGAGCAGCAGGAAATGCTGGCAGAATGTTTGGTTGTGTAGGGAGAGGTATTAGCAGTAGGAAAAGGGAAGTGCTCATGCCACTGTACAGAGCACTGGTGAGACCTCACTTGGAGTACTGTGTGCAGTACTGGAGACCGTATCTCCAGAAGGATATAGACCTCTTAGAGAGAGTTCAGAGAAGGGCTACTAAAATGGTGTACGGCTTGAAGGAGAAAAGTTACCAGGAAAGGCTTAATGATCTTAACATGTACAGCTTGGAAAAAAAGACGCGACAGAGGAGATATGATAGAAACATTTAAATACGTAAAGGGAATCCACAAGGTAGAGGAAGGGGGTATATTTAAAAGGAAACAAAATAGCAAAACAAGAGGACATAGTCTTAGATTAGAGGGGCAAAGGTTTAAAAGTAACATCAGGAAGCATTATTTTACTGAGAGGGTGGTGGATACATGGAACAGTCCTTCCAGTAGAAGTGGTAGAGGCCAAAACAGTAATTGAATTTAAGCAGGCATGGGATAGGCATAAGGCTATCCTAAACAAAAGATAAATCCAGGTAAAGTATCCATGTAATTGGGCAGACTAGATGGGCCGAAAGGTTCTTATCTGCCGACATTTTTCTATGTTTCTATGTTTCTATATGTTGGAGATTTCCACAGCAATAAAAATCAGTAATGTGCAGTGTGTATGAACGTATCACAGAGCTTCACAGCAATAAAACTCACAGTAATGTGCGGTTTGTATGAGCGTATCACAGAGCTCCACAGCAATAAAAATCAGTAATGTGCGGTGTGTATGAGTGTATCACAGAGCTCCACAGCAATAAAACTCACAGTAATGTGCAGTGTGTATGAACGTACCACAGAGCTGCACAGCAATAAAACTCACAGTAATTTGCGGTGCGTATGAGCGTATCACGGAGCTCCAAAGTAAAACTCACACATAAGTACAAAATAAATTTAAAAAATAATTATATATATATGAAATATAGACAAGCCCCCAGTCCCAGGCAGGTGAGTGTGGGCCCCCCGGACTCAAGGGCCCGGGTGCGGTGGCACCCGCTGCACCCCTGGTAGTTACGCCCCTGCATGTGCGTGTGTTGCATATGTGGAATCAAGAGACGGAGCTTGTTCTGGTGCAACACATTTATTTTGTTATTTTCAACGGAAACAGATAAGTAACTCTGGTTTTTACTCTGGGCACGCTGATTCTCTCCACTGCATTCAGTGCTGGCTTCAGAATTACTGAACCACTGAGACATCCACATGGCACCAACTACAGTTCCTGTGGTTGAGAACATACTGATCACCACCTGCTGGTAGGAGGTTAAAGCAGCAGCAAACGAGCTATGGACAATGGAGTTATGGGGTTGTCAATAATGACAAAATAAAATTATGCTCATTACTGTATTCTTTTAGTGCGCAATGTGTTTAACCCCTTTCCGCCGCAGGATGTTCCATGCCGTCTTGTTGGCGGGAGGGCTTTGAAGATGCAGGGCCTACATGCAGGGCGGGCACCACCCGCCCCTCCTAAAGGGGTTACTACCCATTTAATATTCAGAGTGGCACACATGCAGCTCCGACCCATTGCTCTGAGCAGGCGCTTCAGAACTTGTGTATGTAAAGTGTGTGAATCCCGTAGCGCTGCGCAATATGCGGTTCGTACCCTACACAAGTTGTATAGAAGCACAAATTGCGCAGAAAAGCTTCAGGAACATCTGGGTTTGGGAGTCCCTGAGCCGAAGAGGAGGAGCAGCACGCGGTGTGGACCAAAAGATGAGTAATGTCACCCAAAAAGAGAAATAAATAATAACAAATGTTCAGAGGCTGTCGGCAGGATCTGCCCAATTGTGCTGGGCGGTGCAGCTGTTGATCCAGCCACGCATTCGCCAATTTGACACACCCCTTTTGGGGGTGTTACCATGACGGCAATGACGCAAATCATGGTGCGAACGTTCCCTCTGCCGCACGAGGCGGGACTAAGTACGACTGAATAGCTATTGAGCAGTAACGGGGAAGATAAGCACGGATTTATGTGTCAGATTTTCTCTGCTTCTCAATGCAATAAAAAAAGACAATTTCAGGAAGAGATTGGCTTAAAATACGGTAAAACGAGAAATCAGAAGGTCTGTAATTCCCTTTGTCGCTCGGCACCGTGGGCCTTCCATTATTTTGTTACCTGACCACTTGTGCCCTCTGTGCCGGATTAATGCGTCCTTTAATTGGGATATTATATGGTAATGCCTAGCGGCGCTCCCTCTGATCTGCTCCGGCGCGATGTAATAATTGCCTAATTAAATGTAACTCATCGGCGGCACCTTCGCTTCCACTCTGCACTGCCTTTGTTCTGGCGGCGGATTTGCTTCTATCCACCTGACAAAGGGTCACCGGGAAACCATTCAAAACCTCGATAGAGTAAATGGCAGGGACGATGCGTGGATAATTAGAGGCGCGCTCAGAGCAAAGCGTCCGGGAGTCAAAGGACGTGACTGGAGCGCTTCATAAAGCTACACAAGCTCATATCATAGAGCAGCAGCGTTTAGCCCGAATCCTGCGAAAATAACCGTGAATTAAGGGGAAAAACATAAAAGGCAAAGAAAACATTTTCTCCAGATGTTACATCAATAAAGTAGTTTTAAATGGACATAAACAAAACATACAGAATTTTCTCAAAACATTGGAAATTAAAGGAAGATTAACAAGGGGAAAACATGAGAAAAGGAAACACATACAGGGTTATCCAAAGAGATCCGAATGGCTGCCGAAAGGGAACCTTGTTCCAAATCCTGGTGAATTGCCTGAACATACGGTGCCTGTTCGGTGCCTGATCGAAGGCAGTGAAATCCCCATGAAAAAGCAATGCTTCGCAGTGGCGTCACTAGGGTTGGTGTCACCCGGTGCGGTAACTTATGGTGTCACCCCCTCCCCCCCGAGTTTTACGGATTTTTTTTAACTACTCTTACTCCTAAATCAGTACTCCCATATAACACTGAATGCTCATACACACAGCGCACATTACTGTGAGGTTTATTGCTGTGGAGCTCTCTCATATGCTCACACAACTTTTTGCCAACTGCCAGCAAGTACGGTGCCTGTTCGAAGGCAGTGAAAGCACACATGGATATATATTGCTCCCAGCAGCTCTGGATATATTGCCCCCAGCTCACATATGGATATATTGCCCCAGCTCACAATTATATATTTCCCCCAGCAGCTCACCCATGGATATATATTGCCCCAGCTCACATACAGTATGAATATATTGCGCCTCAGCTCACATATGGATATATTGCCCCAGACCAGCTCACACATGGATATATTGCCCAGACCAGCTCACACATTGATATATTGCCCCCAGACCAGCTCACACATGGATATTGCCCCAGCTCTCATGGATATTGCCCCAGCTCTCATGGATACTGCCCCAGCTCACATGGATATGGCCCAGCAGCTCTCATGGATATGGCCCAGCAGCTCACATGGATATGGCCCAGCAGCTCTCATGGATATGCCCCAGCAGCTCTCATGGATATGCCCCAGCTCTCATGGATATGTCCCAGGAGCTCTCATGGATATGCCCCAGCAGCTCTCATGGATATTGCACCCAGCTCATGGATATTGCCCCCAGCTCATGAATATGCCCCAGCAGCTCTCATGGATATTGCCCCCAGCTCATGGATATGCCCCAGCTCCTCTCATGGATATGCCCCAGCAGCTCTCATGGATATGCCCCAGCAGCTCTCATGGATATGCCCCAGGAGCTCTCATGGATATGCCCCAGCAGCTCTAATAGATATTGCCCCCAGCTCATGGATATTGCCCCCAGCTCATGGATATGCCCCAGCAGCTCTCATGGATATGCCCCAGCTCCTCTCATGGATATTGCCCCAGCTCATGGATATGCCCCAGCAGCTCTCAAGGATATGCCCCAGCTCCTCTCATGGATAATGCCCCAGCTGCTCTCATGGATATGCCCCAGCAGTTCTCATGGATATGCCCCAGCTCCTCTCATGGATATGCCCCAGCAGCTCTCATGGATATACTGCCCCAGCTCCTCTCATGGATATACTGCCCCAGCTCCTCTCATGGATATGCCCCAGCTCCTCTCATGGATATGCCCCAGCTCCTCTCATGGATATGCCCCAGCTCCTCTCATGGATACTGCCCCCAGGCCCCAGCTCACCTCCTGCCGCCGCGTGTTCGGCTCCATCTGAGCGTCTGGCGGCATGGAGCTTGGGCGCTCGCCTGGGGGAGCCACGTGACCAGCCGCGATCTCGCGAGAACTCGGCTGGTCACGTGGTTCCCCTGGCGAGCGCCGAAGCTCCATAGCTTCAGACGTTCACATGGAGCCGAACACTGCGTAGCAGGGTGAGATACCCGCCCTTAGGGTGACGTGTCACCCTAAGGGCGGGTGTCACCTGGTGCGGGCCGCACCCCCCGCCCCCACCTTGCGACGCCACTGATGCTTCGTCTATTCAGAGAACAAAAACCAGCAGTGAAAGGTTCCCAAAATGCCCTGCCATTCAGAGGTTTAATTCGGCAAGTTTATTCAGGAGAATCCCATAGTCTTCAATAGACATGTGCATTCGTTTTAGTACTAAAACGATTTAGTCCGAATTTTGGGATAATTTAGTTTTAGTATGACTCAAGAGAAACGAAACTGCTCAGTACAAAAAACGAAAGAAACTAAAATAAAATGCACTACATTTTAGTTTCAATCCTTTTTGTGTTATTATATTAATGAGTGAAGGAGACCAGCAATGAAGAGCGCAACATCGCAACATCCGAAGTTCTGCACCCTCCACATGCCAATGCAGGAGGATGTTCTATACAGAGAGGGACATTAATTCAGGAGGATGTTCTATATATTATACAGAGAGGGGTATTAATTAATGCAGGTGGATGTTGTATACATTATACAGAGAGGGGTATTAATTAATGCAGGTGGATGTTGTATACATTATACAGAGGGGGTATTAATTAATGCAGGAGGATGTTCTAAACATTATACAGAGAGGAGCCTTTTTTTTTTTTTTAGCCCTTTAAATCCAGTGGCTGTGAGCGCTGAGATCGGCTGCTTGTTACATTATCTCTCAGTACAATGTATCAGGCTCAGCTGTTACAGTAACTGACTGCTGCTCATCACAGCGCTCAGAGTTTCAGTAAAACAAGGAAATAATATTGTTCTAACGTCTTCTATATAAAAATATTATTTACTAGTTTTACTGAAACTCTGAGCGCTGTGATGAGCAGCAGTCAGTTACTGTAACAGCTTTGCCTGACACTGGGCAGTATTACAATGTTGGTGCTAACTTAACCAGAGCTGTTGTAACTGAAAACCTCCATAGGCTATAATAGCTCTGGGAAGTTTACAACAGCTCTGGTTAAGTTAGCACCAGCTATATAATATGGCCCACATTGTGCTGAGAGTGAGAGATACTGTAACAAGCAGCGATCTCAGCCCTCTGAGGAGCCACTACAATAGTAATTGTATCCACTGGTTTTCGGATGAATGAAATTAGTTTTCATACTAAAGAACTGAAAACGAATTTCTTTAGCAACTAAATAAATTGAATTTTAGGACTAATGCATTAGTTCAAAACGAAATTTTGTGCTGTGCACATGTCTAGTCTTCAATGTTAAAAATATTCCGTTTTAATTCAATATCTAATAAACCGTTTATTATAAAATTCTGCAGTAAAGAGTCTCTTTATTTATAGATTTTTTAGCATATTTTAAGCATTTTTCAGGGTTTTTTTTTAAACGTATTTTTTCTGTAACAGCCCTTTTTATTATCATTCATTGGATCTTATATGTAAATTTCAGACATTTTCGTTCAGTAGTTTCTTCGCAAACAGCGTTTCACTTTTCAAACATTCAAGCAAACAGTTTTTTTAATTTATCCACTCCATTCGTCTGCGTTGTCGGGTTTTTCCGGCGGCTGCGCTGCGTGTGATCGGCTCCTACTCGGGTTTTTCCGGCGTTTCTGGCGAGTTAATCCAGATGTTTTTACGGGTTTCGTTGTGCGTTCGCCCTCGTTTTGCGGTGAGTTTTCGGTGACTTTTCCCTGCATTACGGAGGACCTGTGGTGCTTGCTGAATTCACCGCAGAGTCACCGAAATGGGATCACCAAATCGAACCGAATTGAAGAGAATGAAAAGTCACCGAATGTGCAGTGGCTTTTCGATTCTCCTTGAATAACCCTGATTGTGTGTGATGAGAGTTGTGTTAATAGCTGTGCGGCATATCAGTGCATGGCTCTGAAAGTCTATGATTAGAGCAGTGTAAGTGGGACTGAATCAATGTGTCCCTGTGTTATGTTTGTAAACTGTACCTCAGCGATCACTGCAATAAAACTCACAGTATTGTGCAGTGTGTATGAAAGTATCACAGAGCTCCACAGCAATAAAACTCACAGTAATGTGTGGTATGTATGAGCGTATCACAGAGCTCCACAGCAATAAAACTCACAGCAATGTGCAGTGTGTATGAGTGTATCACAGAGATCCACAGCTATAAAACTCACAGTAATGTGCGGTGTGTATGAGCGTATCACAGAGCTCCACAGCAATAAAACTCACAGCAATGTGCAGTGTGTATGAGTGTATCACAGAGATCCACAGCTATAAAACTCACAGTAATGTGCGGTGTGTATGAGCGTATCACAGAGCTCCAGAGCAATAAAACTCACAGCAATGTGCAGTGTGTATGAGTGTATCACAGAGATCCACAGCTATAAAACTCACAGTAATGTGTAATGTGTATTAGTGTACCACAGTGCTCCACAGCAATAAAACTCACAGCAATGTGCAGTGTGTATGAGCGTATCACAGAATCCACAGCAATAAAACTCACAGTAATGTGTGGTGTGTATGAGCGAATCACAGAGCTCCACAGCTATAAAACTCACAGTAATGTGCAATGTGTATGAATGTATCACAGAGCTCCACAGCAATAAAACTCACAGTAATGTGCAATGTGTATGAGTGTATCACAGAGCTCCACAGCAATAAAACGCATAGTAATGTGTGGTGTGTATGAGTGCATCACAGAGCTCCACAGCAATAAAACTCACAGTAATGTGCACTGTGTATGAGTGAGCCATGAAGCTGTGGATGCAGCAGCTAAATAAGACTCTTTGAAGCAGCAATGAGCCTGTCCTTGCATTAACCCTTTAACTCCCCTTCAGATTCCCGGAACCGCTGCTTAATCAATCATCCCCTTTAACACACATGCGTCGCACCTTGACCGCGTGATGCACCGTGAGAGCCGTCAGGACGGTTTTAATGAATATAAACGGGCTTATGACATTCTGTCCGAAAAGGTGCGGCGCGTCTCAGCATCATTTCCAATATTTTTCTCATTAACTTGCCCCAGAGTGTCGCACGCGGCTCGGATCGCACGCCCCAGGAACATGTGTTCTTAATAAAAGCCTCTGCTGAATTATCCCTAATAAAGGACATGTGGATATGGTTAATTAAAGCGAGTGGGGCGAGCTTCTCCACTTTAAGACCCCTGCGCAATGCTCCCGTTTTAAATTGGGCCCATACCGTCCTTCACCGATTGATCCCTGGCTAATGGGACCAGAGACTGATCGGAGTTTCCAACGTCGCACACGTCGCTCTTTATCCATTTCATTTAAGGGCTTCCATCCAGTGTAACGAGGCACTGACTTAACGAGGGGGGGGGCACGCTGAGCGTTAATATATCATCGCAGCTGGTGCAAGTATTCTACATTTTTGGCAGCCGAGCAAAGCCAATAATCCCATTAAATACTCTATAGTCACATCGACGCGGCTCTCATCCCCACTGTTCCATTTAATTTGTCTTCTACTGATTTCCTGGCTCCTCGCTGAGATCTAAGCGCTCGAAGACGGCCCATATGTAACTGCATTCCACTGCGCTGAATGTTCTCTGGCGAGCACGGCCCTGTCCTCGTGGAACGGCAGAGGCGTCTTCCCAATAAGACCGGAGTATCTCTCCCTAGGACGGAATATTCCAGTAATTCTTTCCACATCGCGGAAGCCTTGCTTCCCATGGCGCCTGCAGACGCAGAACCGGGATTCTTCATATGTGACGGCTTTCAGATACGCTAGTGATGCCAATGTTCGTGTATTCATGGCGTCGACATTCAAGATTTGCTCCGTCCTCTTCCCAAGCCTCGAAGTTCCTGCAGCTTTTCTACGCAACATAGGAACCGCAAATTGCGCAGCGTTACGGGGCTTGTGCACGTTATGTGCTTAAAAGCCTTCTAATCTACCCCCCTGGTGATGTCCATTGAATACATCCCACCCAATACAATGACGTGAGTCGGTGACTGACCCATTCACTCCATTCTATGGCCAAAGCCACACAGTGAGGAGCAAGTGATGGAAAGATACAACACAAAATATCACACAATGGATGCACCCAGTGACACATATAGAGGAAAATATCACACAATGGATGCACCCAGTGACACATATAGAGGAAAATATCACACAATGGATGCACCCAGTGACACATATAGAGGAAAATATCACACAATGGATGCACCCAGTGACACATATAGAGGAAAATATCACACAATGGATGCACCCAGTGACACATATAGAGGAAAATATCACACAATGGATGCACCCAGTGACACATATAGAGGAAAATATCACACAATGGATGCACCCAGTGACACATATAGAGGAAAATATCACACAATGGATGCACCCAGTGACACATATATAGGAAAATATCACACAATGGATGCGCCCAGTGACACATATAGAGGAAAATATCACACAATGGATGCACCCAGTGACACATATAGAGGAAAATATCACACAATGGATGCACCCAGTGACACGTATAGAGGAAAATATCACACAATGGATGCACCCAGTGACACATATAGAGGAAAATATCACACAATGGATGCACCCAGTGACACATATAGAGGAAAATATCACACAATGGATGCACCCAGTGACACATATAGAGGAAAATATCACACAATGGATGCACCCAGTGACACGTATAGAGGAAAATATCACACAATGGATGCGCCCAGTGACACATATAGAGGAAAATATCCCACAATGGATGCACCCAGTGACACATATAGAGGAAAATATCACACAATGGATGCACCCAGTGACACACAGAGGAAAATATCACACAATGGATGCACCCAGTGACACGTATAGAGGAAAATATCACACAATGGATGCACCCAGTGACACATATAGAGGAAAATATCACACAATGGATGCACCCAGTGACACACAGAGGAAAATATCACACAATGGATGCACCCAGTGACACACAGAGGAAAATATCACACAATGGATGCACATATAGAGGAAAATATTTCCTTAACTAAACATACAAGAGAAAAACAATCACATGTAAGATATCAGCAGCATCACATAAACACAATAAGGACATTTCCTTTTTGTTGGTACTGGCCCTTTAAGCATTAGTCGCTCCTTATTACCGGCTCTTTTATCAGTAAGCTGCTGTGCTGGCAGCGCAATGTCTTTATATTGGAGAGTCGCAAACCGATGCCGGCAGTGATACATGTGTTATTATCAGTATCCTATCCAGAAGTCCACAGGACTCCTTGGAGATGATGAGCATGAGCCGTGTGCAAGATTGAGTGTCATCTATCTTGTATGATTGCGGGAACTAGAGTGAAGGGGTTATTCAGAGAGCACAGAAATTTCAATGCTTTCTCGCTCAGCTCACTTCAGTTTTCACCGTAGGGTCCCCGAAGTGCGCTGAATGGGATCCACTGAACGTCGCTGATAAACCCGCTGAACAGACCGCTTAACACCACTGCCGACCACTGAACAGACTGCCGAACACCACCACCAACCGCCGAACTGACCAACAAACACCACCACCGAACGCTGCCGAAGACAGCTGCAGATCCACAAAACAGACCTCCGAATGCTGCCGAGCACCACTGCCAACCACCGAATGCTGCTGAATACAGCAGAAGATGCACCGAACAGAACTCCAGACGCCGCTGAATAGACTGCCAAACACCACCGCCGACCACTGAACATCACCGCCTAACACCACTGTCAACCGCCGATGAAGACAGCTGAAGATCCGCCGAATGCCACCGAACAGCCCACTGAACAGATCACCGAACACCACAGCGTCCTAAGACAGCTGACGATCCACCAAACAGACTGTCGAACATTGTCAGACTGCCAAACGCCACCGAAGAAACTGACGATCCACCGAACAGACCGCCTAACACCACCGCCGTCTGCCAATCAGACCGCCTAACACTACCGCCAACTGCCGATCCGACCGCCGAATACCACCGCGAATGCCAAAAAGAACGCCTAACACCACCGCCAAATGCCAAAAAGGAACGGAGAACACCATTGCCGAACGCCACCGAAGACAGCTGACGATCCTCCAAACAGACCGCCGAACGCCGCTGAAGACAGCTGATGATCCGCTGAACATACCCACTGAACAGACCGTCTAACTCCAACGCCGACTGCCGATTATACCGCTGAACACCCCCGCCGAACACCACCGCCGAATGCCAAAAAGAATGCCGAACGCCACTGCCGACTGCCGAACACTACCGCCGAATGTCAAAAAGAACGGCAAACACCACCGGTGAACGCCACCGAAGACAGCTGACGATACTCCAAACAGACCGCCGAACGCCCCCGAAGACAGCTGATAATCCGCTGAACATACCGCTGTACAGACCCACCGAATAGACCACTGAACAGACCGCCGAACGCCGTTGACAGCTGATGATCCACCGAACAGACCATCGAAAACAGCCTAAAATAACCGATCAAATGCCGAACGTCGCTGTACGGGTAAAAAAAACAAAAAAAACACTCTGCTATTTTAAAAAAAAAAGGTGTTTAACCCTTTCGCTGCTGAGGCTTTTCCCGCCTCTGTGCTGAGGTCATTTTTACTGGTTTTGCTCATCATGTTTAAACGTGTTTTGAAGCTTATTTTAGTATATGACCCAGACATATTAGATATCGTTCTTTCCGTCAGACTCGGCAGATTAATAATATGTCATTATTATATGTATACGTCATGACCTGTCTGTATATTATAACAAAAAATGCAATAAAATATGAATTTTCAATAATTTACAATGTGTAAAGTGTTTTTTTTCACATTTTAACATGCGAGCAATTGCGGTTATATTTTGTATGGGGTGCGCTTGTTAAAAAAATTAGAGATGGGGTCTCGTTACATTTTTTTTTGGGGAAAATTACGCGATTTTTAACAAACGCACCGCATACAAAAATCGTTAGTGCAGCATCATTGTTCACATTATAATTGAAATGGGAACAATATTGCTGCATTAACAAACCAAAAAAAGAAAAAAAAATGTTTATTTATTTTTTTTAGAATTTTTTTTTACATATATTTTTATTTTTAATTTTAATTTTAATTTTTTTAAAAAACTTTTTCACTTTCATTTTTGTATCGTTGGAACGGCCATGCTCTGGCCGATCCAACCATACCAAACATTAACCCCTAACTGCCACGGATCGGGAGATAGGGAGTTCATTGGAACTCCCTATCTCCACCGTTGGTGGCAGTTAGGGGTTAACTCTAGGATTGGCGTCATCGTGCTACGCACGATGACGCCAGTCCTCAGGGGGTGTTCCTGGAGGCTTGGCCGACATCCAAGATGTCGGCCAGCTCCGGGAAAGGATCGCGAACCGGCGCTTTTCAGCGCCGATTCGCGATCCAGCTCCCCAGGGGTTAATGCCAGGCACCATTCGGAAGGGCAGGCTGTGCCCTTCCAAATGGTGCCTGGGTTAACCCCCGCAACGCCGCCGATCGGGAGGGAGAGAGGTCCGAAGGACCTCCCCCCCCCTCCCTTTCAGGCACCTCCTCCGCACATGCGGGGGGGCGCCTGAATTAGGTGTCATCGCGCAGCCGCGATGATACCTAATTCCGGCGGCTGCGGTTCCGGATGCCGGGCTGACATCGAGGATGTCAGCCCGCACCGGGGGGGCCAGCGATCGGCCGGAACCCGGCCGAACGCTGACCCCAATGGGAGGACGCGCTCAGCGCGTCCTCCGCACAGCAGCGGTAATGCGGAGGACGCGCTGAGCGCGTCCTCCGCATTGAAGTGGTTAAAACAATAAAAATGCATGAAAAATTTTGGAAATAATAAAGAAGGTCCTAAAAAAATAATAAAAAGAAGCCAATTTAAAAAAATGGGGAATCAAAACTGTTGCTGGAAAAATAACTAGAAAATTCAAAAAAATAAATAAATAAAAAGGCTTTTTGCTGCAATTTGAAAAGAATAAACAGTTGAAGAAATTAAAAAAATTATATTTTTTACATTTAATCCTATGGGCAGGGGCGTACCTAGAACATTTGGCACCCGGGGCGGAGTCTATATTTGGCACCTCCCCCCCCCCACACACACACTTTAAAATGTAAAAAAAAAAATCGCATGCACTTTTTTTAATGTTTTCAAAAATATTTTTAGTTGTAGCATTCTGGCAGCACATGATGTATACATATATTAATGATATATTATGAATCTGCCGATGGTGGATCATGCGTCCTCTGTGCTGTGCAAATAAGAGTGTAGATTCTTTTTGAATAATTGTTTATTTTTAAGTGATTTTGCAAACTCACAACATATCCATCCTCATGCTATGAATAAAAGTACACATGTGACTGGTTTTGTTGATGGGAGTTGTGTGATGGGGTTGTGTGTTGGTTGGTTTTGTGTGATGGAGTTGTATGGGTGGCTTGTTTTCTGTGATGGGAGTTGTGTGTGGGTAGCTGGTTTTAGGTGATGGGAGTTGTGTGGGTGGCTTGTTTTCTGTGATGGGAGTTGTGTGTGGGTAGCTGGTTTTGTGTGATGGGAGTTGTGTGGGTGGGTGACTGGTTTTGTGTAATGGGAGTTGTGTGTGTGCGCTGGGTGACTGGTTTTGTGTAATGGGAGTTGTGTGTGTGTGCGCTGGGTGGCTGGTTTTGTGTGATGGTAGTTGGGTGCGTGCACTGGGTGGCTGGTTTTGTGTAATGGGAGTTGTGTGTGTGTGCTGGGTGGCTGGTTTTGTGTAATGGGAGTTGTGTGCGTGGCTGGTTTTGTGTAATGGGAGTTGTGTGCGTGGCTGGTTTTGTGTAATGGGAGTTGTGTGCGTGGCTGGTTTTGTGTAATGGGAGTTGTGTGCGTGGCTGGTTTTGTGTAATGGGAGTTGTGTGCGTGGCTGGTTTTGTGTAATGGGAGTTGTGTGTGTGCGCTGGGTGGCTGGTTTTGTGTAATGGGAGTTGTGTGCGTGGCTGGGTGGCTGGTTTTGTGTAATGGGAGTTGTGTGTGTGCGCTGGTTTTGTGTATTGGGAGTTGTGTGTGTGCGCTGGGTGGCTGGTTTTGTGTAATGGGAGTTGTGTGCGTGGCTGGGTGGCTGGTTTTGTGTAATGGGAGTTGTGTGCGTGGCTGGTTTTGTGTAATGGGAGTTGTGTGTGTGCGCTGGGTGGCTGGTTTTGTGTAATGGGAGTTGTGTGTGTGCGCTGGGTGGCTGGTTTTGTGTAATGGGAGTTGTGTGTGTGCGCTGGGTGGCTGGTTTTGTGTAATGGGAGTTGTGTGTGTGCGCTGGGTGGCTGGTTTTGTGTGATGGAAAAAAATCCCTTCTTTTAATAGTGTTTTTTCTTTTTTCTGTAACAGACCTTTTTATTATCAATCATAGGATCTTATATGTAAATTCCAGAAACACCGAAAATCAGGGCATTTCACTGACTGACTGCGGTGCGGCTCGACGTTCTTTGATTAACTATTATTTCTCTATGGAGCAATTTCGCTGCCGCCGAAGGTCACCAAATTGCTGCGATCAGCAATGAACTGCGCCTTATTTCGCCAGTATTTGGTGAATTGCCAGATTTCTGAATAGACGAACTACCACAAAATTGCACCATACGGTGAAATTCACCATTTGGTGGCAAGTTCGGCTCTTATTGAATAACTCTTTGCTTTGCAATTGGCAGGTGAGCTTGCACTCTAATACCTGTTACCATGTAACTAAAAACACATCAGTTCGGTTTTCACAGCTGCCACAAACCAGCAAACCAAATTCAATGAACGAGTGGAATATCTCGCCTCGCTCACCCCAGTGACATAATACAGACCATGAAGGCATCACACTGATCAGATACAAACAATCCTCATTATCCCGACCGCAGGCAGTGACTATGGCGAAAGTCTTAGGGGGTTATTCACAGAGCACAGAAAAGTCGCCGACATTTCGGTGCTTTCTAGTTCCCCGCACTTCCCTGCACTTCAGGGAATCAAAGTTCCCCACCCTGCAGTGAATTCAGCATTCACTAGGGATGTGCGTTTCGGAATTTCGGAACTTTCACAAAATTTCCCGATTCGTGTTTTCGGATTCGGCCGAATTTCCGAATCGGATCGGACCCGAAAACCGATAGATCCGAAAAGTTTTCCGAGCCAAAACGAAAATTTTTCGGATTTTTCGAATGGACTTGAAATGTGTCAAATCGAAATTTATTTTTGCTCTATTCATGATTTCGGTTCCATTCGTGATTTCGGTTCCATTTCGGTAATTCTGGAAATCGTATATTTAACTATTATCGGTTATATCGCTGATTCTGTAAATTCTGTATTTGTAAATGCGTATCACTTGTTTCTTGTGGCATTCGGGTCAGTTTAGCGTTTTTTAAATCGTTTTGTTCATTTTTTTTGTTCCTGGGCTTTCATACCATTTTAATATGATTAAATAAAGTTGTGAAATGTATATTCAATTATTCATAAGAAAAAAAGGATCTTTATTTAATAAAAAAAAAACACGATAGAATCGCCAGAATTATCGTAGACACTTTGAAACGAGGAGAACAGACGTTCCGAAAAAACTAAAATTTCCAAAAAGTCGATACAAAAAACGAGCAAAGTGACCCGAAAACACGAAAAATGGTCGATATTCCGAAAAAAAATGTACACGAAAAACGAGCCGAACCGCATCGAAACAGAAATCGGTCGAAACGAGCCGAATCGAAAATTTTAAACATTCGAACAAATCGAACCGAAAAAAAAATCGGTGCACAAGCATAGCATTCACCGCAGGGCCCCTGGAGTGCAGGGAAAACCCGCCACTAAACCGCTGCACACCCGCCACAAGCCCGCCAAAAACCTGCCGCAAGCCCCCCGAACACCTGCCACAAGCCTGCCGAAAACCCACCAAAAATCCGCTGGAACCGCTGCAAAAAACACGTCGGGAAAAGCTGCCGAGCCGCCGATCACAGAGCAGACCAGCCGTCTGAAAAAGCTGACAAGCCGACAAACAGGGTAAAAAAAAATAAAAAAAAATATATGATTGAAAGTTTTTAAAGTGAAACGCTGTTTGCAAAAAAACTACTGAATGAAAATGTCTGGAATTTACATATAAAATCCAATGAATGATAATAAAAAGGGCTTTTACAGAAAAATGAAAAAAACACTATTAAAAATGGAAGAAAACATTTGCCGTAAAAATCCCAAAAAGTGCCTAAAAGATCCTAAAAAATCTATAAATAAAGAGACTTTTTACTGCAGAATATTATAATGAACGATTTATTAGATATTGAATTAAAACGGGAATATTTTTAACGTTGAAGTCTATGGGATTCTCCTGAATAAACCTGTCGAATGAAACCACCGAACAGCAGGGCATTTCGGCAACTTTTCTCTGCTGTTCGGTGTCTGTGAACAGATTTACCATTGCTTTTCTATGGGGGATTTCACTGCCTTCAAACAGGCACCGTACTTGCTGTCAGTTCGTCAAAATATGGCGAACTGCCTGCTTTCTGAATAGCCAAATGGGCCCGAAATGGCACCGTATGGGAAAATTCACTGTTCGGTGACATTTGAGGGCCAGATCGGTTCTCTTTGAATAACCCTTTTATTTCTGTGTAGCGCTCACTCCCGGAGGAGCCCCCACGTGTAGCGCTCACCCCGGAGGAGCCGCTGAATAATCCTCGGGTTAGTCTCACCGCACTAGGAAATAACTATACAGCAGCACTGTTGTGGATTTTTATGTATTATATTCTTTACTGATCCCAATAAAGCAGCATATATTACATATATACGGTATCTAAATGACAAGAATTCGTAACGCGGGAAAAAAACACACGGCGGCAAAAGAAACGGTTAACCCCCTCAGTTCTGGAGTGTAAGTCCCGTGAATAATAGCTCAAAAATGTGTATGTATGTTGTCTCGGGTACCCGGGTACTGTATTCAACTGGCCAGTGAATGAAACAAAACAATCTTCGACTAGTCACCGTTGGGGCCCTGTGGATTTAAACAATATTGCAGCGTGCGTTTCTTATTTGGGAACTGCGACCTGGGAGGCCTCTCACCCATCCGATAGACGAAACTGTCCAGCACCCGATCAAAGATCTTCTCCGCTGTGTACTGGGACTCTGTGCCACTGAATCCTCTCCCTGCTTGCCGAATCTCCACAACTGGAACAACGATCCACCACCTGCACTCCCAATCGACAGCGCGGTCTCCTAACTCGGGGTCCAGCCGGAACCAGCTGGTCATCCAGGCCTCTCAGCGCTGCGTAGGTAGGTCTCAACACGGTCATTGTCCCAATCTCCAGCACCAGTGAGACAGCGTCTGTCCTCCGGCCTGGTCGCGATCCTTGACAGCGCTCACGTGCGTCCTCCACCTTTCACTGCTCCGCTCACTCTGACCTTGCCTTTCACGAGGCTGCTGATCTCCGTCCTCTTCCTATCCCACCCCCTTTCTGTCCTCCCGCACAGGATGATGGTAGGTGTAGTTCAGTTTTTGTCCAGCATAGTCCACTATGTCTCTGTCTCCCTCTGGTGGCCATAATAATTAAATGCAGCAGAACACAGTCTTTAAAGCAGCGCTACATCTGCTTTGCTTTTTATTGGCTTATATGACTGCGCCCCTCCCCCGCTCTGCGCTGGTAATTTATCATGAGTGAAGACAATGTATTTTGTGCGTTTGCAGGAGTAATCTATTCTCTCCGGTAGGTATAGTTTTTCAGACAGATAATGCTTCCCTGACGCGTTTCACAGACTGTCAAACCTGATGAAGAACTAACTGCAAACAAAGTCAATTCTTTGGTTAAATCGACTTGTTTATATTGTTTTTTACACGGATTAGGATAAGACTCGCTTTCCTACATCTACTTGGAAGAAGCTTTTAATTTATTAATGCAATTAATTCCCAAATGAATGTAGTTTGACGACACCATTAATATTCTGAATGAACGCGCACGCGCGCCGCTGCTCCCCCCTATGCTTGATGTAACCGCACGCAGTCTTCAATCAGTTCAGTAAACTCCAAAAAAAAGAGGATGTGAGAAGTGCCGCCTCCCCTTCTCCCCTCCTCCAGCTCTGACCTAAAAATTTGGGTGAAGTGGAGGAGTTTCCTCCAACCCACCCAGCATCATCGCCAGCCGGGATTTTTGAATTTCCCGGCTGCCGGTCGTCAGATCAGTCACTAGTGATGTCACACACAGAGAGCAGCTGCTGTCACCCTCTGAGGTCAATAGCTGCGAGCGTTCTCAGAGAGACAGCGATGGATCAGATCTGTGCATGCGCGTGCAGCTCCGATCCATCGCTCTGCGCAGGCGCTACGTTCCTTTAAGGCTAGGGTCAGACGAACGCATTTTTCGCATCGTCCGTAAAAAAGTGCATCCGAACGCATGGACGTACTTTTTTCACGGAATACACGATAGCGGTCATACAATGCGCAATTTCGGCCGTGATTTTTTACGGATCCAAACCAGGAAACTTTGGGTGTCTGGACGTTATGTTGGCCGGACATGAGCAGCGTCGGACGTCTCCTAATCACGCACACACGCCGCTATGGAGGCGCAGCGCACTCTGTACGTCAGTACTAGCGGTTCGACGTTCTTGCAAAAATGCATTAGTTTGCTGCTTGCGTTGCGCGGCCGAACTTTCGTGCAGCCGTAGTTCGTGTGTGAGCCTGCGTTGGACGTCATTTGCTGCTACCACAGCCATAATAAAGTGCAGCTAAACGCACGTTCGCACTGCGTTCGTCTGACCCCAGCCTAAATCATTCTATACACAGTGCTGCTTGGTATACTTTAAGAGTTATTCAGAGAGAGCTGAATTGGCTCTGAAAATGCACCAAACGGTGAATTTCCTCATACGGTGCAATTTCGTGGCCATTCGGCTATTCAGAAAGCAGGCAGTTCGCCAAATTTTGGCGAATTGCCTGCATGGACGGTGCCTGTTCGACGGCAGTGAAATCCCCCATAGAGAAGCAATGGTTAATCTATTCACAGACACCGAACAGAAGAAAAAAGTTGCCCGAAGTGCCCTGCTGTTCGGTGGTTTCATTCGTCAGGGTTAGGCTAGGGTCAGACGAACGCAGTATCAACGTGCGTTTAGCAGCACTAAATCACTAGCAGCAAATGACGTCCAATGCCGGGCTGCATACGAAGAACGGCCGCACAAAACTGCGGCTGCGCAACGCAAGTGGCAAACGAACGCATTTTTTAGAGAACGTGAAATCGCTAGTACTGACGTACAGAGTGCGCTGCGTCCGCTAGAGGCGTGTGTGCGTGATTAGGAGACGTCAGACGCTGCTAATGTCCGGCCAACATAACGTCCAGACACAAAAAGTGTTTTATTGATGATCCGTATAAAATCACGGACGAAACTGCGCATCGTATGACCGCTATCGCGTATTCCGTGAAAAAATGCGTCCATTCGTTCGAACGCACTTTTTCACAGACAACGCGTAAAATGCGTTCCTCTGACCCTAGCCTTATTCAGGCGAATCCCATAGACTTCAATGTTAAAAATATTCCCGTCTTTATTCAATATCTAATAAACCGTTTATTATTTTAATTTGCAGCAAAAAGTCTCTCTATTTTTTCAGATTTTTTTTGGGGGGGTATTTTTTTTTTTAATTTTTTTTCCCAATTTCTTTTTAATAGGGTATTTTTCTTTTTTCCTGTAACAGCCCTTTTTATTATCATTTATAGGATCTTATATGTAAATTCCAGACATTTTCGTGCAGTAGTTTTTTGCAAACATTTTTTTAAAGTTGCAGTGGGTTTTTTTTTTTTTTTTTACACATGCACCTCGCTACTTCAAGTCCTCTGTTTACCCTCACCTAAGGGTCTATTCACTAACAGGGTTTTTCAGAGAAAGGTGAAACTCTGGAGAAGGGAAAATTCAAGGTCAAAATAGCTGATTTGGAAAGTGAGATAAATGGGAGAATTTTTCTGGTTTGGCTATTTTGACCTAGAATTTTCACTTCTCCAAAAGTTCTCTGGGGTTTCACCATTAGTGAATAGACCCTATAGTGTGTCACCCCTCTCCTCTTAGATTGTAAGCTCTCGAGCAGGCTCCTCTCTCCTACTTTTCTGTGTGTTTATATCGTATGTATATTTGTTATTCTGTCTTCCCCATTGTACAGCACTACAAAACTTGTTAGCGCTTTATAAGTACCTATAACGGTAACAGGGCCGTTAACATAGGGGCTGATGGAGCAGCAGCTCCAGGCCCATGCCCCACAATAGGCCCAGAGAAAGGATAAATATGTCTGCATTTATGGGCATTTGGACCCATGTATCTCCAACCCCATAGCAGCTACAGGGTAATGTCTGGTATCACTGGAAAGGCCAGAGAATGACATTTCCAATGATACCAAACATGACCAGGTTTAATGTAACAATAAAAATTTACATGCCTTTATTTTTTTCTTTCTAACAGCAATATATTTCACTTTTCAATTATAAAGTGAACAATGATGCTGCACTAACTAACCATCTCATTTCTCATGCCACCAACAAGTGTGGAGGTGATGGCACAATCCGTGGTTACGAAATGGTACATCAAAAACCAAAACCGCTGTACTGCAACGAAGATCATGGAGGATGCGACTTTTGAACCCTGCATCACTAATCTTTACACCTCACAAGGTCAAGTGAGGCGTCATTGGACAGGTCAGAGTCCGGCCTTTGCATTGATACCAAACGTGACAATGTAAAATCTAAAAGAAAAACAAAAAAAACATTTATTTTTAGTTCGAAAGCGATGGCATTGTCCATTTGTCATGTATAAAATGAGCAATACCACTGCCATTACTCCCCTTCTCATTTCCCACACTGGGAGCAAGTTCAGTGTTTTATACATACAGGGTTATCCAAAGAGATTCAAAATGTCACCGCACGTTCGGTGACTTTTCGTTCTCTTCAATTCGGTTTGTTTTGCCGATCCCATTTCGGTGACCCTGCGGTGTATTCAGCAAGCACCACAGGGTCCCCGAATTGCAGGGAAAAGCTACCGCAAACCTGACGAAAACTAACCGCAAAACCCACCGAATGCACGCCGAAAACCCACAAAAACATCTGGATTAACCCGAAGACGCCGGAAAAACCCGAACAGGAGCCGATCACACGCAGCGAAGCCGCCGGAAAAAGCCGACACCGCAGACAGAGGGAAGTGAATAAATTAGCAAAACAGTTTGTATGAATGTGAAAGTGAAAAGCTGTTTGCAAAGAAACTACTGAGCGAAAATGTCTGAAATTTACATATGAGGTCCAGGGAATGATAATATTTAGGGCTGTTACAGAAAAAATAAGTAAACTTAAAAAAAAATTAAAAAAAATTATGAAAAATACATAAAGTATCCTAAAAAATCTATAAATAAAGAGACTTTTTGCTGCAGAATTTTATAATGAACGGTTTATTAGATATTGAATTAAAACGGGAATATTTTTAACATTGAAGCCTATGGGATTCTCCTGAATTAACTTGCCGAATTAAACCACCGAATGGCCGGGCATTAGGGGAACCTTTCACTGCTGGTTTGTGTTCTCTGAATAGCCGAAGCAGTGCTTTTTCATGGGGATTTCACTGCCCTCGAACAGGGACCGAACAGGCACCATATGTGCAGGCAATTCGCCAGGATTTTGCGAATTGCCTGCTCTCTGGATAGCCGAATGGCCAGGAAAGGTAACCGAACGCTGATTTTCAGCATTCAGTTACCTTTCTCAAGCAATTCGGATCTCTTTGGATAACCCTGATAATCATATTATTCATAAAACACCATTATCCAAAGCACATGGGAAATATTTCCTTTTTTCATTTTTTGGTTAAAATTGGATATTTTCTCAGAAAAATGCAGGAACAGGTTCCCATTTGTATTCTTTAACAAAAAATTCCCTATAGAGTATATAACCACAAAGGTTTGGATGATAAAATGTAAAATAATTATTTTACAAGAAATATACGTATCTGGCGGCGCGATAACAATCGCTATGGTTAGTATGGATGCTCTCTTATGGTAATAGGTCCATAAATACATGTGAAGAGAAACAGGAGAAAATAATGGTGCAATACGTAATAGACAGTAATAGGTGTATAAGGTCACACGTATCCACTCACAAATAAAGAGCCACAACACTGGCTCTGAGTGGATCAAGGCAGGTGGGTCCTTTTCTTCTATAGGGATTGAAGGTGACCCACACCTTCCTAGGAAGAAGGGATCTTCTTTCAATCTTGGTTAGTATATAGGGATAAAGGCAAAAAGAGGGAAAGGACTTCTTCGAGCAGATCTAATAACAATGGCGTGAGTGTACTAGATGGTAATTCACTCACATATGGTGGAGCTTAAGGACCAAGCTCTAGGTAGGAACGCCTGTGGACTTGTTGAAGGTCAAGTCCATAGAAACCTTGAACATCAAAAAACGCCGGGGACTGATGCAGATAAAAATAGTAATAAAATGTATTAAAACAAAACTAAAATAAACAGGACCTGACGCAGCAGGTGACCCTGAATAAGACCTGATACAACAGGTGTGCCAGTACGCGTTTCCCACACAATGTGGCTTCATCAGCATGTGTTTTTTGGTAAAATGGAGCATGGGTAATTTATTACAGGTCACTGCTCCACCCACCACAGTATCTTTCCATCACTTGCTCCTCACTCTGTGGCTTTGGCCATAGAATGGAGTGAATGGGTCAGTCACCGACTCACATCATTGTATCGTGTGGGATTAAGGCTAAGGTCAGACAAAAGCAGTTTTAACGTGCGTTTAGCCGCACGAAATCACCGCCGTGCTAGCAGCAAATGACGTCCAATGCCGGGGAACATACGACGAACGGCCGCACGAAAGTCCGTCCGCGCAACGCAAGTGGCAAACGAACGCATTTTTTCGAGAATGTCAAACCGCTAGTACTGACGTACAGAGTGCGCTGCGTCCGCATAGAGGCGTGTGTGTGTGATTAGGAGACGTCAGACGCTGCTAATGTCCGGCCAACATAACGTCCAGACACAAAAAGTGTTTTATTGATGATCCGTACAAAATCACGGACGAAAATGCGCATCATATGACCGCTATCGCGTATTCCGTGAAAAAATACGTACGTTCGTTCGAACGCGCTTTTTCACGGACAACGTGAAAAATGCGTTCGTCTGACCCTAGCCTAAGTCAAAGGACATCACCAGGGGATAGATTAGAAGTATTTTAAGCTACCTGTATTATCTCATTCAGCTGCCATCTCTTATCTCAGGTAGCCTGGAGAACACAATAAATCCCCTGCTGCCTTAACTGTTAAATACAGTAGATTAGATAAACCACAGACGTAAAGAAAAGCCTTTGGTAAATGTTGCGTCATGGGAAAAAAAATCAACAAAATGGTAGGGAGATATAAAAAATAATTTTATTCTTCCTTTTTACATGCAGTTACTTCAAACAAAGAAAAAAGAACAGCAGCATGTGTTTTATAAAGTGTTTATTTGTAGTAATCTAGTTATGGCTTATGTAAGTGGTAGTGTCCCTTTAACACATTGTTTTGGCAGAGATGGACCCAGCAGCCATGTTCAACTACAAGAGAGCAGGTACGTGGCCAGCGGTAAGAGAATGTGCATTTTCAGTAATATATATGCAGGATGAAGTGTCAGCATAATGATCGAGGTGAAAGTGACATCTCTATTGAAGTAAAAACAAGAGTAACCCATTTTTATTTGCTATTTTTTGCAGAAAGAATAAACGTGTCGCCGCGGCCGGCAACGCGCAATCTGCGGAGTGATGTTTTATTCTCAGGATCTGCCTATCAAAGGAATGTCACCTCTATTATCTGCAGTATAATACGCCTCCGCCACGCAGGTTAGGAAGCCTTTATTAATGAACGTTCACGGAGAGGAATTCTGCGGCGATTTCACACAAAGGCCGCATTTATCAGCTTTCACGCGGTAATCGCTGTCCTTCGCAGCTCGTATTTATAGAGTCTGTGAAAAGATCTCCAAAGCGCCATCGCTTTGAAATGTTTGGGATTTTTTTGTTCTTAAAGGCGCCTGTAAAGTTTCAGGCAATTACTGAGCATCGCTATGGGCCGGGCTGGTTGATAGTGTATACAGGGTCCTGGGTAAAATAAAAATGGCTGATCTCCCCCTTCCTCAATCACCCTGCAGCAGGACCTTGCTCCCTGGAGGTCCAGTCAACCAATGGTGCAAAGAGATGCAGAGCATATTTACTCGGTTGCACACATCTCTTTTGAGGTGCACCAGATAATTCGCATCCCACTTCCTCCAGTCACCATCTTATTGGATCACTTTGGAATAAATATCAGAAGAAGAATTTTTTGGCCAGGAAGGTATGTATCGATGTGCTCTTGTCCATACCACGGTTTGCCACCACTCATTTGCAATCCCAGGCTCCTTAGTCTCTTGCGCATTGTATAGATACCATCTTGTCACCACAATCATGCTGCACGGACTCTTGGTTCTCACAATGGCATTGCCCAGACTCATGGTTCCATCAATGATGTTGCCCAGACTCCTGCTTCCCTCAATGACACTGCCAAGACTCCGGGTTCCTTCAAAGATGTTTCCCAGACTCCTGGCTCTTGCAATGACATTACCCAGACTCTTGGTTCTCCCAGTGACACTGCCGAGACTCCTAGTTCCTTCAATGACATTACCCAGACTCTTGGTTCTCCCAGTGACGCTGCCGAGACTCCTAGTTCCTTCAATGACATTACCCAGACTCTTGGTTCTCCCAGTGACACTGCCGAGACTCCTGGCTCTTGCAATGACATTACCCAGACTCTTGGTTCTCCCAGTGACACTGCCGAGACTCCTAGTTCCTTCAATGACATTACCCAGACTCTTGGTTCTCCCAGTGACACTGCCGAGACTCCTAGTTCCTTCAATGACATTACCCAGACTCTTGGTTCTCCCAGTGACACTGCCGAGACTCCTAGTTCCTTCAATGACATTACCCAGACTCTTGGTTCTCCCAGTGACTCTGCCGAGACTCCTAGTTCCTTCAATGACATTACCCAGACTCTTGGTTCTCCCAGTGACTCTGCCGAGACTCCTAGTTCCTTCAATGACATTACCCAGACTCTTGGTTCTCCCAGTGACACTGCCCAGACTCATGGTTGCTTCAATGACGCTGCCCAGACTCCTAGTTCTCTCAATGATACTGCCTTGACTTATTTCCCCTCAGTGACATTGCCCAGACTCTTCGTCTTCGACCACCGTTACAGTCCATCGGAACATGAACATCTTTCTTTGTGGCAGGAGGAGTTTCCGCTTCCACCTGCCCCGTCTGTTGCAAGGGAGACAGTGGAATTGCACCTCCGCCATCAAGGATGGTCAGGTCTGCTCACTGCATGTTGAAAATTGGAGCTGCACTACTTTTTTTTTTTTTTTAGGCGTCCTAGTGGCAAGTGGTTCACCCATTGAAATCGACAAGGTCTGGCTGATAACCAGGGCTCAAACTTTCCACTCGCCTTCTCGCCTAGGGAGAGTGATAAAGTAAGCAGGGCCGGTGGAAATTTGGCCAATTACAACTGGGTAATTTATCATTGACCACATGGGCACAGAGGTGGCGAGTAACTTGTCAGCCTGGCTAATACCTTAGGAATTAACCCTTCACTACTATCAGGGTTATTCAAAGAGATCCGAATTGGGGCTGAAAGGTGACCGAACAGTGAAATTCAGCGTTCGGTTACCTTTCCTGGCCATTCGGCTATTATTCAGAGAGCAGGCAGTTCACCAAATCCTGGCGAATTGCCTGCACATACGGTGCTGTTCGGTGCCTGTTCGAGGGCAGTGAAATCCCCATAGAGAAGCAATGCTTTATCTATTCAGAGAACAAAAACCAGCAGTGAAAGGTTCCCGAAATGCCCTGCTGTTCGGTGGTTTCATTCGACAGGTTTATTCAGGCGAATCCCATAGACTTAAATGTTAAAAATATTCCCGTTTTTTAATTCAATATCTAATAAACCGTTTATTATAATATTCTGCAGTAAAAAGCCTCTTTATTTTAGATTTTTTTAGGATCTTATAGGCATTTTTCAGGATTTTTTGGTGAAAATATTTTTCGGGGTTTTTTAAATCGTTTTTTCTTTTTTCTGTAACAGCCCTTTTTATTATCATTCATTGGATTTTATATGTAAATTTCAGACATTTTCACTCAGTAGTTTCTTTCCAAACAGTGTTTCACTTTTCACACATTCAAGCGTACAGTTTTTCTTTTTCACTCCATTCATCTGCGGTGCCGGGTTTTTCCGGCGGCTGCTCTGTGCTGTGATCGGCGGCTGCTTGGTTTTCTCCGGCATGTTCGGCGAGGTTAATCCAGATGTTTTTGCGGGTTTCAGTGTGCGGTCGTCGGGTTGGCGGTGAGTGTTCGTCGGGTTTGCGGCGACTTTTCCCTGCAATTCGGGGACTCTGTGGTGCTCGCTGAATACACTGCAGGGTCGCCGAAATGGGATCGGCAAATCGCACCGAATTGAAGAGAACGAAAAGTCACCGAACGTGCAGTGACTTTTCTTTTCTCTTTGAATAACCCTGTAAGTGATTTTCCAAAAAACCTGTCAGAAACCAGTTTTTTTTTTAAAATCCTTTTTATTTAACCCCTTCCATGCAGACGATGCGCTCAGCGCATCCAGCCACATGGACACTTGCCTGCGGAGGACGTGCTCAGCGTGTCCTCCCATTGCAGCCGCGATCGGCCGGAATCCCCTGACATCTTGGATGTCAGCCCGGCCTCTGGGACCCTGGCGGGCAGGAATAGCGTCATTGCGCTGGGTGCAATCCGCCAGTGTGGGGAAGGTGCCTGAAGGGGAGGTCACCTCTCTACCTTCCGATCTGCTTGGGGCACATGTAAAAGGCAGGCACCACTTCCCTTCCAAGTGGTGTCTGCCTTTAACCCCTTGGATGCTGGATCGCAATTCGGTGCCAACAGGCGCCGGATCACAGTCCCCTCCCAGAGCTGGCCGACATCTTGGAGAACCTGGATCTCCCCCTGCCTACTGGCGTCATCGTCATAGAGCGATGACGTCAGTTCGGGAGTTAACCCCTAGCTGCCACCTATGCTGGAGATAGGGAATCCAATGAACCTGCTATCTCCTGATTCGTGGCAGCTAGGGGTGAATCTTTGGTATCATTGGAACGAATGGAGCATGGCCTTTCCAATGATACCAAACATGACCATGTTACATGTAAAGAAAAAAAATTAAAAATTTTAAAAAATGAGAGCAGTTTTTTGGGTGTTGTTTTTATTAATGCAGCAATATTGTTCCCATTTCAATTATAATGTGAACAATGATGCTGCACTAACGATTTAGGCTGGGGTCAGACCAGCGCACTTTTAACGTGCGTTCTGGCGCACATAATTACGGCCGCACTAGCAGCAGATGACGGGCAATGACGGCCAATATACGATGTACGGCCGCACAAAAGTCCGGCCGTGCAACGCAAGTGGAATTTGAACGCATTTTTCTGAGAACGCTGAACCGCTAGTACTGACGTACAGAGTGCGCTGCGTCCGCTAGCGGCGTGTTTGCGTGATTAGGAGATGTCAGACGCTGCTAATGTCCAGCCTACATAACGTCCAGACGCAAAAAGAGTTTTATTGACGATCCGTACAAAATCACGCCCGAAAATGCGCGTCGTCTGACCGTTTCTGCGCATTCCGTGAAAAAATACGTCAATGCGTTCGGACGCACTTTTTCACGTTCGCAGGGAAAAATGCTTTCGTCTGACCCTAGCCTTATTCTAAGGGGGGGGGCATTTGATAAAAATCACGTAATTTCTCCAAAACAAATGTAACGAGACCCCATTTCTAATTGTGTTTACAAGCGCAACTCCTAGACAATATAACCACAAACGCTCATGTGATAAAATGTGAAAAAAAAAACACTTTACACTCTGTAGATGATTGAACTACATAAATACAGAAAAAATGGCGTTGCGCCCATACTCACCGGAGCGGCAGCAACTGCCAGGAGTAACAGTTAATGTATAAAACATAACAAGGAAAAAAGGTGTCATCTGCGCTCGTTTCTATGTGTTCCATGTGCAACAAAACTGAGGTTTTGGTTTGTTTCAATGGCCATTGCAACGTAAGCTCACTCGCCACTTCACGGCACCTCTTTACAGAGTGAGTACCTAACCAATGTAACAAAAGCCGCTCTACTGAGCAGCTCCAAGCCCCTCCTGCTGCTTTTCAGCCAAGGAGAGGCAGATATGGTGGGTTTTATTTATACACGCACCAAACACTTCCCATTTGGGATTAAAAACAAAAAACATGGAAAGAGGAACAGCTGCAGAATGACGGACTGGTGTTACAAGCATGATATACATAAATTGAAAATTCATATTTTATTGCATTTTTTGTTATAATATACAGACAGGACATGACGTATACATATAAAAATGATATATTATGAATCTGTCGAGTCTGCCGGAAAGAACGATATATAATATGTCTGGGTTGTATAATAAAATGTGACTTCAATTCGCTTTAAACATGATGAGCGAAACCGGTAAAAATGACCTCAGCACAGGGGCGGGAAATGGCTCAGCAGCGAAAGGGTTAATTAATTAGGCAGTAATAAATATTTGTGAATATTCTCAGTGTATTTCTCACTGTAATAACCTGTTTGTCAGGGAGATGTCACCACCTGCTGGCCAAAAGGAGTCACTGCAGTTCAGGGCTCCGTGCAGGATCAGCTGGGGAGACGTCACCATCTGCTGGCCAAAAGGAGTTACTGCAGTTCAGGTCTCCGTGCAGGATCAGCTGGGGAGATGTCATTAAGACACATTCACAGCTGGTTTTATAAAGTGTCAGCACCTCAGGCATCATGCCCACACGGCTAACACTTTAGGGGCATGTTCTGCAGTCCAAAAGTAAACAAACTTTGTCTGCAAGAAACGCGTTTCATTCGCTTTTGTCCTGCTCAGCTGCAGATCGAGACAACTTGATATCGGGCACCTGATGGTGTCTTTGAAGACTCGAGTTATTGATCAAGTGGGAGTGAAGGGGTTAAAATCTTGTGTCTTGCTAACAATTGCTCAGTTCTTACTGAAAAAAAAAAATACTACAGTGAGGTGGGGAGAGAAAACAACGCGTGTCTGGCTCAGCTCCGCCCCCGAAATTAATATTTTTAAGTAGATATCAATTGAATTGATAATTTTTGAACAGAAAAAAAACGTTATTAATATTTTTGTAGCTTCTTAATTTACATGAGTTCTTTAAGTTTATAATCAACAAAAAGCTTGATTTTTTGTAACCTGTACAGAGACATATAAGAGGTTATTCAGATTGCACCGCAAAGTCGCCAACATTTCGGTGCTGTTTTGTTCCCCGCAGTTCCCTGCAGTTCGGGGAATCAAAGTTCCCCACCTGCGGTGAATTCAGCATTCACCACAGGGTCCCCGGAATGCAGGGAAAACCCGCCGCAATCCCAACGCAAACCTGTAGCAATCCCACCGAAAACCCGCCAGAAAAACCACGTCGAAGACACCGGAAAAAGCAGATGAGCTCAGTGGTGTATTTAGGTTTTGTGCTGCCCTAGGCCTGATTAAACTCGTGCACCCCCTAATTTAAATTTGAGGCACCCCTTCCTGTCAAGGGCACACCTCTTCCTGGTTAATCCCCACCCTTCCTCTTTAAGCTCCACCTTTTCCTCTTAGAGCTCCGCCTTTTCCTCTCTTTATATTAAAAGCGGATACCAAGTGCCTACTTGCATATTTTGTATACCATTTCAAATGTATCTATTGAGATAAATAAAATTATGAAATGTTTAAATTCAAGCATTTTTACAAAGAACAGCCACGCATGTCAAGTATACTGGATCACAGCCGCTCTAATTGGTTGAACAATAAAATCCACAGAAACGTGCACTGCATATGAGCGTATCACAAAGCTGCACAGCAATAAAACCCACAGAAATGTGCACTGTGTATGAGCATATCACAGAACTGCACAGCAATAAAACTCACAGTAATGTGCAGTGTGTATGAGTGTATCCCAGAGCTCCAGGGCAATAAAACTCACAGTACTATGAGGTGTATCACAAAATCCACAGCAATAAAACTCCCAGCAATGCAATGTGCGGTGTGTGTCAGCGTATCAGAATCCACTGCAATAAAACTCCCAGCAATGCAATGTGTGGTGTGTGTCAGCGTATCAGAATCCACTGCAATAAAACTCCCAGCAAACCGAGTGTATATGAGCACACAGCAATTATTTATTCTACATTTACCGGCCTCCGCGGTAGGGCTGTGTGCAGAGTCAGCAGGGACTGTGTACAGACTCAGCAGGAGGTCCCTCCAGGCCACGTTAGGATCGAGGCTGTGCCTGTGCGTGGAGCCATCTTGTCAGTAGTGGGGTGCCACTGCCAGAGGGTGCACCGTGGCTTTGATTCCCTTCCCGGTGGGTGTTCAGTCCAGAATAGTGTGACAGTCCATGTTAACGAAAGGGCGGGTAGCTGCATGCGTGAGTGTCACGTGGTTCAGCCAGTCAGGTGGTACTGAGACTCAGTACCACCTGACTGGCCGGACCAAGTGTGACCTGCACGCACGCAGCTTCACCAGGAGCCAGGCAGCTCAATGACAAATTTCTATCACTGCAGTGCTGGTTAAGGAAAGGTCCACTTTAAACAGCAGTAAGTAGACAGGGCTTCATATTCTGCTAATACCCCCCCCCCTTTACCTGCCATTTACTGTCATCTTCTCTCTCTGGACACAAATCACATCCCCCTCCCCTCTCCTAGAGCTGCTGCGGGGCAGGGGAGGAGCTATGGAGGGAGGAGAGGGGGATTTTTATTCTATTCGATTTTATTCCGTATGCAAACGCCATGCTCCGCTGCTCGTTGTTTGAGAACACAGCTCAAAGCTGACACACAGTGGCACCTCCTAGTACCCCCTAATGACACCCCAGTAATCACTGGTACCTGGGGCGGCCCGCCCTCCGCCACTCCTCTAAGTACACCACTGCTCTGGTGATATGCTCACACACAAGTTTGGCGAACTGCCAGCAAGTACGGTGCTGTTTGAAGGCAGTGCAAATCCCCATAGAGAAGTAATGGTTAATCTATTCAGAGAACACCAAACAGCAGAGAAAAGTCAGTGAAATGCCCTGATGTTCGGTGGTTTCAATCAGCAGGTTTATTCAGGCGAACCCCATAGGTTTCAATGTTAAAAATATTCCCGTTTTTATGCAATATCTAAAAAACCATTTATTATTTTAATCTGCAGTAAAAAGTCTTTATTTATTTATTGATTTTTTTTTAGTACCTTTTAGTAATTTTTCCGAATTTTTTTGGCAAGATCCCCCCCCTTTTTTTTAATAGCGGTTCTTCTTTTTCTGTAACAGAACTTTTTATTATCAATCGTAGGATCTTATATGTAAATTCCAGACATTTTCGTTCAGTAGTTCTTTTGAAAACAGCAGGCCATAGGTTTGCGGTGGCAGCATTCAGCGGCCGACTCCATGCACTTTGGGGACCCTGCGGTGAATGGTGAATTTACTGCAGGGTGGGGAAATTTTATTCCTCGAAGTGCAGGGAACTACAGAACACCAAAATGTTGGCGTCATTCTCTGTGTTGGGTGCTTTGTGAGTAACCCAATTAGTGGGGAGGTTTTTTGTTGCCCCCTGGAAAGTGAAAGCCTAGGTGTTGCCTACCCAGGACATACTTGAAAATTAGTGACATCTCAATGTTTCCTTCCTGGTAAAATAGTTTGCAAAAGAAAAAAACTATTTAGGGGTGCCGCCCCCTGTAAAGTGCCGCCCTAGGCCTAGGCCTTGTTGGCCTAGGCCAAAATACACCAGTGGATGAGCTGCCAATCACAGCGCAGACCAACCGCGAGAAAAAGCCGACAAGCTGACGAACGGGATAAGAAAAAAATATATATATATATGATTGAAAGTGTCAATATTGAAAAGCTGTTTGCAAAAAATGTCTGGAATTTACACATATAATCCAATGAATGATAATAAAAAGGGCTGTTACAGAAAAAACTCTTTAAATAAAATGGGGAAAAAATTCCCGAATAAATCCTGAAAAATGCCTAAAAGATCCTAAATTTTTTTATAAATAAAGAGACTTTTTGCTACAGATTAAAATAATAAACGGTTTATCAGATATTGGATTAAAACAGGAATATTTTTAACATTGAAGCCTATGGGATTCGCCTGAATAAACCTACCGAATGAAAACACTGAACATCCGGGCACTTCGGCAACTTTTCACTGCTGTTCGGTGTCTGTGAATAGATTAACCATTGCTTCTCTATGGGGAATTTCACTGCCGCCGAACAGGCACCGTTTTTGCTGGCAGTTCGCCACGGGGAAATTCCCTGTTCGGTGACATTTCAGGGCCAGATCGGATCTCTCTGAATAACCCCTATACAGTTAATGGCAAAGTGTGGTGTTGAAACAGTCGCAAACCCCTCTACTATTTACCCCAGGGCTGTCAAACTCATGTCGTGTCCCCCCAGATGTTGATGCCTACAATTCCCAGAATTCTTTGCATGTTTTAGATGGGCAGAGTATCATGGGAGTTGCAGTCCAGAAACATGTGGGGGTGGCCTGAGTTTGTCAGCCCTGATTTACTCTGTGATTCCGTTATATGTCGCTAGAATACGGGGCGCGCATTCACTGTGTCAGAGGGCGAACATAGTGATTTTTCAAGTGATACAATGACTTCTTTCTCTGCCGATAGAACAAAAGGATGGAGACGTGGTGGCATCGCCGTGATGCATCAAAATCCTATTGTTACATATCAGATCCAGCCTCAGATCGCTGCGTTTTGTTATACCGGTAATAACGTCCCAGTGAATTCGTCGGGGATGTTGTGACTGCTCTGTTCTTCCTCTCCGATTGTTCTTTTTTATCCTTTTTATACCTAGGAGTATATTCATACAATACCCGCCTAAAATAAAGGCCTTTTTTTCTTATTTTTTACTGAAATACAAAGAAAACCGTGTTCGCTCTTTGTTCTATTGTCGCACGAACAAGAAATCAGATCTGCGCAGTCGGAGAGTTGGTTTAACGGTTTGCTGACGCTCTGTAGTTACGGCGTCTGCTTCGCGCAGCTGTGAAACAGCTGAAAAATACCCATTTTGCCCCAAAAAGGAATACGGGAGCTGGGAATACATTCAGATTCTGACACCTCGGCTTTAAATGTCCATTTCCCACCTGTCGATCCAATACTTAATGCAGACACCCAGAAAGACATTTTTAACCCTTTATTTGTGTAGAGAGGAAAAAGCCCTCAGCAAAACTAGAAACAAAACTGATTTATGGGGTTTTTTCCCCCACATCTAATACTAACAGGGTTATCCAAAGAGATCCGAATTGCTGGAGAAAGGTAACCGAACGCTGAAAGAGGGGATCTGATAATTTTATATAAATATATACGGGGCCTTAGAGGGGTCTGATAACTTTATATAAATATATACGGGGCCTTAGAGGGGTCTGATAATTTTATATAAATATATACGGTGCCTTAGAGGGGTCTGATAACTTTATATAAATATATACGGGGCCATAGAGGGGTCTGATAACTTTATATAAATATATACGGGGCCTTAGAGGGGTCTGATAATTTTATATAAATATATACGGGGCCTTAGAGGGGTCTGATAATTTTATATAAATATATACGGTGCCTTAGAGGGGTCTGATAATTTTATATAAATATATACGGGGCCTTAGAGGGGTCTGATAATTTTATATAAATATATACGGTGCCTTAGAGGGGTCTGATAATTTTATATAAATATATACGGGGCCTTAGAGGGGTCTGATAATTTTATATAAATATATACGGGGCCTTAGAGGGGTCTGATAATTTTATATAAATATATGTGGGGCCTTAGAGGGGTCTGATAATTTTATATAAATATATATGGTGCCTTAGAGGGGTCTGATAATTTTATATAAATATATACGGGGCCTTAGAGGGGTCTGATAATTTTATATAAATATATACGGGGCCTTAGAGGGGTCTGATAATTTTATATAAATATATGCGGGGCCTTAGAGGGGTCTGATAATTTTATATAAATATATGCGGGGCCTTAGAGGGGTCTGATAACTTATAAACAGCACAAAATGATGTTATGTCGGGGCAACCAGTGCTGTGGATTAATCATACTTATTCATAAGTAAAAATTAGTGATAACTAGTGATATTTCGATGACTTAATAAAGTCACATTAGTAACACTTTTTGAATTCACCTAAAATCAAGTAAAATATCATTATGCATCATATTCCGTTACGAAAATGCTTGTTATTTGCAAACTCGTTCCAGAAGTAAAGTCTCCTTAATGCAGTCACGTTTAACAGGTCAACAGGCGATTTCCTGCAAGTGAAGGATGGTTTCCTTATTATTTACAGCGCGCAGCGCGCAGCAGCCTGTGTTTTCGGATCGGATTCAGGAATAATGCGCTTGTTGCGATGTCATTTATTACTGACAGTGTGAAATAGCAGCCCGGAATATGAAATATCACCCTCTTTCATATACGGCACGTTTACATATTCCACTCATTTGAATGATTAATCGCTCGGGGATATCCTGGAAGATTTATCTTGGCTTCCTCTGCAAAAAAATAAAGTGAAACATCGGTTATAGAAACAAAGTTATCCAGGGTGCGGTATTGCATATTACACAACAGAAAATTACTCTGCGGCGCAATACATAAATATCTGGTGTTACAATCCTAGTGATATACACTTATTTAAAGGGCCAGTACCGCCAAAAAATGCAATGTCCTTATTGTGTTTATTTTGTGTTGCTGATACAGTATCTTACATGTGTTTGTTTTACTCTTATATGTTTAGTTAAGAAAATATTTTCCTCTATATGTGTCACTGGATGCATCCATTGTGTGATATTTTCCTCTATGTGTGCCACTGGGTGCATCCATTGTGTGATATTTTCCTCTATATGTGTCACTGGGTGCATCCATTGTGTGATATTTTCCTCTATATGTGTCACTGGGCGCATCCATTGTGTGATATTTCCTCTATATGTGTCACTGGGCGCATCCATTGTGTGATATTTTCCTCTATATGTGTCACTGGGCGCATCCATTGTGTGATATTTTCCTCTATATGTGTCACTGGGCGCATCCATTGTGTGATATTTTCCTCTATATGTATCACTGGGTGCATCCATTGTGTGATATTTTCCTCTATATGTGTCACTGGGTGCATCCATTGTGTGATATTTTCCTCTATATGTGTCACTGGATGCATCCATTGTGTGATATTTTCCTCTATATGTGTCACTGGGTGCATCCATTGTGTGATATTTTCCTCTATGTGTCACTGGATGCATCCATTGTGTGATATTTTCCTCCTATATGTGTCACTGGGTGCATCCATTGTGTGATATTTTTTGTTGTAAACTGCCCCTCCCCCCAGTATCTTTCCATCACTTGCTCCTCGCTGTGTGGCTTTGGCCATAGAGTGGGGTGAATGCTAAAGGTGTGCATCTGGTTTCTAACGAATCTCAATTAGTTTGGAAATTTGTTAGTTTGCATTTCAGAAGTACTTCCGAAATAACTAATTGATTTAATCCGAATGAAACAAAAATGAAAGGGAATATATTCGTTATCCTGTTTCACAAGAGAACCATTGATTAAATTATTCCTCAGCAGGATTTGATTTATTAGGGTTTTATTTAGTGATCCGACATTCGAATCACTATCAAATCGATCCCAATTTACAATACATACAAGTCAGTACTAAAGCAAACGACATTATGAAACGAACCAGATTCGTTTGACTGTTTCACAAAGCACCCCCGACTAGGGATGAGCTGTTCGGTTTGAGCTGTTCGGAGTTCGCATCGAACATCGGCCGTTCAGCTGTTCGCCGAACTCCGAACATTTCCGCGTGTTCGGTTCGAGTTCGCCCACAATGCACCACAATGCACTTTTCCACTGGCCTGAAGCTTGTAATTGGCTACAGCCTGCACCTGACCACAAGACAGGTGCAAGACTATGCCAATCACGGCTCAGAGTCCTGATTGGGCAAATTTTGCCCAATCATGGGCTCACAGAGCTAAGTCCCGCAGCACACTATATAAGGCGTCCCTCGCAGCCCCAGCACGTGTTTTTTGAGAGGAGATTGTTCTGTTAGTGTGTGTTCTCACACACAGCAGCTATTGGGGGGCCAGCTGAGGAAGCCTGTGATACATTATTGTATTGGCGAAACGCGTTCTGGTGTTATCCTTTATTTGTTTTTGTTTTTATTAAAAGTTTTTAATTTTGTCTTTAAGTTTCCCTGTAATATTTTTTGGGAGAACTTCATATCTTTATCTTGGACCTTCCATTGGATCAAGGAACCTCGTCTGAAAGGGCAATTGGGAAGCCGATAACATCCCTAAGGCATATTATCCAGAACCAGGAGGGTTCTATTACATGTGAGTGCAACTATTTATCCACACATGTGTGTCACGTTGATGGGTCGCACTATGATGTATTTCTTGTGTTTTCTTTGAGGAGCACTAAAGAAGAGAAGCCTAAGAATACAATTCATGTGACTCTGACTCCATTCTGTGAAAGGACATAGACATCGCTACACCATCTCTATTTTTTCTCTGTTATTTGTTGATGGTTGAGAAACAAGGACCATTCAGGTGTATTAGCGATCTCCTATCATCATTTATCAGCGCTACCTACTTCTCTTTGTATATTGGGGGGGCCTCACTTCTACAAGATATCTGGGAATTGTAATCTGTGTCTTGTCACTACCACCCATCAGGGGGTCTCACAGATTTGTAGCAGATATCTGGGAATTTGTAATCTGTGTCTTGTCACTGCTGTCTTGTCACTGCCACCCATCAGGGGGTCTCACTGATTTATAGGTGGTTTCTGGGAATTTTAATCTGTGTCTTGTCACTGGCTGCCAGCTATCAGGGTGTCTCACTGAGTTATACCAGAGTTCTGGAAATCTTTAATCTAGATAACACAGTTGAATCAGAGTTCAACATATCTCCAATTTTTATAATAGCGTTGAATCAGAGTTCTGTATATCTTTAATCTATAAATCACTCACCATGTCAGAAAGACCAAAAAGAACAGGCAGAGGCTCCCAGACATAGATAAGAGGGCAAGCAGCCTCTGAGTCGGGAGGCTGTGCCTCTGGTCGTCGTGGACGTGGTGCATCCTCTGCCGGGGCACGCTTATCTTTTCTAACTGGTGCTGGGCTGGCCGTTTAAAGCAGCAGCAACATGCAGAGGATTTGCAGGATTGGCTAACCAGGCCATCCTCACCCTCTGCCAGCCAGGCTTGTAGTGGTTTACAGTCCACCTCAGCTGCCAAAGCAGCTAATGCAGCCTCCATGTCCACAGCTACTCCTGCCGTAGCCTCACTATCACACACGGAGGAGTCAGCTGAATTGTTTGACTACAATGACAGGGACATGCTGCTTGAGGATGTGCAGCAACTACAGTGCTCTGATTCAAACTCTGAGGTTGAGGAAGGGAGTATAATGAACCTAGAGGAAGGGGGTGCCAGTGACGCACAAATAACTGGCACTCATGTTGCCCCAGCAGCTGCAGCATACTGCCAAGTTGGCTCCAGTGATGAGGAGATAGGGGGTGATGACGAACGATGATGAGGTCACTGACTCCACCTGGGTGCCTGATCGAACAGAGGAGTCAAGGGAGGAGGAGGAGGCACAACAAAAAGCCGCTGGAGGTTTTGTCACAGACAAAAGAGTGCGTCTGTCCACCGACTCTGTAGACCGGCTGACATTTATAAAAATGAATCAGTCCTGGATCAGCAGCTATCAATCCCCTGATGCTGACGCAACTGAATAGATCGGGGATCTCTTCTGCATTCCCAAAACCTCCACCACTGCACTCTTCCACAATACCACAAAGGGCTTACGGTGTGAAGGCACTTGCTGCCACCAAAGGCACAATATTTGGGTGCACTGACGCCTGTACCAGATTCGTATCATTTTAATATTGGACCACAGGGTCCAACCCTGCACTCTTGCACAATACCACAGAGGGGTTACATTGTGACGGCACTGTTGCTGACACTAAAGGCCCAATTTTAAAGCACCTATTGTTACTTTCATCCAAAGCCTGCATAAGTTTCACCATAATTTAGCCAAAAAATCTGTAAACTTGTTCTGCGTGTCCTAAAATGTCTCCTCTTTTCATACAGACTGACGCCCCAAGCAGTTGTTTATGAATAGATTAAAGGAAAAGCATTTACTGTCATTTGAAATGTCATTTTTTTCTTTTTAAATGTTTCTATACATCCTACAAATCCGCCACTTCACGGGCAGGTTATGGGGACCTCCTAGGCACGATATTTGAAGGAATTTTTCGTTTTTATTCTTAACCTTTATTTCATGGAAGACTCACTGTTCCTTTAAAAACTTTTTTTTTTTAACTTTTTGTCCTTGTTTCCTGTCCCCCAGAGCACTACCAGGTCCCCCATACACCTTTTATGGCAAATATCTTGCATATATGCCCTCTTGGAGGGCACTCTAAAATTCGAACTTTCGAGTCCCATTGAGTTCGGTTCGTGTTCGAGTTCGAACTCGAACTTTTTAAATTGTTTGAGTTCGAATGTGAACCGAACACGGGGGTGTTCGGCTCATCACTACCCCCGACCGTGTAAATTGCTCTGTGGTGCTGAATCTGTTGTCAGCACCACAGGCCAATGGACAGCTCAATATTTAACCCTAACTTGCCTTTTAACAGCAAAATTTGATCCATTGATTTTTCACATAGGGGGTTTTTCAGAGAGGTCCGAAATGTCGCAGAAATGTAACCGGACAATGAATATCCCCGTTCGGGGACATGTTGGGGCCATTCGGCTATTCAGAGAGCATGCAGTTCGCTAAATTCTGGCGAATTGCCTGCACATACTGTGACTGTTCAAGGGCAGTGAAATCCCCCATAGAGAAGCAATGGTTAATCTAGTCACAGACACCGAACAGCAGAGAAATGTTGCCGAAATGCCCTGCTGTTCGGTGGTTTCATTCGGCAGGTTTATTCAGGCGAATCCCATAGGCTTCAATGTTAAAAATATTCCCATTTTTATCCAATATCTAAGAAACCATTTATTAATTATTTTAATCTGCAGCAAAAAGTCTCTTTATTTATTGAATCTTTTAGGCATTTTTCAGGATTTTTTTGGCAAATTTTTTTTCAGTTTTTTTTAAATAATTTTTTCTTTTTTCTGTAACAGACCTTTTTATTATCATTCATTGGATCTTATATGTAAATTCCAGACATTTTCGCTCCGTAGTCTTTTGCAAACAGCGTTTCAATTTTGACACTTTCAAGCGTACTGTTTTTTTTTTGTTTTTATTTACCCCGTTCGTCAGCTTTTTCCGGCGTGGTTTTTCCGGCGGTTCTAGCAGGTTTTCGGTGTGTTTCCTGCGGGCTTGTGACAGATTTTCCCTGCACTCCGGGGACCCTGCAGTTAATGCTGAATACACCGCAAGGTAGGGAATTTTGATTCCACGGAGTGCAGGGAACTGCAGGGAACGAGTGAGCACCAAAATGTTGGCGACATTTCGGTGCTCTCTGAATAACCCCTTTAGTGATCTGAAATTTGAATCGATATCAAATCAATCCCAAATTATATTGTTTTTTTAGTGATCCGAGATACCAAACGTAAACTAAATGAAAAATTATTTTGAAACTAAACGAAACTTCTAGTGAATGGGTCAATCACCAACACATCATTGTATTGTGCGGGATGTATTCAAACGACATCACTAGGTTAGATTAGAAGCCTTTTAAACTCCCTGTTTTATCTCATTCAGCTGCCAGCTCTTATCTCAGCTATCCTGGAGAACAATAGACCTCCTGCTGCCTTAAACTTTAGGCTTCCTGACAACAAGCCAAAGTCTTGGTCACATGATCTCCTTTGGACCTTTGCTTGTCTCCTTCCAATCCACTCTTTTATCACCCAATGAAATAACATATTATGAAGTTTTTAACCACTGTGTGAATCATGAACAACCCCATGTCTGAAACAATAAAAAAAACAATGAGGTAAAAACCCACACGTTTTATAGGTCACATGTCACTGCACTACAGTATTTCTTGTAAAGAACATGGATGAAGTTAATAAGTCCCCAGGAGTTTTTTTGAACAGCAGTTTGCTAAAGGTTTATGGTTTTCAAGACCTAGAAGTTATTTAATTGTTCTAAAAGAGAATCTGAATAGAACTGGGGGAAAAAACCCATGTCTCAGATGCTTCCGTATGGACCCCACAAACCACCTCTGACATCTGCAGCACAATCAGGTTTTGTGCAGGGCCAGACTGGGAATAAAAAACAGCCCTGGGGAAAAAATATTTTAGACCAGCCCTATATTGTGATAAGTGCAAACGAAAAGGATACGTATCACAGATCTGCACAGCAATACAACTCAGTAATGTGCGGTGTGTGTGAGTGTATCACAGAGCTCCACAGCAATAAAACTCACACTCATACACACCGCACATTACTGTGAGTTTTATTGCTGTGGAGCTCTGTGTTACACTCATACACACCGCACATTACTATAACACAGAGCTCCACAGCAATAAAACTCACAATAATGTGCGGTGTGTATGAGTGTGAGTTTTATTGCTGTGGAGCTCTGTGATACTTCATACACACCGTACATTACTGTGAGTTTTATTGCTGTGGAGCTCTGTGATGCGTTTATACACACCGCACATTACTATGAGTTTTATTGCTGTGGAGCTCTGTGATACGTTCATACACACCGCATTTTACTGTATCACAGAGCTCCAGAGCAATAAAACTCACAGTAATGTGCGGTGTGTATGAGCGTGAGTTTAACTCATGTTTTCTCATGTGTTTTATCCTGCGTTTTATCCTGTGTTTTATGTTATAATGCACATGTAGCACTGCTTGGGGGCTCGTCCGGGATCCCAGTCTCCGTGAATACTGCAATTAAAGGGTTATATATGGATCCAGACACTGCTGCAGAATGGTGTAAGGGGCAGAATAGCCAGCTAGGGTTAAGTGTGGTTATGGACATTCCCGCAGACACTTTTGCCGAAGACCAAATTCGCCGGCCGTGGCTGAGCTGACACCAGATCATAGGGGGGCAATACTGGACATTAAGGCGAACCCAGAGACTTCTCACACATATGTTCTTTTTGAGTGGAGAAAGGATGTTCCAGTGTGTTTTCAGGGCACGAGTGTGAAGCTGGCCGATGTGGACGTTCGACTGGTCCAGCCCAGTGCGCCACGTGGTGATCCCGCGGCTAGCCCGACATTGTCAAGTCACAGAGTACCGGATACTACTTCTACCCCGGTGACAGGGTTGCCTCCTGTTGCATTCTTTACCGCAATGGGAAAACTGGTGGAAACATTAGCCCAAAACTCCACTGCGTCTGCCAATTATGGATATCGCAAGTTACGGTTTTATTCTGGTAAGGTCCCTGTGCCAGCTGGAGAAGAGGACTTTGAGACTTGGATAGATCAGGCAGTGCAAGCCGTGGAAGAATGGGAAGTTGCTGACAACGTGAAGAGACAAAGGTTGATCGAGAGCTTAAGAGCTCCTGCTTCAGATGTCTTCTGAAATCTGAAAAGGGACAAGCCAGGCTGCACTGCTGCTGAGTATCTAGAAGCTTTACACAAAATTTTCGGGGGAGTGGAGGATTGTGCCGAACTTATCCACAAGTTCTCTCACACCTATCAAAAGAAAGGAGAAGAATTGTCCACTGATGCCTGGCGGCTGGATAAAATGATCCATCAGGTTATTCTAAAAGGAGGCATGGAACCGAGTCATGCAAGCAAAACTTTGATGGATCAAATTTTCACAGGAGCACTCCCACTGGATCCCATAATGTTGAAATTTCAGACTAGATACCAGAGCAAGAGACTGACCTATTCCAAACTGGTCAAAGCTATCCGAGAAGAGAAAAGGGTTGCTAATGCTTCACACACAGTTTTCACCACAGAAGTAGGAACTCTATGTGTAGCGGACATACAGACTGAAGTGCTGGCTTTGAAAACTCAGATGTCGCAAATGATAGAGTTGATGACATTGCTGTCGGCTAAGGACACCAGAACTGAGGGGGTTGCTGTTGCCTCCAACAGGGGGTCTCCAAGTGAGCCGCAAGAAGAGAATATGCCCACACTCTCGAGAAAGAAATGCTTTGGCTGCGGGGAAATCGGCCATTTCAGGGCTCAGTGCCCAAAAGGGAGGGAAAAGAAACCGGTCGAAGAACTCCTGAAGGCCATGGAGAAACTTTTGTCCACCTTGCAAGCGGGAAACTCCAGAGGGCCCTGGTGAGGGAGCAAACTAGGCGCCCGACTGTCGAAAACCGCTCCAATTTTCAAGTCCGAAATGAAAGGCCGAGAGAGCCCAGATCCGTGCCAAATGCTGTGTCTGCCAGGACTGAAAGAGTTACTCCCTTAGTATCCGGTCCTATGTCGCGGGAAAGCAATGCACACCCAAGACCTCAACGGGTCAGGAAGAAGGTTAGAGTGCAACGAACTGGGCCTATACCTCCTGTGGCTACGAACAAGTTTCCTGACCAGCTGATAGGTCCTTCTCCCATCATTCCAATCTAAGTAGAGGGAGTCTACACTAAAGCTCTGTTAGATTCAGGTGCTCAAGTGACGTTGATCTATCGAGACTTCTACGAGAAGCACTTGAAGCACATGCCTTTAAAGGACCTTGAGATCTGGGGCATCGGAACTGAGAAACTTCCCTATGATGGATATCTACAGGTGAAGTTAGAAATCGGATCCGAAGTCGTCGGACAGTCTGGAGGTTGTGATGCATTGGCCATTGTGTGTCTTTGCCCTTCAGGAGCCAGCAGAAGTTTTATGATAGTGGGGACGAATACTGATCTGGTGAGACGTCTTCTGACTCCCATAGTGATGGAAGAAGGTTCTACAAGAGGAGTGAAAGCTTACCTACTCTCTTGAAACAGGACGTGAGAGCAGATCAAGCTGGAGATCCCCTGATCGGATTGACAATGAAAGCAATGAACGCGGGTCAAAGGGGATTTCTGCTGACTAATTCCCCTGAAGGAGCTCGTTTGGTCTATAAAGAATGGGAGCGGCTGAAGATGTTAGATGGGGTGGTCTACCGTAGGGGCCCCTCGAACAATGCTGAAGAAACGCAACAATTGTTCCTCCCAGAGAAGCACAGAGAAAGTGTGTTGAGAGCATTGCAGGATGATCATGGACATTTGGGTGCAGAGAGAACTTTTAAAATGGTGCGAAACAGATTCTATTGGCCCTGTATGAGATCTGAAGTTGAAAGTTACTGCCATTCGTGTTTGAGGTGTATTCAGAGGAAGACCCTATCAACCCGAACTGCTCCAATGAGCCACCTGCAAAGTCAAGGACCCATGGATTTGGTGTGCATTGATTTCCTGTGCTTAGAGCCTGATGCTAGTGGGCAGGGAAATATTTTAGTAGTGACTGATCACTTCACTCGTTATGCCCAAGCTTTCTCTACAAAAGACCAACGTGCTCCTACAATAGCAAAAGTTTTAATGGAGACATTTTTCGTTCATTACGGCCTACCACAAAGAATCCACTCAGATCAAGGCAGAGACTTTGAGAGCCGACTTGTCGGGCAATTGTTAGAAGTACTAGGAATTCAGAAGACTCGAACTTCTCCATATCACCCCCAAGGTGATGCTCAACCAGAAAGGTTTAATCGCACTCTACTGAAGATGTTAAGGACACTGTCAGCTAAAGAGAAGCAGAGTTGGAGTCGTCACATAGCTACGCTGGTGGTGCATGCGTACAATAGTACTGAGAGTGATGCAACTGGGTACTCGCCTTATCGACTCATGTTTGGAAGAGAGGCTCGACTGCCAGTTGATTTAGCTTTTGGCCTATCTCTTGACTAGACATCTGTCACTTCCTACAAAAATTATGTGGACAGACTCCGGAGAAACTTAGCTGCTGCATTTGAACAGGCCCGTTTGACCTCAGAAGGTAGAGAGCAGAGAAACAAGCGAAATTACTATTTGAGAGTTCGGGTACAGAACCTACAGCCCGGCGATAGGGTTTTGTTAAAGAACTTGGGTGTTTCTGCAAGGCACAAACTGGCCGATAGATGGAGTTCTCAAATTTACATTGTCTGCAAGCAACTGCCTGGTCTGCCAGTATACCAAATCAGTCCGGATGGAAAGGCCGGGCCTCTAAAGAACTGGCACCGAAATCATCTGTTACCTTTTGAGAGAGGCGGTACGGACACCAGTTGGAAACAAACTTTCCTTGCCTAATCCGCCTGTTCCTTGTTCGGCTCCTGTTACTCGGTCTCAGCAGTTATGTTCTGTCGGAGAAAATGAAGAAGACAGTGAGGAAGAGGACTGGTGTTTGAACTGGGTGCGCCCACCTGAGCCTGAAGAAGGTGTTCCGGCCTCTGATCAGTGTGAAAGTAGCCTGAGACCTGATGCTCCAGAATTCAGACCTGAAGTGCCTGAAATGAAACCTTGGAAGTTCCTGAAATTCTAGAAGACGTATCAATAGACTATAGTTCTATGCCTTCACTGGAAGGCTCATACTCTGAAGAGGTGTCTGCTCCAGTTGTAGAAGAGTGAATTGAGCCTGTAAATGTGGCCCTTCCACCTGAAGAGGAAATTGATGAATCTGAGCCTAAACGTTCAATACGGCCCCCTCAGAGACTTACATATGATTCACCGGGACATAGCACAGAAGAAGCCGTTACAACTGTGCAAAGGCTGCCCGAAGTGTCTGCTATGCTGGCAGAGGTAGCTAGGGACATGAGTCAACTTGATGTATATCTGACCCAATATATGTTTGCTACTGAATCTGAATGTATTGATTAATGTAAACATTGCAATGTTATGTATCTGTTACACTCCCTTGGAGGGACCCAAGAGTTTAAGAGGGGGAGTGTAGCGCTGCTTTAAAACTGTATTCTGGTGCATTGAACTATTGCTGCCACCAGAGGGAGACATTGTGGACTATGCTGGACAAAACGGACTCCATCTCCCATCACCATCTGCGTGAGGACAGGAAGTGGGTGGTACAGAGAGGAGGAAGGACATCAGCAGCCTCGTGCAAGGCATAGGAAGTGTGAGCAGAGCCACGAGAGACGTAGGACGCACGCTGGGGCTGCTAGGGTTTGAAACCAGGCCGGAGTGTGGAAGTTGCTACAGTCCTGTTAAAGATCGTGCTGTTCCCTGAGCGTTGAGAGTACAGAGCGAGCAGTGAGAGAGAACAGTCGCAGGTGACACTTCTGGGATCCTGGCAGAGTTGGAGCGCAGAGAGACGGCGGCATCCATTGCTGCAGTGATCAGAGAGAGAGTGCGCATCGGCCGGCTGTGTTCTACGCTGAACTGTTCTTGGCAAAGTGCGGTTTGGGAGAAGAGGGACATCGAGTGAGGAGAGGCTGCAAACTGGAGAGGAGTGCTGGCGGCCTATGTGTTTGTGTTCTGGCGGAGGAGAACCAGATCAGGAGAGCAGGCGTTAACATCATCGAGTTCCAAGTGGTAGCGAGGACAGATCCTCTCTAGAGAGATCCCTTTCTCCAGCGTTCATCGGTCCAGGACAAGCGGTTACATCGGATGGGTGAGAAGGCTTCGGCCTGGTGAAAACGCAGAACATTGCGCACTTGTTTATTGTTTCTTTAAGGGCCCCAACGGTGACTAGTCGAAGATTGTTTTTGTTTCATTCACTGGCCAGTTGAACACAGTACCCGGGTACCCTAGACAACACATATATTTTTTTGAGCTATTTTTCACTGGACTTACACTCCAGAACTGAGGGGGTTAACCGATTTCTTCTACCGCCGCGTGTTTTTCCCACGTTACGAATTCTTGTTACTCAAATACCGTATATGCGTATTATATGCTGCTTTATTGGGATCAGTAAAAAATATAATATAGAAAAATCCACAACAGTGCTGGTGTATAGTTATTTCCTAGTGCGGTGAGACTAACCAGAGGTTTATTCAGCGGCTCCTCCGGGGGTGAGCGCTACACACACATAATGTACTTACAGTTTATGTAGTGTCCCTTTAAGCTCGACGCTCTGCTCAAAGCAAGAGGCTCCAGTAACCATCATTTAAACAAGGTGAATAAAGATAATATACACAACGCAGAGTTGTGGACTTGTTCGTTTTTTTCATGGTGGTTTTTAAACAAAAATCTGCTTTTCTATTTAACGCTTTCCAAAAAGCAATAAATACCAGATCCAGTTATTTACAAAACGCAGAGTCTCGCTGGAAACAACGTGGTCCAGTTACAAATTGCTTCTGGCGGGAGGCCAGGGAAATAACTGAAGGAGATGCAAGCGATCAGCTTATGGCTCCATTTAGAATAACTGAGAGCGCGCGGCTCCCGTACAGACAATACTGTAAATGTTTAATGAGACGCTCGCTTTATCTTAATAGCCGCGGCTCATTTTTTAATACCGGGAACGGGAAAAAAAAAAAAAAAAAACAGCATCAGTTTTATCATCCTCAGGCCCATGCGGGGCACTTAGGCAACAATACGAAGAAACATGTCGACGTTTTAACCCTTTATGTGCTGGAGAAACAGGTCACTCAGATCCTGGAGATTCCTATATTGTCTTTTAATGCCAGACATGTAAAAAAAAAAAAAACAACGCATCACTTGATGGGACTTGCAGTTACTAGATAATCACATGATACAGGGTTGCCATAGTAAAAAAAAAATGCGTAAGTCGTAGACCCGTTCCCAGGTGCTGCGACGGGCCCTTCCTTCCTCCGGCCCACCTATGCAGCTGGCGCACTGTGCGCATCATTGGCTGCAAGGAAACGTCCTGAGCTCAGGCTGTCCCGCGGCAGCCAACAGCATTCGGCGACTGCTGGGCGGGGCCGAGGCGGCCCATTGAAGATAATGGGGCGTACTAGTATGCCCTGTGACTTCAAGGCCCACCCGCCGCGGGGACGGCATGGTACGCCCCGTGGCAGGAAAGGGTTAAAGGCACACTACCATTTACATCAGCGTTTACTACATTACTGTGCTGCTGTTTTTTTTCTTTGTTTGAAGCAATTGGATGTAAAAAGGAAAAATAAAGTTAGTTTCTTATCTCCTGTTTCCATTTTGTGGATTTTTCCCACGATGCAACATTTACCAAAATCTTAGCACAAGTCTTGCTTTACAGCTGTGGTATACGAATAAGCAGTAGTGAAGAAGCAATGGGGTGGAAGAGGGAATGTTTAGACAAGGCAGCAGCTGATCTATTGTGTTGTCCAGGCTTTTGAGATAAGAGCTGGCAGCTTAATGAGAGAAAACAGGTATCTTAAAAGACTTCTAATCTTCCCCCGGTGATGTCCTTTCAAAACATCCCACACAATACAATGATGTGAGTCGTGACTGTCCCCATTCACTCCATTCTATGCCCAAAGCCACACAGTGAGGAGCAAGTGATGTAAAGAAAGAAAAATAAAAAGCCAGCAGCCTGTGTTTTATAAAGTGTTTTATAATGTGTTTTGTTTGTAAACTAGTTACAGCTTATGTTAGTGGTAGTGTCCTTTTAACACCAATTACGTATAATGGAAAGGTCATCACTGTCTCATTATGACATCACTATGCACAATGAAAAGGTTAATACAGCCTGTTATGACATCACTAATGCAAAATGAAAAGTTAAATACAGTTAGGTTATGACATCACAAATGCACAATGAAAATATTACTGTAATAAAGTTATTCTGCACTTTGGAAGGTTTATTACAATCTAGTTTTGACATCACTACTGCACATTTACGAAGTTAACAATGTCTAGTTATGACATCACTACTGCACATTTACGAAGTTAACAATGTCTAGTTATGACATCACTACTGCACAAGGAAAAAGGTTAGTACAGAGAAAATATTCTGTCTAGTTATGACATCACTACTGCACAAGGAAAAAGGTTAGTACATAGTTATGAAATCACTATTTAAGGTTAAAATAGTCCAGTTATGTCATCACTACTACACAATGAAATATTTATTCCAGTCCAGTTATGACATCACAAATATACTATTAAAAGGTTATTATAGTCTAGTTATGACACCATTCCTGCACTTCGACAAGGTTATTGCAATCTAGTTATGGCATCACTACTGCACAATAGAGGTTACTGCAGGCTAATTATGACATCACTACTGCACAATGAAAAGCTTAATGACAAAGTTATTGAACTCTAGTTTTGACATCACTACTGCACAATAAAAAAGGTTATCACGGTCTAGTTATGACATCACTACTGCACAATAAAAAAGGTTATCACGGTCTAGTTATGACATCACCACTGCACAATAAAAAAGGTTATCACGGTCTAGTTATGACATCACTACTGCACAATGAAAAGTTTATCAAAGTCCAGTTATGACATCACTACTTCAAAATAGTGGTTACTGCAGGCTAATTATGACATCACTACTGCACAATAAAAATGTTATTACAGTCCAGTTTTGACATCACTACTGCACAATAGATATTACTGCAGGCTACTATGACATCACTACTGCACAATGAAGAGGCTAATGACAAAATCATTGATGTCTAGTTATGACATCCCTACTATACAATAAAAATATTACCACAGTCTAATTGTGACATCACTCCTGCATAATGAAAAGATTATTGCAGCTTCGCTATGACATCACTATTGCGCAAAGAAAATTTTATTGTAATAGGACTGACATTAACGCACAGAATTAGATTCCTTTTGACTTACTTTGGGTGACATCATAGAAGTATGGACGTGGCGGCTGTATGGCGGCACAGGGAGACGCGCCGCTGAAGGCTAGGGTCAGACTGAGGCAGTGCGAACGCGCGTTCTGGCGCACATAATCACGGCCGCACTAGCAGCAGATGACGGGCAATGACAGCCAATATACGAAGTACGGTCGCACAAAAGTCCGGCTGCACAACGCAAGTGGAAAATGAACGCATTTTTTCGAGAACGTTAAACCGCTGGTACTGACGTACAGAGTGCGCTGCGGCCGCATAGCAGCGTGTGTGCGTGATTAGGAGATGTCAGACACTGCTAGTGTGCGGCCAACATAACGTTCAAACTTTTCACCCCATCGTCATGAAATACGTCCAGAATTGCGCATCGTCTGACCACTTAAGCGTATTCCGTGAAAAAATGCGTGCGCACGCATCGACGTACATTTTGACGGTGGCCGCAGAAAATGCGCTCATCTGTCCCTAGCCTTACTGGCGGCACGGGGAGGGGAGAGAGGGATGTATTGCAGGTAATGGTAAGTGCCATAGTAACATGCATTGATGTATAAACACACACACAGATTTCAATATCCCTGGCGCTGGAGGACTTAATATCCCACGCTGACGCCGGCGCTGACCCAGATTCCTTTATTGTTATTTTCTTTTTTATGATACATTTATTGCGCCGCTCACGCCGGGATTAGTAGGTGGAGTGAGCAGAAATACTCATTAAAACGCGCTGCGCACCGAGAAGTCCCTCTGCCCACGGCGGCGAGCGGCGCTCCTTAACTAATGCATTATGCAATTAATACGGCGGAAATCAATTGAGCCTGACACGCCGCCTAACACATCCCCATTACCACTTCCAGCCTATTTGACAACGGCAGAGAGGAGCCTGCACAATCAGGTGTGCTAAAAAACGGACGCCGCAATACCATTAACCCGCCGCAGGTGCCGGGTCTCATGAAAACTAGGGCGGCAGGTAACGGAGTAATGAGACAGAGTAATGCGCGGCGCGGGAAAAGAGAGTTACATGTATCCAGTGAGTTAAACATAACACGATTCTCAGCATCACACATTCAGGTGCAAATTTAGATTGTAAGCTCATGTGATCAGGAAGCAGGACCCGATACACTTCTTGTTTCTACCACGAAACAGAAAAGGACACAGCCCAGAACACGTAGGGTTAAACAGCACTACACACTGCGCTTAAATGTAGGAAAAATCGTCATTCACCGCCACTTGTAGCGTCCTCTGTGTGTTCCTCCAAAGCACACAAAAACAAGCGAAATAAAACACAAAGGGCCCTATTACATTCCTCACGCAAAAACGCACGGTAAACGCGTGAATTTTTACGAAAAGCGTTAAACGTTAACGCGCGTAAAATAACGGTGGTATTACAATCCGAGTGCATTTTTTCATCCGTCAAAAAATAACGTGCGGAAAAAAGACGCGCAAAAACGCGCGCGCATTAACGTTGCCGCAGAAATCGGTGTACAGACTGTTTTTTCACGCAATTCGGCCAATCAGAATAAAGAGCTACAATTGTCTCACGTTAGGTTTTTGCGCCTGTCAAAGTCAATCTGCGCATCTATGCTGCAGCAATAATAATAAAAAACGCACAACATCTCCATTTTATTGGTTTGGGTATGTGTAGAATGTGTAAGTATACTGCGCTGTATTTTTTTTTCGTGTTGGTGTTTTTGGTTTCGGCCAGGACGTTCAGATTTGCCGTTACCACCAGCTTTTCAAAGACGTTAAAATTATGTGCGCAAACGCTGTCCGTTAAAATTTGCACATAGATTGTAATACCATCCGCGTACCAGCGCACGAACGCATTTGTGCTCACAATGTTAAGTATAGGACGCGCGCAGTACATTACGCTTGCGCAGCGTTCGTGCAGGTTCACCCGCAGTAGACGTTAATGCACATTATTTGCGCAGACATTGTAATACGACGTTCTGCGCAAAGGGTTTTGCCCCTCGCGTTAATGCGTTTTTGCGCACGCATTAACGGTTGCGCGAAGAATGTAATAGAGCCCAAAGAGGGGCTACAAAATACCCAAAAATGAGAGAAAAATAGCGTAACTCTGAGAAACGGGGAAACTCTCTGCCCTCGGAGGTAAAAGCTATGCACACCAGATATATAATATACAAAGCTTATGTAGCGCTGTGTTAAAATCTTGCTGCCGGCAGTACCTATTTTTGGCCACAAGATGGAGACAATCGCGATTAGAGACACTGGACATTGGGACTACATTTCCCGGCGTGCTTTGCAAAGAGACAGGAAGTGGGTGGGACCCAGCAGACTTACATCCCGAACCTCGTGGAGAACGCGCCAGAGCGCGCCAGGGAACGAGAGAGAGCAGACGCAGTGCCATACAAGGCGAGAGGGCCTAGGCCAAAGCGCAAGCGAGGCCTGTCAGTTCTTTTACCGGGTCATTCAGCCTAAGGAGAAGGAGCCCTCCAAGTTCCAGAGTTTGCTGCAGATTGAACCAACCGAAGACCTCGAGTAAGGAGTCACCGCGAGTTGATCGGATACAGAGAGCAGGCGGTGAGCTGGAAAAGTCGTGGACAAGCTACGGGAAGTCAGACAACGGATCCGGCCGCAAGTATCCCCAGTCAAAATCGAGCGGAGAGACGTCCTGGGTCAGCGGAGCCTAAAGCAACCGGTGGATGGGTGAGAGGCCTCCAAGGCCGTTTGTAAATAAAGAACACGCTGCTGGTTTCTCTTTAAAGTCCACAGGGCCCCAACTTGACTAGTCGAAGACATTCCTTAGGTAAATTCACTGGCCAGTTGAACAGTACCCGGGTACCACACACACATACACACCTTTTACATTCCGGGACTTAACCTGTGCAGGACTCATTCTGTTACGAATCGGAACAGGGGTTAAAGATACGTTCCGAATTATATTTTTCTCTTTTCCGCTGCTCGTTTACCGTAATACGAAGAGATTGTATTTTTTGGGTTTCGCTACGTGTCTCTTTTTTACCGAGCTATCAGGCAATTGCATTTCTTTTCTGTTCGGTTGCGAATATTTTATTTTTCCGAAATACGAAGCCTCGTGTTTCGTTTCTTTTCCGCTACGCGTTTTACCGCGATACGAAAATACTGTAATAATACCTGTGAATACCGTGTCTCAACGTCTACTTACTATTTTAGTAAACTATTTAAATGATAAAAACTCACAACGGTGTTGGAGTATATTTATTCCCTAGTGCGGGGAGACTGACCCGTGGTTCATTTTCAGTGGCTCCTCCGGGAGTGAGCGCTACACGTGGGGGCTCGTTTCCGGGATCCAGTCTCTGGAAAAACCGCATCTAAAGGGTTAAATATGGATCCAGACACTGTTGCCGAATGGTGTGAGGAGCACAGTAGTCAGTTAGAATGTTGTATAGTCATGGATATTCCCGCAGACACTTGGGCCGAAGAGCAGATTCGCCAGGCCGTGGCCACGCTAGCACCAGATCATCGGGGGTTAATACTGGACATTGAAAAAACCCCAGATACTTCTCACACGTATGTTCTTCTCGAGTAGAGAAAGGGTGTTCCACCATGTTTTCAGGGCGCGAGCGTAAAACTGGCCGATGAGGTGGAAGTCCAACTAATTCAGCCAAGTGCGCCACGTGACGAATCCGCAAGTGTTCCCGCGCCTAGTCCGTTGGCCATGATCGGGCCTGAATTTATCGTGGCTATTGGAGATCTACTGGCTAAATGTCAGAAAACAAGCCCTCCTCACACTAACTTCGGTTATCGACGGTTAAGAAATTTTACAGGAAACGTACCAACTCCGGCGGGAGAAGAAACCTTTGAAGAATGGGTGGAACAGGCGATGCAGGCTCTGGATGAGTGGGATGTCCCTGAGGCCCAGAAAAAGCAAAGGATCACCGAGAGCTTAAAGGGACCTGCGTCCGAAGCGGTGAGAAACCTGAAACTGAGTAGAAAAGATTGTACTGCTTTAGATTATTTAAACGTTCTTGAAGAAGTTTTTGGGCGAACCGAAAAGGCGGCCGAACTGGTATATCAGTACGAACACACCTATCAGAGAAGAGGTGAAAAGATGACCGAGTACATGAGGCGCCTAGATAAGATTCTACACCAGATACTCCTGAAGAAAGGGGCCGAACCGGCCGAAGTAGATAAGATCCGAATAAAACAGATCCTGAGGGGCTCTCAACCTCTAGATCCAGTAATGATGCAGCTGAGAAGCAGAACAGGTAACCAAGAGTTGAAGTACCTGGAACTGATCCGAGTTGTACGAGAGGAAGAGGCTTTACTGGAAGAGAAATCCTTCAGGCGGGGGGAAAGGGCTTATGCACAACCTGTGAGACATAACGACAGCCTGCAGCTTGAAAGTGACTCTCTAGATACTTATGGATTTGACGAGGATGAACAAGAACACCTAGTTGTTTTTAAATCTACAGAGAGGGCTGCCAAAGAATCGAACCTCCCTGAACGTGGTGAATTGTCCAAAACCGTCAAGAAAGTACAGGAAGCTCAAGTTGAATTGCAACAAGCGCACGCGGAACTGTGCCGAGTGTTGATGAAGGTGACCGAAATGCAGGCAGAAATGCAGAAATTCCTCACAGATATGCAGACAACGGGAGTTGCTGTGGCGTCTGGTCCAAGTCCTTTAACAAAATCCCAACAAGCAACTACGTCTCCGCTCTCTAAGAAGAGATGTTTCAGTTGTGGAGAAATGGGCCATTTCCGCGCACAGTGCAAAGGCAAAAAGCCTGAGAAGGATAGAGTCGAGGGACTGTTGAAAGCCCTAGAAGGACTGTTATCTACCTCACCGGCGGGAAACGCCAGAGGGCACAAGTGAAGGAGCAACCTAAGTGCCCGAAGGTTGAACCCCGCTCCAAAAACCAAGCCAAGACTAAGAGGGCGAGAGGGTACAAAGCCGAGCCAACTGCTGAGCCTGCCAGGACTGAAAGAGTCACTCCCTTAGCATCCGGGTCTACATCATGGGGAGGCAATGCACACCCAAAACCTACACGGGCCAAGAAAAAGGCCAGGGTACAGCAAACTGGGTCTAAGCGTCCGGATACCGCCACCAAGTTTCCTGACCAACTGATAGGTCCTTCTCCTATTGTACCAATCCAAGTGGAGGGAGTTTACACTAAAGTCCTGTTAGATTCAGGGGCTCAAGTGACATTGATCTACAAAGACTTCTATGAGAAACACTTAAAGCACATTCCTCTGCAAGAATTGAAGGATTTGGAAATATGGGGTATCGGCACTGAGAAACTCCCTTATGACGGGTACCTGCAAGTGAAGTTGGAGATCGGATCTGAAGTCATCGGGCAGTCTGGGGGTTGTGATGCATTGGCCATTGTGTGTCCTCGACCCTCAGGTGCGAACAGAAGCTCCCTGATAGTGGGGACGAATACTGACCTAGTGCGGCGTCTCCTGACACCTATTGTATTGGAAGAAGGTTCGACTCAAGAAATGCACCCGATGTTACGTCCGGTCTATCAGAGGATGGTCGAAGAACGAAAGGCACCTGCCGAGGTGGGGCGCCTGTGGAGACTGGGGGGAACAGAGAAGGTTCTGCAAGCAGGAGAAGTAGCGAGTTTCCGGGCTTCAGTCAAGTTGAACGGATCGCAACCAGGTCCCTATGTGGTGCTGGGAACCGATTTTGATCATGGGAGTGAAGCCGGAGTCGAAGTAATCCCTTAAATAATCTCCACCAAAGCTCTGAAGAGAACTCGAGGAAGAGTCTCGGTTAGCGTGTGCAATGTGACGGATTCTCCAGTAGTCCTATCGGGCAAGTAGAGTCTGCTACACCCCTCTCTACCGATTTAGGAGGGGGAGTGGATAAAGAGATTCCAGATGAAAGATTCTACCCCAAAGACGCTCCCATTTCACCTGAGTGGAAGAAACGTCTTCAGTCTCAAGTCTTAAAGTGGAAGGAATTGTTCTCGAAGGACGAGTTCGATGTGGGCCTAGCTAAGAGTACTGAGCACCGCATTCGGTTACAAGAAGACAAGCCGTTTCGGGAAAGATCAAGGCGAGTTCCGCTAGGAGACTTGGATGATCTGCGAGAGCAGCTGAATGAATTGCAAAGAACCAAGGTGATTCAAGAGTCCAGGAGTCCATACGCATCTCCCATAGTGTTGGTCCGGAAGAAAAATGGTTCTGTCCGCCTATGCATAGACTACCGCACATTGAACCGGAGAACCATCCCCGATCAATATGCCACTCCTCGGATAGAAGATGCCCTACAGTGTTTGTCTGGAGCAAAGTGGTTTAATGTACTAGACCTGCGAAGCGGGTATCACCAGATACCCATGCATCCTGAAGACAAGGAGAAAACTGCGTTCATCTGTCCACTGGGGTTCTTTGAATTCAACAGAATGCCTCAAGGCCTTACGGGGGCTCCAGCCACGTTCCAACGGTTGATGGAGAAGACAGTCGGGGATATGAATCTAATCGAAGTATTAGTGTACCTGGATGACATAATTGTGTTTGGGAAGACTCTGGAAGAACATGAGCAACGTTTGGAGAAGGTCTTGAAGAGGCTCCATGAAGAGGGGCTGAAACTGTCTCTGGAGAAATGCCAATTCTGTCTACCCTCTGTTACGTATCTAGGACATGTGGTCTCAGCGGAAGGTGTTTCGACAGACCCTCGGAAGTTGGAGGCCGTAGCTTCTTGGCCTAGACCCCGAAACGTCACTGAGCTTAGATCTTTCTTGGGATTCTGTTCATACTATCGAAGATTTGTGGGAGGATTCGCGAAAATAGCTCAACCACTGAACAAACTCCTGCAGAAGGAAACCACAGAAGAAGGCTGCAAGGTCTCTGATAAAAACCCATCAGCTCCAGGGCCAAGGAAAGCTCGAGAGTCTATACAAGGTGAATGGACCAGTCAATGTGAAGGAGCTTTCGTGAAACTGAAAGGGAGTCTAACCCGAGCTCCTGTTTTGGCCTATGCGGACCCTCACAAGCCGTATGAGTTACATGTGGATGCCAGCCGAGAAGGTCTGGGAGGAGTCCTGTATCAGGAGTATGGTGGATTGCTGAGGCCTGTAGCGTACGTGAGCCGGAGGATACACTCTGATCAGGGTAGAGACTTTGAAAGCAGACTGGTGGGGCAATTGTTAGAGCTGTTGGGAATCCAAAAGACCCGAACTACACCATATCACCCTCAAGGTGATGCTCAGCCTGAAAGGTTCAATTGCACACTGCTGAATATGCTGGGGACCTTGTCGAATGTGGAGAAGCAGAGTTGGAGTCGTCACATAGCTACTCTGGTGCATGCATATAACAGTACGGAGAGTGATGCAACTGGATACTCACCGTACCGTCTTATGTTCGGAAGAGAGGCTCGACTGCCGGTTGATTTGGCATTTGGGTTATCTCTAGACCAGACGTCAGTAGCTTCCCATAGAAACTACGTGGATAGACTTCGAAAGAATTTGGCTTCTGCGTTTGAACAGGCCCGGTTGACCTCAGGAAACAGGGAGCAAAGAAACAAAAGGAACTATGACTTGAAAGTCCGAATACAAGATCTACAACCTGGTGATAGGGTTCTATTGAAGAACTTGGGTGCTGCTGCGAGACACAAGTTGGCGGATAGGTGGAGTTCCCAGGTTTACATTGTCTGCAAACAACTGCCGGGTCTACCAGTGTATCAGATTCGCCCGGATGGAAAGGCTGGGCCTCTCAAGAACTGGCACCGGAATCACTTGTTACCTTTGAGAGAGGCTGTAAGGAGGCCAGTTGGGGACGAATTGCCTCTGCCGAATCCGCCTGCCTCACGTTTGCCTCCTGTTACTCGGTCTCAACAGACCCGGGTTGCCGAAGAGAGCGAAAGAGACAGTGAAGAAGAGAGTTATTGTCTAGACTGGATGCGCTCACCGGAGCCTGAGGAGGTTGTCGTTGTTCCTGAGCGGTGGGAGAGTAACTTGAGGCCTGAAGCTCCTGAATTTTTGCTAGAAGTCCCTGAGACTGTTGAAATCCCTGAAGCTCTTGAATTTCAGTTGGAAGTCCCTGAGGCTGTTGGGATCCCGGTAGCTCCGGAAGCTGAAGCTTATTCAGGTGATTATAGTTCTATGCCTTCACTGGAGGGATCATACTCTGAAGAAACGTCTGCTCCAGTGATAGAGAGAAGGACTGAGCCAGCACCTATAGTACTTCCACCTGAAGAGGAACTGATTGAGCCAGAACCAAAACGCTCTGTTCGACCGCCCCAACGACTCACCTACGACTCACCAGGACATAGCACTGAAGAGGCCATCACCACAGTGCAGAGGTTGCCCGAAGTGTCTGCTATGCTAGCTGAGGTAGCTCAAAATATGAGTCAACTTGAGGAAGTGTTCCTAACCCACTATATGTATGCTGCTGAACCTGTACATGTTATGTAAACTGTATTCAAATATTGTGGAAATGTAATGTAACTGTTGTACCTCCTTGGAGAGACCCAAGAGTTCTAGGAGGGGGAGAGTGTAGCGCTGTGTTAAAATCTTGCTGCCGGCAGTACCTATTTTTGGCCACAAGATGGAGACAATCGCGATTAGAGACACTGGACATTGGGACTACATTTCCCGGCGTGCTTTACAAAGAGACAGGAAGTGGGTGGGACCCAGCAGACTTACATCCCGAACCTCGTGGAGAACGCGCCAGAGCGCGCCAGGGAACGAGAGAGAGCAGACGCAGTGCCATACATCGCGAGAGGGCCTAGGCCAAAGCGCAAGCGAGGCCTGTCAGTTCTTTTACCGGGTCATTCAGCCTAAGGAGAAGGAGCCCTCCAAGTTCCAGAGTTTGCTGCAGATTGAACCAACCGAAGACCTCGAGTAAGGAGTCACCGCGAGTTGATCGGATACAGAGAGCAGGCGGTGAGCTGGAAAAGTCGTGGACAAGCTACGGGAAGTCAGACAACGGATCCGGCCGCAAGTATCCCCAGTCAAAATCGAGCGGAGAGACGTCCTGGGTCAGCGGAGCCTAAAGCAACCGGTGGATGGGTGAGAGGCCTCCAAGGCCGTTTGTAAATAAAGAACACGCTGCTGGTTTCTCTTTAAAGTCCACAGGGCCCCAACTTGACTAGTCGAAGACATTCCTTAAGTAAATTCACTGGCCAGTTGAACAGTACTCGGGTACCACACACACATACACACCTTTTACATTCCGGGACTTAACCTGTGCAGGACTCATTCTGTTACGAATCGGAACAGGGGTTAAAGATACGTTCCGAATTATATTTTTCTCTTTTCCGCTGCGCGTTTACCGTAATACGAAGAGATTGTATTTTTTGGGTTTCGCTACGTGTCTCTTTTTTACCGAGCTATCAGGCAATTGCATTTCTTTTCTGTTCGGTTGCGAATATTTTATTTTTCCGAAATACGAAGCCTCGTGTTTCGTTTCTTTTCCGCTACGCGTTTTACCGCGATACGAAAATACTGTAATAATACCTGTGAATACCGTGTCTCAACGTCTACTTACTATTTTAGTAAACTATTTAAATGATAAAAACTCACAACGGTGTTGGAGTATATTTATTCCCTAGTGCGGGGAGACTGTCCCGTGGTTCATTTTCAGCGGCTCCTCCGGGAGTGAGCGCTACACTTATCTGATCGTAGTCTTCCACCGTATCGGTACATCGTGATCTCTCCGGCCACTTCCACCGTGGTGTCAAGGTCTCAGATGACAGAGCGTCTGGCGTTAAGGGGTTAAATAATTCAGCAGACCCTGCTGACAGGCTCTAGCAAATTATTTTTATTTATCTTTTATTCTCAGTGATTTTACTCACCTTTCGTCCCTCGCCGCACGCTGCTCCTCCTCTCCGGCTCAGGGACTCTTGAACCTGGAAGTCCCTGTAGCTTTACTATACATTCTGTGCAACTTGCGTGGTGTAAGTAACCGCAAGTTGCGCAGCGTTACAGGACTCGCACACAACTTCCGTAGCGCCTGCGCAGAGTGATGGGTCGGAGCTGCACGCGCATGCACAGATCTGATCCATCGCTGCCTCTCCGAGAACGCTCGCTACAGCGATTGGTCTGAGAGGGTGACGTCGGCTGCTCTGTGTGTGACATCACTAATGACCGGCAGCCAGGAAATTCAAAAATCCCGGTTGCTGGTGACGCTGAGTGGGGTGAAGGAACCTCCAGCACTTCACCCAACATTTCTGCCAGATCGGAGCAGCAGGGCAGGTGGCACTCCTCACATACTGACCCTTTGAGTAAACGTTTTATCGGACAGAGTGCCGTTGCGACTCCGTCGGCCAATGTCCAGACCATTTCCCATTGCCAGGTCCTCATGTTCGTTTAACTTTTTCTCTACGTGTGATTAAGGTCGGTGTCAGACGAGCGCAGTGATCGCGTCCGTGTCGCCGCACAGTTTAAAGTCTGTCGTAGCATAGAATCGTGATCAATAGAGACCCAAACATGAAGTGCGTCCGCACTGAACTGCGCACGCACAACGCACGTGGCAAAAGGAACGCAAGTTAGGCAAGAACGTAAAACCGCTAGACGGACGCGCAGAGTGCTCCACATCTGCGTAGCGTTCTGTGTGAGTGATGAGGAGATGTCAGACGCAGCGCATTTGCGACGTCCAGCACCTTGACGCACACAATGGCTTTTCATATCCTTTTCAAATTTTTATCATTTTTCATATTAATTTTGTTTCCCATAATTCCCTTTTTTTCTACGTCTGTCAACAAAAACGGACCGTGTGGTGTCTACAGTATCTTCCGTCAGTACGTCCGTCCTTTATGCACGCACGCACGCACGCAGAGTGCGCTCAGACTGCGTTCGTCTGACATTAGCCTAAAGAGGAGGTTGGTCCCAAATAGAAGTCACACGGAGAACCAGATCATTACCTGGAACACTCGTTGATGTGGATCAAGAGATTGGATATAAGGTTCCCATTACGTACAGTGTTTACCAGCTCCATGTTGTCTATATTGGTCAACCTAGTCCGTTTGATTACATAGGACAGTTTGGTTTTGGACGTTCTCGTCATTCGAGCATGGGCTGGTATCCTCCTGCTCTGCATGGTTTTCTGGCCGCCACCTGAACCATTTGAACGCATCGGGAGTGTCTAGGGTGGTGGGTGAGGAGCCTTGGCCTTCCCATGATGTTCAAGTACTCATTTGATTGGCTGTACCTCATGGGAAATGTAGTTCCAAAGTGTATGGAGGGCCAAGGTTTTTGACCCCTGACCTAGGGGTTCTGTCAGGGAATATGCTGAATATTGTTAAATCTGGGTACAGGGGCAAAAACTGGAAGCTGAATGACACTTTAAGGGTGTAATTGTATTTACTGTAGAATTCCTTTACCCTTATACCCTAAAAGCCTTGGCGCAATGCTGGTGATGATAAGCGCCGAAGGGGGAAGCAGTGACACGTGGTTTTGGGGCAAATACTATGCCGTGCACCCTCTTCACCCACGCGACGGCTGGCGTTTGGTGTGATGGTAAACTTGAACTTCCACCAATTAGCTTGCACCTAAGTCCCGAAAGACTGGAGGCCCAGCCGAGCCAGGGGTTCGCCTGAGCCTGGAGGACGGCCGAGCAGCCTGCGACAGCCAGAGGACTGTCACCGCTGGAGCTCAGGACCGAAGTAGGAGGATGTAGGTGAGTAAGGTGCAACCAATCAGCCATGCGAACCTGAGCCTGGAGGCCTGGCCGAGCAAGCTGCTCAGCCGGCCTCCAGGCTCAGGCGAGTCCCCGGCTCGGCTGAACTTTAAAGGCCCAGCCGAGACGGTGGCTTGCCTGAGCCTGGAGACCGTCCGAGTAGCTTGCTTGTCCGGCCTTCGGGATCAGGCGAGTCCCCGGCCTCCGGGCCCAGGTTCTCATGTCTGATGTTTGGTTCCGGTATCGGCTTTCGGTCGAACCGATCCCAAATTTTCAGTTTCGTATCGGCTGGAAATTTTCGTTTCCGTGCATCCCTAACAGAAACATTTAAATACGTAAAGGGAATCAACGAAGTAGAGGAAGGGAGTATATTTAAAAGGAAACAAAGTAGCAAATCTATTTTTATATAATTTTGTCTTTTTATGGATCAGTAGCAATAAAAGAGATAAGAGGGACTGGACCAGATGGTCACAAGTGTTTTTTTTCCAGCCTATCACTACCATGTGACCATATCATGTCCTTTTGGGTTTGGGGCCGGGGAACGACTCTATAGAACTAGACCTGGGGTGTTTCAGCAGCCATTATGTTGCACTCGAGCATAGAAATAATCGATGGTATATAAAACGTTCAGCATAAAAGGCAGGCAATATCATGCGGCTATATCCATAAATCGATGGCCAATATAGACAGATCACAGATGGCCTGTTTGTCTAGAGGCCTGTACAAAGAAAAATAGATAATTGAGATTTGAAAAAGGGAGATTTCACCTACACGACTGTATTTCACGAGACCTGGTGTGTTTTGGCAGCCATTATGCTACATTCAAACATAGAAATAAAAGACAATATATAAAACAGTCGGCATAAAAAGTGTAGAATGTGATTCCCGGAAATCCACCTCGTACAGGCCTGTAATGCTAATCAGCTGCATGTCAGCACCGACAGAACGGATTGAACAAACAATTACATCGTACACAAAGGCAACGCAACATCTGTCCGCTGTGACGTGTCACGGGATAAATGTCACATCTTTACAAAGCCGATTCATGGGCAATGTCAAAATACAACATGCAAGTGTTAGTAATTTTTATGCGGGTGAGACGCCGCCGCCTTCCCACCGTGCGACGCCTCCTGTCTTCTCTCCCGACGGCCGGGAAAGAACACGACATGTGGAATTCTCTAGGTGTGACATACAGGGATTTCAGAATTCTTACATAATGACGGGCCTATGATCAAAAAAATGATTCCTCGAATCCAATACAGAAGAAAAAAAATCACTGAGACCGAGAAGCAGGTGAAGGGAGACGTGTATATATATATATATATATATATCCAACCGGATAAAGTGAGAAAAAGAAAAAACGCTATTTAAAAAGAAACGGAAAAAGAAGATTGTGTGAAAAGATCCCAAAAAATGCCTAAACAAAATCTTACAAATCAATAAATTAAGAGACTTTTGCTGCAGAATAAAATAATAAACGATTTATTAGATATTGGATAAAAAACTGGAATATTTTTAACATTGAAGCCTATGGGATTCGCCTGATTAAACCTGTCGAATGAAAACACTGAACAGCAGGGCATTTCACTGACATTTCTCTGCTGTTCGGTGTCTGTGAATAGATTAGCCTTTGCTTCTCTATGGGGGGAATTCACTGCCGTCGAACAGGCACCTTTTTTTTTTTTTACAAACAAAAAATTTGCTGGCAATTCACCAGTATTTGGTGAACTGCCTGCTCTCTGAATAGCCGAATGGCCAGGAAATTGCACCGTATGGGGAGATTCACTGTTCCGTGCAATTTCGGGGCCAGATTAGCTTTCTCTGAATAACCCCTTTAGTGTTAAGGTTTGTATCAGGGTTAAAGATAGTATTTGTGCTTGTTTTAGGGTTAGGATTACTTTGCATGTTAGGGCTAATATAAGGCTTAGTATTAGGATTAGTATTTTCACTTGTTTTAGGTTAGTATAGGGTTAAGGTTAATATATTTGCTTGTTTTAGGGTTAGGATTAGGATGAAGGTTAGTATCTTTGCTTTAGGTTAGTATCAGGGTTAAGCTTAGTATTTCTGCTTGGTTTAGGATTACTTTGAGGTTTAGGATTAATATTAGGCTTAGTATTAGGGTTTGTATTTGTACTCGTTTTAGGGTTAGTATTAGCGTTACTTTAGGGTTGGAGCTAATAATATACTTAGTATTAGGGTTAGCATCAGGGTTAAGGTTAGTATTCCTTCTTGTTTTAGGGTTACTTAAAGGTTTAGGGTTAATATTAGGCTTAGTATTAGGGGTTTTATTTGTACTCGTTTTAGGGTTAATACTAGGGTTAATATTTGTGCTTGTTTTAGGGTTAGGGATACTTTGCATGTTACGGCTAATTTTAGGTTTAGTATTACGGTTAGTATTTTCCCTTACTTTAGAGTTAGTATTAGGGTTAAGGTTAGTATCTTTTGCTTGTTTTAGGGTTGGGGATACTTTGCATGTTAGGGCTAATATTGTCATGCCAGCCCCAGGAGCCTGCCTGTAACCATGAAGCTTGCTGCTTGCTCCATACCTGCATTCCACTCAGGGGTTAATCTCTGTGCCAGCTTCTGAGTGGATGTGCATATAACCTGGACACACCCTTCCTTCCATGCTCTGTCATTTTGCTGTTTTCTCTGTGTATGTGAGGTCCTGCGAGCCCCCTCATCCTGTCTGTCAGCATTATCCCTTGTTCTGCATTATTCCTGTGGATCCTGTTGCTGGACTTTACACTGTGTAGCCCACTATCCAGTGGACTGGAGATCTGCCTGAGTTCCAGTCAGTTACCTTACATGAGAAGCACTATCGCCAGGTCCTTGGTGCTATTCCGGTATATCTGCAGCCTCTTGACTACGTGGCCCACTATCCTCTGGGGCTTGGAGACTTTCTTGGCTGCCAGCCATCCATCTAGTGCCTGCTGCTAAGGACCTTCAATCAAGGTATTGCTACGCAAGTGGAGTCCCCAGCTTCTGACTGCACAGCCTACCATCCTCTGCTTATGTTATACGTTGCCTGTGTATATTGATACTCCTATATGCAAAGACTGTGTCATTCTGCTGTGCATTCAATATACCTTTTATTACCTGCATTCCAAGTTTCATGTGTCTGCTTACCTGCTCACCCCCAGCGCTTGGGATATCAACCTAACCTAAGGTCCTGGCTCGAGCCTGTCAAATATTAGGCTTAGTATTACAGTTAGTATTTATTACTTATTTTAGGGTTAGTATTCGGGATAAGGTTAGCATTCCTGCTTGTTTTAGGGTTGGGGTTTCTTTGAGGTTTAGGATTAAAATTAGGCTTAGTATTAGGGTCTGTATTTGTACTCGTTTTAGGGTTAATACTAGGGTTAAGGTTAGTATTTGTGCATGTTTTAGCGTTAGGGTTACTTTGAGGTTTAAGGTTAATATTAGGCTTAATATTACAGTTAGTATTAGGGTTAAGGTTAATATTTCTTCTTGTTTTAGGGTTGGTGATACTTTTCATGTTAGGGTTAATATTAGGCTTAGTATTAGGTTTAGTGTTTGTGTTTGTGTTACTTTTGTCTCTTTTTTTTTATATTTAAATGTTTTATTTATAATACATATCAGCAATACAGCACCTGCAAGTCAGCGTGGGACATCATTGCAAGGAAGCAGGGCGGCCCACAGGACAGAAGTAGGTGAGACACTCAAAAACACAGCTGTGTGGTCTAAAGAAAACACCATTTAGTGAGCCGCAGCTCTCAGAGGGACAGGGTTAGGCAATCCAAAACGGCAAGCAGGCTGTAAAAATGGCCAGCGGCGGTCGGCTGCACTTAGGCCCGAAGCCTAAAACGGGCAAGCAGTCGGCGGAGGACCCCACAACTCAGCGTGATACCTGCTGCCCTATTCCAGGAAGTGGGGGTGACCGAACAAAAGTCTTTAACTTGACGGTGGGACACAAAATTAGGGTTTAAATAGGTCAGCAAGGTGCATCCACTCCCGTCGGTAGTCAGCTCCGCCCCTACTTTTGTCTATACAACCAGTAAGAATCCTCATATCTGCAATAAAAATGCTGAATCACTTTTCGACATAATTTAAAAAGTAAAGAAAAACCATAAAATGATCAATGTTGCCATTTATTTCATTTTGGGTTTTTTCACCGCGACGCTGTATCTTTGATTTTCTTCTTGATGCGGCTGTTTGAAGAGCTCTAAGTCAGGGCATGTCAAACTCACACCCCCCAGACACGGCCGGATTTATAACTAGGCAGAGTAGGCAGGTGCCTGCCACAAGGTGGCGCCATTGCTCTGTAAAAAAATGTTTTTCATTTTACAAACATTTAGACCACTGTATCTCTGGAGCCCTATGAGCTAGAGGTACATATGAGGTATCATTGGAAAGGGATTAATATATCCTTGTTGGTTGTACCCCAATTCATCTCAGCAGTGCCTCCATTTGTAACGGGTTTTTGCGTAGACCCACAAATACCCCTGTGGTCCTTTACCTCAGTTACCTTCAAGCGCTCTGCAAGCCGATCCTGAGCCTCCGCTACCTGGGAGTTGGGGTACATGACTGCGGCAGTGCCTCCACCCAACTGGACATCCAGGCTTTGGGTGTGAGATCCAGTTGGGAACATATTTAAACAAGCAATAAATCAACACAGAGCTGTCTTTTATAGAACTTTGTATTGCACAGCAAAACTCTATGCAAAAATAAATGTAACGGTCTAAATAAACATAATGCAGTGGAATAAGTAAATAACGCAAGAGTCAGTATGAGTTTACCCACAAACAATACTGTGGCCCACCCTAGTCTTTTCCCTAATGGTACCATAGGTAGGTGGTGCACATTGTTGGGGCCCAGAATAATCGTAATCCACTTTGTTAGTAATATGCTGGGATGTTCCAGGGATCAGAGAAGTCATAGACTGCTGCTTTAGTAACCAGTGTCAGAATGCCTTGTTGTAAAACCAATTGGAGAGGTCTCAGCTTACCACTCCACAGTCTGCAATCAGATTTTGTCCAGGAAGGGGAGAAGCTGCTCCACTGGGATTCCTTCTTTCTGCAGAACAATCACTGCCAGGAACAGTTCTGTGCTTTGATCTGGATACAGAGTCTGCTGGGAGCCTTTATGCAGGATGCTTCAGCACTGGACACAATACCACAAATCTCAGCCACCATCATCTTCCAGCTTCCTCTCTCTTGCTTCCTCTCTTGCAGCCCTGCATCCACACACAAAACCATAGAGCCACACAGTCTTGAATCTAAGAGCAAACAGAAGGTCGCCATCTGCTGGTTACTACATAGAAACTGCAGGGTAGTAGAATTACTGTACTCCAGGGGTTACATGTTCCCCTTTGAAAATAACTTGCCTTCCACTAGCAAGTCCTGGACAGGAAGCGATCAAAAACCAAACCGTATAAAACATTTATAAAAGCCTACAACAACAGTGCTAGCTAATACAATGACATCCTAGCTGGCCAACTACGCTAAAACAGAGAATGATTTTCATTAACGATTTCAGCTAGCGCATGGAGAAAGGAGGTAATTTTACATGATGCCTGTGTCACTGGAGCATAGCTAGGTTCTCGTATATGATCATAAACCAAGGCTGTAGGAGGCTGCCGTACCCTGGTGCTGTGTCTTGGAAGTCATTGGGGAAGAGCACTTTCTGACCGTGCCTGGGAAGCTTCGGCTCCTGCCCTGTAGTTGGGGAGGTCACCAGTGGCTTGAGGCCCTGGCTCTCCCATAGATCGAGAGTCTCTGACGGTGGTCCCAGGCACAAAGCACAGGCTTTCTGGGTTCAAAGATGGAGGACTGTTTGACATAAGAGGGGTTTTAACTCTCTGAGGTGCCACAGGGGTAGGAGACAAATTCTGTGTTCTCTCAGTATGGGGAGACCACCACTGATCAGCAGCTGTGGGAGTCTCTGAGGTCTCCTCTGTCCCATTTTCAGGACTCGCTGCTGTGCTTTCCTCCAATTCACTACTACGCTCTTCCTCATCATCTGTATAGGCTACCAGTAGTAGATGGTTCCTATGCCAAGCCTTTATCCGTCCTTCAGGCCCTTTTATGTTGTACACTGGCAGTCCTTTTAGCTTAGACACAACTTCGAACAGGGTATCCTTCCATCTGTCTGCTAATTTGTGTTTTCCAAGCAACCCTAGATTCCGCAGTAGAACCTTATCGCCTGCTTGGATTTCCCGATACTTGACTTTGGTATCGTATCTTCTCTTGTTCCGCTCCTCCATTCTTGTCGTAGCTTGAGTAGCCAACTCATAGGCCCTGTGGAGGTTTTGCTTGAGGGTCCTCACATAATGGGAGTGTGAGCTCCATCCGGACATCTATTGGTAGTCTAGCTTCCCTTCCAAACATCAGGAAGTAGGGTGAAAATCCTGTAGACTCATTTCTTGTGCAATTATATGCGTGGACCATGGTTTCCACGTGCTTACTCCAAGACCGCTTCTCCACTGTTTTCAGAGTCCCAAGCATATCTAGGAGGGTCCTATTAAAACGCTCAGGCTGAGCATCACCCTCTGGGTGGTAGGGTGTTGTTCTGGACTTCTGAACCTGCAACATATCCAGCAGCTCTTTGATCAACTTGCTCTCAAAGTCTCTACCTTGATCAGAATGTATTCGATTGGGTAGACCGTAGTGCATGAAATACTTCTGCACAGGACTTTAGCTACGGTCACAGCCTTCTGGTCTTTAGTAGGAAAGGCCTGAGCGTATCTGGTAAAATGATCTGTAACCACTAGAACATTCCAATTCCAGTAGTATCATTCTCAATACATAGATAGTCCATGCACACAAGATCCAGGGGCCCTGTGCTTTTAAGGTGGCCCATAGGGGCAGCTCTCACAGGTAGGGTCTTTCTCTGAATACATCTTCTGCAGGTTTTCACATAATGTTCAACACATTCCCTCATACGAGGCCAATAGAACCGGTCTTGTATCAGTCCGTAGGTTTTGTCAACTCCAAGATGACCATGTTGATCATGGAGAGCTCTCATGACTATTCCCCGGTATCTATGAGGTAGTACCAGCTGTTTTCGACCTGGGTGGTCGTGGTATTTCAAAATTCTATAAAGGATCCCATCTTCCAGATGTAGTTTACTCCACTCTCTCCGGTACACGTCTCTTTGTCCTATCGGAAGGGAGCTCAGCAATTTAGGATTCTTAACTCTCATCGCCTTGAGGACTGTCCCTATATACCAATCCTGTGATTGGGCTTTCTTTTTTTCTTCATTTGTTATTTGAGACCAATGTTGAAGGATGACTGGAGCACAAAATATCTCTGGTACTGCTTCTGAGGAGTAACTGATGGATTCTATTCCTCTAAGGTCAGAGAACTCCTCCTGTTTCTCGGCCACTACATAGGTGTGGCAAAAAGCCCCTACCCCTGGCCCAGGAATTTCTTCCCATTCTTCCTTTTCTTCATGAGGAACCAGTCCAGGTCTGCGAGACAGAGCATCTGCACTGACATTCTTGGGGCCTGGCTTGTATTTAAGGCTGAAATTATAGCTCGATAATGCTGCCAGCCACCTGTGTCCTGTGGCATCTAGCTTAGCCGTAGTTTGAATATATGTAAGTGGATTATTATCTGTCCTTACTTCAAATGTTGTACCATATAAATAGTTATGCAATTTGTCTACAATTGCCCACTTAAGAGCCAAGAATTCTAGCATGTGGACTGGATAGTTTTTCTCTGCACCAGTTAGACTTCTGCTTATGTATGCCACGGGTCTTAACCCTTCTGGGTAGCTTTGATGTAATACACCCCCTAGGGCCTCCATACTGGCATCGACATGGACCACATACTGCTTCTCGGGGTCTGCATACGCCAAGACTGGGGCTTCTGTAAGTCTTTCTTTCAAGGTTAAAAAGGCTTCTTCACATCCTGAAGTCCATTTGTTTCCGAAGGAGTCTTTAGGACTGGGTACCTTAGCACCTTCTATATCAGAGGTAACCTTTAACAAATTATGTAACTCTCGAGCAATCTTCGAGTAGTCCTTCACGAACCTTCGGTAATAACCACAGAACCTTAGGAATGAACGTAGCTCACTGATGGTATCTGGCCTAGGCCAATTCACCACTGCTTCAATTTTGGCCGGGTCCGTTGCTACTCCTTCTGCAGAAACGATATGACCTATATATGTGACAGAGTCCCGTGCAAATCGACATTTGTCTAATGATAATTTCAGACCCTCTGCTTGGAGTCGATCCAGCACTTTCAGTAATCGCTGTTCGTGTTCTTCCGGGGTCCTTCCAAACACTATGAGATCATCCAGATACACTAGGCACTCCTTGGGATTCATATCCCCCACAGTCTTTTCCATTAGCCTTTGGAATGTGGCAGGAGCTCCTGTGATTCCTTGAGGCATCCTAGTAAACTCATAAACCCCAAAGGGCAAATGAAGGCTGTCTTTTCCTGATCCTCCTCATTCAGTGGAACTTGATAATACCCAGATCTCAAGTCAAGAACACTAAACCACTGGCTTCCAGAAAGGGCATTTAACAGATCTTCTATCCGTGGTAGTGTGTACTGATCTGGCACTGTTCTCTTATTCAGAGTGCGATAGTCTATGCAGAAACGGGTTTCGGAATTTCGGAATTTTCCCGAAATTTCCCGATTCGTGTTTTCGGATGCGGCCGAATTTCCGAAACTTTTTAGATCCGAAAATGGCAGATCCGAAAAGTTTTCGGAGCCGAAACGAAATATTTTCGGAATTTTTGAATGGACTTGAAATGTGTCAAATCGAAATTTATTGCTTTGATACGAGGAGAACAGACGTTCCGAAAAAACGAAAATTTCCGAACTTACGAAAAGTCGATACAAAAAACAAGCCAAGTGATACGAAAAATGGTCGAAATTCCGAAAACATGTACAATTCCGAAAAACGAAAATTTCCGAAATCACAAAAAGTCGATACAAAAAACGAGCCAAGTGATACGAAAAATGGCCGAAATTCCGAAAACATGTACAATTCCGCAAAACGAAAATTTCCGAAATCACGAAAAGTCGATACAAAAAACGAGCTAAGTGACACGAAAATACGAAAAATGGTCGATATTCCGAAAAAAAAGTACACGAAAAACGAAATGAGTCGAACCGAAACAGAAATCGGTCGAAACGAGCCGAATCAAAAAGTTTAAAAATCCGAAAAATCGAACCGAATCGAACCGAAAAAAAAATCGGTGCACAAGCCTAATGCAGAGCCGAACTGTGCCATTCTTTTTCCTAACTATCACTAGGGGTGAGGCATATGGGCTTCTGGACTCTTTAATAATACCAGATTCTTCCATCCATTGTAATATATCACGGGCATCCTCCACATCTCGCGGGGGTATTCTCCTTGATCTCTCCCTGAAAGGAGTTGAGTTAGAAAGTCTAATAGCATGTGTGGTACTTCTTGCGCATCCCACATCCAATTCTTCCCTGGAGAAAACTTTCTCTCTTGTAATTAGTTTGGATCGGAGTCTATCTTTCCATTCTTGTGGTAAAGGAGAATCTTCCAGATCAAAATCTATACATCCTTCAAGGTTACTCCCCAGTTCTGCTTTCATGGACATTACTGAAGATACCTGCTCTATCAAGTGAATTACGCCAATCTTCTGGTGACGATCAATTCTGACCTCGGTAGGTGTGAAATTCTTTATCATTATGGGGAAATCTTTACACCAGTGATTCCGCCAATCTTTCACTTCAGGTATGAGGGTCCATCCATTTTTCGTATCCTCCTCAGTCAAGGACTCAACTAGGTATTGCCTGGTTCCTCCTGATATTTCATGATGCATAGAAGCTATGGCTCGTAGAGTCTTGGTTTCTCCAGGCTTCAGAAATACAGACTCTTTTCCTGAGTAATAGCATGACCCAGGTTTAGCTTGTAGGGCTAGTCGACGACACTCCTTTCCTAAAACAGGGCTGACCTCCATTAGTCGTGCTAGAGATACATCTCCCACTTCAGAAAGATAGGTCCTGAACATGTCCTGCACAATTCTTGCATTGGTACCCAGAATAATTAGAGCACATGGTTTTCTTTCCACTGGGCATATATGGTAAGAGCTTCCAATTCCATAGGACAGATCATTCCTGTGTTTAATTGTGGGATGGTTACAGTAACCCTTATGCATCACTGTACAGATTGGGCCTGAGATCCCACTCCCCACAACTGCAACTCTCCCGCAGGCTCCAGAGGAATATGGCTTAAATGATCATCATAGAAGTCTCTATAAATGATGGTGACCTGAGATCCAGTATCTAGCAAGGCAGATGCGTAAATACCCTCTATTTGCAGGTGTATGATTGATTTGGGCCCGTACTTGGCTCCCACAGATATATGATCTTTCTTACTTTTCTTAGAAACACTGGAAGCGGAGGCCTTCTCTAGTCCAATAGCTAGCACTTCGACATCTGTCTCTGATGAATTGGTGGGACACTCCCGCTTGAAGTGCCCTAATTTTCTACATTTAAAACAGCTTCCTTGGGGGGACGAATCCTCCAGTAACAATCTTCTCATTGTCCCCATGTAGAGTTGTCTACGAGGAGAAGAATCTGTCCTTTTTGCCACTGGCTTGGACAATAATTCTAGTTCAGCTATCTTCTTTTTAAGAATTGCCAGATCCATATCCTCTTTCTCTGCTGCTTTAAATGTATTCCCTTTGCGTAAAGGAGATGAGGACATTTGATCCTCCAATCTTTTTGCTTTGTTGATCAGTGTGGAATAGGAAAAAAACTTGATCATCCAGCTTAACTCTTAACATAATCATTACTGGGTCATTGGTAAGGCCTCCCCTCTGAATTGGCTTGGATAGTCGTGTATCCAACTCAGATGCCGTGACTGCTCCTTTTTTAAATAGTTTTCCTAGTAGCCGTTGTAATCGATTAATATAGTCAGAAGAGTTTTCATGCTCCTTCTGCTTGGTGGCTAGGAACTTGACTAACAGATCATCAGAGTCCTGCGATTTGTCATAAGCATCTTGCAAAGCTTGAATGTAATCCTGTGCAGTAGTTTGTGCATTCACTCCCTTGTAAAGCCTTATTATTTCTGTAGCTGGGGATCGGAGACTCTCCATTAACCGTTGTTTCTTTATAATATCAGTACAAGACCATTCTGCCACTAATTGTAAAGCATTATTCGTCCAGGCTTCAAAGGTTTCTTCTCCTACAGGCACAGGCTGGTTACCAGAAAACACCTTCAGCTTGCGGTAGCTGTGCGTGTGTGTAGCCGTTACTATGGCCTCTGAGAGTTTTTGTAGTATTTCGGCCATGTTACTTTCCCCTGAATTTGTGATACTCAAGAAGGGGCTGTCTGGCTGTGGCGATATTGGAGATGAGACCACTACAAGACCTGTGGTCTTAGGGTTGATTTCCTCTTGCTCTTTGGAAAATTGTACAGTCTGTTTTGGAATGGCTCCAACTTCGAATGGTGTAACCGGTAATCTCCAGGTAGTATTCTCTAACATAGGGGTCCGAGGCTGGGAATGGCTTGATAAATCAAAATCCCTCAGGTTTATACTGAGGGGTTGCTGTGGAGTATGCCCCTCCTCTTTGTCCAAAAGAGCGTACACTAAGGGGCATCCTTCGGGTGCTGCTCCAAGAAGGTGTAGGCTTGGGGCCCTCTAGCGGCCTCTCAAATCTGTATGGGCATATATTAACATATAAGTTTGACCATTTAAAACCTGCAAGATATCCCTGATGGTAACAATCTCTATTCCCAGTAAAATCTCCAAACACTTGGTGACATGCTTCAGCTCGCTGTAGGGAGGTACTTAACATATCATCACTGCATGGTATAACGGTATCTTCTGTTGCTGGGCCCATTCTGTCGCAAATAAGAACCTGGGCCGTGGGATTAATATATCCTTGTTGGTTGTACCCCAATTCATCTCAGCAGTGCCTCCATTTGTAACGGGTTTTTGCGTAGACCCACAAATACCCCTGTGGTCCTTTACCTCAGTTACCTTCAAGCTCTCTGCAAGCCGATCCTGAGCCTCCGCTACCTGGGAGTTGGGGTACATGACTGCGGCAGTGCCTCCACCCAACTGGACATCCAGGCTTTGGGTGTGAGATCCAGTTGGGAACATATTTAAACAAGCAATAAATCAACACAGAGCTTCTTTTATAGAACTTTGTATTGCACAGCAAAACTCTATGCAAAAATAAATGTAACGGTCTAAATAAACATAATGCAGTGGAATAAGTAAATAACGCAAGAGTCAGTATGAGTTTACCCACAAACAATACTGCGGCCCACCCTAGTCTTTTCCCTAATGGTACCATAGGTAGGTGGTGCACATTGTTGGGGCCCAGAATAATTGTAATCCACTTTGTTAGTAATATGCTGGGATGTTCCAGGGATCAGAGAAGTCATAGACTGCTGCTTTAGTAACCAGTGTCAGAATGCCTTGTTGTAAAACCAATTGGAGAGGTCTCAGCTTACCACTCCACAGTCTGCAATCAGATTTTGTGCAGGAAGGGGAGAAGCTGCTCCACTGGGATTCCTTCTTTCTGCAGAACAATCACTGCCAGGAACAGTTCTGTGCTTTGATCTGGATACAGAGTCTGCTGGCAGCCTTTATGCAGGATGCTTCAGCACTGGACACAATACCACAAATCTTAGCCACCATCATCTCCCAGCTTCCTCTCTTGCAGCCCTGCCTCCACTCACAAAACCATAGAGCCACACAGTCTTGAATCTCAGAGCAATCTGCTGGTTACTACATAGAAACTGCAGGGTAGTAGAACTACTGTACTCCAGGGGTTACATATTTATGTAAAAATAAAATAACAAAATATTATTTGGTTTACAATTATAAAGTGCACAGTGATGCTGCGCTAACTCACCTTCTCATTTGCATGCATTGTCTCATCGACACCCTAGACTGTGGCGCTGCAGTGAGGAGAGACAGGGGGACTTTGGAACCTGCATCTCTGAATTGTACAGCGCACAAGGTTAAATGAGGTGTCATTGGAAAGATCAGAGTCTGGTCTTTACAATGATACCAAACATGACCATGTAATGTGTTCAAGTAAAAAACTGAAAAAAAGTAAATGCAAAATGTATTTTTTTCTCTGTTTTACGGCAGAGGCAATATATGCTTTTACACTAACTCAACTAAGGCAACAAATTCTGCTCCTTCTTTTGATTTGAGTGCAGAGAGAAACTGATTTTCAGTTTTAAAAATTTTTAATTTTTTTTTTCTAGTTTGCCCCAAGACGAAAATTTAAAAACTCATTTTGGAATGTTTCCTTTTTTTTGTTATGTTTGGGGAATTAAAGGAGGGGGTAGGGGTGCTCCACATTACTGTACCTACAGGCTCCTGAGATGCAAATCCAGCCCTGCCTCTAGATACGTATTGACTACAACTCCAGGAATTTTTTTAATCCAATAGATGGCCAAGGAATGATGGGAGTTGTAGTTCAGAAACATCTGGGAGGCCGTGAGTTTGACAGCCCTGTAGAAAGGAAGGCTTGCGTTTACCTGCATGATGTCACGGTTTGCACACATAGTGACAGATAAGGGGCTCGTGCTTCTTTATGAACCTTTTTTTTGTTTTTCTTGTATAACTTTTTCACTGGAGCGTCACTGATTCTGGTGAGACGGTATGAGGACTGACAGGAATTACCTGTTGGTCTGGATTGTTTGATCATCCACAGAGAGTCACGACAGCCAAGAGAGACCTCGTGGAACACACACAAAAATGTGGAACAGCCGCATTAGTGAAATGACGTGACGGTGGAGGATTTTACTGCTCGTTCTTTTCTAATATTGTAATTTTTAAGATGCCCATTATCAAATATTTGAATTATTAAAGCTCGCCGCTCCATCGGGAGATTAGACTCGTGAGGGGCTCAGGGATCGAATAATGATCGTGCAGGGACAGAATAATATAGAGGCTACTGGGGCTGCAGCTCCAGGCCCTAAAATAAGCCCAAGGGAAAATATAACTATTTCAGCACCAATTCTAGCCAACAGAAAGAGATCAAGCGATGGACCAGTGACACAGTGTGTGTGTGTGTGTTAGGAACAATGGGATAGGAACACAATGGAAAGTGAGAAGAATGGGGCATAGCGGAGCTGAGTGAGATGCGGCAGAAGCTCATTAGGGCCAGTACCACCAAAAAATGTAATGTCCTTATTGTGTTTATGTGATGCTGCTGATATCTTACATGTGTTTGTTTTTCTCTTGTTTGTTTAGTTAAGAAAATATTTTCCTCTATATGTGTCACTGGGTGCATCCATTGTGTGATATTTTCCTCTATATGTGTCACTGGGTGCATCCATTGTGTGATATTTTCCTCTATGTGTGTCACTGGGTGCATCCATTGTGTGATATTTTCCTCTATATGTTTCACTGGGCGCATCCATTGTGTGATATTTTCCTCTATATGTGTCACTGTGCGCATCCATTGTGTGATATTTTCCTCTATGTGTGTCACTGGGTGCATCCATTGTGTGATATTTTCCTCTATGTGTGTCACCGGGTGCATCCATTGTGTGATATTTTCTTCTATGTGTGTCACTGGGTGCATCCATTGTGTGATATTTTCCTCTATATGTGCCACTGGGTGCATCCATTGTGTGATATTTTCCTCTATATGTGTCACTGGGTGCATCCATTGTGTGATATTTTCTCTATATGTTTCACTGGGCGCATCCATTGTGTGATATTTTCCTCTATATGTGTCACTGGGTGCATCCATTGTGTGATATTTCCTCTATATGTGTCACTGGCTGCATCCATTGTGTGATATTTTCCTCTATATATTTGTCACTGGGTTCATCCATTGTGTGATATTTTCCTCTATATGTGTCACTGGGTGCATCCATTGTGTGATATTTTCCTCTATAGGTGTCACTGGGTGCATCCATTGTGTGATATTTCCTCTATATGTGTCACTGGCTGCATCCATTGTGTGATATTTCCTCTATATATTTGTCACTGGGTTCATCCATTGTGTGATATTTCCTCTATATGTGTCACTGGGCGCATCCATTGTGTGATATTTTCCTCTATATGTGTCACTGGGTGCATCCATTGTGTGATATTTTCCTCTATATGTGTCACTGAGTGCATCCATTGTGTGATATTTCCCTCTATATGTGTCACTGGATGCATCCATTGTGTGATATTTTCCTCTATATGAGTCACTGGGCGCTAGTGATGAGCCGAACACAATTTCAAAAGTTCGAGTTCGAACTCGAACCGAACTCAATGCAAGTCAATGGGAGTCAAAAGTTCGATTTTTAGAGTGCCCTGCAAGAGGGCATATATGCAAGATATTTGCCATAAAAGGTGTATGGGGGTCCAGGTAGTGCCCTGGGGGACAGGAAACAAGGACAAAAAGTTAAAAAAATACGTCTTTAAAGGAACAGTGAGTTTTCCATAAAATAAGGGTTAAAAATAAAAATGAAAAATTTGTTCAAATATAGTGCCTAGGAGGTCCCCATAACCTGCCCGTGAAGTGGCGGATTTCTAGGATGTATAGAAACATTGCCATCAGAGACCCACACACGACACCTAGCCACCCTTAAGGGGTTAAAATGCACAGGGACTGGCTACTATCCTGTTAGATGAGGGAATGTATTATATGTATAAAGCAAGGTATATATTACAATGGATAGTCAGAGACTCTAGGGACTCAGCTTGTACGCTTTATGATAGGCATTTCTAACACAATAATAATTGTATGCTCACATAGGCCCTTCGAGAGAGGTACATGACATACAAATACTGGAATATTACGATTAAATCTAAGGAGTGTGATAAAGATTTTATTAAGCCCTTGATGACAAATGACGTAACATCTACATCATTAATGATTGGCTTTACAGAGCCCTGGTCCTTAAGGGGTTAAACAGCATATCAGAGAGGATCATATAGTAGAAATGAACACTTCTTAGAATTCAAAACAAGCACAGTGTATTTTCATACATGTGCAGGAGCCCCCACCCAGTGAGGAGCCCCCACCCAGTCTGCAAGCAATGTATCAAATTCTAATTGCTAATTAGAAGCACATGTTATTTCCAACCACTAAATAAACACCTGTTGTTTACGCCGTTTTGAGAGCACAGGTCATTTAGAAGTGAGAATATTTGCACCTAGACAATGACATTAGGTAGTTTTTTAATTCAATATCTAATAAACCGTTGCTTATAATAGTCTGCAGTAAAGAGTCTCTTTATTTCTAGATTATTTTTTTTAAAGCATTTTTCATACTTTTTTTTTTACTTTTTTCGAACTCGAACACGCCAAAAAGTTCGAAGTTCGCGAACTTGCGAACAGCCAAAGTTCGAATCGAACTCTGAACTGACCGAACCGAGCAGCTCATCCCTACTGGGCGCATCCATTGTGTGATATTTTCCTCTGTATGTGTCACTGGGCACATCCATTGTGTGATATTTTCCTCTATATGTGTCACTGGGTGCATCCATTGTGCAATATTTTCCTCTATATGTGTCACTGGGTGCATCCATTGTGTGATATTTTCCTCTATATGTGTCACTGGGTGCATCCATTGTGTGATATTTTCCTCTATATGTGTCACTGTCACTGTCATCCATTGTGTGATATTTTCCTCTATATGTGTCACTATATGTGTCACTGGGCGCATCCATTGTGTGATATTTTCCTCTATATGTGTCACTGGGCGCATCCATTGTGTGATATTTTCCTCTATATGTGTCACTGGGCGCATCCATTGTGTGATATTTTCCTCTATATGAGTCACTGGGTGCATCCATTGTGTGATATTTTCCTCTATGTGTCACTGGGTGCATCCATTGTGTGATATTTTCCTCTATATGTGTCACTGGGTGCATCCATTGTGTGATATTTTCCTCTATATATGTCACTGGGTGCATCCATTGTGTGATATTTTCCTCTATATGCGTCACTGGGCGCATCCATTTTGTGATATTTTCCTCTATATGTGTCACTGGGCGCATCCATTGTGGGATATTTTCCTCTAGGTGTCACTGGGCGCATCCATTGTGTGATATTTTCCTCTATATGTGTCACTGGGCGCATCCATTGTGTGATATTTTCCTCTATGTGTGTCACTGGGCGCATCCTTTGTGTGATATATTCCTCTATATGTGTCACTGGGTGCATCCATTGTGTGATATTTTGTGTAGTATCTTTCCATCACTTGCTCCTCACTGTGTGGATTTGGCCATAGAATGGAGTGAATGGGTCAGCCACTGACTCACATCATTGTATTGTGTGGGACCTATTCAAAGGACATCACCAGGGGGTAGATTAGAAGTCTTTTAAGCTCCCTGATTTATCTCATTCAGCTGCCAGCTCTTATCTCAGGTAGCCTGGAAAACACAATATACCCCCTGCTGCTTTATCTAAATATTCCCTCCTCCACCTCATTAACTGTTAAATACTGTATAGGATAAACCACAGCAGTAAAGTAAAACTTTTGCATAGATTTTGGTAAATGTTGCATCATGGGAAAAATCCACAAAATGGAAACAGGAGAAAAAAATAATTTTTACATGCAATAACTTCAAACAGAAAAAAAACAGCAGCGTGTGTTTTATAATATAATTTTCGGATCACTTTGGTTTACGAATCCGATAATTTCGGCTTGGATCCGATTCATTTATCGGATCGGATCCGATTTATTATCGGATTGGATCCATTTCATTATTGGATCAGATCTGACTCATTATCATTATAGAAACCCTGTTTGCAAAAAACTATTGGGAAACCTAAAATTTCACCAAAAAAATCCTGAAAAATAATATAAACAAAATAAACAAAATGCCTTTTTTTCTGCAAGTGAAAAAAATATACAGTTTTAGATTAGAAATATTTACTAAAAACGGGGATTTTTTAACATTAAAACCTATAAGCAAATCCTATAAATTGCAATGTTAAAAAAAATCCCTGTTTTTTTTTCACTTTAAAATCTCATTTCGTTTATTGTTTCAGATCATTTTAAAATCGTTTGATATTGTTTTGGATCATTTTAAAATCTTTTGATATAGTTTCGGATCACTTTCGAATCGTTTGATATAGTTTCGGATCGTTTTTGAATCATTTGATATCGTTTTGGATCATTTTCAAATCATTTGATATCGTTTCGGATCGTTTTCAAATAGTTTGATATAATTTCGGATCATTTTCAAATCGCTTGATATCGTTTTGGATCATTTTTGAATCGTTTGATATAATTTTGGATCAATTTCGAATCATATGATATCGCCTCGGATCATTTTAAAATCGTTTGTTATCATTTTGGATAATTTTCAAATCGTTTGATTTTGTTTCGGATGGTTTTCAATTCATTTGATATCGTTTTGGATCATTTTCAAATTGCTTGATATTGTATTGGATCGTTTTCAAATAGTTTGATATAGTTTCGGATCGTTTTCAATCCGTTTGATATAATTTCGGATCAATTTCGAATCATTTGATATAACTTCGGATCATTTTCAAATCATTTGATATAGTTTCGGATCGTTTTCAATTCGTTTGATATCGTTTTCGATCATTTTCGAATAGATTCATATCATTTTGGATAGTTTTCAAATAGTTTGATATAATTTCGGATCATGTTCAAATCGTTTGATATCGTTTTGGATCGTTTTCAATTAGTTTGATATAATTTTGGATCATTTTCAAATCGCTTGATATCGTTTTGGATCATTTTTGAATCGTTTGATATAATTTTGGATCAATTTCGAATCATATGATATCGCTTCGGATCATTTTAAAATCGTTTGTTATCATTTTGGATAATTTTCAAATCGTTTGATTTTGTTTCGGATGGTTTTCAATTCATTTGATATCATTTCGGATCAATTTCGAATAACTTCGGATCATTTTCAAATAATTTTATATAGTTTCGGATCGTTTTCAATTCGTTTGATATCGTTTTCGATCATTTTCGAATAGATTCATATCATTTTGGATAGTTTTCAAATAGTTTGATATAATTTCGGATCATGTTCAAATCGTTTGATATCGTTTTGGATCGTTTTCAATTAGTTTGATATAATTTTGGATCATTTTCAAATCGCTTGATATCGTTTTGGATCATTTTTGAATCGTTTGATATAATTTTGGATCAATTTCGAATCATATGATATCGCTTCGGATCATTTTAAAATCGTTTGTTATCATTTTGGATAATTTTCAAATCGTTTGATTTTGTTTCGGATGGTTTTCAATTCATTTGATATCATTTCGGATCAATTTCGAATAACTTCGGATCATTTTCAAATAATTTTATATAGTTTCGGATCGTTTTCAATTCGTTTGATATCGTTTTCGATCATTTTCGAATAGATTCATATCATTTTGGATAGTTTTCAATTCATTCGATATCGTTTTGGATCATTTTTCGGAATATCGAAAGGCCGATGTTCCGTTTTTCGGAAATGATAAAAAAATAACGAAAATATAACTCTCGTACAAAAACAAAATTTTGACGATACGAAATGCACATGTCTACATCTGGTTACAGCTAGTGAGGTTCTAGCTGCTAGTCAGGGGGATACAATGTTACTGTTTCCCAGCAAGTTATAGCAGAGTTTCAGTATCTTTATTTTTTTCCCACGTAAAGTACTTGTAATGAGTAATAATCTCTCCTCGCTTTCCGCACACACAGATTGAAGCATTTAAGGAGATTTCATCGCAGCTGATAAGCAGATTTTCCATTGTGCGCTTCCAGTAAACCAGCGGGCGCAGGCTTCCCTGAGCTGCAACTCATCTCTTTCAGCGGCGACAGGTATGATAAGCAGATACCACCGTGGTGTATATATATATAATACACAATAAATCAGCAGGATTTCTATAAGCTGCAGCGGTTGAAGACAATGAACGAGATCCCCCAAGTATCCTAAAAAAGAGCCATGAATTCTCACCGGGAGGTCCCAGCTGTCAGTCACTGTAAGCTCGCGCTGAGAGTGCACGCAGGCTCGCGACTTGCAAACAGAAAACAGAAACCTCAAAATGCAATATTCAGTCGCTAAACGTATCGTATTATTCTTGTTACATCTATTTATTAAGCGCCAACACATATGACAGCGCTGTACAAAAGATGCAATGGGTACAATTCCACAATACATCAGAAAAGCAAGTCAGTATATCGCCAACATATATAGGAGGAACTGAGGGCCTATACCCGCGGGAGCTTACAATCTACGATTTTCTCACGGTCAAAAACATACATCAAGAAATCATCAGAACGATATGGAATCACAAGCAGAAGGCGTGTAAAAAAAAAAAAAAGCCCCCCCCTGAGAAATCCAAAAATGCTTTAAACTCACCATCCTGCATCTGCAGAGGCTCACGTGTGAACGAGCAATGTCAGTTACAGTTACAAGTATTTATGAAGCACCAACAAGTTCCGTAGCGCTGCACAATGGGAGAGACAGAATAACAAATATACATACACGTTACACACACACAGAACAGTTGGAGAGGACCCTGCTCGAGAGCTTGCAATCTAATTTTGTCACAGTAGGAAAAGCAGAAAACGCCCTGTGTCTGACTCTTCCAATCAAGATATAAAATATCAATCAAATGATTAAGGCAACATGGGGGGGGGCCAGAGTTTGACACTTCTGACTTATAGAGCAGGGCCGTCAACCTCACAGCCCCCCCAGATGTTGATGCCTTCAATACCCAGAATTCCTTCAATGCAATAAATCATGGCCAGGGAATGATGGGAGTTGTAGTTCAGTAACATCTGACGGGCCGGAGTTTGACAGCCCTGCTGCAGAGTCTGTAGGCAGATCTTAGCATTATCTAGTTAGTGCCCATTGCGATGCCCCCATAAGTCACTGTGAGGTTAGGCTTAGCAGATCACACTGACTCGCCAGCTTTCCTGTCGAGGCACCTCTGTTGATCTATGGCACATGCAGCTCTAAGTAAGCAATGCCCACCTCAACTCCTCCTGGTTTTATGCCATGAACACAACATTTTATACACCGCCAAAACAAAGTCACGCACTGTAACATTCGGTTGTGCCGTCTTTTGCTGTGATTGCGTCACGCATTCGCCGCGTCATCGTGTCGATAAGCTCATGTGATGTCACAGCATTTATTGGCGTCCAGAGTTGCATTAATTTGTGGCCAAGATCTTGTATTGATGATGGGAGAGTCGCAGCGCTGCGTAAAGTCTTCTCCAGCACATTATCCCAAAGATTAACCTCAATGGGGTCAAGGTCTGGACTGTCCGGCGGCCAATCCATGTGTGAAATGATGTCTCGTGCTCCCTCAACCACTCTTGCACAATTTGAGCCCGATGAATCCTGGCATTGCCATCTTGGAATATGCCCGCTGTGCCATCAGTGGAGAAAAACCCATTGATGGAAAAACCTGCTCATTCAGTATATTCAGGGAGTCACATGACCTCGTTTTATGCTGAAACATATTAATCACTTTAGTAATGATCCAATTTAAGGCGAGCTCCTATTGGCTTAGATACATCCAGGCGGGGATTATTTTTTTACCAGGCAGGGTACGTCATGTCTTAATGAGATACAACGTCTCTACTACCCTCAGTGGCAGTGATGACGAGGACGCCATGTTCTTGCTCATTTTTGGTCTTTCTCGGCTCCTTCCACTTCCTTGACTGGTCCTGTTCGGGAAACACATTCCCAAGCTGATCACAGGTTGACATACCGGCTCTTATACCAGCACATCAGGGAGCTGGAAGGTTTAGATCAGAGGTCACAAGCCCTGGCCCTCCAGATTTTTATTGCCAACAATTCCCAGAATTCTTTGAATGCAATACATGGCCACGGAATCATGGGAGGTGTAGTTCAGAAACAACTTGGGGGCGGGAGTTTGAGATCTGTAGATGGATTATCCTGCTCTCTGATGTCACTCAATCCTCAGCATTCAGGCTCTGCTGTTGATTGCTTGTCAGACGGGTTTGGTATGGACATTTTCCCGTAATTTTAGGGAAAAATACACTTTCTTTAGAGTTGCAATGATCCTTCCTGTCTGTCTGCCGTTTTCGTTATGACTAAGGCATAACCTGATGGATACATTGTTACTGACTCATGTTTTCCTGACATTTAAGTGCGGTCGCTTCAGGACGTTTTCCCACTCGAGATCAAATTCTGCATTTCACTGACCGGCTAAGTAAACCCGTGCCGCTGGAGAACGCCGCATCAGTCCGTGTCAGTTACTTAGAACTCATCCGCTGGAGATCCTTATCTCTTAGTTTGCAAAACCCGAGCCCACGTGTTCCATTATATTGACTTAACTAGACTTATCCGTGATCCCTCGCGAGGAAGAGCCCAGGAGAGCTTCTTCCATTTTCCAGGCCGGATTAAGGCCCCATCCCGATGCCAGGAATCTGAGGGTATGTTACACTGCATCAGCCGCCAGAAAACAAGCGATGATCGTCCTGAAAACAAAAGTAATAATAAATAAAAGCGAGAGGACCGCGATGCTCAGAATTACCCAATGCCCGACTTCCTTTATCTGCTCAGCCGAGACTTATTAACTTTAACGTGGGTAACTTGGCAGCGATTTAAGAGAGGAAAAGCCTTTATCATGCTCCTGTGTTAGCGTTTACACAGAGAAGACACGCTAAAAAAAGATACATTTATACAATTGAAGCACCATTTTCGCTGCTGTCCCCGTTTCCTTAAATATGCGGCTCATGAACACTCAAAAGCTCTCTTTGATAAACAGGAGTATGCAAATGTAGAAGTATATTTGTGTGTATTGCGAGGCCCTTGTTTGAGGGAGGCCTTGAGCGCCTGCCTTCTTTGTCTAATTATCAAATTATCTGCTGGCCTACAGGAACCTGAGCTCTGAACGCAGCATTGTCATCTAACATCACCCAAAAAACGCTACAAACCCTGCACACACCTAGCATGCAGACCCACCAGAACTACAGACCCATACACATCAAGTCCAGATCCAGACACAGCCTTGCTCCCCGCCTTGCCCATAATTAAAGGAACGCTCTACTCATCCTGACCACGTTATTGATTTAAAGGGATCAGGAGGATGTGAAAAGTGTCCACCCAGCTCTCCGTTCTGTTTTTTTTCACTGGAAGAAGTGGAGGAGTTTCCTCCACCACACCCAGCGTCACCAGCAGCTGGGATTTTTTAATTTCCTGGTTGTCGGTCACCAGATCGGTCACTAGTGATGTCACAGACAGAGAGCGGTGACCTCACCCTGTGAGACCAATCGTTGTAGCGAGCGTTCTCAGAGAGGCAGCCGATGGTTCACATCTGTGCATGCGTGTGCAGCTCCCATCCATCGCTCTGCCCAGGCGCTACGGAACTTGTGTTTGTAAAGTGTGCGAGTCCTGCAGAGCTGCGCAGTTTGAGGTTACTACGCTACGCAAGTTGTATAGGAGCACAAACTGCGCAGAAAAGCTTCAGGGAATTCCGTGTTTGGCAGTCTCTGAGCCGAAGAATAGGAGCAGCACGCGGCGAGGGTGAATATAATCACCTAAAAATAATAAAATAATCTGCAAGCAGGATATGCCCAATTATTTAACTCCTTACTGCCCCCGGACGTGCTATGTCGTCCTGGCGGCATGAGGGCTTTGTTGACGTAGGGCGTAAAGGTACGCCCCACAGTCTTCAATGGGGTTGCCTCAGCCCCTCCTCGCAGCCTACGTGCTCCTGCGTGTGCCGTGCGTCATTGGCTGCACCGGGTCGGCCTGAACTCAGGCCATCCCCCCGCAGCCAATGATGCACACCACACATCGGCTATAGGGCGGACTGCAATCTGTGGCTCGTGACAGCACCTGTCGGTGAGGTGTACCTGTACACCTCACTGGCGTTAAGAGCCACCCCCGACAGGCGAAGCCATCATTTAGGGATTAAGGACAAAAAAAGGAGTCACCTACTACGTCCAAACCTGGAGATAGGGAGCTCTTTGTACCATATTATTCCGGCACAAAAGGTGTCGTGGAGCTTGGACGGCCCTTTAAGACTCAGACGCTGTATTTCACAGCCCTGGGTCGTCTCTATACCAAACCAGAATCTGCTAAAACCCCTTCTGCAAACGGACCCCCTCCCCCTTAGATACGGTCGCTCTTCCTGTAAATACTTTCTCTCTTAGGTTTTCATGCTTTTTACCGCTTGTCAAACTTTCCCCTTGAGTCAGGTTTGTCTCATTCGATCCCTGCGCTTTATTATATGTGTTTATACAACAAATCCGTACGTATAAAATAATAATCTGTAACGCCGGAGCCGCGTTCCAATCAGATAATGTCTGACCACTCTTTTCCATGAAGAAGGGGATTAAGTCATGTGAAATCGCACGGAATTATAACCACATGGACTCCGTCCGCTCCCTCCGAGGTGCATAATGATGGATCAAACGAGGAGCCGCTACCAGGGGTCACCGTGTCAAACCGGAGGAACCAGCAGTCCTACAATATATATATATATGTCTGTTATAGGTGATTTGTAGATATGGGTTGACACTCTTTTGTACGGCACAAAATTACATCAGAACAATGAATGTAATTATTGCTGAAAAGTAAGCGGCCTCCAGCGTCTTCAACAGCCGAACGAAACGTCAAAGATCAAGAAAAACCACAGTGTCATTAACTTTTAACCCCTGCTGACCCACACACTGTTTTTTGTTGTTTTCTTGGTCATAGAGAGACAGATTACAACGGGCCTGTTAATTGCCAGCCGCGAAGAGGAAAAAGCTAGCAGTAATAGCGCATGGCATCAGAATGCAGGAGATTGACACGGAGTGTCTGTAGGAAAACAGGCACAGAATGTAGTACAAGCTGTTGGTGCCATCTTTAATTTACTGCAGCCACAGCAGCCCAGCTCCTCCTTCTCCCAGCACCAAACCCCGCCCCCTCTACAGGAAGCACATGCAGGGGGATCACAAGTGAATCTCAGCAAACACATTGATGTTTAAATGACAGGAGTAAAATATTTTACTGATTTCAATATTGCATATACAGTCAGGTCCATGATTATTGGGACATGGACACAATTCTAACATCTTTGGCTCTATACACCACCACAATGGAGTTGGAATGAAACAAACACAATGTGCTTTAACTGCAGACTGTCAGCTTTAATTTGAGGGTATGTACATCCAACTCAGGTGAACGGTGTAGGACTTACAGCAGTTTGCAGATGTGCCTCCACTTGTTAAGGGACCAAAGGTAATGGGACAGAATAATAATCATAAATCAAACTTTCCCTTCTTAATACTTGGTTGCAAATCCTTTGCAGTCAATCACAGCCTGAAGTCTGGAACGCATAGACATCACCAGACACTGGGTTTCATCCCTGGTGATGCTCTGCCAGGCCTCTACTGCAACTGTCTTCAGTTCCTGCTTGTTCTTGGGGCATTTTCCCTTCAGTTTTGTCTTCAGCAAGTGAAATGCATGCTCAATGGGATTCAGGTCAGGTGATTGACTTGGCAATTGCATAACATTCCACTTCTGTCCCTTCAAAAACTCTTTGGTTGCTTTTGCAGTATGCTTTGGGTCATTGTCCATCTGCACTGTGAAGAGCCGTCCAATGAGTTCTGCAGCATTTGGCTGAATGTGAGCAGATAATATTGGCCGAAACACTTCAGAATTCATCCTGCTGCTTTTGTCAGCAGTCACATCATCAATAAATACAAGAGAACCAGTTCCATTGGCAGCCATACATGCCCACGCCATGACACTACCACCACCATGCTTCACTGATGAGGTGGTATGCTTAGGATCATGAGCAGTTCCTTTCCTTCTCCATACTCTTCTCTTCCCATCATTCTGGTACAAGTTGATCTTGGTCTCATCTGTCCATAGGATCTTGTTCCAGAACTGTGAAGGCTTTGTTAGGTGTTGTTTGGCAAACTCTAATCTGGCCTTCCTGTTTTTGAGGCTCACCAATGGTTTACATCTTGTGGTGAACCCTCTGTATTCACTCTGGTGAAGTCTTCTCTTGATTCTTGACTTTGACACACATACACCTACCTCCTGGAGAGTGTTCTTGATCTGGCCAACTGCTGTGAAGGGTGTTTTCTTCACCAGGGAAAGAATTCTTCGGTCATCCACGACAGTTGTTTTCCGTGGTCTCCCGGGTTTTTGGTGTTGCTGAGCTCACCGGTGCATTCCTTCTTTTTGAGAATGTTCCAAACAGTTGTTTTGGCCACGCCTAATGTTCTTGCTATCTCTCTGATGGGTTTGTTGTGTTTCTTCAGCCTAATGATGGCTTGCTTCACTGATAGTGACAGCTCTTTGGATCTCATCTTGAGAGTTGACAGCAACAGATTCCAAATGCAAATAGTACACTTGAAATAAACTCTGGGCCTTTTATCTGCACATTGTAATTGGGGTAATGAGGGAATATCACACACCTGGCCATGGAACAGCTGAGAAGCCAATTGTCCCATTACCTTTGGTCCCTTAACAAGTGGGAGGCACATCTGCAAACTGCTGTAAGTCCTACACCATCACCTGAGTTGGATGTACATACCCTCAAATTAAAGCTGACAGTCTGCAGTTAAAGCACATTGTGTTTGTTTCATTCCAACTCCATTGTGGTGGTGTATAGAGCCAAAGATGTTAGAATTGTGTCCATGTTCCAATATTTCTGGACCTGACTGTATATATAGACAGGGGACATCACACTTAGCGGGTGTGATGGACCGCCTGCTACCCCGGCTAGGTAGCTCCGCCAGAAGTCCACTTTATTAGCACTGGAGTACAAAAAAATAGCGATTGTATCGGAGTTTACCCCAAGTATCAGGGAACACTGATTTTGGAGTAAGACGGAACGGAGTAAGACGGAACTGCTTTACTGGAAAAAAAACGACCGAATTTATACAGCACAAAATCAGAAAAGAGCTTAATCCCATTATCCCAAACAATGGCCACACCAGACAGCCCGGCGCCTCCAGAGGGATACATGGAGCCAGACAGCCTGGCGCCTCCAGACGGATACATGGAGCCAGACAGCCCGGCGCCTCCAGAGGGATACATAGAGCCAGACAGCCCGGCGCCTCCAGAGGGATACATAGAGCCAGACAGCCCGGCGCCTCCAGAGGGATACATAGAGCCAGACAGCCCGGCGCCTCCAGAGGGATACATAGAGCCAGACAGCCCGGCGCCTCCAGAGGGATACATAGAGCCAGACAGCCTGGCGCCTCCAGACGGATACATGGAGCCAGACAGCCCGGCGCCTCCAGACGGATACATGGAGCCAGACAGCCCGGCGCCTTCAGAGGGATACATAGAGCCAGACAGCCCAGCGCCTCCAGACGGATACATGGAGCCAGACAGCCCGGCGCCTCCAGAGGGATACACAGAGCCAGACAGCCCGGCGCCTCCAGAGGGATACATAGAGCCAGACAGCCCAGCGCCCCCAGAGGGATACATAGAGCCAGACAGCCCAGCGCCCCCAGAGGGATACATGGAGCCAGACAGCCCGGTGCCTCCAGAGGGATACATAGAGCCAGACAGCCCGGTGCCTCCAGAGGGATACATAGAGCCAGACAGCCCGGCGCCTCCAGAGGGATACATAGAGCCAGACAGCCCGGCGCCCCCAGAGGGATACGTAGAGCCAGACAGCCCGGCGCCTCCATAGGGATACATAGAGCCAGACAGCCCGGCGCCTCCAGAGGGATACATAGAGCAAGACAGCCCGGCACCCCCAGAGGGATACATAGAGCCAGACAGCCCGGCGCCTCCAGAGAGATTCATAGAGCCAGACAGCCCGGTGCCTCTATAGGGATACATAGAGCCAGGCAGCCCGGCGCCTCCATAGGGATACATAGAGCCAGACAGCCCGGCGCCTCCATAGGGATACATAGAGCCAGACAGCCCGGTGCCTCTATAGGGATACATAGAGCCAAACAGCCCGGCGCCTCCATAGGGATACATAGAGCCAGACAGCCCGGCGCCTCCATAGGGATATATAGAGCCAGTGATGCACAAATAGTGATGCATTAGGTCCATATAGTAGGCTCAAGCAATGGCGTCCAGATGGTTAAAAGGTACAAGGGATTTGCAGCAGTGTCCAACATGCACTAAAATCTAGTGTCCGGTTGCCCACTTCCAGGGCTCCTATATAGACAAGTTGTGCACATAAAAAGTGCTGAGGAAATAGTCAGTGTTAACCTTATAGTGGGAATCTAGGATTTCCCCTTGCGTGGAAATTCTTTTGGTCCTAGTTGACTCCCGATTAAAATAGGGTAAAAAAAAAAGGGGGGGAGAGGAAGAACGAAAAATATTGGTGCAATATCGTCTGTACAAGTCAGGCAGTATAAGGGAATAAAAACACACTTACAAATTCCAGAGCCTTATCTGCCCAGACTCTGGATTGAAACGCCTTGGGCCAAATAGAGGGTGGCCACTTCCCTTCTCTGCACCACCACTGTTACTTCAAACGAAAAAAGAGAGACGGCGCTCTCGTAGCATATTAACAACCGGTATTGTAATAAAATTGGTCACGCTCACCGACAGGGCCGGCCCAAGACATTGTGCTGCCTGGAGTGAAGGATGAAATGCTGCCCCCCCCAAAAAAAAAAACACGCAGTGTGTATGAGCGTATCACAGTGCGCCACAGCAATAAAATACAAACACTCATACACACCGTACATTAGAATTTTCTTGCTGTGGAGCTCTGTGATACGGTAATGTGAGGTGTATATAACTGAACCCAGTGCCACATACCCAGCAGTGCCCAGCGTCACATACCCAGCAGAGCCCAGATTCATATGCCCAGCAGTGCCCAGCGTCACATACCCAGCAGTGCCCAGCGTCACATACCCAGCAGAGCCCAGCGTCACATACCCAGCAGAGCCCAGATTCACATGCCCAGCAGTGCCCAGCGTCACATACCCAGCAGTGCCCAGTGTCATATACCCAGCAGAGCCCAGCGTCACATACCCAGCAGAGCCCAGCGTCACATACCCAGCAGTGCCCAGCATCACATACCCAGCAGTGCCCAGCGTCACATACCCAGCAGAGCCCAGATTCACATGCCCAGCAGTGCCCAGCGTCACATACCCAGCAGTGCCCAGTGTCATATACCCAGCAGTGCCCAGCGTCACATACCCAGCAGAGCCCAGCGTCACATACCCAGCAGAGACCAGTGTCACATACCCAGTAGTGCCAAGCGTCACAAACCCAGCAGTGCCAAGCGTCACATACCCAGCAGTGCCCAGCATCACATACCCAGCAGTGCCCACACATGGGTATATTGCCCCAGCTCACACATGGATATATTGCCCCAGCTCACACATGGATAGATTTGTCCCCAGGCTCACACATGGATTTATATGTCCCAGGCTCACACATGGATATATTTGCCCCCAGACTCACACATGGATAGATTTGCCCTCATGGATATATTTGCCCGCAGGCTCACCTCTGCCAGGCCCCTCCGACGGGCAGATCCTGCGGCCGCCGCGTTCCTTCCTTCAACGAGTGGCAGCCACATGAGTATCAGCCGCTCGCCTGGGATCCACCCTCCAGCCTGCCGCGATCTTGCGAGATCACGTGATCTCGATAAAAAAATAGTGCAGAGCGCAGCAGCGGTGCCGGGGGCTGAAATTTGCCGCCCCCTGAATTTCTGCCACGTGGCGCCGCTGGTCCGCTCTGCACCATTGTCGGGCCGGCCCGTGAGTTAGGGAGCCTTAACTGTCCAGGCTCAACTGCTAGGCATATGGTGCTTCTTATTGGTGAGTTAATAGGACAAGAGATGAATTTCCCTGCACTGTTTCCGACATCTGATTTGCACAATATGTCTTTGACACTATAACGATTTTATTACACTACTATAACGATCAAGTTCAGTAGCACAGCTCCATAGGAATAGGCTGGGACCCGGTGGTGAATCCAGGCATTTTGGATACTCAGAGGGGGAAATAAGGGTTAGTTCTTCCTGGAAAAGATCCAGAATGATGACACAAAACTAGCAGAAAGTCCAGGTAACATAGGCCGCTGCAGACCAGGGTCTCTACCCAGGGCAGCTGCATCAAATAGGCTAATTAGGCAGCTGCCTAGGGCGCTATTAGGAGAGGGCCGCCACTCTGGGCTAATATAACTGCGGGTAATCTGGAGCTTGCATCATCGCCCTCATGTCGTTAGTTTAATGAGTCGGGAAGAGAGACACTAAAAGAGGTAAACTATAATCAAGGGGATATTAAGGGGTGACGCGAGGTGGTGAGCGAGATATTAGGGAGGAAGGCAAGGTGGGGAGTGAGATATTAGGGGGTGAGGCCAGGTGGGGAGTGAGATATTAGGGGGTGAGGTGACGTGGGGAGTGAGATATTAGGGGGTTAGAGAAAGAGGTGAGTGGGTGGGAAGAGACTAGCGCCCCTCTCCTAATAGCGCCCTAGGCAGCTGCCTAATTAGCCTAATCTAGTCCATTAAAGATGGATAAAATTATTGGGGAAACACAGATAATACTGGGTGTGGAGGTGAGGGTAAAGTGTTTTATGCCGGGGTAGCAGAAATCTCGGCCTATACCACTTGTCCTTGGGTAAAGCCCGTGGTATGGCAAGCATCCCGCTCGACCACCAAATAATTAATCCGGAGCCATGGTTTCATGCGTGTAGCATCGAGGGGCAACACCAAAAAAAGTTGAAATATAAGTCATTCATAGGCAGAGACAATATTTACAGAGGATCAGATTAATCTGATTTTCCGAGAAGCTCGTTTCGGTAATTCCGCGCATGTAAACGGGCACCGCTTCCCTCGTAAATTAATTTTACGCCGGCATTTATATTTATGCAGACGGCGCACTCGGGTATAGTCTTACAGTTTGATAGGTCGTCATAAAATGAGAAAAGCACGCATAATATTTTTACGGCGTCGGCGAGGGAAACATGCTGAACGACGGGGAAAATACAAAATAATAAAATAAATATATGCGGAGATGGATAAATCCTTTTATTTGTTTCCTCTGAGATAATTATTTGCTAATCCTGCGTCATTCTATCAGGCGGAACCATCAAAATGCCATAAATTATGTAACAGAGGGCGTAAAATGCTCTATTGCGAAGGGAACATTTTTAACCCCTTTGTGACACGTGAGACATCATGCATGTCACACACATTCCCTGGAGGGAGTTCAATTTCGGTGCGTTGCATTCCGACGCATTTCGTCGCGCTTTGTCGTTTCCTTTAGTCAAAAAGACGGCAAATTCAGTATCTATTGAATGGTCACAGTATTTTTCTGAATACGGGGTCGCCCAAGCAGTTATCGGACATTGGTGAAAACTGCCGAATTAGTCTCGGGAAATTCCGCCGAACCGGAAAAAAACTCCTATTCTCCTAATTTAGGTTAAATCAATAAAAATATAGTAAAAATGTGTTGAAATAATAAAAGAAAAAGATCCCACAAAATATAATAAAAAGGTCTGTTACAAAATAATTATAAAAAGTCTTTTAAAAATTAAAATAAAAACAGAAACATGTTTTTTTTAGAAATGTAAAAAATAGAAAAAGGTGTTTTAAAAAATAAAAAACAAAAAGATCTTTTTAAAAAATGTAAAAGATACAAAAAGGGGGGCGGAGCTAGACTCGGACACGAGAAGACGCGTTTACACAGAGCTCTGCGACAGAGACTGCTATTTCAGGACTAGTTGACACCTATTTACCGCTTTTGGATGCTTGGCGCATCCTGACTTGCTGACCCAGAGGAGGCACGGAGGGACCCCACGCAGAGTCAAGAGGTGGTTCGGTGAACTCGGGAGGCCCCCGGAACGAAGACGGCGGCCTAGTGTGGGCGGCCATTTTGGGAGCCTGTGGAGATACTGCGGTTTGTTGTTGCCTCGCCGGCTGTGGAGAATCATACCCCGGTCCCGCCTAGCGCCCGGATGGGTAAGAAGTCAGCGAAGCGGGCTGACTCGGTGCCGGACCAGAGCTAGTGTGACATCCGTGACTCTTTGGGTGGCGGACAGCTGTTCGCCGCGGGTCTCCCCCACCCTGCCTCCGGGATACGGTTCCTCTGACGAGGATGGATTCACCTGGTCGAGGGGGAGCGGAGAGGAGGCCGACCTGTTTTCCTCTGAGCCTCCACTACAGGACCAAAAGGCCAGGAAGGCCTCGGCGAAAAGAGCTGCTAAGGCGGCCCGGCGACGGGCTGCGCTCTCTGTCTCTTCCGACGTTGCTGCCGTTCAGACTGCCTCGTCTGGAATGGTAAATTGATATGCGGGCAATGTGGAGTGCTGACGTATCGGGGTAAAATCTGAGGTAACCCTGGTACGGGAACATATGGTAGATATTCAAGCCCGAACGTCGACTGTGGAGACCACGCAAACCAGCCTTGCCTGTAGGGTGGAATCTCTTCAGCTACAAGTGGAGACTTTGTCGCGTACAGTGGAATCATTGGACGCCTGACACCGCCGGCGCAATGTCTGTATCCGGGGGGTCCCGGAATCGGTGCAGCCAGAAGCGACTGTGGCATATTCCAACCACTTGGCGAGCCACCTGCTGAAGCTCCCTCCCAACACTCCAGAGACTTTTGGCTTGGCCATTCGCATCCGGAAATCGGCGGCCGACCCGGAGGCGGCGCCGCGAGATATTATTGCAGTGGCAAAGGAAATACCCACGAAACAAAAGCTGAAGTCGCTACCCTTGGCAAGGGGTGTCATTGCCTTTGAGTCTTCCGCAGTATCTTTGTATAACGATCTGCCGTTCTTGACGCTGTCGGCGCGCCGGAGGTTCCGGGAGGTGGCGACTTGTCTTCGAGCTAAGGGGGTCCGGTACAGATGGGGGGTGGCTGGCACCCTGCTCTTTACACTCGACAACGTGCCGTATGTCTTTGGCACACCGGATGAAGTGTGGCCGGTTCTTGCCTCCCTAGGGTTTCCCGGAGGTCTGGATACCGTAGTGGGTAGTGCCGCGGCTTCGGCCTCTCTGGACTCTGGACTTGCGACCTACCTCCCTCGCCTCTGGAGAATTAGAGAACGGCGGTCCATAATTGATTAGATGATTCCCCCACCCGAGTGTTTGTTAACCCCTTACTCCCCTTATCAGTTAGTTAAGGCTCCCACATTGGGTGTTTGAGACCTTTTATTCTACGTTTATGGAGGACTTTTGTTGTCCGTCCTTTTCTTCATCCACCTTTTACATTTATTTTCTCCCCCCCCACCCTTAATTTAGAGACGCTTCGGACACTTTTTTCTCTTGCTGACATTCCCCGGACGGGGATAGATTCCAGACTTTGGTTTTATTTTCTACGAGGTATTTTTGACGAATTTGTTATAACGCCCCCCTTTTTCCAACATTTTGATGCTTCGTCATGCGACCCCCCCCCCTTTATGTTCTATATGTTTCTTATGAGAGTACAATATCTGGCCCTGCGAGGCCGATTACGATGGTCAGTCTGTGACCTTTCTTTCTTTAAGAAATAAAAATTTGAAATACAAAAAAAATAATAAAAAAAGGTCTTTTAAAATTTTTTAAAAATACAAATGTTTTTTGCAAAAAAATAAGAATAATAAACAGTCAACAGTCGCTGCTGAGGCTTTTCACACCTCTGTGCTGAGCTCATTTTTACCTGTTTCGCTCATCATGTTTAAACGTGTTTTGAAGCCTTATTTTAGTATATGACCCAGACATATTATATATCGTTCTTTCCGGCAGACTCGGCAGATTCATAATATGTCATTATTATATGTATACGTCATGTCCTGTCTGTATATTATAAGAAAAGTTGAAATAAAATTTTAATTTTCAATAATTTACATTGTGTAAAGTGTTTTTTTCACATTTTAACATGCGAGCGTTTGCGGTTATATTTTCTATGGGGTGTGCTTGTTAAAAAATAGAAATGGGGTCTCGTTACATTTTTTTTTGAGGGAAAATCACGTGATTTTTAACAAACGCACCCGATACAAAAATCGTTAGTGCAGCATCATTGCTCACATTATAATTGAAATATAATAATATAACCAAAAAAAAGAGCTGTTTATTTTTTATTTTTTTTAAATATTTTTTATTTATATTTTTAGTTTTTAGTTTTTTTTTAAAAAAAATTATTACATGGTCATGTTTGGTATTGTTGGAAAAGCCATGCTCTGGCCGATCCAACGATACCAAACATTAACCCCTAGCTGCCACGGATCGGGAGATCATCAGTTCATTGGAACCCCCTATCTCCGCCATTGGTGGTAGTTAGGGGTTAACTCCAGGACTGACGTCATCGCGCTATGCACGATGACGCCAGTCATCAGGAGGAGATCCAGGAAGCTTGGCCGACATCCAAGATGTCGGCCAGCTCTAGGAGAGGATCACAATCCGGCGCTTTTCAGCGCCGAATCGTGATCTGGCCCCAAGGGGTTAAAGCCAGGCACCGTTTGGAAGGGCAGACTGTGCGCTTCCAAACGATGCCTGCCTTCAATCTCTGGCCCTTGGCGATCGGGAGGGAGAGCGGTCCGAAAGACCTCCCCCCTCCCTTTCAGGCACTTCCTCCGCACTCGCGGGGGGGGCGCCTGAAATAGATGCCAGCGCAATGACATCTATTGGTCCCGCCGGGGTCCTCGAGTGCCGGGCTGACATCCAAGATGTCAGCCCGCACCGGGGGCTCAGCAATCAGCTGGAATCCTGGCCGATTGCTGCCTCCTGTGAATGAACACGCTCAGCGCGTCCATCGCACAGGGGAAGCACTTGGCAGGACGCGCTCAGCGCATCCTCCCCAGCCAAGTGGTTAAATAAGATATTCCATTAATGATATAGATCTATTAGATTCGCCTGTTTAAACCTGTTCAATTAAAACACCGTAATCAAGTCATTTCGCTGCAATTTTGGTGCAATTCTGTGAATAGGTGAATAGTTGGTTCTCTAAGAGGCAATTTTGGTGCTGCCGAATTGCGGTAAATTGCAATGTATTTCCCTGTCGATTCTCCTGTATTTGGTGAATTGACAGAATCAAGGGTTATTCACTAACCTCTGAATTTGCCACCAAATTGCACTGGACAGTGAATTTACCCATTCGGTGCAATTTTGGGTCCATTCGTCTATTCACTAAACTGTCAATTCACCAAATACAGGCGAACTGACGATGAAATACGGTACAATTCGCCGCAATGTGGCAGCACCAAATTTGCCCCGTAGAATATCGTGTCTTCTATTCACAAAACACTGAACTGCACCAAAATTACGGCGAAATGCCCTGATTATACCAGTGATTCCGTTCGACAGGTTTAAACAGGTGAATCCCATAGGGTTCAATGTAAAAACATAATATCTCTTAAATTATTATTTTATTTTTTTTAAAAAAACATTTATTTTTCATTTTCAGCAAAAAAGCCTTTTTATTTTTTATATACTTGAGCACCTTTTTGCATTTTTTGTATTTCTTAGAAATTTTTCACTATTTTTTTTAAAAGTCTTTTTTTTATTCTGTAACAGTCACTTTTATTATTTTATTAAAGAAACATTTTATTGCATTTTTATTGGTTTAAACTCCTATTAGGAGACTAGGAGAGTTCTGTTTTTTTCCTGTTCGGTGGAGTTCGCCTTATGCCAATTTGGTGCATTTCGGCGGTTATTGGTGCAGCTCGGCGGTTTTCGACCATGTCCAATAACTGCTTCATCGAGACCAGTTTCGGGAAAATTAGAAACAGAGATGACTAGATAGATACAGATAAAAAGATAGATACAGATAGAGATAGATAGATACAGACAGATACAGAGAGATAGATAGATACGGATAGAAAGATACAGATAGATTCAGAGAGATAGAAACAGATAAAGATAGATACAGATAGATAGATACAGACAGATACATACAGAGATATAGATAGATACAGACAGAGATAGATACATAAAGAGAGATACAGATAGATAGATACAGATAGATACAGATAGATACAGATAGATAGATACAGATAGATAGATACAGATAGATACAGATAGATACAGATAGATAGATACAGATAGATAGATACAGATAGATACAGACAGATACATACAGAGATATAGATAGATAGATAGATAGATACAGACAGAGATAGATACAGAGAGATAGATACATAAAGAGAGATTCATACAGATAGATTCAGAGAGATAGAAACAGATAAAGATAGATACAGACAGATACATACAGAGAGATAGATAGATACAGAGATAGATACAGAGAGATACAGAGAGATAGATACATAAAGAGAGATACAGATAGATACAGATAAATAGATAGATACAGATAAATAGATACAGATAGATTCAGAGAGATAGAACAGATAGGGATAGATACAGATTGATAGATAGAGAGATACAGACAGATATATACAGAGAGATAGATAGAAATACATACAGATAGATACAGATACATACAGATAGATACAGATAAATAGATACATATAGATAGATAGATTCAGAGAGATAGATACAGATAAAAATAGATAGAGAGATACAGACAGCTACATACAGAGAGATAGATACAGATAGATACATAAATAGAGATAGATACAGATACATACAGATAGATACAGATAGATACTGATAGTTAGATACAGATAGATACTGATAGATTCTGAGAGATAGATACAGATAAAGATAGAGATACAGAGAGTTAGATACAGATAGATAGATACAGATAGATACATAAAGAGAGATAGATACAGATACACACAGATAGATAGATACTGATAGTTAGATACAGATAGAAAGATACAGATAGATTCTGAGAGATAGATACAGATAAAGATAGAGAGATACAGACCGATACATACAGAGAGATAGATACAGATAGATAGATACAGATAGATACAAAAGAGAGATAGATACAGATAGATACAGCTACATACAGATAAATAGATAGATACAGATAGATACTGATAGTTAGATACAGATAGAAAGATACAGATAGATTCAGAGAGATAGATACAGATAAAGATAGAGAGATACAGAAAGATACATAAAGAGAGATAGATACAGATAGATAGATACAGATACATACAGATAAATAGATAGATAAAGATAGATACTGATAGTTAGATACAGATAGAAAGATACAGATAGATTCAGAGAGATAGATACAGATAAAGATAGAGAGATACAGACAGATACATAAAGAGAGATAGATACAGATAGATAGATACAGATACATACAGATAAATAGATAGATACAGATAGATTCTGATAGTTAGATACAGATAGAAAGATACAGATAGATTCAGAGAGATAGATACAGATAAAGATAGAGAGATACAGACAGATACATAAAGAGAGATAGATACAGATAGATAGATACAGATACATACAGATAAATAGATAGATACAGATAGATTCTGATAGTTAGATACAGATAGAAAGATACAGATAGATTCAGAGAGATAGATACAGATAAAGATAGAGAGATACAGACAGATACATAAAGAGAGATAGATACAGATAGATAGATACAGATACATACAGATAAATAGATAGATACAGATAGATACTGAGAGTTAGATACAGATAGATTCAGAGAGATAGATACAGATAAAGATGGATAGAGAGATACAGACAGATGCATATAGAGAGATAGATACAGATAGATACATAAAGAGATAGATACAGAGATAGAGATACAGACAGAAAGATACAGATAAAGATAGAGAGCTAGATAGATACGGATAGAGAGATACAGACATACATACAGAGAGAGAGAGAGATAGATAAATATATAGATACAGATAGAGATTTATTTATTTATTTATAAAGTATTATCCCAGGAAGGATACATTGAGATTTCTCTCGTTTTCAGTATGTCCTGGGTTCAAGAACATTGAATTGTTACAGAAATACAAAGTAATAAAATGCAAGATATTAAAAACAAACACAAATATACAGATTAACCCAGAAAATAAATGTGTAGGATATATAGTCACGGTGTTACAGGTTTACAGGTGCATTCTGTATATAGTCACTGTTATATGTTTACAGGTGCATTCTGTATATAGTCACTATGTTACATGTTTACAGGTGCATTCTGTATATAGTCACTATGTTACATGTTTACAGGTGCATTCTGTATATAGTCACTATGTTACATGTTTACAGACGCATTCTGTATATAGTCACTATGTTACATGTTTACAGGTGCATTCTGTATATAGTCACTATGTTACATGTTTACAGGGGCATTCTGTATATAGTCACTATGTTACATGTTTACAGGGGCATTCTTTAGATGCTGACGTAACGGAATAGATCGGGGATGTCTTCTGCATTCACAAAACCTCCAGCACTGAACTCTTCCACAATACCACAAAAGGGTTACGGTGTGAAGGCACTTGCTGCCATGAAAGGCACAATATTTGGCTGCACTGATGCCTGTGCCACATTTATATCATTTTAATTTTTTGAACCGCAGGGTCCAACCCTGCACTCTTCCACAATACCACAAAAGGGTTACGGTGTGAAGGCACTTGCTGCCATGAAAGGCACAATATTTGGCTGCACTAACGCCTGTGCCACATTTATATCATTTTAATTTTTTGAACCGCATGTTCCACCCCTGCACTCTTCCACAATACTACAGAGGGGTTACTGTAGGAATGCACTTGCTGGCCTGGCACTAAAGGCACAATATTTGGGTTCACTGTCACTGACGCCTGTATCAGATTCATATCCTCAGAGGGGTTACGGTGCGACGACACTGTTGCCGACGCTAAAGGCCCAATTTTAAAGCACCTATTGTTACTTTCATCCAAAGCCTGCATAAGTTTCACAATAATTTAGCCAAAAAATCATTAAACTTTTTCTGCGCGTCCTAAAATGTCTTTTCATACAGGCTGCCGCCCCAAGCAGTTGTTTATGGATAGATTAAAGGAAAACCATTTACCGTAATTTGAAATGTCATTTTTTGGTTTTTACATATTTCTATACATCCTACAAATCCGCCACTTCACGGGCAGGTTATGGGGACCTCTTAGGCACGATATTTGAAGGAATTTTTCGTTTTTATTTTTAACCCTTATTTCAAAACGTTTTTTTTAACTTTTTGTCCTTGTTTCCTGTCCCCCAGGGTATTACCCGGACCCCCATACAACTTTTATGGCAAATATCTAGCATATATGCCCTCTTGGAGGGCACTCTAAAAATTTAATTTTGAGTCCCCTTGACTTGCATTGAGTTTGAGTTCGAATCCGAACATTTGAAAAGTTTGAGTTCGAGTACGAACCGAACTCGGGGGTGTTCGGCTTATCCCTACTCCCCACCACTGCAGGGAAGGTGCCTGAAGGGGAGAGGGTTAGGTCCTTTGGACCTTTGGACAGCCTGCCCTTCCAAGCGGTGGCTGCCTCTAACCCCTTGGGGGCTGGATCGCGATTCCCCTCCTGCAGCTGGCTGACATCTTGGAGGCTGGATAAGAGATTATTGCAATAGTCAAATCGGGAGATTACCAGGGCGTGTATGAGTTGTTTTGTGGTGACAGCGGTAAGAAATGGGAGAATTCTGGAAATATTACGTAGTTAGGGGGATGAAGGAAAGAGCATATCGAGTGTAACTCTGAGACAGCGAACATGGTTCGATGGGGAGATAGTGATACCCTCCACCGTGATAGAGAAGTCAGGAGGTGGGGAGACATTAGTGGGAGGAATTAGCAGGAGCTCAGTCTTGGACATGTTGATCTTTAGGTGGTGAGAGGCCATCCAGGAGGAGATGCCAGATAAACAGTCACTGAGTCTGAAAAGGACAGGGGGAGAGAGATCAGGGGTAGAGAGGTAGATCTGAGAGTCAGGAGCATAGAGGTGGTAGTTAAAGCCAAAGCTATTAATGATTTTGCTCAGGGAGGAGGTGTAGATGGAAAAGAGCAGAGGACCAAGGACAGAGCCTTGAGGTACACCAACAGATAAAGGCAATGAAGAGGAGGAGTTACCAGCAAAGGACACAGAGAAGAACCTGTTGGATAGATGGGAGTCAACCAAAGCGAGTGCAGTGTCACAGAGACCAAGAGAGCGGAGAGTCTGTAGAAGGAGGGGGTGGTCAACAGTGTCAAAAGCAGCCGAGAGGTCAAGCAGGATGAGGATAGATGTAGGATGGATGTTTTTTAGATAGGATAGATAGGATGAGGATGTTTTTTAGCAGTTAGGAGGTCGTTGGTGAGGGCAGTTTCCGTTGAGTGTAGGGGACGGAAGCCAGATTGCAGGGGGTCAAGTAGGGAATTGGAGGACAGGAAGAGGGAGAGGCGGTTGAAGACTAGTTTTTCGAAGAGTTTTGATGTGAAGGGAAGCAGGGATACAGGGCGGTAGTTGGATGGAGAGTTGGGATCGAGGGATGGTTTCTTTAGTAAAGGGGTAACTAGCGCGTGTTTGAAGGCAGATGGGAAGGAGCCGGTGGAGAGAGATAGGTTGAAGATGTGTGTGAGAGCAGGGGTGAGGGAGGAGGAGAGGGGAGGAATTAGATGTGAGGGAATGGGGTCGAGCGGGCACGTGGTGAGATGTGAAGAGGACAGTAAGCAATAGACTTCCTAATCAGTGGCTGGGAGGAAGCGGCAGAGGGTGGCAGAGGGGGCTTCTGGGAGTGGAGCTGGCAGTGCACTATCTTGTGTTGGGATGTTGCTTCTGATAGAGTTTTACTGAGGAAGAAATCTGCCAGGTCTTGAGCGCTGAAGGCAGCTGAGGGGGGAGGTGCAGGTGGGTAGAGGAGGGTGTTGAAGGTGGACCAGAGCCGTTTAGGGTTGGAGGACAGTGTAGATATAAGAGATGAGAAGAAGGATTGTTTGGCCAAGTGGAGGGCAGAGGTGTATGACCGGAGAATAAACTTGAAGTGAACAAAATCAGCTTCAGAGCGGGATTTCCTCCAGGCACGCTCTGCAGTGCGGGAGCATCTTTGCAGGTAGCGTGTCTGGAAGGTGTGCCAGGGCTGAAGCTGGCGGCGTGGGGCCTTACAGAGTCGAAGAGGAGCAAACGTGTCTAGGGCAGAGATAAGAGTAGTGTTGTAGTGATTAGTGGCAGCATCAGGGCAGGTGAAGGATGAGGTGTGAGGGAGGTGGGGAAGTAGATTGGAGAATTGATGGAGGTCCACAGCATGTAGATTTCTGCGAGTGTGTGTGCAGGGTGGGGGAGCAGGGTGTGCGGGGTGGGGGAGCAGGGTGTTTAGGAAGTCCAGATAGGTTGAAAGAGAGAAGGTGGTGGTCAGAGATGGGGAAAGGGCGACAGGTGAACCCAGAAATGGAGCAGAGGTTGGAAAAGACAAGGTCAATAACGTGACCATCGCGGTGGGTAGGGAGGAGGGAGGATTGTGTGAGTCCAAGGGAGGACGTGAGTGAAAGAAGTTTGGAGGCAGCAGGGGCAGAAGGATCATCAATGGGAATGTTGAAGTCCCCGAGAACTAGGCATGGAAAACTAGAAGACAGGAAGTGAGAAAGGCAGGTAGCAAAGTGGTCAAAGAACTGGGAGGTTGGTCCCGGTGGGCGGTAGATGACTGCCACCCTGAGAGCCAGTGGAGAGAACAGGCGGATGCAGTGTGTCTCGAAGGAGGAGAAGGAGAGGGATGGGGGTGGAGGGAGATGCTGGTAGGTGCAGGTGGGAGAGAGCAGGATTCTGACCCCGCCACCATTTCTCTCACCCGGTCTGGGGGTATGGCTCAAGTGTAGACCGCCATGTGAGAGAGCAGCAACGGAGGCCGTGTCAGAGGGAGTTAGCCAGGTTTCAGTTAACCTCCCTGGTGGTCTAATTTTTTCAAAATTTCGTGTCTAAAAGCGTCTCAATTTTTTTTTAAAGGAAAGGTGTTTTTGTACATAGTTAACCTGTAATAATTAGGAATCACGCACTGAAATCCATGAAATCAAGAGTCCTTACTGGTAAAATCCTTTATAAATAAATAAATAAATAAATAAAAATTAGTAAATACACTGAGTCCGATAAAGTTTGAAACACGACATAATAATTTATTATCCCAAAAATAATTATCCAAAATAATGCAAATAAATGATATTCAATAAAATACAACAAAAAACACTGAAATCTATCTTGAAAACAAGGGTGAGACGATGTATGGTCTATTTCTTATCCTTTACTGCCACCTAGTGGCCGTTCATAAACATTGCACTTATCATTTTACACTGTAGAATCCAATTTTTCTAAGTTTGTTACTAGTCCCGCCCCCCCCTGCACCATGTGACTCGCAGGGAGCCTTCCAGGAAGCAGCTCGCCATGATCACACTGCAGGGGACAGCAAGGGAGCCAGGAGGAGGTGAGTATGCATCCAGCCCGAGTGTGGCTCGGGGTTACCGTTCGCGGTAGCGAAATTTAATCCCGAGTCACACTCGGGAATACCGGCAGGGAGGTTAAAGCTAGGAGGTTGAAGGAGTTTGAAAGGAAGAGGTCATGGATGGCTGTGAGTTTGTTGCACACAGAGCGAGCGTTCCAGAGGGCGCAGGAGAAAGAGGACAGGCGCTGAGGGATTATGGGAATGAGGTTGCTGGTCTTGCAGGGAGGTGATTTATGTGCGATGGAGATAGGATGAGAGGGAAGTATTGGATGTGTTGTGGGGCCAGGGTTAGGGTATATGTCACCTGAATAGAGTAACAGCAGGAGGGTGAGAAAGAGAAGGTGGGAATGGGATTTGTGGGAGTGGGAGTGATTGGCAGCACGAGAGTTAGAGGGAGACCATGTTCTGAGGAAACAGAGGAGCTCATGTGAGGCCATCATGTGGGACGAGAGGAGGGAGAGATGCAGATAGTGTAGGGGTCGGTGGTAGAGGGGCAGGAGTTCCATTTAAGGAGAAAGGTAGAAGTAAAGAGCAGAAGCGTGAGAGAAAGCATGATATAGCCGTGTGAACAATGATGCTGCACTAACGATTTTTTCTATAGGGGCGTTTGCTAAAAATCACGTAATTTTCCCCCCAAAAAAATGTAACGAGACCCCATTTCTAATTTTTTTAACCAGCGCACCCCATAGAAAATATAACCGCAAAGGCTCGCATGATAAAATGTGTAAAAAAAAAACACTTTACACGCTGTAGATTACTGAAAATTCTAATTTTATTGCATTTTTTGTTATAATATACAGACAGGACATGACATATACATATAATAATGATATATTATGAATCTGCGGAGTCTGCTGGAAGGAACGATCAGGGTTATTCAGAGAGCGGTGAAAAGCAGGAGAATGAAAAATTCTAGATCAAAATAGCCGATTTGGAAAGTGAGATGAAAGGGAGAATTTTTCTGGTTTGACAATTTTCACTTAGAATTTTCCATTCTCCAGTCATTCTCCTGCTTTTCACCGCTCTCTGAATAACCCTGATCATTATATAATATGTCTGGGTCGTATAATAAAACGTGACTTCAGATCGCGCTTTAAACATAATGAGCGAAACCGGTAAAAATGAGCTCAGCAGCGAAGGGGTTAAAGAGAACCAGCACGAGATATTTTAAAATATAAAAACAAGGTGGGGCTCAATAAGCCACTCCACAGGGCATAACCCAACAATTGATCAGAAAAAACAACAAATGCACGTAAGTGCAACAAGAGTGGCAACAATTTATAACTTATAGAAAAAAGCAACCAACCAGAATAATATAAAAAAGAGGTGGTCAATAGCAAGAGAGGCAAGGTAGTACTAGGCTTGTGCACTTTTTTTTTTTTTTTTTTTCGGTTCGATTCGGTTCGCTTTGTTCGGATGTTTAAAATTTTCGATTTCGGCTCGTTTCGACCGATTTCTGTTTCGGTTCAGTTCGGCTCGTTTATCGTGTACATTTTTTTTTCGGAATATCGACCATTTTTCGTGTTTTCGGGTCACTTTGCTCGATTTTTGTATCGACTTTTCGGAAATTTTCGTTTTTTCGGAACGTCTGTTCTCCTCGTTTCAAAGTGTCTACTATAATTCTGGCGATTCTATCGTGTTTTTTTTTTATTAAAGATCCTTTTTTTTCTTATGAATAATTGAATATACATTTCACAACTTTATTTAATCATATTAAAATGGTATGAAAGCCAAGGAACAAAAAAAATGAACAAAACGATTTAAAAAACGCTAAACTGACCCGAATGCCACAAGAAACAAGTGATGTTTAATTATACTGCAGAGAGGCGCTTCCCAGCAGTGTGTGGATTCATATGCTGCATTAATTATACCGCAGAGAGGTGCTTCCCTGCAGTGTGTGGATTCATATGCTGCATTAATTATACTGCAGAGAGGCGCTTCCCAGCAGTGTGGATTCATATGCTGCATTAATTATACCACAGAGAGGCGCTTCCCAGCAGTGTGTGGATTCATATGCTGCATTAATTATACTGCAGAGAGGCGCTTCCCAGCAGTGTGTGGATTCATATGCTGCATTAATTATACTGCAGAGAGGCGCTTCCCAGCAGTGTGTGGATTCATATGCTGCATTAATTATACCACAGAGAGAGGCGCTTCCCAGCAGTGTGTGGATTCATATGCTGCATTAATTATACTGCAGAGAGGCGCTTCCCAGCAGTGTGTGGATTCATATGCTGCATTAATTATACCGCAGAGAGGTGCTTCCCAGCAGTGTGTGGATTCATATGCTGCATTAATTATAACGCAGAGAGGCGCTTCCCAGCGGTGTGTGGATTCATATGCTGCATTAATTATACTGCAGAGAGGCGCTTCCCAGCAGTGTGTGGATTCATATGCTGCATTAATTATACTGCATAGAGGCACTTCCCAGCAGTGTGTGGATTCATATGCTGCATTAATTATACCGCAGAGAGGCGCTTCCAGCAGTGTGTGGATTCATATGCTGCATTAATTATACCGCAGAGAGGCGCTTCCCAGCAGTGTGTGGATTCATATGCTGCATTAATTATACCGCAGAGAGGCGCTTCCCAGCAGTGTGTGGATTCATATGCTGCATTAATTATACCGCAGAGAGGCGCTTCCCAGCAGTGTGTGGATTCATATGTTGCATTAATTATACCGCCAGACAGGCGCTTCCCAGCAGTGTGTGGATTCATATGCTGCATTAATTATACTGCAGAGAGGCGCTTCCCAGCAGTGTGTGGATTCATATGCTGCATTAACTATACTGCAGAGAGATGCTGCCCAGCAGTGTGTGGATTCATATGCTGCATTAATTATACTGCAGAGAGGCGCTTCCCAGCAGTGTGTGGATTCATATGCTGCATTAATTATACTGCAGAGAGGCGCTTCCCAGCAGTGTGTGGATTCATATGCTGCATTAATTATACCGCAGAGAGGTGCTTCCCAGCAGTGTGTGGATTCATATGCTGCATTAATTATACTGCAGAGAGGCGCTTCCCAGCAGTGTGTGGATTCATATGCTGCATTAATTATACTGCAGAGAGGCGCTTCCCAGCAGTGTGTGGATTCATATGCTGCATTAATTATACTGCAGAGAGGTGCTTCCCAGCAGTGTGTGGATTCATATGCTGCATTAATTATACCGCAGAGAGGCGCTTCCCAGTAGTGTGTGGATTCATATGCTGCATTAATTATACTGCAGAGAGATGCTGCCCAGCAGTGTGTGGATTCATATGCTGCATTAATTATACTGCAGAGAGATGCTGCCCAGCAGTGTGTGGATTCATATGCTGCATTAATTATACTGCAGAGAGATGCTGCCCAGCAGTGTGTGGATTCATATGCTGCATTAATTATACCGCAGAGAGAGGCGCTTCCCAGCAGTGTGTGGATTCATATGCTGCATTAATTATACTGCAGAGAGAGGCGCTTCCCAGCAGTGTGTGGATTCATATGCTGCATTAATTATACCGCAGAGAGGCGCTTCCCAGTAGTGTGTGGATTCATATGCTGCATTAATTATACTGCAGAGAGGCGCTTCCCAGCAGTGTGTGGATTTATATGCTGCATTAATTATACTGCAGAGAGGCGCTTCCCAGCAGTGTGTGGATTTATATGCTGCATTAATTATACCGCAGAGAGCCGCTTCCCAGCAGTGTGTGGATTCATATGCTGCATTAATTATACCGCAGAGAGGCGCTTCCCAGCAGTGTGTGGATTCATATGCTGCATTAATTATACCGCAGAGAGGCGCTTCCCAGCAGTGTGTGGATTCTTATGCTGCATTAATTATACTGCAGAGAGGTGCTTCCCAGCAGTGTGTGGATTCATATGCTGCATTAATTATACTGCAGAGAGGCGCTTCCCCGCAGTGTGTGGATTCATATGCCTGCATTAGCTAGGGACAGATGAGCGCATTTTCTCTTGCGGCCACCGTCAAAATGTACGTCGATGCGTGCGCACGCATTTTTTCACGGAATACGCTTAAGTGGTCAGACGATGCGCAATTCTGGACGTATTTCATGACGATGGGGTTGAAAGAAGTCTAGGGAAATCCGGCTGTTTGAACGTTATGTTGGCCGCACACCTAGCAGCGTCTGACGTCTCCTAATCACGCACACACGCTGCTATGCGGACGCAGCGCACTCTGTACGTCAGTACCAGCGGTTTAACGTTCTCGCAGAAAATGCGTTCATTTTCCACTTGCGTTGCGCGGCCGGACTTTTGTGCGACCGTACTTCGTATATTGGCTGGTCATTGCCCGTCACTTGCTGCTAGTGCGGCCGTGATTATGTGCGCCAGAACGCGCGTTCGCACTGCCTCAGTCTGACCCTAGCCTTAATTATACCGCAGAGAGGTGCTTCCCAGCAGTGTGTGGATTCATATGCTGCATTAATTATACTGCAGGGAGGCGCTTCCCAGCAGTGTGTGGATTCATATGCTGCATTAATTTTACCGCAGAGAGCCGCTTCCCAGCAGTGTGTGGATTCATATGCTGCATTAATTATACTGCAGGGAGGCGCTTCCCAGCAGTGTGTGGATTCATATGCTGCATTAATTATACTGCAGAGAGGTGCTTCCCAGCAGTGTGTGGATTCATATGCTGCATTAATTATACTGCAGAGAGGCGCTTCCCCGCAGTGTGTGGATTCATATGCTGCATTAATTATACCGCAGAGAGGTGCTTCCCAGCAGTGTGTGGATTCATATGCTGCATTAATTATACCGCAGAGAGGCGCTTCCCAGCAGTGTGTGGATTCATATGCTGCATTAATTATACTGCAGGGAGGCGCTTCCAGCAGTGGTGTGGATTCATATGCTGCATTAATTATACTGCAGAGAGGCGCTTCCCAGCAGTGTGTGGATTCATATGCTGCATTAATTATACTGCAGAGAGGCGCTTCCCAGCAGTGTGTGGATTCATATGCTGCATTAATTATACTGCAGAGAGGCGCTTCCCCGCAGTGTGTGGATTCATATGCTGCATTAATTATACTGCAGAGAGGCGCTTCCCAGCAGTGTGTGGATTCATATGCTGCATTAATTATACTGCAGAGAGGCGCTTCCCAGCAGTGTGTGGATTCATATGCTGCATTAATTATACTGCAGAGAGGCGCTTCCCAGCAGTGTGTGGATTCATATGCTGCATTAATTATACTGCAGAGAGGCGCTTCCCGCAGTGTGTGGATTCATATGCTGCATAATTTATACTGCAGAGAGGCGCTTCCCAGCAGTGTGTGGATTCATATGCTGCATTAATTATACTGTGGCAGAGAGGCGCTTCCCAGCAGTGTGTGGATTCATATGCTGCATTAATTATACCGCAGAGAGGTGCTTCCCAGCAGTGTGTGGATTCATATGCTGCATTAATTATACTGCAGAGAGGCGCTTCCAGCAGTGTGTGGATTCATATGCTGCATTAATTATACCGCAGAGAGGTGCTTCCCAGCAGTGTGTGGATTCATATGCTGCATTAATTATACTGCAGGGAGGCGCTTCCCAGCAGTGTGTGGATTCATATGCTGCATTAATTATACCGCAGAGAGCCGCTTCCCAGCAGTGTGTGGATTCATATGCTGCATTAATTATACTGCAGGGAGGCGCTTCCCCGCAGTGTGTGGATTCATATGCTGCATTAATTATACTGCAGAGAGGCGCTTCCCAGCAGTGTGTGGATTCATATGCTGCATTAATTAACCGCAGAGAGACGCTTCCCAGCAGTGTGTGGATTCATATGCTGCATTAATTATACTGCAGAGAGGCGCTTCCCAGCAGTGTGTGGATTCATATGCTGCATTAATTATACTGCAGAGCGGCGCTTCCAGCAGTGTGTGGATTCATATGCTGCATTAATTTTATACCACAGAGAGGCGCTTCCCAGCAGTGTGTGGATTCATATGCTGCATTAATTATACTGCAGAGAGGCGCTTCCCAGCAGTGTGTGGATTCATATGCTGCATTAATTATACTGCAGAGAGGCGCTTCCCAGCAGTGTGTGGATTCATATGCTGCATTAATTATACCGCAGAGAGGTGCTTCCCAGCAGTGTGTGGATTCATATGCTGCATTAATTATACTGCAGAGAGGCGCTTCCCAGCAGTGTGTGGATTCATATGCTGCATTAATTATATACTGCAGAGAGGCGCTTCCCCAGCAAGTGTGTGGATTCATATGCTGCATTAATTATACTGCAGAGAGGTGCTTCCCAGCAGTGTGTGGATTCATATGCTGCATTAATTATACTGCAGGAGAGGCGCTTCCCAGCAGTGTGTGGATTCATATGCTGCATTAATTATACCGCAGAGAGGCGCTTCCAGCAGTGTGTGGATTCATTATGCTGCATTAATTATACCGCAGAGAGCCGCTTCCCAGCAGTGTGTGGATTCATATGCTGCATTAATTATACTGCAGGGAGGCGCTTCCCGCAGTGTGTGGATTCATATGCTGCATTAATTATACTGCAGAGAGGCGCTTCCCAGCAGTGTGTGGATCATATGCTGCATTAATTATACTGCAGAGAGGTGCTTCCCAGCAGTGTGTGGATTCATATGCTGCATTAATTATACTGCAGAGAGGCGCTTCCCAGCAGTGTGTGGATTCATATGCTGCATTAATTATACTGCAGAGAGGCGCTTCCCGCAGTGTGTGGATTCATATGCTGCATTAATTATACGCAGAGAGGCGCTTCCCAGCAGTGTGTGGATTCATATGCTGCATTAATTATACTGCAGAGAGGCGCTTCCAGCAGTGGTGTGGATTCATATGCTGCATTAATTATACCGCAGAGAGGCGCTTCCCAGCAGTGTGTGGATTCATATGCTGCATTAATTATACCGCAGAGAGGCACTTCCCATAATTTTGTTATGTTTGTTTCAGCATTTCGTATCATTTTGGTACATTTTTTTTTTTTTTTAGTTTTAGAACCCATTTCCGATTCGATTTTGTCTGTGTAGTTCTATTGATTAGAACTTTCAGATTGGTTCAAAAATTCGTGCGGCCGATTTTTCGTTTTTGGAAATGCTCCTGAAATATGAAAATGGTGATTTTCGTTTGAATTTGGGGTGAAACGAATTGCACATGTCTACTAGAGTGATTATTGCTGGATATCTCATGGTGCATACTCTGGGAGATTTATATACATACTTGAAAACGAGAGAAATCTCAATGTATCCTTCCTGGTAAAATCCTTTCTAAATAAATAAATGTATATTATATATTTAAGTATTTTTACAATAAAGGCATCCTGTGGATAAAATAATACATGCTTATAGGATTGTTATACAGTCTTTATGATTGAAGGGTTTATCTCTAGATATCTAATGGGTGCATGATTTGGGATAGAAGTAAATGTACATAAACACACCTACAGTATGTATGTATATATATATATAGCATTTTACACATTCTGCAGATAGAACACCTGGTTGTATGAGTGTGTTATGCAGCATTGATCACTGGAGGGTGTTTTGCTGGAGAACACATGGTACATGCTGTGGGAATTAAATAAATATATAAGGAGAGAGCTGATAAATAAATCCAGGAATGTCTAGACACCATCTCCCAGACTGGAGGCTTGGGAGCAGGAGGCAGCACTTAGCACAGGCGCCTGCAGGGGGAGACAGAGCACCGCAGACACAGGCAGCCAGAGGGGAGATGCAGTGAGGATCCCAGAAAGAGAGAGAGACCTGGAAAGGGGAGACACGGGGTGATAGAGCCCATCTGGCCCCCGGGAGAGGCAGCTCAGAGGGGGTGGAAGGTGCTGGGTTGAGCTGTGCAGATCTGATGAGTGGATCACATGGCTGGCAGGATCTGGTGTGGGGGGGGATAGAGGCAGGACCTGGCTGTCTGTCTCCATGCTGTAAGCCCTGTCCCTTGTGTGATGAGGAGGACCTGCAAACACCTGAGAGCTGCTGCTGCTGGAGGAGCTGGATACAAAGTGTCAGTGCAAAGTGTTGCAGGCTGAGGGATGGGCAGCCCTGGCCAGGTGGCAAGTTGATCCTGTGAGCTTCAGACACTGGGCAGACGTCCCTCCCCCCTGGGCTCAGCCCCAGGTCCATGTGCTGGAGCTGAAGGTGGCATCTGGACCTTGTGAGGGATCCTGGGAGTTGGTGTCTTCACACCTGGTGCCTGCAGGTGAGTGGCATCTCTTGGGGTTTGTCTCAGGCACATGGCAGCTGTCTGCAAACCTGGCCAACTACCAGCCCCCCCCCTTCCTCTCCTCATTGTTTGTCAGGGGCCAGCAATGCAGGTTAACCCTTCCTGCACCAGCCAATGCTGCACAGAGCCCACCCCCCCCCCACCTGCTTGGATTTATGTTAACCCCTTCACCCCCAGAAGCACTTGGGATTGCTGCAGGGTGCCTGGTGCTGCCAGACCCTCCCCATTCTGACCCTCCCCTGCACATGCTGGGCATCCCTGCCATGCGGTCACGGTTAACCCTCTAAATGCCAAAGGTGCAGGATGTGGTTGCTGCTGGCTGGGGATGGTAGCAGTGGGTGCTCAGGGCTGTGGGTGGTGAATGATGGGCTGTTTATTGATGAGCAGATTGGATGTTGTTCTATTTCTGGTCTGTGCAGGAGGTGGTTAAATGGTTAATGTGAGCTGGGGGAGTTACAGTAGTTGCCCCCAGGCCTTGTTTCCTGGATCTCCCAGCTGATTGGATGATCAGGTGCAGAGCAATATTCACACAGACTGAGGGATCCATACAGCGCTGCCCAGCAGTGTGCAGAATTCATGTACAGCGCTGTATACACTGTGTGCACTGAGGGATCCATACAGCGCTGCCCAGCAGTGTGCAGAATTCATGTACAGCGCTGTATACACTATGTGCACTGAGGGATCCATACAGAGCTGCCCAGCAGTGTGCAGAATTCATGTACAGCGCTGTATACACTATGTGCACTGAGGGATCCATACAGCGCTGCCCAGCAGTGTGCAGAATTCATGTACAGCGCTGTATACACTATGTGCACTGAGGGATCCATACCGAGCTGCCCAGCAGTGTGCAGAATTCATGTACAGCGCTGTATACACTATGTGCACTGAGGGATCCATACAGAGCTGCCCAGCAGTGTGCAGAATTCATGTACAGCGCTGTATACACTGTGTGCACTGAGGGATCCATACAGCGCTGCCCAGCAGTGTGCAGAATTCATGTACAGCGCTGTATACACTGTGTGCACTGAGGGATCCATACAGCGCTGCCCAGCAGTGTGCAGAATCCATGTACAGCGCTGTATACACTGTGTGCACTGAGGGATCCATACAGCGCTGCCCAGCAGTGTGCAGAATTCATGTACAGCGCTGTATACACTGTGTGCACTGAGGGATCCATACAGCGCTGCCCAGCAGTGTGCAGAATCCATGTACAGCGCTGTATACACTGTGTGCAGACTGAGGGATCCATACAGCGCTGCTCAGCAGTATGAATATTTCTCATGCAGTGCAATGCATTATATGTGCAATTAGTAATCTATATAGTGCTGCCCAGCAGTGTGCAGAATTTGCATATATTGTTTCCGAGTTCACATGCTGTGCAATGCATTTTATAAGCAGTCTGAAATCTCTATAGTCCTTATCAGCAGTATGCAGAATTTACATATAGTGCTGTGTGCAGAATCCGGGTGATATGCAGTGTTATGTGCAAAATGAGGGATCAATACAGGGCTGCCCAGCAGTGTGCAGAGTTCCTGTGTAGTGCAATATATTATATAAGCAATCAGGAATCTAGTCCTGCCCTGCAGTATGCAGAATTTAATGTGCAGAATGAGTGTTGTATACTGCGTGCGGAATGAGGGTTATATACAGTGCCGTATATACTGCCTGCGGCATGAGGGTTATTTACAGTGCCGTGTATACTAACAGTAGGCATGAGGGTTATATACAGTGCCGTGTATACTGCCTGCGGCATGAGGGTTATATACAGTGCCGTGTATACTGACAGTAGGCATGAGGGTTATATACAGTGCCGTGTATACTGACAGTAGGCATGAGGGTTATGTACAGTGTCGTGTACATTGTGTGCAGACTTGGAAATCTCTCGCTCAATATATATTGCATGCATCAAGGAATCATATATTGTAGGCAGAATCGGGAACCTGTACAGGGCTGTGTATATTGTCGCCGAGTTAACATGTGAACCATTTATAAGCGTTCTGTGCAATGTTGGCTGTAGCTTCAAGAAGCCGTACAGCACTGTATATGCCGTGTGCAGCAGCTGTTTTACTCTGTCAAGTTAGAAGATCAAGTGAGACTCCTAATAACACACGAATAAACATCCTGACCCTAAAATGCAAGTAAGTTCCTCTTTGGCCATTTGAAACATTTGTGTCTGTCTGGTCTTGGACCTCATTATTGCCTCTGGTGTTTGGTTCACAGTAACAGCCAGAGCCGGCATCAGATTGCAGCCTGTGCTCCTCACTGTTACTCTCCTCTGGAGCATCGCCGAGCAGGCTCTGTCAGGAGTCCCCTTTTCAGCAGGAGGAGAGACACGGTGCAGCAATGCTCCAGAGAGAGTGCGTGTGTATGTGATGAGGGCTGCCCGTGATCTGCTGCTCACACTGCCTGTCAATTCAAACTGAGCCCCAGCTCTTAACTAAAATTGCTAGAGTGCCCCTTCTTGAAATTTGTGTCTGGATCTGCCCGTGCACCGGAGCAGACAGCTGGCAGACCTCTTGCCATAGGGCACCAGATCACAGGCTGTGATCCTCACTGTAATAAGAGGACAAATGAAATGCTGGGGGGGTTGAATAAATCTGTACGTTACTGAGTTTTATTGCTGTGGATCTCTGCTACGCTCACGCACACCACACATTGCAGTGAGTTTTATTGCTGTGGAGCTCTGTCATGTGCAGTGTGTCCGTAATGTACAGTATGTTTTAAACCTGAAAGGTGATCGGCAGTTTCCCAAGTTTGCCACAGGGACCTTCTGTGCTGCGGCCGTAGCTGCCACGAGTGTGTGACGGCTACCGCAGCAGAGCAGTGCAGTTTGTAAGTCCAGAGGGGGCACAATGGATTCCCCAACTCGCAGGGGGCCTAAATGGATTTTATTTAGGCTAGGGTCAGACTAACGCATTTTTCACGTTGTCCGTGAAAATGTGCGTTCGAAGAATGGACGTATTTTTTCACGGAATACGCAATAGCGGTCATACTATGCGCAGTTTCATCCGTGATTTTGTACGGATCATCAATAAAACACTTCTTGCATCTGGACGTTATGTTGGCCGGACATTAGCAGCGTCTGATGTCTCCAATTCACGCACACACGCCGCTAGCGGACGCAGCGCACTCTGTACGTCAGTACTAGCGGTTTAACGTTCTCGAAAAAATGCGTTCATTTTCCACTTGCGTTGCGCAGCCGGACTTTTGTGCGACCGTACTTCGTATATTGGCCGTCATTGCCTGGCATCTGCTGCTAGCACAGCCGTGATTAAGTGCGCCAGAACGCGCGTTCGCACTGCCTCAGTCTGACCCTAGCCTTACTCGTTGAAATTCTTAGTTGAAAATTGAAGAAATAAATTGATTACCCTCCCTGGCGGTTCGATTCTGACATATATATTATATGTCAGAATCGGTCCAATTTATTCTGGCCCCCTAGCAGTATTAGTGTGGCTCGGGGGTTAACTTACAATACTGAAAGCGGTATCCCCGAGCCACACTCGGGCCGATGCTTACATGTCCCCGCGCTCGCTCACTGTCCCCGCAGTCACACTGCAGCCAATCGCGATGTCACTTCCTGGTTCACTCCTCGCGAGAAGAGATCCAGGCAGTGTGACGTTGCGAGTGGCTGGAGCAGTCAGCGGGATCAGCGAGGGAGCACAGGACATGGAAGTATCCAGCCGGAGTGTGGCTCGGGATACCGCTTTCGGTACAAAAAGTTAACCCCGAGCCACACGCAGGGAAAAACTGTCAGGTTAATGCAACAATGTGCATGTAGGTTGTGCGTTGTATGGGAGGAGTTTATGGGTGTGGCCTACTGTGTAGGCATGGCACAAGGGGCCCCACTAACTCCAATTGCACAGGGGCCCCTTTACTTGTCAGTCCGCCCCTGGGTGTTGCTGTAATTTCCATACACAGGCATTATGCAGCACATACAGATACAAGGTGTTGCTGTAATTGCCATACACAGGCATTATGCAGCACATACAGATACAAGGTGTTGCTGTAATTGTCATACACAGGCATTACGCAGCACATACAGATACAAGGTGTTGCTGTAATTGCCATACACAGGCATTATGCGGCACATACAGATACAAGGTGTTGCTGTAATTGCCATACACAGGCATTATGCGGCACATACAGATACAAGGTGTTGCTGTAATTGTCATACACAGGCATTATGCGGCACATACAGATACAAGGTGTTGCTGTAATTGTCATACACAGGCATTATGCAGCACATACAGATACAAGGTGTTGCTGTAATTGCCATACACAGGCATTATGCAGCACATACAGATACAAGGTGTTGCTGTTATTGCCATACACAGGCATTATGCGGCACATACAGATACAAGGTGTTGCTGTAATTGCCATACACAGGCATTATGCAGCACATACAGATACAAGGTGTTGCTGTAATTGCCATACACAGGCATTATGCAGCACATACAGATACAAGGTGTTGCTGTTATTGCCATACACAGGCATTATGCTGCACATACAGATACAAGGTGTTGCTGTAATTTCCATACACAGGCATTATGCAGCACATACAGATACAGGGTGTTGCTGTAATTGCCATACACAGGCATTATGCAGCACATACAGATACAAGGTGTTACTGTAATTGTCATACACAGGCATTATGCAGCACATACAGATACATGGTGTTGCTGTAATTGCCATACACAGGCATTATGCGGCACATACGGATATTGCATTGCTAATAATCTCATTCTGATCACTACAAACTTTTAATTCGTTAACGCTCTCAAAACCTCAATCTTTATGCAAAATCGCAAAAAGTGATAACTTCATCCCACGTTTTTTTAAATTTTAATGTTCTGATTAAAAGCTCAAAGTGAATGAGTTAATACCTGAATTTGATACACATGTGGGGGATTGTTAGAATAAATGTATCTGGTTTGTTGTGAAACCTTGTGGAGTGTTTTGAGTCTCTCATTAATTGGTGATTGATTCCCGTCCAACCTCAGACATTCCACCACATTAGGCCAGTCGCCGACTGCCTGCGCGGACGTTGACGCACACCGGCTAATTAAATTGTCATTCTAGGTGCGAGTTGTGTTCATTCTCCCGTCTGTAACAGAGATGCTTGGCTTCAGGTGGACGGGCACTTCAATATGGTTTTTGTACTGTTACTCTGTATGAGAATGATATAATGTACCCTTTGAGTAAAACTGTGTTTTTGTTTATTTTTAATTGCATTTTAATATGTGGGTAACGGACTGTTTGTTCCAAGGAGAATCTGACGCCATTCTGGGGTAAGAAGGAATTTTTTCCCAGTATGTTGCATATTGGCGAGCGCTTCACACTGGTGTTTTTTGCCTTCTTTTGGATCAACAGCAGTAGGTGATGTGTGAAAGGCTGAACCTGGTGGACGCTTGTCTTTTTTCAGCCTAACACTCACTAACCCCCGTAACGCCGAGGCAGGCCTGAACGTTGAAGGAGGGGGGGCATAGCACGCTTCGTGGCTCTCTAGCCACTCTTATGGCCCACCTCCCTTCCCTGCAGCCAATTGCTGTCGCTGGCTGCAGTGGGACTGCCTGAACGCGCCGGTGATGTTAAAAGTATTTTACCAGGAAGGATACATTGAGATTTCTCTCGCTTTCAAGTATGTCCTGGGTTCAATAACATTGAATTGTTACAGAAATACAAAGTAATAAAATGCAAGATATTAAAAACACAAATCTACAAATTAACCCAGAAAATAAATATGTAGGAAATGTAACATAGTGACTATATGTTTACAGGTGCATTCTGTATATAGTCACTGTTACATGTTTACAGGTGCATTCTGTATATAGTCACTATGTTACATGTTTACAGGTGCATTCTGTATATAGTCACTGTGTTACATGTTTACAGGTGCATTCTGTATATAGTCTTGTTGTTACATGTTTACAGGTGCATTCTGTATATAGTCACTGTGTTACATGTTTACAGGTGCATTCTGTATATAGTCACTGTTACATGTTTACAGGTGCATTCTGTATATAGTCACTGTGTTACATGTTTACAGGTGCATTCTCTATATAGTCTTGTTACATGTTTACAGGTGCATTCTGTATATAGTCACTGTGTTACATGTTTACAGGTGCATTCTGTATATAGTCACTGTTACTTGTTTACAGGTGCATTCTGTATATAGTCACTGTGTTACATGTTTACAGGTGCATTCTCTATATAGTCTTGTTGTTACATGTTTATAGGAGCATTCTGTATATAGTCACTGTGTTACATGTTTACAGGTGCATTCTGTATATAGTCACTGTGTTACATGTTTACAGGTGCATTCTGTATATAGTCACTGTTACATGTTTACAAGGTGCATTCTGTATATAGTCACTGTGTTACATGTTTACAGGTGCATTCTGTATATAGTCCCTGTGTTACATGTTTACAGGTGCATTCTGTATATAGTCACTGTGTTACATGTTTACAGGTGCATTCTGTATATAGTCACTGTGTTACATGTTTACAGGTGCATTCTGTATATAGTCTTGTTGTTACATGTTTACAGGTGCATTCTGTATATAGTCACTGTGTTACATGTTTACAGGTGCATTCTGTATATAGTCACTGTGTTACATGTTTATAGGTGCATTCTGTATATAGTCGCTGTGTTACATGTTTATAGGTGCATTCTGTATATAGTCGCTGTGTTACATGTATACAGGTGCATTCTGTATATAGTCGCTGTGTTACATGTTTACAGGTGCATTCTGTATTTAGGTATGTTAGAGATCTCTTGAGTGACTTTAGACTCGGAAGATTTGATGGCGTCTGGAAGGTTATTCCATAATTGCGGTGCTCTGTAGGAAAATGAAGATCGAGCCACTTTCTTTTTGTATTGTTGTATTGCAAGTAAGGTGCAGATCCTGGATCGGCGGTTATAGGATGGGGGAACTGCTGGGGCAAGCGGCCTATTCAGGTAGGGTGGCAGCTTCCCAGAAAAGCACTAAGGCTGGGGTCAGACGACCACAGTGTGAACGTGCGTTTAGCTGCACTTTATTACGGCTGTGGTAGCAGCAAATGTGCGGCCGCACTTTTGTATGTTGGATGTCAACGCAAGCGGTAAACTAATGCATTTTTGCAAGAATGTCAAACCGCTAGTATTGACGCAAAGAGTGCGCTGCGTCGGCATAGCGGTGTGTGCGTGATTCGTAGACATCAGATGCTGCACATGTCTGGCCAACATCACGTCCATTTGTTTTTGTTTTTCTGTTTTTTTTTTTTGGTTTTTTTTATAGCTCCGTCAAAAATCACGGCCGAAATTGCGCACCGTCTGATCTCTGTCGCGTCTTCTGTCAAAAAGTGCGTCCATGTGTCCGGATGCACTTTTTGACGGAAGACGCAAAAAATGTGTTCGTCTGACACCGTCTGCATTCCAGCGACGACCAGTTTAGCTCTGTTAACATGTCACAATGGTGGGTCATGTAGTTACATTGTAGCACAAAGCGGCCGAATGAGTTATACAATGTAGCAAGTTTCTGAAGGTGTGTTTGCGGGGCGGCTGCATACACTACATCTCCGTAATCAATAGCCGGCATAAGCATTTGCTGTACAATCTGCTTTCTTACCGCGGGACACAGGCAGGATTTGTTTCTGTACAGGGCACCTAGTTTGGGGTAAAGTTTAGATGAGAGTTTTTCGATGTGGGGCCAAAGGATAGATTTGGGACTAACCACATACCTAGATATATTGGTACACTCTACAGAATACATTTATCCCTTCAAACCTTATTTGCCCCATAAATAATTGGGCAGATGCTGATGACCTCACCTTCCCAAATATACATAGAAACCTAGAAAAAATTTCGACAGATAAGAACCTTTTCGACCCATCTAGTCTGCCCAATTACATGGATACTTTACCTGGATTTATCTTTTGTTTAGGATAGCCTTATGCCTATCCCATGCCTGCTTAAATTAAATTACTGTTTTGGCCTCTACCACTTCTACTGGAAGACTGTTTCATGTATCCACCACCCTCTCAGTAAAATAATGCTTCCTGATGTTACTTTTAAACCTTTGCCCCTCTAATCTAAGACTATGTCCTCTTGTTTTGCTACTTTGTTTCCTTTTAAATATACTCCCTTCCTCTACCTTGTGGATTCCCTTTACGTATTTAAATGTTTCTATCATATCTCCTCTGTCTCGTCTTTTTTCCAAGCTGTACATGTTAAGATCATTAAGCCTTTCCTGGTAACTTTTCTCCTTCAAGCCGTACACCATTTTAGTAGCCCTTCTCTGAACTCTCTCTAAGATGTCTATATCCTTCTGGAGATACGGTCTCCAGTACTGCACACAAAGCACACAGTACTCCATATACTTATATAATATTTTCTTTCTGTAGGTGTAAATACTCCTTTCTCCCTCGGCGTGCGCTGCTGCTCGTTTTCGGCTCGGTGCTCCTTACGTCATTTGCATGGCATATGGAACTTGGGTTGCTGCCCAAATTGCGTATCTCTGGAACGTAGTGCTTTCGTATACAAGTTACTCGGATGATGGATTGGTGCTATGCGTGGCTTTCAACTGCTGTGAGCATTCAGAGACCAAATGATGTCATCACACAAAGCATGCTGACATCAACCTCTGAGTTGGTACTCAACAGGTGGGACGTGCAAAAATCCTGTCTGCTGAGTGACAGCTGTGTGGGTGGAGCAAACAAAAACACCTCTAGTAACAAAAGTGTCTACAGTGATTTCCTGTGTGAGATGGAAACGTGCCTCTTACAGTTGTGTTCAAAATTATTCAACCCCCACTGAAATTGAGTGTTTTGGCCAGTTTGACATTGATTTTGATCATTCAGTCATCTTGCTTACAATTAAATCAAAGAGGCACGTGTAGGTCAGACAAATATAACATAACATTTATAATGAAATAACCACAAATGTCTTTTCTGTGCTCACATCATTATCAGTTTTATTCAACCCCCAAGTGACATTCAATCTTAGTACTTAGTACAACATCCTTTTACAGTTATAACAGCTTTTAAACGTGAAGCATAGCTTGACACAAGTGTCTTGCAGCGATCTACGGTATCTTCGCCCATTCGTCATGGGCAAAAGCCTCCAGTTCAGTCACATTCTTAGGCTTGCGCACTGCAACTGCTTTCTTTAAGTCCCACCAGAGGTTCTCAATCGGATTTAAGTCGGGTGACTGCGATGGCCACTCCAAAATGTTCCAGCCTTTAATCTGCAACCATGCTCTAGTGGACTTGGAGGTATGCTTGGGATCATTGTCCTGTTGAAAGGTCCAACGTCTCCCAAGCCTCAGGTTTGTGACGGACTGCATCACATTGTCATCCAATATCTCCTGGTACTGAAGAGAATTCATGGTACCTTGCACACGCTGAAGCTTCCCTGTACCTGCAGAAGCAAAACGGACCCAAAGCATGATTGACCCCCCGCCATGCTTCACAGTAGGCAAGGTGTTCTTTTCTTCATAGGCCTTGTTCTTCCTCCTCCAAACATAACGTTGATCCATGGGCCCAAACAGTTCTAATTTTGTTTTATCAGTCCACAGAACACTATCCCAAAACTTCTGTGGTTTGTCCACATGACTTTTGGCATACTGCAGTCGACTCTTCTTATTCTTTGGAGACAGCAAGGGGGTGCGCCTGGGAGTTCTGGCATGGAGGCCTTCATTACGCAGTGTGCGCCGTATTGTCTGAGCTGAAACTTCAGTACCCACATCTGACAAATCTTTTCTCAGTTCCTCAGCAGTCACACGGGGACTTTTCTCCACTCTACGCTTCAGGTAGCGCACAGCCGCCGAAGTCAGCATCTTCTTTCTGCCACGACCAGGTAGTGTTTCAACAGTGCCCTTTGCCTTGAATTTGCGAATGATGCTGCCTATGGTCTCTCTTGGTATGTTTAACATCTTTGCAATCTTCTTATAGCCATTGCCCTTCCTGTGAAGAGTAATCACCTCTTCTCTTGTCTTCCTGGACCATTCTCTTGACTTCACCATGTTTGTAACCACACCAGTAAATGTCTAGAAGGAGCTGAGTATCACAGTCATTTTAAAGCTGCCTAATTGGTGCTTATTATGCTTTATTGCTGCTCCGTGACATCCACAGGTGTTTTCAATACCTGATTGAAAACACTTGAATGAACCTCTGTTCTTCAGAGTGGTAGTCTTTAAGGGGTTGAATAATTGTGTCAATGAAGAATTCACAAAAGAAACATTTACTACTGTATTACAAAACCAATTGATGTCATTTTAGTTGCATATGGTTCTTTAAAAAGTCCTTGTAGGATTTCATTCTGAATACAATTACAAATGTACACTAAATTCCCTAAAACCCTTTACAGCATTGGGGGTTGAATAATTTTGAACACAACTGTATGTTTAGCACATCCCATGACCCAAGTGCTGCGAGTGGCCGCCGTTTTCTTTTAGTCACATGTCGACGTGGTGCGCCATATTGATGGCAATATTATTTAACATTGCACCTTCAGCATTTTGCATGGGATGTGCTCAACATAGGAAGAGGTACATTTCCTGAAACTCTCATTAATTTCCATGCGTGCATTTATGATCTGTAACTAAAGCTTTGGGTTCAGGTCTACATGATTCACCCTGTGAATACTGGAATGCCTAGTTTTCCTACTACGGTGATGGTCCAGTCTCTCCTACACAGATCCTGATAGTGACCAGAATTTAATCCGTAACATGCACCTAACGTCACCTAGAACATGGTTCTCCAGGATTTTTGGGGCCAAGAGCCGTCCTGCTCATCGTTATAAACCTCTGTTCTCTCCCCCTGATCTTTTTCCTTGAAGTTACATGAGCTTAAAATTGACCCGGAAAATTGATCTAGGGACAGGATCGTAAAGCAAAGCATCGTGATGGATAATGTCCTTCCCGTCACAAGCCTTTTGGTTTTGGCCCGTCACCAAACTACAGTTGGATTGACGGATAATTCTTGCCCCTCGGGAACTAAAACCGAGCTGTAAACCACAACCATCCTGTGAGGCCCTGACCCAATAAACATGGCTCTCTCATGTCAGTAACTGGTATGTCTTCACCGTATAGAGTCTTCAACCTTGGTCCTCCCAGATGTTTTGAACCAAATCTCCCTTGATACTCAACAGGAAATGTAGTTCCAAAATATCTGGAGGGCCAAGGTTGACCCCTGCTTTAGAAGCTGGGTCAATTCATTAGTCCTGCAGTTTGCCATATGAAAGATCTCTCCTGGTCATGACACGCCACTGTTCGGTGCCAACCTGCCTGGCAATACAGCAGTTGCAGTTTTATACATGTTGTTGCATGATTTGACCTTGGGTGGGTTTTGGTGCCATTCGTCTATGACCTTTTCTGGCTGTTGTTTTACCCACTGCATTGTCTGTTATACCAGTTGTCTACAGTCCCATCTTTGTGCCAGTCAGCCCGTTGGCATGGTCTAACTCCGGCCCCCAGATGTAGATGCCCTAAAAGTCCCAGAATCCTTTGAATGCAATAGATGGCCAAAGAATCATGGGAAATGTAGTTCACAAACATCTGGCGGGGTGGTCTGAGTTTGACATAAATGGTCTACCCATTTGCTGTCGGCAAGGTGTGCCAGTTTGCCCAAGTCACTGTCTACCTGTTGCAGTCTTCATATACTAGCTTGTCCTGAAGGAGGTCACGCTCTGTCATTGGCTGCCAGATGTGTCAGTTTGTCCTTGGCACCGTCGGAGTGCCATTTGCCCTCTGACATACTGTAGACCGCCATTTTGTCTTCAGCTCTAGTTTTGTGCCTGTTTAACAATGATACCATTTTTGAGGCCTAGTTTACTCAAGATATTATTTTCCTTTTCACCCTTTTAACATGGTCTTTATGCCAGATTGCCCATTGGCTTGGTCCATGTGCCAGTTTTCTGGGGTACACTGCCGACAATTAATAAGATCCAGTGTCTGCTCCCTGAAGCCCATATCCCGCGCCATCCTGTCTTCCCCTGGCATCGTTGGGCCCCTGTATGTTTCCACTTTGTCCAGTATGGCATTGGGGCTGAGGTTTCGGTTACAGAATTCGTCCATAGTACAGCGCACTCGCCAACCACTCAAGGTAACCACAATGAAGCCTCTGCGTGGCCTTTTTAGTAGCTTCATACATCATACGGGTGGAATGTTTCACGCGCCTCAGTGCTGATTCCTCCACCTCTCTGTCATGTCTTCTGAGCCGGTCACCTGGCACTAGGTGACGCCTCCAGAGAATAAGAAAATCCTCCCATGATTTAAATAAAAATCTTCTTTCTGCAAAGTCTCTGCATTTATTGGCGTCTTCAGATCATGTTACTCCTGCGACGATACATCAGTCTGTCCGTTTAGGTCATGCCTGTGTGAGCCAGATGTCAGCGGCTCTGGCCCTGTGTTTGTAGACGACTGCTGGTGCCAATCTCTGTATAATGATGCCTATTGGTGCCATTACCTCTGTATAAACGCCCATTTGAGTGCCGAATTGCCGATGTCCTTTTTCTTTATGTTGCTGTGCCATTTTGGGTTTACAGATGCCCTGATGTGCCATTTTGCTTGGTCTTGTGCCTTTCTGTCTATATGCATTTGCCATTTACTATTATTTATTTATATGGCGCCAACAGTTTCCATAACGCTTTGCATTAACCAAAGAGCACGAGATACAGATAAACGGACGGGTGATGGAAACAAGAGGTGTAGAGGGCTCCAGCTCATAGGAGCTTACAATCTAGAGGGATTGGGGTTGAGCTGGAAGATGAGGGGAATTTTACTGGACGGCAGGATCATTGGTGTCAGTGGTTTGGGAATGATGGGGCCATAGAAGTGGCTTCAATCATGTGTGAGAAGGTGAGCAGAGGGATGAGTTGCATCAGTGGTGTGATACAATAATCTGAAGAGATGGGTTTTGAGGGATTTCTTGAAGGTCAGGGGAGAATTTGATAGGACGAGGCAAGTCATTCCACAGGACTGGTGCTGCCCTTGAAGTCTTGGAGGCGAGAGTTGGCCGTGCGTGGGAAGACAGATGACAGGTGGAGATCACCTGCTGAACTGAGTTGTCTAGAAGGAACGTGCTTGCGGAGTAACGAAGACATGTAAGGAGGGGTTGAGTTATTGAGTGATTTGAACGTGAGCATCAGGATTTTAAACTGTATCCTGGAACGTACAGGAAGCCAATGGAGGGACCGGCAGAGGGGGGGGGGGGGTACAGGAAGCCAATGGAGGGACCGGCAGAGGGGGGAGGTACACGAGGTGCGATTGAGAACAATACTTCTGGTCCCTGCATTGATTAGATTGCAAAGGGGCAATACGGGAGTTGGGCCAATAAGGAGCGAGTTGCAGTAATCAAGTCGTGAATTGTGCCATTCTATCCATAGTGCTGTCCTGCTTATCCAATATACAGGATCGCATGTGCCATTCTACCTGGTCTTATGCCCTGATCTGCCCAGTTGCCCATACGTGCTATCCATATTGCTCACCTATATAAATGACCCCATGTGCCATGCTATCCCTAGCAGTGTGCTGTTCTGCCCAGGTTGATGCCGTACGTGCGAATCACAAACTCTGTATTTATGCTGTACTGCCAGCCTGTGTCGATGCCCGTGTATTTACTGCACGCAGGCCGTTATGCACCTGAAAAGCTGGTGCGCTGGAAGCCCTTGCAGTAACCAGCTCCTTAGGATATCGAGGTAGAAAGATGAGGGTCGGGCACCTTGCAATCGAAAAAAGGCACTTAAATGAAAAAAATCAGTTTCAGCTGCAAATGTAGCCTTTCTCAAGCGTGGCGCGTATAAATGGGCACCTAATGTGTGCCAACCTTCCTGTATACCTGCATCTTGCTCAGTAAGTGACCGTTTCTGCCACTCTAGCCATACAGAAGCTTGTATCGGTCAGTCTTACGGCTGATTTCCATTGGCCGTCTGACTGCCAGAAAGAAGGGCCGGCCACACCTACTGGCAAAATCCTCCTAGTGGGTGGGTGGGGGGCGTATTGTTTCATCTAAAGAACACTTTGATTCTGCTGTGACATCACGTATACACATACAGGGTTATTCAAAGAGCATCGAAAAGTCCCCGCACGTTCGGTGGCTTTTTGTTCTCTTCATTTCGTTGCGATTCCCATTTCGGCGACCCTGCCTGTATTCAGGAAGCACCACAGGGCCATCGTAGTGCAGGGAAAAGCCGCCGCAAACCCGACGAACACTCAACGCAAAACCCGGTGAAGGCACACCGAAACCCACAAAAAACTCTGGATTAACCACGCCGGAGCAGCCGCTGGAAAAAGCCGACACCGCAGACGAATGGAGTGGGGGGGAAAAAAAAACGTACGCTGGAATGTTTGAAAAGTGAAACGCTGTTTGAAAAGAAACTACTGAACGAAAATGTCTGGAATTTACATATAAAATCCAATGAATGAAAATAAAAAGGAATGTTACAGAAAAAAGAATAATATTTTTAAAAAAAAAACAGACAACATTTTTTCACTAAAAAAATGGCTAAAATATCCTAAAAAAAAAATCTATAAATAGACTTTTTACTGCAGAATATTTTAATGAACGGTTTATTAGATATTGGATTAAAACGGGAATATTTTTAACATTGAAGCCTATGGGATTTTTCTGATTTAAACCTGCCGAATGAAACCACCGAACAGGGCAATTCGGCAACTTTTCACTGCTGGTTTGTGTTCTCTGAATAGAGGAAGCATTGCTTCTCTATTTCTCTATGGGGATTTCACTGCCCTCGAACAGGCACCGTATGTGCCTGTTCCCTGAATAGCCGAATGGCCAGGAAAGGTAACCGAACGCTGAAATTCACTGTTTGGTTACATTTCGGCCACAATTCAGATCTCTTTGATTAACCCTGATAGTAATGATTATGTTTTGAATCTGTCCAGTTAAAATGATATATAATTAGTGTGGGTCCTGCAATGAAACATGACTTAAAATCTTTAGACCTGATGAGCACAAAATGGGGGGGGGGGAAATGGCTCAGCAGTGACAGGGTTAAACACACAATGCTAAATTCTTGTTGATACTCTATGAAGTGACTGCGTGTGTTCTGTCGTGTTTCTTGTTGGTGTCTTGAATTATTTATTCAAATCATAACATGTTTTATAATAAGATTTATTGGTTATCGCTTTTTTTTTGTCCTGTTGGAGCGGTGTGCCCCCCTGCCTTCGTCGCTGCCCTCCCCGTGTATCTCACGGCCGCTGGGCAGATAATCCGCCAGCGTTGGATCCAGATCAAACGCGTCGCTGTATTTTGATCCAGGTGTCCTGGTCGTAGAGCGGGTTACGAAGCCCTAATTATTTATTTCGGCCTTGAGTTTGCAGCCTCTTTTCTCCGTTTCATCCCGGATGTCTGGGCTCCTCAATAAGACATTCTTTCCCAAACCTTCTCCTCTTGCTGATTTTCCATCTGGCTCTCATCAGCCGGTCACATGCTCCCTCTGGTATTCTCCATGCATTTCTCCCCCTGTATAGATGTACGTGTGCCAAGCACACAAGTGTTTTCTAGCTGTTGCAGCTACTTCCGAAATGTATATTTCTGTGGGTGGCTTTAACCCATCCGACCTGATTTCTGTGCCCGTATGAAAGTGACAGAAAAGAGTACAGAGGTCCCAAAGTGCTGGAGACCTGCTTATCCATCATTCCGCTGTGGCTGATGTATAACAAGAGGTGGTGGTTGTTGTTTTTTAGGGGATGCCGCTGGAGGCGGCGTCAGACCAGGCAACCTAGATGATGGCATGACCGGGCGGGGCCATGTATATCATTAACAATGGAATTTAGAAAAGGAGTAATTTACAGCGAGTGACCTTTTACTATAGTTTACAGACCCCTTGCTGGGAGAGTTATTGCTCTGCAGCTCTGTTATACATCAGCTCATACTGAATATATGGAGGAGCCTCTAAAAAGACACCCACACACCCTGAATATATGGAGGAACCTATAAAAAGCCACCCGGAATATATGGAGGAACCCATAAAGACACCCACACACCCTGAATATATGGAGGAACCCATAAAAAGCCACCTGCACACCCGGAATATATGGAGGGACCCTAAAAGGACACCCGCACACCCTGACTATATGGAGGAACCCATAAAGACACCCACACAGGGTCTTCTTTACCGAGGGGCAAAAGGGGCTGTTGCTCCAGGCCCACTCATGGTTGTGGGGCCCAAAGCAGCTGCCTCTTGAGCCCTAAAACCATGGCCTACACATGGTGTCAGGGAGAGTGAGATGTATGAGAGAGGAGCGAGACGGTGACAGGTTTAGAGAGACTACGCAGAAATCAGTGACAGAGGGTAGAGAGCGACTACTCCTTCACACCGCACATTACTGTCCTACTGCATCCATGACTTGTTGACAGTATGTATTTACTATGGTCAGAAATGGGCATTACAATCCACATATAGAAACCTAAATGTGTGAACAAGGGGCAGAGCGCTGTGGATCCCCAGAAGGGACCGTTATGGGGCATGATATTTATTAAAAGAATGTAACCTTGACAATGGCTTTTAAAACGCACAATATCTGCATTGGAAGTTACACACAAACCCAAGCCAAGAAGGTGTTTAGGCATTGAGAGTCAGTACTGTATGTCCGTATCGTCTAAGCATCCCTCACCCGTAAGCCTGTCCCCAGAAATACATAATGTGAGGTTCCTCTATGGACTGGATTTAATCCAAGAATATGAAATGCTGGAGATGTTGGCTTGGTTTAGGCCAGTTGGTTCTGGGTGACTGTTGGACAGGATGTTAATTCAAATGTCCCATGTTTCCCAAGTGGCGTCACCAAGATGATAACCAAAATGAAGAGGCGGCACAATATCAAGTAAAACTTTAACAGCTGATATCAAGCCAAAAAATGGCGGGTATAAGATCGCATCCAACGGGCCTGACAGAGTGCACCATGATGGTGTATTGCAGTAACTGTGGTTCTGGTCTTGTAGGCCACCAAGGATGGTGTAGCTCATGTATTTAAAGCCACGGCCTGGTCACTTGGAGTGAAGTCTTTGTGAGGGTGTCCTGTGAAGTTTGTTGCTCTTGTCATGTATTTTTTGTTGCCCAGTGGCATTGAATATCCATTGAAGGCTGATATTTACAGATCGTAAACTTCTTTTGGGTCAAAGAGCGGCCATTTTCCTTCTACGCCATGCTAAAACCCCATAAAAATTAAAACCAAATAAAAGACCAAAGCAAACCACTGTAGTCGAGAGCGGGATGTGTTCTTGTGATTGAGCGGTCATGTGGGTGTTCCGGTGATCAAAACCAATGTTAAGCCTGGTTAGGCAACATCTTTGTCATTTTTGAAATACCCACGCAGGTCACGCAAAATAAGATGTGTTCCGCTTCATGCATTGAGTAAAACCAAACATAAATCTGTTTCACAGCAGGATCCATGCCGGTGCTAGAGGTTTGACGCCCATGACTGCAAACTCAGTCTATGGATAACCTGAGCAGTACTGATGCGTTTCTCCCTTCTGCTGCTCCATGCCTGGTTTGCTTGTCTCAGAGGCTGTTGACACATACCGGTTCTTTGTATATGATGTACGTGTAACCACCTGATCTCCATGGCCTACAGTTGACTCTTTAGGGTTCACCAATCGGTTAATGGACTTGACTGTGAAGTCACATATCTACGATGCTTGGAAAAAAATTCTCACATGGTAATTGTGTCGCCTTTTGCTGTGATTCCGGCACGCATTCGCCGCGGCATCGTGTCGCTAAACTCCTGCAATGTCACAGCAGCGATCCCTCCTTGGCTCTCCAGCAGGTCCCTCAGGGTGTCCCGCTTGCAGGCTGCATAGTTGGCCATCTCGGGGTGCTTTGATATTGGAGAGCCTCTATCCACACTGCTGCCACCAATGTGACAGATATCTGTACCCCAACAGGGTCACATCTGCCAATGCTGTGTCCTCGCAGACCCCCCCCCCTGTTCTAACCCAGACAGACTCTCGTGCCTTCCTCTAGTCCTTAGATGATGCTTAAGAACCGGGACACAGTCTGCTAGCACCCCCAGAAATAAGGCGACGCTGTAGATTTGTGGTTTTTGGGTTCGAAATGGAGCTGGTTTGCTTTAATCAGAGACCGATTTATACAGTCACACACAGGTCATTTGCATATACAAAATCCCAACCTCTTCCAGTGGGACCTAATTATACTGACACATAATTGCACAAACATTGACTTCTTGGAATGATGATCGAATTCCATTAGGTCAGATACAGTAAACATTACTTAACATTTCTAACAAGGATGGACAAACAGAACACTTTACCTACAGACAGCCGATTACTAACAATTCAGATAGAAACGGATAGCAGGTAAACAAAGACTAGACCATGCATTCTTACATAGTCACAAATCACACACTCTGCACATGAGGACAATGGAAACGAAGCTCAGGCTTCACCCCCAAACCCATCTTCATGCCCACGCACCCCATTACCACATAAGCTCGTTAAAGTAGCCATTGCGTGCTGCTCTAATTCAAGGAAGGGTTGGCTGGTTGAACCAGTCAGTGTTTTTTATTTTTTATTTGGGCTTTTCGGTACAGAAGCATCGAGCGTGCTAGTCGTGCACAAACTGATTGTCATCGGGCTGGCGTCCAAACTGCTTCTTGCAGGGAGATGCTGGCTTCCGGGAGGAGAGGGGCGAATGTGGTGCAGGACAAGATCGTTTTTGCGTTCTAGGCAAAATATAGGGTAATCTGAAAACTATGGGGATCAGCAGGGGTTAATAAATAACCCCTCCGGTTTTCTTCCAGATTTATGCCTGGTGTCCCTCTTAATTTGAGGTATTGACTCCGGTTTCTGCTTCTTTATTGTATCCATGTAATATGTGGACAACATGCTGACTTGCGCCGCAGTTGCGCTTTTCGAATCGGCTCTCCCCAGATACTTGATGCCCCCGCATCTCGGCGTTTCCATATGAGACACATGTTTGCCGGATTTACGACTTTTATCTTTAATCCATCGATTTTTGAAGAATGCTTTTCGGCCCTAAAACGTCTTGTTCTTGGAATAATAATTATGTTATTGTCGTTTAATGAAAGAGATATATGGCAGAGATCAGGGGTTTATGTTTCGGTGGAAAATGCAGAACATGTGTGGGTATAAAACACATCGTCGTTTCTTCATGGACGTCGGCTACACAAATGTTGGATATTCACGTTGATCCCGTTTTGATAGCACGGGGGGGGGATAAATCACAATAAATTGCGTTTAATGACCTTTTTATCCAATCCTTCATGACAAGGCCTGCCCTTTTGGGTGGGACACACCCTGGGCCCCCCACTTTAGGGGGCCCCCACACCTTTGCTGACACCATCTGTATGATAGGTGGTGGTTGCTGACTTTTTTTTTTATCTGGGGGAGTCATTGTGTGTATCTGTAGGTGGGGAATATGATGGCAGCTAAAAAAGTAGATTTAGTTGCGGTTACTGAGACATGGTTCAGTGAGAAAAATAACGGACATAACAATACCGGGGTACTCTTTATATAGAAAAGACCGAGAAGGTAGGAAAGGAGGAGGAGTGGCCCTGTATGTGAAAAACAACATAAAAACGAACCAAATAAAAGTGAGCGAGGTGAACCTAGTCAGTTTGGGTTACGCTAACATTTGGCAATCATACAGTAGCTCGTGTAGGTGTGATCTATAGACCCCCTGGACAAGTAGAAGAGCTATATAATCTGCTGCTTGAGGAAATAGCCAAAATGGCAATGAAGGGGGAAGTTATTATCATGGGGGACTTTAATCTTCCTGATGTGAACTGGAAAACCAAAACAGCTGGGTGCACCAGGAGTACAAATATTCTAAAACTCCCTACTGGGATTATCTCTAACACAAGTAGTTGAGGAGCCGACCCGTAAAGCGGCCATATGGATTTAATACTGACAAATGGAGGTTTGGTATCGGATGCTGTTGTAGGTGAAAATTTGGGATCTAGGAATCACCAGTCAGTATGGTTTATATAAGAACAGGGATGGAGCCGGCACCACACAAAAACAAAAGTTTTAGACTTTAAAAAACAGATTTTTCTAAAATGAGATTTTGTGTGAAGGAGTCATTATCAGACTGGAGGAGTTTAAAGGGAGTCCAGGAGAAATGGGATTATTTAAAGGAAGCATTATTGAAGGCCACAGGCAATTGCATTCGACTTGTTAGCAAAAACAAAAAAGGGAAGAAACCACTGTGGTACTCTGCAGAAGTGGCCAAAATAGTGAAGAACAAAAAGCCAGCATTCAATAATTATAAAACAACTCAGAGTGAAGAAGATAGGCAAACCTATAAGATTAGGCAGAAAGAGGCAAAGCAATTTATAAGAGCTTCAAAGCACACGCAGAAGAGAAAATAGCTCAGTCAGTAAAAAAGGGGGACAAAACATTTTTTAGATACATAAACGAGAAAGAAAAGTAAAACAAGGATTAGTTAGATTAAAAACGAAGGAAGGTATGTAGAAGAGGATAAAAGTCTCGCTGACTGCCTCAATGAATATTTTTGTTCAGTCTTTGCAGAAGAAAAGGAAGGAAAGGGACCTCAGTTATGTAATTGTCTCGTTAGTGTTTCCTCCTATCAGTTTACAGAGGAGGAGGTTCTACAGCAGCTGTCTAAAGTAAAGACAAATAAGTCAATGGGGCCTGATGGGATCCACCCTAAATTATTAAAGAGCTCAGTGACGTAATAGCAAAACCGTTAACAGATTTATTTAACCAATCCTTGCTAACGTGAGTCGTCCCAGAAGACTGGAAATTAGCAAATGTTGTCTTAACAAGAAGGGTAGTAGGGAGGAATCGGGAACTATAGGCCAGTTAGTCTTACGTCAGTAGTGGGGAAATTAATGGAAACCATGTTAAGGAAAGCATTGTTGAACATCTAAAAACACATAGATTACAGGATCAGAAACAACATGGGTTTACCTCAGGGAGATCATGCCAACTAATCTTATTGATTTTTTTTGATTGGGTAACAAAAATAATAGACACAGGTGGTGCAGTAGACATTGCTTATTTAGATTTCAGTAAGGCTTTTGATACTGTTCCGCATAGAAGGCTTATCAATAAATTGCAATCTTTGAGCTTGGATTCCAATATTGTTGAATGGATTAGGCAGTGGCTGAGTGACAGACAACAGAGGGTTGTGGTAAATGGAGTTTATTCGGCGCAAGGTCTTGTTACCAGTGGGGTACCTCAGGGGTCAGTACTTGGACCCATTCTCTTTAAATATTTTTATTAGTGATATTGCAGAAGGTATTAATGGAAAAGTATGTCTTTTTGCTGATGACACAAAGATTTGCAACAGGGTTGACGTTCCTGGAGGGATCAGCCAAATGACAAATGATTTAGGTAAACTAAAACAATTGTCGGAGCTGTGGCAATTGAGTTTTATCGTGGATAAGTGCAAGATAATGCACTTGGGACGTAAAAACTCAAGGGCTGAATATAGAATATTTGATACAGTCCTAACCTCAACATCTGAGGAAAGGGATTTAGGGGTTATTATTTCAGAGGATCTAAGGGTAAGTAGTCAATGTAATAGAGCAGCAGGAAATGCTAGCAGAATGCTTGGTTGTGTAGGGAGAGGTATTAGCAGTAGGAAAAGGGAAGTGCTCATGCCACTGTACAGAGCACTGGTGAGACCTCACTTGGAGTACTGTGTGCAGTACTGGAGACCGTATCTCCAGAAGGATATAGACATCTTAGAGTTCAGAGAAGGCTACTAAAATGGTGTACGGCTTGAAGGAGAAAAGTTACCAGGAAAGGCTTAATGATCTTAACATGTACAGCTTGGAAAAAAGACGAGACAGAGGAGATATGATAGAAACATTTAAATACGTAAAGGGAATCCACAAGGTAGAGGAAGGGAGTATATTTAAAAGGAACAAAGTAGCAAAACAAGAGGACATAGTCTTAGATTAGAGGGGCAAAGGTTTAAAAGTAACATCAGGAAGCATTATTTTACTGAGAGGGTGGTGGATACATGGAACAGTCTTCCAGTAGAAGTGGTAGAGGCCAAAACAGTGATTGAATTTAAGCAGGCATGGGATAGGCATAAGGCTATCCTAAACAAAAGATAAATCCAGGTAAAGTATCCATGTAATTGGGCAGACTAGATGGGCCGAAAGATGTCGTCAGATAAGAACCTTTCTATGTTTCTATAAATGGAATGTAAGGAGATATGTTCTGCAGTGATAGACACCTGGTTGGTTGCGGGATGCAGTTTGGTGGTTGGGGGCTGGAATCGAAGGGGGACACCATGATGCTGGCTTTTTTTTTTTTTTTTTCTTTTTTCCCCACAGTCCTAGACATGACTGTTGATGGTCAGTTGTCAACAGGCTTTTGTTTTTTTCGTTTCTAGATTTGGATGGAAAAGTAGAACCACTGCTGTTCTACTGAAGATGTACAGTCCTGCATCATTGTGTCCCCTCTTCAATTCCTGCACCTAAAACGCCAAACTGCAACCAACCAGAGGTCTATCACTTCAGAAGCATTGAATGGCATTACAAGTTGGCTTGAGTACTCATTTGGCTGGTTGGACCCTTCCCCGTGCTGACGTGGCTTTTAATTCGTATAGAACTTACATCCCAGTAGCCACTAAGTGACATATTTCCGGGTGATGTTGAGACTTCCACCTTGAATCACTGTCGTAGTGGCCCAGCTACTGGTGAGAGACCACGAAAAAGACCCCTGCCACTACAGTGGGTGGTGACTAGAGTGTCCCTTTTTTATACTCCATCATAGTGTACTTGGTTCTTTTTCGAGAACACATTTCCTACTTATTGAGGTTGAAGCGTAAGATGCTAATCTGTACAGGAAGCCATATTTTTGTTTCTTCATATGAGGCTTTTACAAACTCATTATTGAAGTCAGAAGACTTTTGTATACTACACCTTCATACACTTTTTAATGTTGATTGTGACTAAGAGCCACACGTCGGTGAGATCATTACAGAAGACTTGGTTTGGTAGAAGGAACCTCTTGGCTCGGAGATTAATGTAGTTAAGTATGGTCACGTGGTTCTTGTTTCCTTTCTGACTTGACTGAAAGTAATGATCTTGGTTCAAACTTTCTTACAGTATGTCCAATAAAAAGTAGGCTTGTGCATTTTTTTTTTTTATTTTTTTTTTTTTTCGATTTGTCCGGATGTTTAAAATTTTCGTTTCGACTGATTTTCTGTTTCGGTTTGGCTTGTTTTTCGTGTACATTTTTTTTTTTTTTCGGAATATCGACCATTTTTCGTTTTTTCGGAACATCTGTTCTCCTCGTTTCAAAGTGTCTACGATAATTCTGGCGATCCTATCGTGTGTTTTTTTTTTTTTTTTTTTTTTTTATTAAATAAAGATCCTTTTTTTTCTTATGAATAATTGAATATACATTTCACAACTTTATTTAATCATATTAAAATGGTATGAAAGCCAAGGAACAAAAAAAATGAACAAAACGATTTAAAAAACCCTAAACTGACCCGAATGCCACAAGAAACAAGTGTTACGCATTTACAAATACAAAATTTACAGAATCAGCGATATAACCGATAATAGTTAAATATACGATTTCCAGAATTACCGAAATGGAACCGAAATCACGAATGGAACCGAAATCATGAATAGAGCAAAAATAAATTTCGATTTGACACATTTCAAGTCCATTCGAAAGATCCGAAACGAAAAAATTTCGGATTTTATCGGTTTTCGGGTCCGACCCGATTCGGAAATTCGGCCGAATCCGAAGACCCGAATCGGGAAATTTCGTGAAAATTCCAAAACGCACATCCCTAATAAAAAGTGGTGAATACGCTATGTAAGAAGGTCTGGGCCGTTTCTTTGTTTTGGGGTATGAACGTATGACCTGTAGTGGTGGTGGTAGTCTATCCCTGGTCTGGCATTCGTGGAGAAAACTGTTGTTTCCGGCAATGTGAGGGACTCCAAAATTCCATTGTATTAGCATCATGGATGGAGAACTTATGAAATGCATCCTCATCGTGAAAAGGTGGACTGTTTGCCCTAACACCTCTCCTCTTAAGTCTGCTGAGCCGCCTGTTCATTGTCTAGCGAAGGCCATCTCCCTCCGAATGGAAACTCTGACCACTTCTGCTTTTTCTTTTTGCGTATTGCACTTGCTGTCACTTGAAAGGCTTGTGCAATTCTTTGATAATTCCGAAAATCTCGAATAATGAGCCAGGAGTGTTTAACTAGGGAACCCTGTACCTTTTTGAAGGCGGCTCAAGTTTGCTTTACGGAAGGTTATGCAACGTACACATAATGATTTAATTCATGGGCTCGGTGAGTATTGCAGTGCATTGTTAAGAGGTCATTTGGAAGGCAGCCATAAAACTTAGGGAGCTGTATGACATCATCACCACTATAATGCACTTAAAGTATCATAACAATTAATGCTTCACGTGCACGTTACTGCACAAGGGAATGGAAAGACAAGTTCTGCTGCAGAGGTCTCATAACTCTCTGGATAGGAAGCTGGCCAGTTGGTGGTTGTGGGGGGAACAATATTTGGCCACGCTCTAATATGGTTGATGTCTGCTTATCCAATAATCTTCCGTTCTGATTCAAGACCAGGAGCGATGTCTGTCTAGCCATTGTGTCAACTAGATTTCCACTTCCAGCCTAGCATATCGCCAATTCACACAATACTTGAATAGTGAGTAGCTCCTAACCAATCCTGGTGGTAGACCTCCCTCCCCTCAACTCCTGGTATGTGGTAGACCTCCCTCCCCTCAACTCCTGGTATGTGGTAGACCTCCCTCCCCTCAACTCCTGGTATGTGGTAGACCTCCCTCCCCTCAACTCCTGGTATGTGGTAGACCTCCCTCCCCTCAACTCCTGGTATGTGGTAGACCTCCCTCCCCTCAAATCCTGCAATGTGGTAGACCTCCCTCCCCTCAAATCCTGCAATGTGGTAGACCTCCCTCCCCTCAAATCCTGCAATGTGGTAGACCTCCCTCCCCTCAAATCCTGCAATGTGGTAGACCTCCCTACCCTCAAATCCTGCAATGTGGTAGACCTCCCTACCCTCAAATCCTGCAATATAGTAGGACGCATCCATATAAGCCGTTCCTTTTGTGTAGTGGTGAAAATAATATGCGTATTCCTTCTCTTTGCACCAGAAAGGTGTGTCCACTGATTTACCCAAGGTTTCCGATGAGGTTAACGACATTGTGGATGACTGTTCACAGCGAATCGATTACCGCGTTGGAATCTGCGAGGAGAAAGCCAGCCAGTTTCATGTTCAGTTCCTTTTTATGACTAAGAAAGGCATCTGTGAAATGCATCTCCACCAGGTGCTCGGATAATCCTCGCTGTGAGATTTACAAATCAGCTTTGCCCAGTATTATGTCACTCAGAGATCTTCATCCGACCCGCGTAATTAGCCGTCGGTAAACCGCATTACGTAATGTTACATGCGTCCCCTGAGCCACATCTGCCCCAAACGTGTCCACTGTTAGCACCGTTTAGTGTGCAACCTATTAATACGCCGTTATAACCCAATCACGGGCTAGAGGCCAGCAAGTATGCCAAGAAAAGATGCATCCTGGATTTTTACCTTGCCCCAGTCACTGTACTCGTTGACTGAGCCTGTCCATGCCTGACCTCAAGGAAGAAAAATAACAAGAAAAACGAGCGTCCCAAAAAGTCCTAAAAATGTCCTTCACCTGCGCGATGAATGGCGAAAAATCAAACTATATATAATAAAGCATACGAAGCCAAACATGCACTAAAAATATCACTTGTGCAAACCAACACGATAAAAATAAATGGCGGCGGGGCCTTATTGCACCCCATGTTGGTAACTGGCGGCTGTGAGGGGAAAGTGCCAGCGAGAGCCAATGTCTCCTACCGGCTCCATGTTACTGACTGTGTATCAGTGACTCCAGTCAGAATATTTGGGAGTCGCTTCGTTAACTTAACGGCAGGGTTGGTCAAGGGCCTAAAGTCGTTCTGTGTCCTTGGTGCCGAGGGTCCGCCAAGAAGCGGGCAGGCTTAAATGCTGCGGGGGGTGACATAGCACTCCTCACGGCTCACTGGATCTCCTTCAGCCCGTCCCCATTCCCTGCGACTGATCCGTCATTGGCTGCAGCGGGAGTGCCTGAACGTGGGTTTGATCGTGTGATGTCATTCCAAGATGGCTGCCCTCATGATCAAACACTGAAAGGTCTTTGAGGTGAAAACCGAACGCACTGTAGCGCAATCATGCGGAAATAACTGCCATCTCCACACAGGATTGTTTTTATGAAGGTCAGTGGTTTGGAAGTCCTGAGGTGTTGTGGGGTCGCTGACACGTTAAGCCATGTAGCTGCGCGAGTGAGGTATATTTTTATATTGACATCCCATGTAAATCGCGTCTTAGCTCGGCGATGGGGTCTGTTTCAGAGCCGTTTGTGGTCAAATACTAAATATACACCTTTAAGTATATAAACCCATTTACGGCAATCAGATTACAAAAAGCGCTCTTTTCCTGCTTTAGACTTTCATTCGCGGCACGTGGGCTCCGCAATATTCATGTAAATAGTACCTAAAAAAAACAGGTTATTTAAAAGGATTTTTTTTTTTTTTTTTTTTCCAAAACTTTTTTCGTCTGTAGAATTTTTTTTTTAAAATTTTAAGCTATGTTGAAATTAAATTGTTCTAGGTCAATGGCTTTTTCTAGATGTAAACGAATGTCGGCATTTTGCTGGCAAATTATTAATTTATCACTTATTTATAATATTAAAAATTTAAATTTTTTTTAATACCCAGGACATACTTGAAAACGAGAGAAATCTCACTGTATCCTTCCTGCTAAAATACTTAAATATACATAAGTTTTAATAGTTTAAGTATAACGCATTATAATTTAGGATTTTTATTTTATTACATTTCTAAACACCATTTCGGTGCTTTGCGTATTTTGACCGGTTTTGGCGATTCCATTACACAGACAATATGATGCATACACTATTTAACGAATGGTCACTGTATTTTGCTGCAATTTAAGCCGGGTGCACACGAGCGCACTCCGAGTGGACGGAACGTCCGTGAGCGTGGCCTACAGATCTGGAAGCCATCAGGCTTCGCATCGTATGATTTTGATGCTACAGTTGCAGACATGTGCTTTTTCCTCAGGAAACCAATGGGATGTTTGTCCTGAGTGTCAAGTTTGCATCAAGATCTCTCCATATCCAAAACCCCCATACAGGGGTAGCTCTATACTTAGGCAGCCACCAATTTGGCCTAAGGCCTTGCTCATGTGTGTGTGTGTGTGTGTGTGTGTGTGTGTATCGTGTTCTCTTAGACTCTAATCTCTCCTTCACTCCTCACATTCAGTCGCTAACCAAATCCTGCTACTTCCACCTAAAAAAAAATTGCACGCGTCCGTCCCTGTCTTTAATCAGGACTAAAATGCTCGTCCAAGCTCTCATCTCCCACCTTGACTACTGTAACCTCCTTCTCTCTGGCCTTAAGAGATCCCAGATTCTCCCTCTGCAGTCAGTAATGAATGCCTGTGCCAGACTCCTCCACCTCACCTCCTGCACCTCACACCTCACGCACCTCACCCGTCTGTCAATCTCTACGCTGGCTCCTGTTTCCTTTTTAGAATCCATTTCATTATACTGGTGCTCACATACAAAGCTCTCCATAAACGCGGCGCTGCATACATCTCCTTCCTTATTAACCTGCATATCCTGCCCCGACCACTTCACTCTGCCAATGATCTGATGCTATCAGTTCCACATACCCGCACCCCCAACCCCTGCCTTCAGGTCTTCTCCCGACCTGCCCCCTTTCTATGGAACTCCCTCCCCCGTAACATCAGACTCTCCCTGTCTCTCCAGTCCTTCAAGAAGTCTCTGAAAACGCATTACTTTAGAGAAGCCTATCAGCTCACTCCATGATACCCCCACTGTAAATTTCTTACTGCATCTTTCTACACAGCTCACATGCACCCCCGCTGCTTCATGCTCTATTTACCCTCCCCTAGTGTGTCACCCCTCTCCTCTTAGATTGTAAGCTCTGGAGCAGGGTCCTCCCTCCTCTTGTTCTGTGTTTTTTTTTTTGTTTTTTTTAACTTGAATGTATATTGTTATTCTGTCACACCCATTGTACAACGCTACGGAACCTGTTAGCGCTTTATAAAAACTTGTAACCGTAACTTCCTTCTGCTGCCCCCCCCCCCTTCCCGACAAGCTGAAATGTGACTCTTGATAGAAGACGCTCAGTTTGGAAATTAAAGGTCTAGCATGACCAGCCGGGATTATAAATGATAACTATAGGCCAGAAATAGATGGCGTATGTGCGCCGCGCCAGAGACTTTACCGTCCCGGCATCAGTTATGTAAAACATCTGAGTGACACTGGGTTTCACATGAGCAGGAGCGCAGCGGCATGAAGAGGATTTAGAGCATGTGTACGTGGGAATATTCCATTTACATATATACCCCATGCACGAAACCTATTATCCATTATATACATTTACAGGATGGAGGGGGAACAGGGAATGTACTTATTTACAGCATCAACAGGTGTACTCAGCGCTTTACAGGTTACATTACAGCAGAGGGTGGTGCAGTAGTTATTTATTTATAAAGGATTTTACCAGGAAGGATACATTGAGATTTCTCTCGTTTTCAAGTATGTCCTGGGTTCAAGAACATTGTATTTCTGTAACTAACACTTCAAAGTAATAAAACGCAAACTAACAGAAAATAAATAAATATGTAGGATATAGTCACTATGTTACTTGTTTACAGGTGCATTCTGTATTGAGGTATGTTAACAGGGAAATTTTGAGGGACTTCAGACTGGGGTAAGATTTGATGGCGTCTGGGAGGTTATTCCATAATTGTGGTGCTCTGTAGGAAAATGAGGATCGAGCCACTTTCTTTTTGTATTGTGGTATTGTAAGTAAGGTGCTGGTCCTGGATCGGAGGTTATAGGATGGGGGAACTGCTGGGGGGTAGCAGCATATTCAGGTTGGTTGGTAGCTTCCCAGAAAAGCTCTTAAACACCAGGTTAGAAAGGTGAAGGGTACGTTTAGACTCCAGCGACGGCCAATTTAGCTCTTTTAACATGTCACAATGGTGGGTCATGTAGTTACATTGTAGCACAAAGCGTCAGAATGAGTTATACAATGTAGTAAGTTTATGAAGGTGTGTTTGCGGGGCGGCTGGATACACTACATCTCTGTACAACAAATGCTTATGCCGGCTATTGATTACAATCTGCTTTCTTGCCGTGGGGCTCAGGCAGGATTTTTTTTCTGTACAGGGCACCTAGTTTGGGGTGAAGTTTACATGAGTTTTTCGATGTGGGGTCAAAGGATAGATTTGCATCTAACCACATATCTAGATATTTGAGAGAAGTGACTGTGGTCAGCGTGCCATTTGATTTTGTCCCAACGCATAGGTGGGGATTTTGCAATTTGTGTAGTTTAGGTTTTGTTCCAAAGAGCATCGTTACAGTTGTCAGTATTTAGAAAAAGTTTTATCTTTGATCCACTTTTCTACCTCTGTGAATTGTTTTTGCAGCACGGCCTCCAGCTGCGGGAGATTTGGTTTGCTGGTATAGATTAGTGTCGTCTGCGTACATATGTACAGTTGAGGCTTTGCAGACATTGGGCAGATCATTTATGAATATTGTAAATAGCAGGGGGCCTAGTATTGAGCCTTGGGGTACACCGCACGTGACTGGGAGGGAGGAGCTGCCAGACATACACATATTGTGATTGGTCAGATACATATGATTGAAACCAGGTTAGAGTGCGATCACAAATACCGGAGTCTTTAAGTTTTTTTTAAATGCCATTGTCTACTGTGTCGAAGGCTTTGGCAAAATCAAGGAAGATGGCTCCAGTTAGGTTTCCTTGTTCCATCCCAGCTTGGATATCATTGCAGACTTTTAAAAGGGCGGTTGTAGCTGAGTGATTTGGACGAAAGCCGCATTGATCCGGGGTTAAGTAGTTCCAATATTGATAATAATCACGTAATTGTGTGTAGACTCATTTTTCCAAAACTTTTGACATTACAGGAAGCAACGATATCGGGCGGTAGTTGGATTCCAAAGTATTGTCTCCACTTTTATGGATAGGTACCACCCTTGCAGTCTTCCAGAGTTTGGGTATGTATCCAGTCGCCAGTGATTCAATGATTAGGGTTGCGACAGGTTTTGCAATTGCCGGTGCACTGATTTTCAGCAGCATTGCTGGGATTTGATCAGGTCCAGACTGGTATTTCATTTGTGGTTACGGAGGAGTTTAGTAACGACACTGACAGGCACTGGTTTAAAACTGAATTCCTGTCTGATACAGGGACTTTGCACAGTTACAGTGTGTGTATATTTATATAGCAGTAACAGGTGTACTCGGCGCTTTACAGGTTACATTACAGTAGAGGGAGGTACAGTGTATGTATGTATTTATATAGCAGTATTTGGTTATAAAGGATTTTAACAGGAAGGATACATTGAGATTTCTCTCGTTTTCAAGTATGTCCTGGGTTCAAGAGCATTGAAACTTTACAGTTGTTACAGAAATACAAAGTAATGAATGAAAGATATTAAGAACAAAACACAAATATACCGATTAACACGGAAAATAAATATGTAAGTAATATAGTTACTATGTTACAGGTTTACAGGTGCATTCTGTATATAGTCACTATGTTACATGTTTACAGGTGCATTCTGTATATAGTCACTATGTTACATGTTTACAGGCGTATTCTGTATATAGTCACTATGTTACATGTTTACAGGTGCATTCTGTATTGAGGTATGCTAGTAAGGAGCTCTTGAGTGACTTAAGACTGGGGGAAGATTTGATGGTGTCTGGGAGGTTATTCCATATTTGCGGTGCTCTGTAGGAAAATGAGGACCGAGCCACTTTCTTTTTGTATTGTGGTATTGCAAGTAAGGTGCTGGTCCTGGATCGGAGGTTATAGATGAGGGAAGCAGCCTATTCAGGTAACAGGTGTACACAGCGCTTTTCAGGTTACATTACAGTAGAGGGAGGTGCAGTAGTTATACATAGGATTGGCTGGCGGTTTGATCCGAACATGAGTTCGAATCGAACATTGCCCGTTCGGCGAACATTGAACATTTCCGCTTGTTCGCCCACAATGGACCACAATGCACTTTTCCACTGGCCTGAAGCTCGTAATTGGCTACAGCCTTGCACCTGACCACAAGTCAGGTGCAAGATTGAGCCCTGATTGGCATAGTCATGGGCTCACAGAGCTAAGTCCCGCAGCACACTAAGGCTAGGGTCAGACGAGCGTGATTTCTACGGGCTGTACGTCCGTGCAGTACGGACATCGTCAGTACGGATGACGCAGTAGTGGTCACACAGTCCGTTTTTTCACTGAAGTTATTTTTGACGGATGTAGGAGGGAAAAATAAATTACAATGAAAAAACATTCTGTCCGTCAAAAATGCTGGACGTATAAATGCAGTCCGTCTGACCATGCTCCATCACTCACACACAAAGCTATGCAGACGTTGTGGACGTGGCGCACTCTGCACGTCCGTTCTAGCAGTATTACGTTCTTGCCTAACCTGCGTCCGTTTGCAGCGTCCGTCAGCCCCCGCACTTCTGTGCGGACGTACTTCGTGTGTGGGGCTCCATTTAACACAATTGTATGCTATCACGGACGTACTTATGTGCGGCAACACGGACGTTAACACTGCGCTCGTCTGACCCCAGCCTAAGGCTTCCCCGCAACCCCATTTTTTATTTTTTTATTTTTTTTGCAGGAGTGAGAGGAGATTGTTCTTTCAGTGTGTCTCACTTTCTTCTAGCAGATGATTATCTGGGAATTGTAATCTGTGTCTTCTCACTGCCAGCTATTGGGTGTCTCAGACCTCTAGCAGATATCTGGGAATTGTAATCTGTGTGTTAGGCTGGCAGTGCCATCAGGCTGTTTCACTGATTTATACTGATTTTACAGAACAATGCTATATCTTTAATCGTATTCTAGATACCATACAATAACAGTTTAAACAGAGTTCATCTGTTTATCTATTGAGTTGAATCTGGGTGTTGCTAGCTATAAGGGTGTATCACTGACGTATAACATTGTTCTGCAAAATCTGTATATCTTTAATCTATATCACTCACCATGTCCGAAAGACCAAAAAGGACAGGCAGATGCTCCCAGACACAGAGGGCAAGCAGCCCCTGTGTCGGAAGGCTGTGCCCCTGGTCATCGTGGACATGATGCATCCTCTGCAGGGGCACGCTTGTCCTTGTTTCTAACTGGTGGTGGCCGTCTTAAGCCGCAGAAACATACAGAGGATTTGCAGAATTGGCTAACCAGGCCATCATCATCCTCCGCCAGTCAGGCTTGTAGTGGTTTACAGTCCACCGCAGCTGCCAAAACATCGCATTCAGCCTCCATGTCCACAGCTTCTCCTGCCATAGCCTCCCTATCACACACGGAGGAGTCAGCTGAATTGTTTGACTACAGTGACATTGACGTGCTGCTTGAGGATGCGCAGCAACTCCAGTGCTCTGATTATACTCCCTTCCTCAACCTCAGAGATTGAATCAGCCTAGAGGGAGGGGTGCCTGTGACACACAAAGAACTGGCACTCATGTTCCCCCAGCAGCTGCAGCATATTGCGAGGTTTGCTCCAGTGACGATGAGATAGTGACATCATCATTGTCATCACCCCCTAACTCCACCTGGGTGCCTGATCGAACAGAGGAGTCAAGTGAGGAGGCACAACAAAAACCTAGGTCCTCCTCCTCCTCCTCCTCATCTTTCTCTACTCCCACTATATGTCCTGCCATGTCATTGCCTACAACCTCCACTGAAAGGAATGCTACAGTAATGGGTGTACCACCTCCTTCCTCTGAATCTGACAGCATCCCATCAGCTGCAGATTTATGCAGTCAGATCTCGTTACCCCAGCTGCGGCAGCAGAAGAAAAAATATTGTCCCAACCATGCACAACATCTAAATGCCAGCATGGCAAAATTACTCGCATTACAGCTGCTGCCTTTCCAGCTGGTGGACTCTGCTTCCTTCCGTGAATTTGCCGAATCTGCTGTACCACAGTGGCAGGTTCCAAAACGCAATTTATTTTCACCAAAGGCTATTCCAGCACGTGGAAGACCATGTTATGGAGTCATTGGGAAAGGCAGTCAGCAGCAAGATGCACATTACTTTAGACATGTGGTCCAGCAAGCATGGACAGGGCCGTTACATTTCCTTCACAGCACACTGGATAACTCTGCTTGCAGCTGGGAGGGATCCAGGACGGGGCTCTGTGCTGGAGCTTGCTCATCCACCATGCCTCCAGAAAGCTGCTTATATGAGGTCTGTCTGCTCCACCTCTTCCTCTTCTTCCTCCTTCTTCTCTGTCTCTGGCGAAGTGGCAGTTAAACCGACGCGTTGCAGGGGTTACGCAATGACTCAAGCAAAAATATGCCATACTGTGCTTGAGCTGGTTTGTTTAGGGGACGGGAGGCTCACCGGGCCAGAAATTCTGTCAGCTCTGCAGGCGCAGAGATGGTTAACACCACGCCAGCTTCAGCTGGGAATGGTCATCTGTGATGATGGCAGCAACCTTCTCTCCGCCTTACGCCTGGGTAAGTTGACACCTGTACCATGCCTAGCACATGTCCTAAATCTGGTGCTACAGCGTTTCCTAAACAGGTACCCAGGGCTGGCAGAGCTTCTCAGCCAGGCCAGAAAAGTCTGCAGCCACTTCAGACGGTCATTCCCAGCAAGTGTTCGCCTTGCAGAAATTCAAAGAGAATTCCACCTTCCCACAAACCGTCTGATCTGTGACATACCCACCAGGTGGAACTCGACATTGGCAATGCTGCAGCGTCTGCACATGCAGCAGGGCCATCAACGAGTACCTGTGTGAGTATGGCACAAGGACAGGTTCAGGTCAACTTGTTCCCCCCCCCACAGTGGCTGATGATCAAGGATGCATGCACTGTACTGTCACCATTTGAGGAGGCAACGAGGATGGTGAGCAGGGACAGTGCATGCATCAGTGACCCAATTCCTTTAGTGTTCCTGCTGGAGCACACTCTGCGGGGAATTATAAATGTGGCTCTAGAGGAAGAGGAGGACTTCCCTAGCTCTCAAGGCCCCAGTCTTTACGCAGACAGCATTCCTGCGGGTCCTCAGACAGGAGGAGGATGATAACGAGGAATATTTAAATTGTGGGGGCATTGAAGGTGGGGATTCCTCAAGGGAGGGTTTCGTGTCCCCAGGACTAGTACGTGGCTGGGAGGAGGTGGTGCATGATACGGTCATCCTCAGCGATCAGGAACACTCTGAAGCTAATGCCACCTCCAACCTACGCTGCATGGGCTCCCTTATCCTGCAAAGCCTGCTAAAGGACCCCAGGATTCGTGCTATCAAGGAGAGGGATCATTACTGGTTGGCAACCCTTCTTGATCCACATTACAAGGGTAAGGTTGCAGAGCTCATCCTGCCCTCAGAGGATGCTCTAGAGCAACACTTGTGTAACACCTTTCCAGACACTGGTAGGTTACCAACTGATGACACAGGTGCTTCTGAGGCTGCTGTTTATCAGAGGAAGTGCGGTGAAGCACTGGCCAGAACTTAGCCAATATGCTATGGAGCTACTAGGTTGCCCTTCATCCAGCGTGCTTTCTGAAAGGACGTTCAGTGCCGCTGGAGGTTTTGTCAGACAAGAGTGCGTCTGTCCGACTCTGTAGACCGGCTGACATTTATGGATCGGCAGCTATCACTCCCCTGATGCTGATGTAACTGAATAGATCGGGGATCTCTTCTGCATTCCCAAAGCCTCCACCACTGCACTCTTCCACAATACCTCAGAGGGGTTACGGTGTGAAGGCACTAGCTGCCACCAAAGGTCCAATTTTAAAGCCCCTATTGTTACTTTAATCCAAAGCCTGCATACGTTTCCCCATAATTTAGCCAAAAAATCACTAAACTTGTTCTGCGTGTCCTAGAACCTCTCCTCTTTTCATACAGGCTGACCCCAAGCAGTTGTTTATGAATAGATTAAAGGAAAAACATTTACCGTCATTTGAAATAACATTTTTTTTCTTTTTAAATGTTTCTAATCATCTGACAAATCAGCCACTTCACGGGCAGGTTATGGGACCTCCTAGGCACGATATTTGAAGGAATTTTTCGTTTTTATTTTTAACCCTTAGTTCATGGAAAACTCACTGTCCCTTTTTTTTAAAACGTTTTTCTTAACTTTGTCCTTGTTTCCTGTCCCCCAGGGCACTACCCGGACCCCATACACCTTTTTATGGCAAATATCTTGCATATATGCCCTCTTGCAGGGCACTCTAAAAATCGAACGTTTGAGTTCGGATCGTGTTCACGTCCGAACTCGAACTTTTGAAATTGTTCGAATGCGAACTGAACACGGGTGTTTGGCTCATCCCTAGTTTATACAGTATGTATATTTTATATAGCAGTAACCGATGTACTCGGCGCTTTACATGTTACATTACATTAGAGGGAGGTGCAGGCTGTTGCATTGAGTTGCTGCGAGGAGATGAAGGTGCGCTCCACGTAACGAGGGTTCTCCCAAAACTCTCCGTACAAGAAGCGTGGGTGAGTATAGCTCTCATTACGATGGACGCCTTGGTGCAAAACTTGACATTTCTGAGACCACGAACGTCAATGTTTTAATGTCGCTTACCTGGGTTGACACTTGCCGCACACTCGCTTTCCGCGGGTCTTGTTTAAATACCGTCTGTAACCTTATCTCGGTTTATTTATATGGAGAGATGCCGTAGGTATATCATGGTCTTGTATGCGGAGCCGCTGATGTAAATCACACCATGTCTCCAGGGCTTGTCATTCTATGTGTCGCCCCACAGGGCCGCTGAATATTCCGGCACCGCAACCTGATAACTCTCGCAGATCTGATCTTGCTCCAGGTATCTGGTATAAATAGGCTCCTGCGCTCCCCTCATCGCCATGTTTAGGCCACAGCTACCTGTCCACACGCAGTCAGAGCTGGCATCAGAATTCTTGGGGCCTCCCTGTCCTCAGCCGCCCATTCCAGTAAATTACAAAAAAAATGGCCGCCTCTCCTGCTCTCATTTTCCAGGGAGTGCACCAAATCCCTGGTGGTCCGGCAAGGGGATAACGTGTTCCCTGGTGGCACAGTATTCGGGGTGCGCCTCTATGTGGTGTATACCCAAACAAGTTGCTGCCTCAGTGACAAGTCAGAGCGCTTTTACCAGCTCCAGATGCTGCGGCCCACCGGGATTTTCCTGGTATTCTGGGGCCAGACTAGGGGGACATGGAGGTATTCTTACACATCTTTGCCACGTAGGGAAGCTGCACAGGGTTTGGCATGGACCAGGACCCCCTGGAGCCTCTGGACCCCTGAGCATATCATGGGCGGTCACCCCCCCCCCCTGACGGCAGCCCTGCACACAGCTGCTATACCATTACACAATCATCAAAAATGATTTAATCACAGTGTAATTTTCCCAAACGTGCAGCGTCAAAACCTGAGCCCCTGCAATCCTAAACCGGAGCACAATCTTGCCGATTTTGTCTGAGTCGTCAAATCTCAGGTTTCTCTCAATGGTTTTTGACTAGGTGGGGTGTATATTTAACCAACAATCAGACTCAGAGTGGCCACTGGACCAGTCATGCGTGCCCAAGGTGTGAGGGCTACAAACGCTCCTCAATCCTCCCTTCTGGCTTGCACCCTTTTGTCTTGGTGTCATTCCGATGTCACTCCAGTACTTACAGTTGTGTTCAACATTATTCAACCCCCACTGAAATTGAGTGTTTTGGCCAGTTTGACATTGATTTTGATCATTCAGTCATCTTGCTTACAATTAAATCAAAGAGGCACGTGTAGGTCAGACAAATATAACATAACATTTATAATGAAATAACCACAAATGTCTTTTCTGTGCTCACATCATTATCAGTTTTATTCAACCCCCAAGTGACATTCAATCTTAGTACTTAGTACAACATCCTTTTACAGTTATAACAGCTTTTAAACGTGAAGCATAGCTTGACACAAGTGTCTTGCAGCGATCTACGGGTATCTTCGCCCATTCGTCATGGGCAAAAGCCTCCAGTTCAGTCACATTCTTAGGCTTGTGCACTGCAACTGCTTTCTTTAAGTCCCACCAGAGGTTCTCAATCGGATTTAAGTCAGGTGACTGCGATGGCCACTCCAAAATGTTCCAGCCTTTAATCTGCAACCATGCTCTAGTGGACTTGGAGGTATGCTTGGGATCATTGTCCTGTTGAAAGGTCCAACGTCTCCCAAGCCTCAGGTTTGTGACGGACTGCATCACATTGTCATCCAATATCTCCTGGTACTGAAGAGAATTCATGGTACCTTGCACACGCTGAAGCTTCCCTGTACCTGCAGAAGCAAAACAGCCCCAAAGCATGATTGACCCCCCCCCCGCCATGCTTCACAGTAGGCAAGGTGATCCATGGGCCCAAACAGTTCTAATTTTGTTTCATCAGTCCACAGAACACTTCTGTGGTTTGTCCACATGACTTTTGGCATACTGCAGTCGACTCTTCTTATTCTTTGGAGACAGCAAGGGGGTGCGCCTGGGAGTTCTGGCATGGAGGCCTTCATTACGCAGTGTGCGCCGTATTGTCTGAGCTGAAACTTCAGTACCCACATCTGACAAATCTTTTCTCAGTTCCTCAGCAGTCACACGGGGACTTTTCTCCACTCTACGCTTCAGGTAGTGCACAGCAGTCAAAGTCAGCATCTTCTTTCTGCCACGACCAGGTAGCATTTCAACAGTGCCCTTTGCCTTGAATTTGCGAATGATGCTTCCTATGGTCTCTCTTGGTATGTTTAACCACTTCTATGCGGAGGACGCGCTCAGCGCGTCCTCCGCATGGCTGCTGGTGTGCGGAGGACGCGCTGAGCGCGTCCTCCCTTTGGGGTCAGCGTTCGGCCGGGTTCCGGCCGATCGCTGGCCCCCCCAGTGCGGGCTGACATCCTCGATGTCAGCCCAGCATCCGGAACCGCCGCCGATGAAATTAGGTGTCATCGCGGCAGCGCGATGACACCTAATTCAGGCGCCCCCCCCCCGCATGTGCGGAGGAGGCGCCTGAAAGGGAGGGGGGGAGGTCCTTCGGACCTCTCTCCCTCCCGATCTGCGGCGTTGCGGGGGTTAACTCAGGCACCATTTGGAAGGGCACAGCCTGCCCTTCCAAATGGTGCCTGGCATTAACCCCTGGGGAGCTGGATTGCGAATCGGCGCTGAAGAGCGCCGGTTCGTGATCCTTTCCCGGAGCTGGCCGACATCTTGGATGTCGGCCAAGCCTCCGGTAACTCCCCCTGAGGAGTGGCGTCATCGTGCATAGCACGATGACGCCAGTCCTAGAGTTAACCCCTAACTGCCACCAACGGTGGAGATAGGGGGTTCATTGGAACCCCCTATCTCCCGATCCGTGGCAGCTAGGGGTTAAAGTTTGGAATGGTTGGATCGGCCAGAGCATGGCCGTTCCAACGATACCAAACACTACTGTGAAAAGTTTTTTAAAAAAAATAAAAATTAAATAGAAATATATTTTAAAAAAATATATATTTTTTTCTTTTTTGGTTCGTTAATGCAGCAATATTGTTCCCATTTCAATTATAGTGCAGCATCATTGTTCACATTATCGATTTTTGTATGCGGTGCGTTTGTTAAAAATCGTGTAATTTTCCCCAAAAAAAATGTAACGAGACCCCATCTCTAATTTTTTTTAACAAGCGCACCCCATACAAAATATAACCGCAATTGCTCGCATGTTAAAATGTGAAAAACACTTTACACGTTGTAAATTATTAAATACATATTTTATTGCATTTTTTGTTATAATATACAGACATGACATAACGTATACATATAATAATGACATATTATGAATCTACCGAGTCTGACGGAAAGAACGATATATAATATGTCTGGGTCATATACTAAAATAAGCCTTCAAAACACGTTTAAACATGATGAGCAAAACTGGTAAAAATGACCTCAGCACAGAGGTGTGAAAAGCCTCAGCAGCGAAAGGGTTAACATCTTTGCAATCTTCTCCTAGCCATTTCCCTTCCTGTGAAGAGTAATCACCTCTTCTCTTGTCTTGCTGGACCATTCTCTTGACTTCACCATGTTTGTAACCACACCAGTAAATGTCTAGAAGGAGCTGAGTATCACAGTCATTTTAAAGCTGCCTAATTGGTGCTTATTATGCTTTATTGCTGCTCCGTGACATCCACAGGTGTTTTCAATACCTGATTGAAAACACTTGAATGAACCTCTGTTCTTCAGAGTGGTAGTCTTTAAGGGGTTGAATAATTGTGTCAATGAAGAATTCACAAAAGAAACATTTACTACTGTATTACAAAACCAATTGATGTCATTTTAGTTGCATATGGTTCTTTAAAAAGTCCTTGTAGGATTTCATTCTGAATACAATTACAAATGTCACTAAATTCCCTAAAACCCTTTACAGCATTGGGGGTTGAATCATTTTGAACACAACTGTACATGGCACTTTGCCATTATGCCTCCACGTCACTCTGAGCACTTCCCCATGGCTTGGCGTTATCACTCACGTATTTTCCGACACAAACTGTTGCCATGACAACAATCAGTCTCTTGAGACTTTAAATATCCGCTCTTGGTGTTCCTCATTGCCCTGTCGTGGTTTTTTACCATCAGTGTGGCACTTTGTTTTGATTTTTCTGGTTTTGACCTTTTGGTTTGGCTACTGATTATCTGTGTTTCTCCTGTCCTTGGCTTTGGTTATGACACTGTGCGTCTACTGTCCCTGACCTTGGTCTTGGTTGTGACGCTTTGCTTATACTGTTCCTGACCTTGGCTTTGGTTGTGACGCTGTGCGTCTACTGTCCCGGACCTTGGCTTTGGTTATGACTCTGCTTCTCCTGTCCCTGACCTTGGCTGCGCTTCTTCTGTCCCTGACCTTGGCTTTGGTTATGGCGCTGTGCTTCACCTGTCCCAGACCTTGGCTTTGGTATGACGCTGCGCTTCTTCTGTCCCTGACCTTGGCTTTGGTTAGGACTCGGTGTGTTTCCCCTGCCCTTGGTCTTTGCTTGTTTTCCCATTCCTCCTCTTTCTGAGTAGTCCGTTCGCACTAGGACTGGTTACATACAATGGGCATTCTGCCTTGACTCTGGGTTATCGTGACATGGACACACTGAGAAGATGGCTGCTCGGTAGGCCGGATGGGGAACCAAATCTTCTAGCCAGCCCTAATTGCCTTTCCTTGTTTTGGGAGATCACAGATCTCTCTAACTGAAGCAGCGCCGGTAAAACCCCTGCTCAAAACCACAATGTATCGAAATCCAGTATATTCTTTCTAAAATCTATTTGACCACGTCCGGTTATTGCTCTAAGAAGTGTCAGAATTAATTAGAAAAATGCCAGGTTACGCATTTGTAGGAGTTACAGGCAGAATTAACTCAGGTTTGGCAAACTGTGCGTATGATCGTTGACTGTCAGCCATATATGGACTTAAGTCTTGACTTCACATCCCTGTCTGACACCAGTTTCACAATACTGTGAGAACAGGACAGAGCTCAATGAATGCAACAAGAGGTGGGGATTTAGTCCCTCGTTTGTTTCACGAGTTTATATAGTACAAAACAAAGGAGGTTACAAAATATCCCACCGCGACACTTTTCAGAAAATCATAAACAATACAGATAAAGGAAGCATGTGTCTTAATTCGGTGGAAATCACAAACAAGGCACCTCCGAATATATAATAAGGAGAACATCATAGAATTCCCAGACATGATGTAAAATCCAGAAAATGAAACTTAACCAGCCAATGGGAATTAAGACACGAATCCTTGTGGTGTGATGAAGCTTTGCATAAGGTGTGCGTTTTTAAGTTAGTCGAGGCTACTTTAAATTCTAGCCAACTCTGTACGTACACACCCAAATCCGAGATAAGGGGGTAGGCAATTTAACCCTTTCAGTAAGTCAGCGGTAGAACACTGCCATGACATGGACGTAGAAGTCTCTGCTGAAAAAGCTTGTTCTAAGAGATGGTGGGTCTAAGGCCGGGATGTCCACACTCCGACCCCCCCCCCCAGATGTTTCTGAACTACAACTCCCAGAAATCTGACTGCATTAGATGGATGGAGAAGCATGGGAGTTGTAGTTCATGGACATCTGGGAAGCGGAGTTTGGACATCCCTGGTCTAAGGAGAAATCTGACTTGCGCTATGATGTCATGACGAATTTGTACTTTTTTTCTTTTTTTCTCTTGCTATAACCTAAAGTTTACGATGATTATGAATAAAGGTGGGATCGGTAAATCCATACCTTTCAGCCCCTTCGAGATTCCTCCACTAGTAGCGTTTTTCAGCTTTTTTTCTCTTGCGCCTCCAGCACATTGTTACCAGGAGAAATATTTTGAATCGCAACTTCTGGAATCCGTTTTTTTTTTTTGGACCATGAATCACTTTTACTACCTTTTTTAATCTGACACAAAACTCGTAATGAAGCTTTGTATATATTTCAGATTAAAGCGTGCGCTCTGCACCCCGGGCCTTTTTTTATTGGCCGTAGATCAGAATCTACCAGGGAGGTAGATCGAGCCTTTGAAGAAGTCGCACGACGTCTTCCCGTGCAGCCGCAGGTCGGGTGCAGACTCTGAAGCCTCACATTTTCCTGGGGAAATAAATCATTTTAGACTCGCTTAGTCCAACAGGAAAAATAATTTTTTTTTTTTTTAGTTTTTTTTTTTTTTTGTCCAGTTTTAATATTTTGGGTAAATTAAGTACATGTTGTACGTCTCAAATTTAGGGATTAACCCCCACGTGGCTTTCTCCAGCACCAATAATTATGATGGTGGCTAAAAGAAATGGAATACTTTTTTATTTAACTTTTTAATGTAACTTTGTAACGCTGAATATATAATCGTTTTAAAAGATCCCTATTCAATATGTTGTTGCCGATGTCAGACATTACATAATGTGCTTGCCTCCTCTCCGGCGGTGATGGTACCTCCACCTAGCAGCACCCTGTGCTTTCTAAAGATTTCCAAACTCGCTGGCCCTGCATGGGACATGCTGGCTTGCTGTCCCGTTTCCTTACACTGACGGGCCAGCAGGGGGAGCAGGAGAGCCGCATAAGCCTTCCCTGCTCTCTCCTGCCAGTCAGTCCTTGGCACATTGCTTCGACACATGTTTTATGGATGGGTAAAGGGGTGTTCTTGTTTTAATTTTTATATAGACGCCTTCATTCTTTACCAATTTTCAATTTCATATTTTATTATTTCTTTTATATAGCGCCAGCATATTCCGATGCGCTGAACAATGGCACCATAAAGACAGGGATACAAGGAGACTGAACAACATTTTGACAAACCAGTACAGGAGGAAATGAGGGCCCTATTCCCATGGGAACTCACAATCTAGAAGGGTTGGAGGGTGAGAAACAGGAGGAGAGCACTGCAAGATGAGGGTGATAGGCTGCAAGGTGAGGGGGTGGGCTGGAAGATCTTCACCATCGTTCAAAGTCTGAAATCAATTAACCATGAAGATAATATTTTGCCAGTGACCTAATTTGTCGAGGAAGATTAGAGACCAAGTCGCAATTAAAAACCTCTTAATTTTGTGTATTGCATGGTACGCTGATACAATTAACAACGTGTGGATATGAGATCCGGATTATAGGAGAGTCTCTAAACCGATTCCTAGGATGTAACGTAGTCTGGGGGGGTCTATTCATAAACACAATTTTGGTGCTTTTCACGTCGGCGATTCCCTTTCGTCATTTATTGAATGTTCACTCTATTTTGCTGAAGCCGTTATCGGACATCTACGAAGAACGCTGCTGACTGCCGAAACTTGTTCCCGAATCCCACGAAGGAAAAGCGCTGCACGTGAAGCCCATAGGATTCAATGGAAAAATATTAGGTTTTTTTTTGTTTTTTTTTTTTTCAAACGTTTTTATTATATATATTTTTTTTAAAAGACCAGCCCCTTTTTTTTTTCTTTTCTTTTTTCATTCTCTTAGGGAGCTGGCTGCATTCAGCATTGCTGTCCCTGGTGTTCAAGCCTATTCAGCACCAGGGACAGGTGGGGTTAACCTCCCCCCCCCCCACACACAGCCTGACGTGTGTTAAGGAATACATTTCCTATAACTCATTCCTGTAACCCCACACTGCATTGCTACACTGAGTCTGAAATTTTCTTTCAGATATACTTCTTTTTCTTGCTAATTTTCTGTTCGTTAATATTCTATATATTTTTCCACGTATTGACTCACGACTTCTCAGCCCTACTTGTATTTTTTTTTTGTTTCATCCCCTCGCCCCCTCGTCCATATAGACCAAAAAAAAAATGCTGCAAGCATTCAGAGACCGGATGATGTCAGCACGAGGAGCTTGCTGACATCATGGGTCCCTGGCAGGCGGGATATTCAAAATTCCATCTGAGTGACAGCTGTATGGGCGGAGGAAACTCCTCCACCTCAAACGGGGCCGGAGGGAGAGGTCCCTCCATGCAGGCTGACCAGTTTATTATGAGCAAAAAAAGGGTTTGTGAGGACGAGCGGTGGCACTAGTGGCTGCTCTACGGTGGGGGCCGCTCAGGTCTCACAAGGCTTTGGCTCGATTGTGACTTTACAGGGACGAATGCTCCATATGCAAATCAGCCTGCTCTCACCCAGAAAGGGCGGCCAGTACTGACTGCCAAGGACGTCATCCCTGCACGAGAGGTGCAGCAACCCCCGAGGATGGTTTCAGCCTTGTTAGGCCTCATCAGGAGGGTTGCTGCACCTCGTGCAGGGATGACGTCCTTGGCAGTCAGTGCTGGCCGTCCTCATTGGGTGAGAGCAGGCTGATTTGCATATGGAGCATTCGTCCCTGTAATGGCACAATCAAGCTAAAACCTTGTGAGACCTGAGCGGCCCCACCGTAGAGCAGGCACTAGTGCCACCGCTCGTCCTGTCTCTGTCTCTCTCTCTCTCTCTGTCTCTCTCTCTCTCTCATTAAGCTAAAGTGGTCAAGATGCCTAGACTGTCCCCTTTTTTTAACCCTTTCCCGCCATGCGGCATACCGTGCCGTCTGCGCGACGGGTGGTCCTTGAACACTGACTTCGACGGGCGGCCTCGGCCCCTCCCCGCAGCCGACGCACACCGAATACAGGCCGTCCCCCCTGCAGCTAATGATGCGCGTCGGCTGTGTGGGAGGGCTGAATCAGAGGCCCCTCGCTGGCATTAACCTTTGCCCGACGGGCGACAACCGTCTGTCATTAAGGGGTTAGATAACAAAACAAATAATATTATAAAATGTTTTATGTTAAATAAATTAAACTGAAACAAAGCCTTGACACAGTTTAAATTTTTTTAAAAACTGAAACCTTGTAACTTTTTTATACTATTCCACCCCCCTCACCCTTCTCCTCGCACCCCCCTCACCCCCTTCTCCTCACACCCCCCCCTCACCCCCTTCTCCTCGCACCCCCCCTCACCCTTCTCCTCGCACCCCCCGCTCACCCTTCTCCTCGCACCCCCCCTCACCCTTCTCCTCGCACCCCCCTCACCCTTCTCCTCGCACCCCCTCACCCTTCTCCTCGCACCCCCCTCACCCTTCTCCTCGCACCCCCTCACCCTTCTCCTCGCACCCCCCTCACCCTTCTCCTCGCACCCCCCCTCACCCTTCTCCTCGCACCCCCCTCACCCTTCTCCTCGCACCCCCTCACCCTTCTCCTCGCACCCCCCTCACCCTTCTCCTCGCACCCCCCCTCACCCTTCTCCTCGCACCCCCCCTCACCCTTCTCCTCGCACCCCCCCTCACCCTTCTCCTCGCACCCCCCCTCACCCTTCTCCTCGTACCCCCCTCAGACCCTTCTCCTCGCACCCCCCTCACCCTTCTCCTCGCACCCCCTCACCCCTTCTCTCGCACCCCCCTCACCCCCTTCTCCTCGCACCCCCCCTCACCCCCTTCTCCTCGCACCCCCCCTCACCCCTTCTCCTCGCAAACCCCCCTAAACCCCCTTCTCCTCGCCCCCCCTCACCCTTCTCCTCGCACCCCCTCACCCTTCTCCTCGCACCCCCCCTCACCCTTCTCCTCGCACCCCCCCTCACCCTTCTCCTCGCACCCCCCTCACCCTTCTCCTCGCACCCCCCCTCACCCTTCTCCTCGCACCCCCTCACCCTTCTCCTCGCACCCCCCCTCACCCTTCTCCTCGCACCCCCCCTCACCCTTCTCCTCGCACCCCCCTCACCCTTCTCCTCGCACCCCCCCTCACCCTTCTCCTCGCACCCCCCTCACCCTTCTCCTCGCACCCCCCCTCACCCTTCTCCTCGCACCCCCCCTCACCCTTCTCCTCGCACCCCCCTCACCCTTCTCCTCGCACCCCCCTCACCCTTCTCCTCGCACCCCCCCCACCCTTCTCCTCGCACCCCCTCACCCTTCTCCTCGCACCCCCCTCACCCTTCTCCTCGCACCCCCCTCACCCTTCTCCTCGCACCCCCCTCACCCTTCTCCTCGCACCCCCCCTCACCCTTCTCCTCGCACCCCCCCTCACCTTCTCCTCGCACCCCCCCTCACCCTTCTCCTCGCACCCCCCTCACCCTTCTCCTCGCACCCCCCCCACCCTTCTCCTCGCACCCCCCCACCCTTCTCCTCGCACCCCCCCCACCCTTCTCCTCGCACCCCCCCCACCCTTCTCCTCGCACCCCCCCCACCCTTCTCCTCGCACCCCCCCCACCCTTCTCCTCGCACCCCCCCCCCCACCCTTCTCGCACCATGCTAGGATTTCTCCTGTGATATGCAAATAGAAATGTTATTTTCCAGACCATAAAAAAGGAATCTGGTGTAACAACAAGGCTTCTCCGGCTCCCTGACCTATATTCTAGACTTGTGCACAGCGGGTTTTCTTAGTTTCGGAATCTTTCGTCACGTTTTTTTGTTGTTCTAACAGTTTGTTCTCATTTCGGGTCGTTCAATATTTCACTGCAATTCGTACTTTTGGACCGATCCGAAATATCCGATCGTCCGTTTTTTTTTTTTTTTTTATTGTTTTCGGATCATTTTCAGGTTTTGGATCCAATAATTTCATATCGGATCCGATTCATTATCATTATTATTGAAACGTTGTTTGCAAAAAACGATTGAACGAAAACATAAAAAAAAAAGATTAGGAAACCTAAAATTTCACCGCACACACAAAAAAAAATCTTAAAGAAATAAACAAAATGGCTTATTGCTGCAAGTGAAAAAAATAAACTGTGTTTAGGAACTATTTGATAAGAAATGTGAATATTTGTTTTACATTGGAACCTACGGGGGGGGGGGGAGCCTAGTTTCTTTTCTTTTTCACCAAAATTTTTTTATATATATTATATAATATATATATATATTATATTATATATATAAAAAAAATTAACATTAAAACCTATAGGTGAATCCTAGAAGTTGCAATGTTAAAATCCTTGTTTTTATTCCTTTGAAATCATTTTATTTTGGAGCATTTTTTTCCCTTTTTTTTTTTTTTAATTTTTTTTAAAAAAATCTTTTTCTTGTTTCGGATCATTCTCCATTTCATTTATCGATTTTTGGATAATTTTCAAATCGTAAGTTCAGCGAATTCGTAATATTGGACGTCAAATATTGTTTTTCGGAAACGGAAAAAAAATAACAACATACAAATCTCGGATGACAATGTAATTTTGACGACTCAAAACACACGTGTACTATATCTCTGATACTTTGGGTAATCGCGCCTCTCTGCGTGGCGTACCAGGCAACGTTTGGAAAATAGGTTTGTGGCGGCGGGGCTTTCCTTTTTGTGGTTGTAAACGCGGAGCTGCACCTGCTTGTGTCAGTTACTCGAATACACGATGACTCCTGGGCTGAATGCTAAGTTTTAGGTGCATTCCACCCTCAGTGTTTATCCGCGTATGGTGAAGCTTGCCCCACAAGCGTTATCTGTGCCTCTGCGTCTGGTTTCACCTTCTGAGCGTCGATAAACGCACATTGTTTCTGTCGTTTCTAAACTACGTGAATTCATAGGTTTCAAAATGAGAGGGGAGTCAGAATTAGGGAATTTCTGGAATAAATATTGCATGATAACGTACAAAAGTTCTGTATTTAATCTTTATGTAATTTTGTTGTATATTTAAACATCAAAAATAAATTTTTAAAAATTCTTTAAATTATTCTTTTGACTTCCAGTTCAACTTTTACTTATCTCATTTTTTTAATTATTATCCTTTATTTATATAGCACCACATATTCTGCAGCGCTTTAAAAGATCAGTGTACAAGGGGGTTGAGACATCCCTCACTGGCATTTTGCTGCACTAAATCAGGAATTCCTCTCCTGGCATCTTGTGCGCTACATACCAACAAAACAGAACAATAGTAGATTGTAGAGCTAAACAGGGGGATTCAGATTATACAGTATCCGATCATGGGGAAATCTTTGCCAAACAAGACAGATTATTATCCTTTATTTATAGATCGCCACATATTCTGCAGCGCTTTACAAGATCAGTGTACAGGGGGTTAATACGTTGTAATACCACACATGGATGAGATGACCTGATTCAGGGGGTCCCTGTTCCCAAGAATTTACAATCTGAGATGTACAAGTATTTTGTGAGGTCGGCGCATCCATATCGTTAGGTGTCTTGCCCAAGGACACTCGCTGGTGGAGTCTTCTGAGTGGGATCGAGTCGTCTTTCCATGATTGTAGAGCAGCGACCTGGTGGTCAGGTTGAACTCGTTTCTCGTAAAGTTGAGACTTGCTTCTCCACAGTTGTATTGGAGGGATGTGCTGAATGAGATTTGACTTGCTACTCCATGGTTGAAGGGTAGAGTCGTTACCACTGGACTCCACAGCCGATAGTGTGTGGTAGGCAAGTATGTACCATTAGGTGTCTCAACCAAGGACACTTACTGGAGAGGTGCTCTGGCCGGGACTCGAACCTGTGTCTCCATGGTTATAGAGCAGTGATGTTACCTCTACTCCATCCAGCCTATATATTGGATTAACAGTCATGTCTTGATTAGGAGCGGGCACAAAAAAATGTAAACACAAATCTATATGTTTTTTATTTTCCCATGTCAAAAGGGGCCAAGATAAATCATTTACAGTTCTTAAAATGTTTAAGCTTTGTAAAACTTTTCTAACTTTTTTTTTTTGGGTTTATTTTTTTGTTTATTTTCATTGCGATATTAAATAATAAAAACTAATGCTGTAAAATGTACCAGATTAATATTAATTATATAAAAATCCCTACAGAGAAATGTGTTATTTGGAGCCGACATATTGTAACAACATTTAAAAAATGCATAATAAACTAAGTGTAAATTCTATAGTGTGACTTTCGGGTTGAGCGGTATCCATTGCGCGAGTTATCACTGCTGTGCAGGTCCTAAAAATATGTGTGGGAACACGTACCTCAATGAACAGCTGTCACACTTAAAGGCACACTCAAGTAGAGGAGTTTCCTCCACCCCACCCAGCAGCCGGGATTTTGAATTTCCCGGCTGCCGGTCACTAGTGATGTCGCACACAGAGAGCGGTCGACGTCACCCTTTGAGACCAATCGTTACAGCGAGCGTTCTCAGAGGCGGCGATGGATCAGATCTGTGCATGCGCGTGCAGCTCGGATCCATCGCTCTGCGCAGGCGCTACGGAACTTGTGTACGTAAAGTGTGAGTCCCGCAGCGCTGCGCAATTTGCATAGGAGCACAAACTGTGCAGAGAAGCTTCAGGGACTTGTTGTAGTCCCGGAGTTGAAGAGAAGGAGCAGCGCACGGCGAGGGACAAAAGGTGACAAAAATATTCTCCTCCTCAACGTCTCCCAAAATATTGGCTTTAACAAAAATCACATAAAACGCAAAATTAATATTGTATAAATTGTAATATTTTCTCGCTGTGCTTTGGTTGATCCGACGCGTTAATGTTCTAACCTTTTGGTCCATCTGTCCATGTGTCTCCTGGCTTGTGGGGCAGAATTTAATCAGGACAAGTTTTCGTTATTAGTATTTACAATATGAGACTGATGGCAACCTATACTGCAGCGCTGTAACGTAAAGCTGTACTCCAATTTATGGCCGGTCTTTTGGGATTCCCCCCTATTCAAGAAGAGCCCGTAAGACAGCGAGTAGGACACCACTCCTCACATTGCTGAAGAGCATTGAGTGACAGGAGCGTGCCTCACGCTGGATGAGCTGGCACGGCGTGCGTCTTTTTCCTGGGCATCGCGAGCCGGAGAGGAAATAATGGGCTTTTGAAGTCCCGAGAGGTCTTGGGTTGAAGAACACTCAGCTCAAGTGCTCGCCTGAAAGATAAATGAACAGGGTAGTGAAAGCTGCACACTTCATCCATGAAGGACTACAGGATTATTCGTAGTGACGCGGCGCAGGGCTCGCCAGATATTGCCGTAAAATAAACCCAAAGGCGCTGAACCACCATGCTGCCTTGTACTAGGACTCTGAGTCCAGCAGTGGTCTGCATGGAGATATTAGAGGACCTGTTGTGATGGGGTCCACCCTGAGCATTATAAACCTTATCATTCAATACGTTTGTTGTGGAATGATCGTGTGACGTGAGTCAATTTGGACTGGGGGTACCTGGACTTGGCGTTATGGTTGGGAGATGTGGGTTCGGGGGGGGGGGTCTGTCATTTTATTCCCCAACCTTTTCCTATTTTAAAGTCACCCTATGTGTGAATATTTTTCGTGTCACTGTAGCCTTTTCCATCTCCCTCCTATCTAGAATGTTTGAATCTGTGACAGACTATTGTATCAGACGATTGTTCTCTCGGAATGTGAAGACTTTGTCATGTGATTACATTTCACTCTTATTGTTTCATGTCTGGATATGTCTGGTTCATTTGGAGGAGGGGGTGTCATTTCCTATTGGCCTCTCGGCCCCTCATTGCACTGTGTGTATTTAGCTTGTGTTTTAGTAAAGCCTCTGTCTGTTATATACCCCAAGATCTGCGTGCTGCCTCATTTCTGGGGATGCTGTCACCGCTCTTTCAGTGTATCCATCCTTAAGCTTCGGCTGAGGGCTGGAGAAAGCCGTGAAAGACTGCTGGTGGTTGAACGGGGATTCGGCAAGGAAGCGGCATTAACCGATGTGACCCAGTTGGGATACGCAGATCTGTTGCAGATCACGATCGTTTTATTATAATTACTTTATTCTTGGGAATTTCTACAACCAAAGTTGGCATTAAATGCGAAGAATTTTTTTTTTTTTTTTAAACTTGAGGTTTTATGCCCCGTTTCAGCCTAACGCAGTGATCACGTCCGTGTCGCCGCACAGTTAAACGTCTGTCGTAGCATAGAATCATGAGCAATAGAGAGCCACACACAAAGTGGGTCCGCACTGAACTGGAACTGCGGACGCACAACGCACGTGGCAAATGGACGCAAGTTAGTCAAGAACGTAAAACCGCTAACACGGACGCGCAGAGTGCACCACGTCTGCATAGCGTTCTGTGTGTGTGATATGTCAGACGCAGCGCATTTGCGAGGTCCAGCACCTTGATGCACACAATGGCTTTTCATATCATTTTTCATATTAATTTTGTTTCCCATATTCCTTTTTTTTTTATTTTTTTATTCTACGTCTGTCATAAGAAACGGTGTCTACCGTCAGAATGTACGTCCGTTGTGCGCTCATGATGCGTCTGTCTGACCCTAGCCTAAGGCGGGATCTGAGGCTGCAGGCTGTGCTGTGACTTTGTTTTGTGCTGTAGATGTTGTCCAATAGAAGCCCCCGGGGCCGGATTTACAATTGGGCAAAGTAGGCATGTGTCTACAGGCGCCTCCCTCAAGGGCTGCCTTGCTCTGTGACAACACTAAAAAAAATTAACCCCCCCCCCCCCCGACCCAAAAAAAAGTGCTCCTTTGCCTTTGGTGGACGCCTTTCTGTGTAAATAATCTTTCTATTTAAAAGAAAAAAAAAAAAGTCCTCACCTGTAGAGTGTGTGTGTGTGTGTGTGTGTTGTGTGTGTGTGTGTGTGTGTGTGTGTGTCCAGCGCTCAGTGCCTGAGATGTAGATCCGGCCCTTGAAGTCCCAGCTTTATTAAATTACTCAGAAAAGCAAATGATTGTGTTAAGCAGAGGTCCGTGACCTTGGCCATCCAGATGATCCTGAACTATAACCCCATCAGGCTTTAGGTTGACTGAGCCGCAGGGAAAATGTGTAGTTCCAAAACATATGGAAGGCCAAGGATGCTGACCCCCCCCCCCCCCGTGTAAAGTGACCTATCTTTCACTAGCGGCCATCGAGGAGCAAGTGGGAAGATGTTTCTCCATTGTCGTATCCGGACACAAGAAAAGGTCAGATTGAATCCAAAGCTGCACCATGAGGGTCCTTGACAGAGCAGAGGCCGTCCTATAAGTAGGCAGTATAGGAGGTCGCCTAAGGCCTCGCTCATACAGGGGCCCTCACTTAATGGCACATATATCTGTATGCATATGATCCTGCACACATACACTCCTGCATTCACATACATCTGTCCACCTAAAGCGATCATCGAGCCTTCATTAGTTAACATTTTATCGGGTTAATTTCTGCATTTTTTTTTTTATTTATTTTTTTTATATTCTTTTACAATTAGAGGGGTATCGTACGTGAGCCTTCCCCGCTAACCCCGGGGCTTTTCTATTTGCAAAATCGATACCATAAAACAGGCGTTGTGTGCAGAAGGCCCATTTTTTTGGGGGGTTTTAGGAGAAACTTCACATTAGCTTTGTTTCTTTGGAATCCACTCACACGATGCAAGATAACTAAAAAAGTTTGACTGTGCCAAGTCGGCCATCTATGATGAAACTTCCTTTTGGCCTTGTCAGACAGACCGGTGGTGGTATCGTTGCATGTGTCCATCTCGTCATGCCTACGTAGCATCATTAGGGTGGCAAAGCGTACTGTGCCCATGCTCTACTAATAATTTTCAAATGACGCTTCCAAAATTGAAACCACAACCAGCTGTAGGATGCGGTTGGTCATAATGTGCGCCCTCTAATCAATCTGTTTTACAGCAGGGTTCCCAAACTCTGCTCCCCCAAATGTTTCTGAACGGCCACCACCTGTGATTCTCTGGCCATTTATTGCAGTCAAAAAATTCTGGGAATTGGAAGCATTGAACATCCTGGTGGGCCAGAATTTGAGATCCTGGTCTACAGGAACATGGTTAAGCATGGATCAGACTGCTTTAGGAATAGTAGTTCCAACATCCTACGGATCCCGGTCAAAGAGTTCCAGATCCCTCTCGATAGTAGGTAGGGGTTCCTAATATTTTGGCCGTGGAGACTATGTAATGACATTCCTAAAAGTTAAAGCCCTTTTAAGCTTACGGTTATGTTGGTTACTGTCTGCAGATTAACGTTTCACACAACGTTTTTATTTGTGAGAAATGTTCTCTAGCTCCACACATTTCTGGAGCGCGGAAGGTGTCCTTTGGTTTTTTTGGTTTTTGTGTTTTTTTTTCTTTCATTTTATTAGCACCTTCCAGTCATAAGTGTGAGTGTGAAAGCGGTTAATTTTAAAGTAGGCCAGTCATGCGCTCGGAACACCGCGGCACTCGGGGGGGGGGGCCTCGCTTAATTGAAGCTGCGCAAAATATCCGACAAAGTCTTCTCCAACTGGCGGGAGGTTTGGCTAAATTATTTATTTTTAATTTTATTTTGTGACATTTTAATCTATAAAAATTTAGTGTTCCACATGTATGAAACTCAATCGGTATCTAGTGCAGACCTTTCTTCCCAAACCTTCCGCAGCTTGTTACGTTGCGTTGGTGCTATAGAGAACATATTCTGTGCATTACCGGTATGGCCCATCTTGATGACACTATGTAACGGTTTTGGGTTCTACCTATGATTGACGTGGCATAATTGACAAAGAGAAGACCGATACCCCCCCAAACTACGACCCGGATCGGCAAAATAAATATTATCAACCCTGGATCAGTCTTTATTCTGTGCAGTAGATACCATACTTTGGACTATACCAGACAACAGGAGATCGAGCTGGCAATGCATATGGCCCAAAGCATCTGGAATGGGAGAGGTTGGCTAGAGTCGTCAAGTGGTACTTTAGAATGTGACCCTGGTGAAGTAGGACCTATCATTCAAGTCGGCCAGAGCAGGCCATGTTGACTTGTTCCCAGTTGGCCAGTGCTCGATTCTTCACGGTCACTGTTCAAGGTTGGCCACAGTTGGCTGGTAGACCAATCGGTTTTGTTGCTGGTAGATCGCGAGCCATTTTGAGCATAACTTAACTTTTTATCTGCACTTTATAACTACAGAGTTTGTAGATGTTGTCCTTGTTGGGATGGTAATTTTTTTTTTGTGTTGTCAACAGTCCTACCTAGAAGATGCCTACCTAGAAGATGAGTCAAAGATGCAAGTAAGATGAATCCTCATAACATGTTACTTTTTATTTTTTCTCTTGCATCCAGAGCTCTTCAAGTTGTCCCAATTGACCATCATCGGTTTTAGTCTTCGCTTTATATTCACAGTAAAACCGTGATAAGACCTTGGCTCCTAATAATCCTCCATGACTTATTTGCAAACTGTTGGTTGGACATATTTTTTATTTGTTCTTTGATCATACCACCAATCTCTCCAGACGATCCCTGGACAACATGGTGGCATCTTCTCATTAGACATGCTGTATCCAATAACTGGAGCCTGGTCATGTTCCGTTGTTGACTTCAGTTTCGAGCTCGTTAAAACTGGTTTCATGAGAGACTTGGCCTCCTCTTGCGTTAGGCTTGCCAGCCATTTTGAACAGGATTTAGAGATGGACAGAGATTTGTGTGAAAAGGATGGGTTTACTCAAATTCTTTTGTTCTCTCCAGTGTCTCATTGCCCTATAAATTAAAGCAAGAGCATCGGGCACTCAGGATGCCTTTTATAAAGTGTTTCGACGTCAACCTTTTTGTCTTGCACCCATGTCTCCTAGAGCCCTACTGACCGACTGTCTATGGTACTTGTCTTGGATTTAAGATGGAATCAAGACTTGGCACTTTGGTCGTCTTGCCAAAGTGGCTGAGTCACGACCTCTTTGTCTTTCAAGTGGAAAATGATAACTACTGCTCGGAATCCTATTCTCTCTGCCAGAGACGGCCACTCATCCCTTCTAGGCTTCTTCAACGCCAACATCTCTCTCTATAGACGTGACATTCAATGCGTTTTCGCTTGGCGCCCTGATATGCCTCTTGGATAGCATCTAAGCCTTTATTATTCCACATTGTGTCTTGTCTTGTGTATTGGTCGCGCTTTGACAGAAGTGTTAATACACCGCGACGTGTGGGTTTGCCAGCAAACAATTTTTTTTTTCTGTTGGATTGTGCAAAATCACCTCTACTTTAATGAGTCATTGACTTATGTCAAGCACGTCGTCCATCCATGACTCATTCACTTGTGTTCGTCGGCTCTTGTGATTACCATGTTGCTATCCTATGAGGTCCCGCATTATCTGAGGTGAAGTGAATTCTTGGAACCGTTACATAAAAATTATTTTGTTGGTCTTGGAATCTGCAGACAAAGACCATGATGACTTTTCTGTAGACCAACCGTGCTTTAACATGTTCAGGACTGGGGTAAAATGGTTACGGCAACAAACTCGTCAAACCTTGGTCCCATACTAGCAATGCGTGAGGATGTCCTAAAGAAAAGCATGATGCAAATTTCTTTCTGTCCAATCGAAAACCCATTTATGTTTCGGGAATCCGTCAAGGGACTCAAATCATGTAAAACTCTTGCATACATTCCACGGCAAAACCAGGATTATTAACCAATCACATGCTTCTTGTAGAGAAACATGGAGGACAAACAAATACGATGGATTGGAGCTGCACGCACATTGTCATGGAACCAGATTCCTTCCCCCTCCATGTTTTTACTTAAAATGGATCAGTCCACTCTCCATGTCTAACTTTAAGTTATTTTGGTCCAGACCCATTTCCTGCTACTGCAAGCCGCCTATCCCCTACACAGAGGCAGTCAGCACACATCTGTCTGGACCGGGTGACTGCGTCCTGTTTTTACCGTCTTCCCGTAACAAGGTACACCTGAGCTCTCTCTATCCACGTCCTCCCATAACAAAGTACACCAGAGAAGCCCTTCTTATTTGCTGTTACTTTCCTAATAAAGTGAAGAACTTATAAAGGACTTTGTGTGCTTTCAAAAGGGGATGAGTTAAGCTATCTGACTTCAATCATTTCCTGCATGTAACATTCACTTCTCGCATCTGGCCATGGGGTTCCAGAATACACATGCACTGATCTGATCCAAGAACTGATTGCTTTTCCTACCTCTTTGGAGTTTTCATACTGCAGGGCAGCACTTTTCACATACAGGCCCACAGAGCCATCAACCTACCGGGAATCTCCCGGTATTCCGAATGGCCAGTACATGCCTGCCCTTGGGTTAAAGTGATTTTTAGGGTCGGGGTTAAGGTTGCCTTGTAAATAGTTTAATTCTAGGATTTGGGCAAACTGTGCCAGAAAACGCATTACCCTTCTGCGTTTGGGTAGGTCCGGGGTTACCCGGGTAAAGTCAGATGTTTGATAACCTTTTTGGGTTTTACCCAAAGCTTCATGGGTAATCCTAGGATTATCTGGCTTTCATACTCCACCTGTAACATACCATACAGCTTATTCTTACCTTCTTCTACATGGTGAGTGTAATAAAGGCTTGGATCTGGTTAACCCTACGTATCCGGCTTTCCTTCCAGAGCCGATAAGTTCCGGCTGCGTTACGATGTTTTTAATGATTATGAATTATCGCTCGGTGCCGCGGGAGCCAAACGTAGCCATTAATTTAATTATGTGCTTTAGTGGCGTAGGACTTTAAAGAGTGACCTTTTGGCCAACGAATATTTACATAATCAGCTCAGATTACAGCAAGTCGCTCCAATTCACATTCCAGGGAGCCGCTACCAGCTGACATGTCCATGTTATACGTCCCCCCCCCCCAGCTGTACCCAGGGTTTTACCGGGAATTGTTATTCTTGGCGGTTTACTGTCATTTTATTCACATTTACTTCTTGGCAACAGTTCTGGTCGTTAGAGATAGACAAGAAGATAGAACCTCCTGAATGGATATCTGTCTGGGGTTCCCAACAGGTGGTCTTTCTCTCTCCCACTATAATATACAGTATGTGTATATATAATGTATGTGTGCGTGTGTATTATCTTTTTCTCTCTCCCACTATATTTGGTCTTGTGTTAATTTCTTGCATTTTACTATTTTGTATTTCTGTAACAATTCAATGTTCTTGAACCCAGGACATACTTGAAAACGAGAGAAATCTCAATGTATCCTTCCTGGTAAAATCCTTTATAAATAAATAAATAAAAATAAAATGTGTATATATAATGTGTGCGTGTGTATTATCTTTTTCTCCAGAAAAAGGTGCACACAGGAAACTTTCTTCATACAGATGTAATCTTGATTTATTTACATATATATATTGAGTATAGCTTTATCCGAAATTCAAATATATTCTTAAGTGATAAACTATGAATTTTTTTTTTTTTAATTTTCTTTTTAGCACTGGCATGACACCAAAAAGTATAAAATTTCACACTGGCCTCGTGACGGGGGGGGGGGTCAAAATGATTAAAATCCTGTATAAAATGCCCTTTAGGCTGTGTGTATAAGGGGTCTGTGAAACATAAATGGATTTTCTTTCCTGCTTAGACTTTTGGTCCCATCCCCCAATATTCCCCAAAAATCCTAACTCCAGAACACCTCTGGTCCTCCTGAGCATTTTGGATAAGGGGGGGGGGGCGCGCGCGATACCCATATTGTGTGTGATTTAAAAAATAAAAAAAAAAAGGGCCAGTACGACCAAAAAAATGCAATGTCCTTATTGCGTTTATGTGATGTTGCTGATATCTTACATGTGTTTGTTTTCCTCATGTAGGTTTAGTTAAGAAAATACTTTCCTCTATACGTGTCACTGGGTGCATCCATTGTGTGATATTTTCCTCTATATGTGTCACTGGGTGCATCCATTGTGTGATATTTTCCTCTATATGTGTCACTGGGCGCATCCATTGTGTGATATTTTCCTCTATATGTGTCACTGGGTGCATCCATTGTGTGATATTTTCCTCTATATGTGTCACTGGGTGCATCCATTGTGTGATATTTTCCTCTATATGTGTCACTGGGCGCATCCATTGTGTGATATTTTCCTCTATAGGTGTCACTGGGCGCATCCATTGTGTGATATTTTCCTCTATATGTGTCACTGGGTGCATCCATTGTGTGATATTTCCCTCTATATGTGTCACTGGGTGCATCCATTGTGTGATATTTCCCTCTATATGTGTCACTGGGTGCATCCATTGTGTGATATTTTCCTCTATATGTGTCACTGGGTGCATCCATTGTGTGATATTTTCCTCTATATGTGTCACTGGGCGCATCCATTGTGTGATATTTTCCTCTATAGGTGTCACTGGGCGCATCCATTGTGTGATATTTTCCTCTATATGTGTCACTGGGTGCATCCATTGTGTGATATTTCCCTCTATATGTGTCACTGGGTGCATCCATTGTGTGATATTTCCCTCTATATGTGTCACTGGGTGCATCCATTGTGTGATATTTTCCTCTATATATGTCACTGGGTGCATCCATTGTGTGATATTGTGTGTTGTAAACTGCCCCCCCTCCACAGTATCTTTCCATCACTTGCTCCTCACTGTGTGGTTTTGGCCATAGAATGGAGTGAATGGGTCAGTCACCAACTCACATCATTGTATTGTGTATGTTGTATTCAAAGGACATCACCAGGGGGTAGAACTAGAAGGCTTTTAAACAACTTCAATGCTAAGGACGCGCTCAGCGCGTCCTCAGCATTGCCCCTGGTATGCGGAGGACGCGCTGAGCGCGTCCTCGCATTGGGGTCAGCGTTCGGCCGGGTACCGGCCGATCGCTGGCCCCTCCGGTGCGGGCTGACATCCTGGATGTCAGCCCGGCATCCGGAGCAGTGGCCGCCATTGTTATGTGTCATCGCGCCCCCGCGATGACACATAATTCAGGCGCCCCCCCCGCATGTGCGGAGGAGGCGCCTGAAAGGGAGGGGGGGGAGGTCCTTCGGACCTCTCTCCCTCCGATCGGCGGCTCACAGGGGCTTAACCCAGGCATCATTTGGAAGGGCACAGCCTGCCCTTCCAAATGATGCCTGGCATTAACCCCTGGGGAGCTGGATCGCAAATCGGCGCTGAAAAGCGCCGATTTGCGATCCTTCCCGGGAGCTGGCCGACATCTTGGATGTCGGCCAAGCTTCCGGGAACTCCCCCAGAGGACTGGCGTCATCGTGCGCAGCACGATGACGCCAGTCCTAGCATTAACCCCTAACTGCCACGAAGTGTGGAGATAGGGAGTTCCAATGAACTCCCTATCTCCCGATCCGTGGCAGTTAGGGGTTAAATTTTGATATCGTTGGATCGGCCAGAGCATGGCCGTTCCAACGATACCAAACATGAAAGTAAAAAAAAATGTAAAAAAAAAAATAAAAATAAAAATAAAAATAAAAAAAAATAAAAAAAAAATTAAAAAAAAAAAATAAACACTTTTTTTTTGTTTTTTGTTTTGTTAATGCAGCAATATTGTTCCCATTTCAATTATAATGTGAACAATAATGCTGCATTAACGATTTTTGTATGCGGTGCGTTTGTTAAAAATGGTGTCATTTTCCCCAAAAAAAAATGTAACGAGACCCCATCTCTAATTTTTTTAACAAGCGCACCCCATACAAAATATACCGCAATTGCTCGCATGTTAAAATGTGGAAAAAAAACACTTTACACGCTGTAAATTATTGAAAATACATATTTTATTGCATTTTTTTGTTATAATATACAAACATCACATAACGTATACATATAATAATGACATATTATGAATCTACCGAGTCTGACGGAAAGAACGATATATAATATGTCGATGTCATATACTAAAATAAGCCTTCAAAACAGGTTTAAACATGATGCGCAAAACAGGTAAAAAATGACCTCAGCACAGGGGCGGGAAAAGCCTCAGCAGCGAAAGGGTTAATCTCCCTGTCTAGTTGCATTCAGCTGCCAGCTCTTTTATCTTGGGTAGCCTGGAGAACAATAGCCTCCTGCAGCCTTATCTAAACACCCCCTCCTCCACTGCACTGACTGTTAACAGCGGTGGTTAAATCTACAGTATTTAAGTAAAACCTATTTTATATTCTAGCAGTCCCTTTTGTTGGCAGCGGTTTAGACATTAATAGCTGTGTGTTATTTTCAGGGTCAGTAAATTCACACGGTTACACAATCTGCGCGCTCACTACTTTGTTACAATGTAAAGTGTCGTTTCTTCAGTGTCGTCACATGAAAAGATCGAATAAAATAGTTACGCAAATGTGAGGTGTGTGTTTGTTAGAATTTTACAGGGCTCAAAATTTCCTCTCGCCTGGGGCGAGTGATCCTTGAATCAGGGCTAATGGATATTTGATCCTTCGTAACTATGGAATTTTTCATTGACCACTTGGGCTCAGAAGTGGCGAGTAACTTTTCAGCCTGGCTAGGTGTGTGCACCAGAAAATTCCCTCCCCACTTCCTGCAGTCACAATCTTACTGGATCATTATGGAATAACAATAAGGGGGTTATTCAGAGAGGTCCGACATTCAGCGAACGGGGCCATTCAGGGCCGGTGCAAGCTTTTTTGCCTAGTCAGGCGAAGGTCTGTTTTGGTGCCCCCCCCCCCCCCCGTCATGTCAAGCCAATCAGGATAGAGATGCATAATAATCTCTATCGTGAGTGTTCGGTGTCGTCACGCAGAGATTAAAGGATGCTTAAAGTTGGTCTTGCAAGGACAACCTTTAGCAGCGTTGTGAGTCACTGATTGGGGGGACAGCCACCAGTGCTGTCTTTATGGACTTATATAAACACTGTCTTTCTTCTGGAAAGGCAGTAGTTACATTTGTCAGACTGTAGGAACAACATATTTGGGTATATATTTGCGGCCCCCAGCTCATGTATGGGTATATATTTGCGGCCCCCTGCTCATGTATGGGTATATATTTGCGGCCCCCAGCTCATGTATGGGTATATTTGCGGCCCCCTGCTCATGTATGGGTATATATTTGCGGCCCCCTGCTCATGTATGGGTATATATTTGCGGCCCCCTGCTCATGTATGGGTATATATTTGCGGCCCCCAGCTCATGTATGGGTATATTTGCGGCCCCCTGCTCATGTATGGGTATATATTTGCGGCCCCCTGCTCATGTATGGGTATATATTTGCGGCCCCCAGCTCATGTATGGGTATATATTTGCGGCCCCCAGCTGCTCATATGGGTATATTTGCGGCCCCCTGCTCATGTATGGGTATATATTTGCGGCCCCCAGCTCATGTATGGGTATATATTTGCGGCCCCCAGCTGCTCATATGGGTATATTTGCGGCCCCCTGCTCATGTATGGGTATATATTTGCGGCCCCCAGCTCATGTATGGGTATATATTTGCGGCCCCCAGCTCATGTATGGGTATATTTGCGGCCCCCAGCTCATGTATGGGTATATATTTGCGGCCCCCAGCTCATGTATGGGTATATATTTGCGGCCCCCAGCTCATGTATGGGTATATTTGCGGCCCCCTGCTCATGTATGGGTATATATTTGCGGCCCCCAGCTCATGTATGGGTATATATTTGCGCCCCCAGCTGCTCATATGGGTATATTTGCGGCCCCCAGCTCATGTATGGGTATATTTGCGGCCCCCAGCTCATGTATGGGTATATATTTGCGGCCCCCAGCTCATGTATGGGTATATTTGCGGCCCCCAGCTGCTCATATGGGTATTATTTATGGTATAAATTTTCCCCCAGCGAGTCTCTTACCTCTCTGCTCAGCTGACTGTGTCTGATTGACTGTGACAGTGTGCACAGCACTGCTCACTGCTGCCTGCTGACTTCTGCTGCCTCACCTTGGCACTGCAGGCCCCCCCGTCGCCCGCTGGCGTTCTAGTTCTACTCAGTCCACACTCTCAGGCAGTCAGGGAGGGAGTGAGACGAGAGACCAGACCACCAGGGACAATCAGGGACCAGTAGGTTTTTTAGTAGCAACAATTTTTTAGGCTTAGCTTAAGCTAGGCACCGCCACCGTCGCTCTCTGCGTCCCCCTCGTGTGACACGTGACGTCACGTCTCGAGGCGACTGGTGCGAGCGGCCGCTGGCGCTGGCCAGGCATGTGATGCACACGTGCACACGCACCTTTCCCGCTCGCCTGTGATTGGATTCGGGAAGCAAGGCCAGGCAGGGAACCACGTGGTGCTTGTTGCCCCCTCCCTCTCATTGCCCCCTTCCAATCCCAGGCAGGGGCGGATCCAGAGACTAGTCTCGGGAGGGGCACTTACAGAAAATAAGGTGTTTTAGCAGAGAGCCCGACTCACGAGAATTTACAGAGGGCCCGGCTCACAGGAGCTTACAATCTAGAGGAGCAGAGGGCCCGGCTCACAGGAGCTTACAATCTAGAGGAGCAGAGGGCACCCCGGATTTTACAATCTAGAGGAGCAGAGGGCACCCCGGATTTTACAATCTAGAGGAGCAGAGAGCCCCCAGCTCACACATGAATTTGCCCCCAGCTCAAGGATTTGCCCAGCTCATGGATTTGCCCCCAGCTCATGGATTTGCCCCCAGCTCATGGATTTGCCCCCAGCTCATGGATTTGCCCAGGTCATGGATTTGCCCAGGTCATGGATTTGCCCAGGTCATGGATTTGCCCCCAGGTCATGGATTTGCCCCCAGGTCATGGATTTGCCCAGCACATGGATTTGCCCAGCTCATGGATTTGCCCCCAGCTCATGGATTTGCCCAGCTCATGGATTTGCCCCCCAGCTCATGGATTTGCCCCCCAGCTCATGGATTTGCCCCCAGGTCGCTCATGGATTTGCCCCCAGGTCACACATGGATTTGCCCCCAGGTCACACATGGATTTGCCCCCAGGTCACACATGGATTTGCCCCCAGGTCACACATGGATTTGCCCCCAGGTCATGGATTTGCCCCCAGCTCTCACCTGGATTGTTGCCCCAGCTGCGGCAGGGGGTTGAGGGACCCAGATGCTGGGCAGCGCGAGAGCGCCTGCCCGATCTTGAACAGTCCGTCCTGTGAAGTGGATGCGGCTGTGTGCGTGCGCAGCCGGTCACGCGGTCCGGCCAGTCAGGTGGTACTGAGACTCAGTACCACCTGATTAGCCGGACCACGTGACCGGCTGCGCACGCACACAGCCGCATCCACTTCACAGGACGGACTGTTCAAGACCGGGCAGGCGCTCTCGCGCTGCCGGCATCTGGGTCCCTCAACCCCCGGGCCAAATCTCGGGGGTCGGTCATCCGAATCGGATGACCGATTACACCCCGGGCCGGCGCCCCTCACACTGGCAGGACGCCAGACAGTAAGGCGGCTGCCTGTGCCGCCTTACGTTAGCGCCGGCCCTGGGGCCATTCGGCTATTCAGAGAGCAGGCAATTTGTCGCAAATTACCTGCACGTACGATGCCTGTTCAACGGCAGTGAAATCCCTCATAGAGAAGCAATGGTTAGACACCGAACAGCAGAGAAAAGTTGCCGAAATGGATTCGGCAGGTTTATTCAGGCGAATCCCATAGGCTTCAATGTTAAAAATATTCCCGTTTTTAATTCAATATCCAATAAATCGTTTATTTTATTCTGCTGTAAAGAGTCTCTCTAGATTCAATATTTTTTTTTTTTAGGATCTCTTTGGCATTTTTCAGGATGTTTTTGGAATTTTATTTTATTTAAATCGTTCTTCCTTTTTTCTGTAACAGCCCTTTGTATTATCATTCATTGGATTTTATGTGTAAATTCCAGACATTTTCGTTCAGTAGTTTATTTGCAAACAGCGTTTCACTTTTGACACCTTCAAACGTACGGTGTTTTTTTTAAATTATATATATATATATATATCCAAGCATCCACTGTAACTGGTCATCATGCCTAGCTCCTGCTGATGAGGGTTCAACAAACCCAAAACAGCGCTGTCCTAGGAGTGGTTTTGACCAGTTGCATAAACCTTATCCCTGCTACAAAGATACAGTGTGACATACCATTGCTTTTTAGGATTCTGTGTAATAACTGATCCAGGATGCATAAAAGTGAGACAGCGGTCATTTGCATATCCTACCCAGAATTCCTTGCTGCATATGGGGAATGTGGCACAGGAGCTCTGGGATGCAATTCATCGAACTGCTGTGATGTGCAAGTGACTTCTGCAATAATAAACACACTTATTATAGTGTGGAGGCTTTTTATCTCACTTTTTGTCCTCCACTACAACCCTTGTAGATATATATATCTATTTTACCACGTTCGTCTGCTTGTTGGTTTTTCCCGGCGGCTGCTCTGCGCTGTGTTCGGCGGGGTTTTGTGTGGCAGTTTCTGCAGGCTTTCGTTGAGTGTTCGGCGGGTTTGCGGGGAGTATTTCCTGCCCTACGGGGGCCCTGCGGTGCTTGCTGAATACACCGTAGGGTCGGCGAACTAGGAATCGCCCCGAAATGCTGGGAATGAAAGGTCACCAAACGTGCGGTGACTTTTCTGATCTCTCTGAATAACCCTGTAAGAATCATCGTTTCTGAGGCCAGGAAGGTATGGATTGATGCATTCTTGTCCAGCAGATCTTGAATGTCCTTTCTATCTGCAGCGAGGGAGAGGGTGGATCTGCACCTCTGTCATTATGGGTGGCAGGGTCTGCTCATTGCACGTTGAAAATTGGAACCACGTGGCTTCTTCTTAGGCGTCCTCGTGGCCAGAGGTTCCCGCTTTCAAATCGGTACGTTCTGGCTCCTAACCAGGGCTCAGAATTTCTCCTCGCCCCCTCGCCTACAGAGAGCGATTAATATAAGCAGGGCCAATGGAAAATTGGCAACTGGGAAATTTGCCACTGACCACTTGGTATCAGAAGTGGCTAGTAACCTTTCAGCCTGGCTAGCTCCTTAGGAGCTGACATTTTGAACATCTAGAAGAAAAATACTACATTGATCCTAATATAGAGATGTCGGAGTGGAAACTGATAGATGCAGTGCAGAATCGGGCACAATTCTCTGCCTGTAGCGCATATTCCATGTCTTTCTTGCTGTAGAGCTTTTTCCTCCGCTGTAGGTAAAATCTCTCTTCAATTGTCGTTTCTAGTTTCTTTGGTCTGGCTGTTGAACAGACCAGAGTACCGGTTTGTACCGGCGGTGTGTATCTATACTATATCATAGTCCACAAAGAAAAATACTCTTAAACCATGCTGTTGTTTTAATTTTTTTTGAGGTTTTTAGCTGTAGTGAAACCCCAACACACCCAGGGGCTCTTGGGTGCTTTGAGGCTACGATAAAGCATCTGCCATGGCTTCCCTATGTTGTGTAATGCCACACATTAACCTCTTGTAATTCCACATGAGGGAAGATCCTGTAAATGTGTTTAAGGAAAAAGGCTTGGGGGGGGGGGAGGTTTGTTTGTAAACCTGGTTTAAATAATTTGGTATGGGCTAAAGATGTGCTTTTATTTGCACGCAAACCTTCTCTTGATAAATTCCATCAAGTCAAAGTAGCCGAAACGCAGAGATACCCCCCCCCCTAAAACACTGCCAGCTTCTTCAATCACTGGAAACATACCTACGGTGAAATGAGACAACCCCTGGCACGTTTCCACCCTTCACCGATCTACATCATAGGAGTACGTTCTTCCCGAACATCAAAGAGCATGTTTAATATACATCTGTGCTTTAACCTGGACGTGGACGCCATAAATCAAAACCCGAGATCTCTGATCTAGCACATGAGGGGAACGAAATAACGTTCAAGGAGAGAAGATCTGATATTTCTACGTACGGAGGTCCAAAAACAGACGACTCCGAAGAGCTTTCATCTTTCCGAAATAAGATCTCTTCGCCCAATGCCCCAATAGACCATCTCCAAAACGGAGGGCGGCATGCGTCTACCTAAAGGTCCCAGTCACTGGTACCACGCAGACCCCCCACATCCCATAAAAAGAAAAAAAAAATGGAGAACCTGGCACTCTGGACCATGAAGGATTTTTATTGCATGGAAGCCATCATGGCGTTTCGGCTCTGGCATGACCCTTTTGGATTAGGCTTGTTCCTGAGCCGTAACGTTGTGATGGCATCCATGCAATAAAACTCCATGGTCCATCCTGAGTGCCCGGTTCTCCTTTGGTTTTTACAAACTAACGTCAAATTTTGGTCTTCCACTCCTAGAGAGCTGGACTTCAAAGCTCCACGAACATTTGGGAGTTTGAGGAATTCTCCTTTCTTGGTTATATTCTCAAACTTTCAAAATAGCCGCCGAATTGCACCAGATGGTGAGTTTCACTGGTGCAATTGGTCTATTCACAAACTGCTGTCAATACACTATATACAGGTGATCTGACGGCGAAGTACGGTGCATTTTGCCGCAATCCGTCGGCACCAAAATTTTCCCATTTGGGAACTGTCGATTAGTCTCTTCACAGAACACCAAATTGCACCGACATTTCGGTCGAATGACCTGATTTTTAATTCAACAGTTTTAAGCAGGCGCGTCTAATACGTTTCAGTCTAATAAATGGAATATCTTTTTAATTTTTAACTTTTTTTTTGCAAAAACTTTTTGTATTTTTGAGAAGACCTTTTTATTTAAGGGACCTTTTTATTATATGGACAGTTTTACTACAGAACTACTGCACCCCCCCCCTCTGCTGTAGTATAAGTGCAGTAGTTATACAGTGTAACAGGCAGTGGTTTTTTTCAGCCGGTAGGTGCCGGTACTTACCGGCTGAGTCAGCGGCACTTTCCAGAGGGTGGCCACCCCGCCGCTCACTGTGCTCCGTGGGACGCTCTGTCCGCGGCTGCCGAGTGCTGCCTCCTGAAGGCCTCCCCATCCTGCAGCCTGCTTCTGTGCGCTGCTGGGAGGAAGTGATCCTATAACGTCACTTCCTCCTAGCTCTCCAACACACACGCATATTCTGTGCGGAGGGGAGAGAGGTGCCGCGCGGAGGACCCAGCCCCCAGGTTCACCTTGGGTGAATCGAACGGGAGAGGTGGGGGGTTAATGAAATGAAGAGTGGGTGGGGGGCGTTAATGAGATGAGTGGCTGGGGGGATTAATGAAATTGGTGTGCTGGGGGTTTTATTGCTGTGTATTCTGATATGCTCACACACACTACACATTACTTTGAGTTTTAGGCTGGGGTCAGACGAACGCAGTGTTAACGTCAGTGTAGCCGCACTCTTGTACGTCCGTGGTAGCAGATAATCATGACCAATGAAGGCCCACGCTCTACGGACGCGGCAAATGGACGCAGGTTAGCAAGAACGTCGAACCTCTAGGACAGACGTGCGGAGTGTGCCACGTCCTCAACGTCCGCATAGCTGTGTGTGTGAGTGATGGAACGTGGTCAGACGGACTGCATTTATACGTCCAGCATTTTTGATGGACAAAATGGTTTTTAATTTATTTTCCCTCTTACATCCGTCAAAAATAACGTCCGTTACAAAAATGTATGTGTGACCACTACTGCGTTTTCCGTCAAAAAGTGCGTCCGTACTGCACGGGTGCACAGTCTGTAGAAAACGCACTAGTCTGACCCTACCCTCAGTGCTACATACCCCCGGGTGTAGGGGATATATGGTTATGTATGTGAATGTTTGGCTGTGTGTGTAAATGCATGTGTTTGTCTTTTTAAACGGGCTGCTGTGTGTAAATGCCTGCATCTGTGTTCTTGTCGCAGTCCGGCGTTGCCCCCCTTGCCCTGCACCCAAAAGGCTGTTATTACTCCTAGAATCGCCACATTATCTGCTGCCTGCACTGCACAAAGTACGAATGACTTGTAAAATTGCCTCTCTACTTAAACGGTTAATAAAGGAGTATTTATTAGGACACGAAAAATAGTCATAATAATCCCTGGTTTTCCCTGGTCGTGAGTACCCCCAGAAAAAAAAAGCACTGGTAACACGTGTACTCAGCGCTTTACAGGTTACATTACAGTAGAGGGAGGTGCAGTAAGTGCAATAGTTAGTGTGTGTGTGTGTGTGTGTATATTTATATAGCAGTAACAGGTGTACTCAGTGCTTTACATGTTACTGCACCTCCCTCTGCTGTAATGTAACCTGTAAAGCGCTGAGTACACGTTACAGTGTATGCATATTTATATAGCCGTAACTACTGCACTTACTGCACCTCCCTCTGCTGTAATGTAACTTGTAAATAGCTAAATAAATATACGTGCACAGGTCCCTTTATATACAAATGTCAATAAAGCGATAAAAATCCTTTTACTGGGCCGTTTGTTGAAGCTAAGTGAATATTTAAAAGTGAGTAAAATAGTAATAGCTATAAATTTATTTTATGATTTCCTTCCATAGGTCTCTCTCTGGCCGTGCATTCGGAGCCCGTCGATAGCCGATCGATGCGTTTCCGCCGTGTTAGGATCTCGCCTCTTCCCTCTGAGCTCATTTCCCAGGCAGGCCGATTCCCATGAGCCGAGCCGCAGTTCCAGAAAACTAGAGGTAAGTCTCTCGTTCTGCACGACTCGCGGGAAATGAGTGATTGGATAATGTGCGCGCCATCATTCTCCTTCACGCGGCCTGTAACGCGTATCATCAGCGCAATGTATGATTTATACAACGGGGATAAAGGGGGGGTAAAGATATACGGTTATGGGGAAATAAAGAGTATTCAGAATTTTTGTCTATATACATAGATAACTGGGTTTTTTTCTACTGAAATTAAAAATTCACACACTCTTAATTATTATTATTTTTTTTCTCGTGAAATATTCAACGTTTTTTTCAGTGTTGCCTCATCCACTAACTTTTTTTTGCGAAATAATATAAAGAGTTTAGATTTAGAGAGAAAAAATTACCGAGTAAAAAAAAAAACTAGAAAATGATTTATTTTGGCCGATTGGTGTTGAATTCCCCCCCCCCCGTATGAGTAACGGTGGTCCGAGGTGCTGCGTTCGTTCTTGCTTCTTGTGCAGAGTTAGCGGTGTGCAGCTCCTTGTTATGTAGCAGCTCCTTCTTTCTGGTTGTCTTGTGTAATTTTCGTCGTAAACAAAGTACTCTTACTTTTCCTCTCACAGATTCGTTAATGAAGTTGTAATTTTTAGATTTTTATTTATTTTTCTCTTTTTTTTGTGAATTCTTGTATCAAATTTCTTCTCTTCATTTCACATCGATATCTGGTTTGGCTGTCACTGCGCCTGCGTTGGGAAAATCCCCCAGTTTCATGAATTTAAAATACAGATTTATTGTTCTTTTCCTTAATTTGTTTTACCCATGGGCATCGGGAAGGATCTAACCAATCTCTCATTTCTATGTGTATCACCACCAGTACCTTCCTACGTTGTGCCGGGAGTAGCATGTGTATCACCACCAGTACCTTCCTACGTTGGGCCGGGAGTAGCATGTGTATCACCACCAGTACCTTCCTGCGTTGGGCCGGGAGTAGCATGTGTATCACTCACCAGTACCATAGGCGTGCGCACAGGGTGTGCCTGATGTTCCCAGGCACACTCTAATGTTGGGTGACAGGTTAATTTTTCACCTCCTACATAGATATTTTGGATGCTCTTTATCTGGTTCATGATAAATTCCATGAATATTGACTAAATCACTCAATAAACATTAGTTATTTCTAACTGGAGAGAACTTCTGTACAAAATTATCCAAACACAGAAATGTAACTAATAAATATTCCATTGGTGCACAATGTTATGAAACGGGCTACGCACGCCATTGACCAGTGCCTCTCTACACTGGACCCCTAGTATCATGTGTATCACCAGGAACTCTCTACAATGGACCACCGGTAGCATGTGTAGTCCCTGTAACTCTGTACATTAGACCACTGGTAGCATTTGTATACCCAGTTACTCTCCACACTGGACCACCAGTAGCATAGCATGTGCACCCCCAACAAATCTCTACACTGGACCACCAGTAGCATGTGTATTCCCCCAGTAACTTTCTACACTGGACCACCGGTATCAGCTGTATCCCCAGTAACTCGACACTGGACCACCGGTAGCATCTGTATTCCCAGTGACCTTCTACACTGGACCACTGGTTGCATCTGTATCCCCAGTAACTCTCTACACTGAACCACCAGTAGGGTAGCATGTGCATCCCATACAAATCTCTACACTGAACCACCAGTAGCATCTGTATCCCCAGTAACTCTCTGCACTGGACCACCAGTAGGGTAGCATGTGCATCCCATACAAATCTCTACACTGAACCACCAGTAGCATCTGTATCCCCAGTAACTCTCTGCACTGGACCACCAGTAGGGTAGCATGTGCATCCCATACAAATCTCTACACTGAACCACCAGTAGCATCTGTATCCCCAGTAACTCTCTGCACTGGACCACCGATAGCGTAGCATGTGTATCCCCAACAAATCTCTACACTGGACCACCAGTAGCATCTATATCCATAACAAATCTCTCTGCTGGACCACCAGTAGCATGTGTATCCCCAGTAACTCTCTACACTGGACCACCGGTAGCATCTGTATTCCAGATGACATTCTACACTGGACCACCGCATGTGTATCACCAGTAACTCTCTACACTGGATCACCAGTAGCGTAGCCTGTGCATCCCATACAAATCTCTACACTGGACCACCGGTAACATCTGTATTCAGCGGCTCTCTACAATGGACCACCAGTAGCATGTGTATCACCAGTACACCTCTACACTGCACCACCTAGTATCCATTGCGTGCTGCTCCAATCCCGCTTTCTTACCGGTGTGGGTTGCATTCGGTGAGGGGGGGTGGGGAAAGGTGAGTAAATTCTCCAACAGAAATAAATAATTGGGTACAGGCTGTCAGCAGCAGAATTTGCCCAATTATTTAAAGGCAATTAAAGGGCACTCTACCTTTCAGTAAATTGTACCTTTTTTAAGGAGACGGTGAAGTAACTTCTAATAATTTAGCTCTGGCCTCGTCGTTATAAAGTATCAGAAAATCTCTGTTTCGTAACAATCGACCCAAACCCACAGCCAGCCGAACCCCTCGTGTCCTGCAGCCTAAAGACCGACTCGCGATCAGCCCTCCTGCCAAGTTCCTGCCGCGTTTGAGAACACACATTCTGTTGTTTCTAATGCCTAGTTTTTTTTTAATGTGTAAAATTCTTGCCTACGCCACTCGCACATACCCGCGCTTATATATATTTATTATATTATATCATATTTCTGCCTCCTGGTACTTGTCCCCTAACTGTCATCCCTACTTTTGTTGGATTTTTCGATCTCAAAGGAATATAATAATTAAAAATAGTTTTTGTTTTTTGGCCTCTGTGTGACATCACTAGTGACCGATCTGGTGACCGGCAGCCAGGAAATTCAAAATCCTGGTTGGTGGTGACGCTGGGTGGGATGTATTAAACTCCTCCACTTCGCCCTGAGATTTCAGCAGATTGGGGGGGGGTCGGTACTCCTCACATCTTGACCGTTTTCTAGCTATAAACTGGTCCGGATGAGTAAAGCGTCCCTTTACAATTAAACTGTATATGTCAGTGATCGTCTATCACAAAACCACCACCGGCCGGGAAGCTCTTGGTGACCGTCAAGTTATTGCATAAAATCTCCAGTGTAACTCCTAAAAACTCTAAAACCACCTCTCGCCCCATTTCCTAGAGCTCGCTCGAGCACTTCCTTTGCTGGGAATGTGGAGAATAAAATAAATACTAATTCAATCTGCTGTCAGTAAACCCTGCCGCCATAGAATGCGTCTCCCCCCGGTATTATCTGCTGCTCTTGATTCCATTTCTGAGAATTCAGAATTCTTGGATATTGACCAGTTGCGTAACGCACATAAATTAGTAACAGGAAGATATTAACTTTTATTAACTGCGATCCCGGGAGCCGTAAAACTGTGAGCTTACTCAGGCGGGCAAACGCCGGGCGCCTTAATACTCCTCTATTCCTTCCATGAAATGGGTTTTAGGAAGAAGATACTTGTAGAAGCGATGATCTCGAACGCAATATCTGGTGGAAACCCATCGTAATTCTGTGGATTTGGTCCAAATGATACCGTGTGATTTTATTTTCTGATCATTAAACTTGCTACCTGTGGGAATTTGCAGCGTTTCGGTTATTCGGTCTCGCCTCCCTAGGTAATGACTACATTAATCACAATCTTCCTATCTATGCGTTGGGACAAAATCAAATGACACACTGACTGCAGTCACTTCTCTCAAATATCTAGATATGTGGTTGGACCCTAATCTATCCTTTGGCCCCCACATCGAAAAACTCTCATCTAAACTTCACCCCAAACTAGGTGCCCTGTACAGAAACAAATCCTGCCTGAGTCCCGCGGTAAGAAAGCAGATTGTACAACAAATGCTTATGCCGGCTATTGATTACGGTGATGTAGTGTATGCAGCCGCCCCGCAAACACCCCATCAGAAACTTACTACATTGTATAACTCATTCTGCCGCTTTGTGCTACAATGTAACTACATGACCCAACATTGTGACATGTTAAAAGAGCTAAACTGGCCATCACTGGAATCCAGACGCACCCTTCACCTTTCCAGCCTGGTGTTTAAGAGCATTTCTGGGAAGCTACCACCCTACCTGAATAGGCTGCTTCCCCTAGCAGTTCCCTCATCCTATAACCTCCGATCCAGGACCAGCACCTTACTTACAATACAAAAAGAAAGTGGCTCGATCCTCATTTTCCTACAGAGCACCACAATTATGGAATAACCTCCCAGACACCATCAAATCTTCCCCCAGTCTGAAGTCACTCAAGGCAACCGGCACATGAGCGTTCATGTACTGCGTTCAGTGCGTCCGTTATGGATGCATTTTTTTTGACGCAAGATGTTGTGTTCGACAGACTATCAGTAATGCCATTGGCAGATGTTTCAGCGTGCTGGCCGACGCATTTGCGCTCGTAAATATTTACGCCCACAAGAAGCAGCACACCAGTCTAAGAGATCTCAATGTACCGCGATACAGAATGCACCTTTGAACATGTAACACAGTGACTATATACAGAATGCACCTGTAAACATGTAACACAGTGACTATATACAGAATGCACCTGTAAACATGTAACACAGTGACTGTATACAGAATGCACCTGTAAACATGTAACACAGTGACTGTATACAGAATGCACCTGTAAACACGTAACATAGTGACTATATACAGAATGCACCTGTAAACATGTAACATAGTGACTATATACAGAATGCACCTGTAAACATGTAACATAGTGACTATATATAGAATGCACCTGTAAACATGTAACATAGGGACTATATACAGAATGCACCTGTAAACATGTAACATAGTGACTATATACAGAATGCACCTGTAAACATGTAACATAGTGACTATATACAGAATGCACCTGTAAACATGTAACATAGCGACTATATACAGAATGCGCCTGTAAACATGTAACATAGTGACTATATACAGAATGCACCTGTAAACATGTAACATAGTGACTATATACAGAATGCGCCTGTAAACATGTAACATAGTGACTATACAGAATGCAAACTTTTTTGGGGAGCGCAAAAACATAGGCAACTGTTGATTGTTCTTCTATGACACTGGAAACCTCTTGTTTGGTCGTTGTATATATGTAATACGTTTGAGATAATCCCTAAAATATATAAACGTACCACTAATCGCGCAATATTGTTACATAAAATATAAGCATCCAATATTGTGCTATAATAGAAAGGGCCACTCACAAATGGGGAGCCTGCAGGCTCGTAACATTCGCTGCTGAGCCTCTATGGGAGGCTCCTCCCATCAATGGAATAGTCTGTGGATGCGATATGGCCTCTTGGTTCCGGGGATCAATTCCCTCAAAATAACAGAGTGTATATGGCGCATTAACCGATATAGACAAACATGGGTAATAGTGAATCGTCATAGGTTAGTTTACTCACATACTCCTGAGCCTCCCAATGCGAGTGGCTCGGTAGCAGGGCTTTGGACCACTTTTCATCCAAGGGGAATTCCTACCCCTATATCGGCAACGATTGTTCCACTTTCAAAATACAGGTGAAAGAAATGGGCAGTATGGTATATATTAAAAGGAACTTTAATTGGTTTGAAATGGTTCAATCCTTAAAAATACATTATTTTTTATTGTATTCTTTTATTGAATTAAATAAAACGGGGATTAATAATGGGCTATACCAAAACGCGTTTCGCTTGCTCCTCTGCAAGCTTCATCAGTCCGACTGATGGACTTTTTTACTGCAGAATATAATCTTAAACGGTTTATTAGATACTGTATTAAAATATTTTTAAAATTTGAAGCCTGTGGGATTCGCCTGAATAAATCTGCCGAATAAAACCACTGAACAGCAGGGCGATTCGGCAACTTTTCACTGCTGGCTTTTGTTCTCTGAATAGACGAAGCATTGCTTCTCTATGGGGATTTCACTGCCGTCGAACAGGCACTGTATATGCAGGCAATTCGCCAACTGCCTGCTCTCTGAATAGCCGAATGGCCAGGAAAGGTAACCGTACGCTGAATTTCACTGTTCGGTTATGTTTCGGCCACAATTCAGATCTCTTTGAATAACCCTGAAGTGACTGTATTTGCTACGTATTTATTTTCTGGGTTAATCTGTATATTTGTGTGTTGTTTTTAATATTTTGCATTTTATTACTCTGTATTGTTACCGTAGGTACAGAAACACAATGTTCTAGAACCCAGGACATACTTGAAAACGAGAGAAATCTCAATGTATCCTTCCTGGTAAAATACTTTATAAATAAATGTGACGAGAGTCACTCGGAGCTGAGGGTACCTGGACTCGGCATTACTGTTGGCATGTGTGGGGGCTGGGGGTTCTGACACGTCATTTTGTTCCCTCTCCTATAGCCTAGTGACTGTGTACCTATAAGGGTACACGGTGTCTGTTGTCTAATCCTGTTACTGTGTCCCTGCAGCCCCTCCTCGCATAGATGTGACCGGTCTTTGCCAGGTAATTGGTCTTTGTTTGAACAATACAAATCTGTAAATTGGCAGCGCAAGTGATGTATTCAATAGGAAATTGTATTGCGATTAGTATCTATAGTCCAAAATTTCAAGACCCAATGATGCAATATCACAAATAAAGCAATTCACTGTATGGTAAAATAAGGATTCCACACAGAGTCTCACATTCAGGCCTCTCTGGGGGGCCTCACCCACCATCACGATCACAAGATGGTATACCAATGGAGATGGTCTTGCCAGGTGTCAATATACCTCGGTATAAGAATAAATGTAGCGCAATTCTGTGCAAGTAGAGTGATGATGAATCATAAGAGAAACACTACTTACATGGTGCTGAGCCTCCCATCAAGAGTGGCTCTGTATATTCACATTGGACCTCTATACAACCTTGGGGGGGTCCTACCCTTGCGATCTCTCGGATCCTGAAGGATGTCAGTGCTGGGAGGGTCCTTGGTCACTACCACCTCATACTACCAGCCTGAACACGGGGGCCTTGGTCTTTGTTTGCCAGACATTGTTGCTCTGTTACTCGTTATCTAATGTATCCAGGTAGTCTGCTGCTTAAGCTGTGATTACATGTGTAGGGCTATGGCTGGGGACTGGCTTACTTGAGGAGGGAGCACCAGCGTGTCTTCCATTGGTCTCTAGGTCCCTCCTTGCACTCTGTATATTTGCTTCACTTGTTTCATTAACCGCTTAACGACCGCTGACGTACCATGTACATCCTGCCCACGGGTCTTCCTTAGACCCACGTACGTACATAGAACATCAGCGGGTTTCCTAACCTCCCTCCCGCCGATACTTCCCTCCCTCGCTGGCTCCCACGGAGTTCTGGCAGGGAAGAAGCCTGCCCCTGTTTTAGAGGGGCCGGCGGGCATGATGACGTCACCACACTGCGTGGTGACGTCATCAGCAGGTGCCCCTGGCGCCTGCATTGAAATCAAGGAAGGGGGGCTCATTTGGAGCCCCTATCTCCCCAACCATTCACCCTACAGTGATGCTTTTTGCACCGCTGGAAAGGGGAGAGCCTCCCCTTTCCAACGATTCATAAAGTTAACCATTTTGCTACTCCTCGCTAATCAGCGCTGAATGTCGAATTTAAACCTGGAGGTGGCTGACATCTTGGATGTCAGCCAAGCCTCCTGGTCAACCCCCACGCTCTGACATCCCCACCATATATGTGAGTATGTCAGTGGGCCAGATAACCGCCTAGCTGCCAAGGGGAGATAAGGGGATCCAAAGTATCCCCATCTCCTGATCCGTTGCAGCTAGAGGGTCATGTTTGACATTAATGGAAAAGCCTGATCATGGCCTTTCCAATTATACCAAACATGACTAGGTTAGGTGTAAAAAGAAAAAAAGAAAAGCTAAAATAAAAATATTTTTTTTGTTTGAGGGTGGGTCTAGTTAAATAGAACCTAGGCTGTCAGCTAAAAATAATGAGCATAAAACAGAGCTCAGTGCACATAGGTGAACTGGCTCAGCAGTGGAGGGGTTAAAAAGCAAAAACATGTAAAATTGGGTATTTCTATTCTCGGGACAAAATTCTGAAACTATTTAGCCGGGGTCTTTTTTGGCGGTTGTAGATTTTGGGGATTAAATTACGAAAAAGTGTTTTTTTTTACTTCTCTTTTTTTTTTTTTTTTTTTTTTTTTATTCATCATATTTCATATTTTATTTTTTATAGTAAATTATAGGATATGATGGAAATAGAAAGTAGATTTCTATGGATATGATGGAAATAGAAAGTAGAAAGTCCATTTAATGGCGGGAAAAACGGTGTATAATATGTGTGGGTCGCATAACCGAGTAAGAAGAAAATTTGACCTAAACACTAACAGCGCAGAAACGTAAAAACAGCAGCGGTCACGAAAGGACTGATTTGTGTAAAACCGCCCGGTCACTAAGGGGTTTAAGTCCGTCTGTTTTACCCCAGCATTCAGTGCTGCCTCATTTCTGGGCAATATTGCTATAACCACTCTTTCATTGAACCTGTCGTTAAGTTTCAGCTAAGTTCAGGAGAAGACATGACTTGAATGATCACTGGTGGTAGAATGGGTGTCCTGCAATGGAGCGGCATTAACCGATGTCACCCAGTTGCGTTGCTGAGATCTGTTACGTGGATCATTCTGATTTTAGAAAAATAAATATGATTTATTAAAAGGGCAAATTTAGGCGTTTGCGAAAATCCCATAGAGAAACTCTAGCAGGGCTATTCAGAGAGAGGTGAACCTCAGGAGAATGAGTGGAGAAGAGAAAATTCTAGGTCAAACTAGCCAAACTAGAAAAAATCTCCCATTAATCTCACTTTTCAAATCCGCTATTTGGTCTAGATTGTTCATTCTCCTGCCAATTCTCCTGCTTTTCACCTCTCTGAATAGACCTGTAGGTTTTCGGCTTTAAGGGGCTTATTCACTAAGGGGTAAATGGCTGGAGAATGGCAAATTAGGCCAAACCGGCTCCATTTTTTTTAAATTTTTTTTTAAATGGTTTTAAATCGGCTGACTTATTTTGTGATAAAATTTTCCACCGTTCCTTTGCCTTAATAAATCCAGTCCGGTCTTTTAAGTGGTTAATCCGGTTACTGTAAAACGCCTGCAGCTCTGTGATCTTTATCTTTGTGATATCTTCCTCATTTTATATAAGCTGTTACTCCTCTGGAGGCGCTCGTTACTCTTCTAGCTACAATGTGTCACTACTTCCTGCACGTGTCGGTCCTCTGAGAGCACAATGTTACTCATTAAGTCCTGCACGTTACTCCTCCGCGTGCATCATGTTGCACATTCCTGCACGTGTTACTCCTCTGCATGCATCATGTTGCACATTCCTGCACGTGTTACTCCTCTGCATGCATCATGTTGCACATTCCTGCACGCGTTACTCCTCCGCGTGCATCATGTTGCACATTCATGCACGCGTTACTCCTCTACATGCATCATGTTGCACATTCCTGCACGTGTTACTCCTCTACATGCATCATGTTGCACATTCCTGCACGTGTTACTCCTCTGCATGCATCATGTTGCACATTCCTGCACGTGTTACTCCTCCGCATGCATTATGTTGCACATTCCTGCACGTGTTACCCCTCTGCATGCATTATGCTGCACATTCCTGCACGTGTTACTCCTCTGCATGCATTATGCTGCACATTCCTGCACGTGTTACTCCTCTGCATGCATTATGTTGCACATTCCTGCACGTGTTACTCCTCTGCATGCATCATGTTGCACATTCCTGCACGTGTTACTCCTCTGCATGCATTATGCTGCACATTCCTGCACGTGTTACTCCTCTGCATGCATTATGCTGCACATTCCTGCACGTGTTACTCCTCTGCATGCATTATGTTGCACATTCCTGCACGTGTTACTCCTCTGCATGCATTTGTTACCCATTCCTGCACGTGTTACTCCTCTGCATGCATTATGCTGCACATTCCTGCCCGTGTTACTCCTCTGCATGCATTATGCTGCACATTCCTGCACGTGTTACTCCTCTGCATGCATTATGCTGCACATTCCTGCACGTGTTACTCCTCTGCATGCATTTGTTACCCATAATGCATGCACTTCTTTCCGCTAGTATTCTGATTGGTTTTGAACTTTCTCTAAAGCCGTTCGTGTTAAAATGAGCATTTTCCGAACGTCCTCCATTAATTATTACCTACAATTGGCGAGTTATTCCTGATTAAAAGCAGAGTCCCCAGATATTTCTTTCCTGACCCAACGCACCGGCTAATTCCCTGCAAAACCACACCGTCTCGTGCATAGCAGGTCCAGACAGAGCAGGGACATTTTTGCTGTGCGCATGCAGAGCACCCCGCACACTATTCTTTTAACAGATGGGCATAAACCCTGGATGTAAATGATTTAAAAATAATGTATTGATTGTGTTCAGAGATATTAGAAGGTTCCGCCAGCTTGTCCTCCCTGCGCCAGCTTGTCCTCCCTGCGCCAGCTTGTCCTCCCTGCGCCAGCTTGTCCTCCCTGCGCCAGCTCGTCCTCCCTGCGCCAGCTCGTCCTCCCTGCGCCATGCGCCAGCTCGTCCTCCCTGCGCCTGCTCGTCCTCCCTGCGCCAGCCCGGCCTCCGCTTGTCCTCCCTGCGCCAGCCCGTGCCGCGGCCTTTCTCCCTGCGCCCTGTTTGAATTTCGCTTTCAATGTACGGCTACTAATGCTTGTAAATTGTACCCAAACCACAGCCATAATATCCCTCAGCGCGAAGTAACATTCAGGGCATTCCTCCATGCCGTCTACGTGCAGGTACATACACACTCCCTCCGTGTTAGCTGGCGAACCTGTATATCCAGTTAGAGGGGAAAATCCGGCCAGTTTACCTGGTGAGTGTCGTGGGGCGCCATACGGCGACACTACCATCCATATCACTCACAGGTCCGAGCTACAAACACGTTACACTCTCGTGCAGATCTGAGCACTTGTTCTATCCGCTGAACCAGTTCTTTAAGCAGTGACAGGCACGCGATGCCCTGATTTATGGTGACCTTTAACCCCTGTAATACATTAACCTGAGCAATATACCTGTGTTTTAAGCTACTAATTAATCCTTAAATATTCTAGGAACATCGTTTTAATATATGGTAATCCTCACTAATTATGAAGCCACTGAAGGCTACTGCTGCTTCACCACCAGGCGTTTTTTTTTTTTTTTTGGGTGGGGGAGGGATATTTGCATAACATTTATTTAACACTGGTGTTAGCTGCGACAGAACATCTTGCCGGATATCATGAGGTCAGGCCTCCCTACCACCCAGCAGTCGTCCCAGACTACCGGCAGCCGCCTCCCACCAGTAACAGGACTGTCTGACCTCCTGGCTAATGCCCCCCCCGGCATGTATTTCCTCCTGGGCTCCCGACAGAGCCAGAAGTGTGAGGCTTCAGACCCGCACTAGGCCCCAAGATGGCAGCATGCACATAGCCTTACAGATCGGTCACTACTAATGTCACACACAGAGAGCGGCCGACCTCACCCTCTGAGACCAATCGCTGTAGCGAACGTTCTCAGAGGCAGCAATGGATCAGATCTGTGCATGCGCGTGCAGCTCCAATCCATCGCTCTGCACAGGCGCTACAGAACTTGTGTGTATATAAAGTGTGCGAGTCCCGTAGCTCTGCGCAAATTGCGGTTCCTACACTACACAAGTTGCATAGGAGCACAAGTTGCACAGAAAAGCTTCAGGGACTTCTGGGTTCGGCAGTCCCTGAGGTGAGGACTGGGGGGGGGGGAGGTGAATAAAATTAAAAAAACAATTGTGCAGAGGCTGTCCACGGGATCTACCCAATCATTTTAAGGGCAAAAGAATAGGGAAAAATTTTAGATCTATCAAAACCAGGGAGAGAGCACTCCAGAGTGTGCTCTCCCTGGTTTTGTTTGTATTTTATTTTTGAGATGCACCCGCACTGAAAGCCTAGTTCAGGTTGACTGCTACCCCTCTCCGTGTGTGTGTGTGTGTGTGTGTGTGTATATATAATCATTTTTAATGTATTTTATTATTATTATCCTTCACCGCAATATCCCTGGGTTTAAGATTTTAATAACCGCTAATTTAGTAATAAATCATGGGGATTTGGTTAAAAAAAAAAAAGGTTTAAGTATCCTGTGATTATCGTTTTGTAAGCCAATCCCCAACGTTTATTCTTTATTTAGGACTTTTCGAAATCTCAAACGATATTAAAGTGGAGTGTGCGGTTTTTAGTATGATATGCTCAGTGTTCTCAGAAGCCCCTTTGTACATAATGAATGTTCAGGGTGCGTGCAGCCGTTCTGGCTTTGTACATTACATGTTGAGGGCTGACCACCCTCCCTCTCACACATACATCATTGCAGGACTTATTTGTTCGATTTTTAATTTCCTGTATGAATATAAATATTCTGTGTTGAAAAGCCTGTTCTGATAAAATGGGCTGTGACCCCCCCCCCTCTTTTCTAAGTGTCAATTCTGCATGTAGACAGTTTTCCTTCTATAGGATATGGCCTATAGAATTTGTAGCAGATTTCCTGTATATGTCTTTATGTTCTGTGCAGAAAAAGTGAATGAAAACTGGAAGACAGAAAAAAGATTATGGTAATCTTTGTTAGCTGTGATGGTCAAATTCTGACGTAGAAATGAATCTGCTCTGATTGGCTGTTAAATCACATTCCTGTGTGGGGTGGATATGAAACTTTGTCTATGGAGCGTTTCTATTGGATGTTGAAATCTAATAAATTGGTCTGACTAACAAAGAGATATTCAGACATGATGCAGCTGCACCTCATGTGTGGTTGATAGTACTGTCTCCGCTAGCGTCAGCGCGAGTTTTATTTTTAATATTTTCTTATTTGGGAAGAAACTTACAGATGTTTATGGCATTCCAATTATGGTATTTATACATAGAACATTGATTTGATTAGCTAAATTTATTATTTAACACTATTTGTGTACTGCAGAGAGCTCCATGAGGATGAATGTCCCCAGTAAATGAGGGAATCCCATAATAGCAGTCAATAGGTTTGGAAGGATTGGATCTGCTGGAGTGGGGTACACTGATGTTGTGGCAGGATTATATAATCTCTGGCTCAACACCCAGCTCAAACCGTTTAACCTAGGAAGGTGAAATTTTGAAGGTACATTGTTTTCATGACGTAGGTACCCACTAAGGAAGGATTTTTGGAAATTCCACCCCTAAGGGGGTTGAATATTTTAAACCGTATACCTATATCTCGAAAACCAAAGATGTTACAAGCTTAAAAATAGTTTTTTAGAATCTTCTTGAAAAATAATAGTGTTTTACCGTTTTCCAAAAATCCAGTTGATACACTGGATCAGCAGATCAGAGGGATGCTGTTACTTCACACAGAATGGAGTCTGTACGCAGCTCCTCTCACAGTCAGCTCACACAAACCCTCACTGCTCCAGCATGTTGGCTTTCCTCTCACAACCAGGGCTCGCACATACGCTCACAGCCAGGGCTCACATATTCTGACTGCTCCAGCATGTCTGCTTCCCTCTCACAGCAAGACCTCACACACACCCTTTGGGCCCCTCTATCTCCCCATCGCCAATGGGTATAAAGTCAAGAGAGACCTCTCTGGAAAGGTCAGTCTGACCTTTCCAGCGATGCCTCTCTTTAACACTTTGGTGCTGGATCGTGGCCTGGCACCTTAATCGGTGCTGAAACGCAGCCTATTTCTCCTGGGGACTGCCATCTTGGATGTATGCCCCACCTACGGGTCTCCCCTTGTCAACTGACGTCATTGCGTAGCTAGAGGGTCAGGTTTTGTATCATCAGAGTATGGACTGTTCAATGATCCCAAACATGACCATGTTACATGTAAAAAAAAATAAAAAAAAAATTATAGTAATGCAGCACTATTGTACACTTTTCAATTACGTATAATGTGAACAATAGTACAGCACGAACAAAAAATGTTTTTGCTTAAATCGTGTATTTGCTCATAAACGTACAGTAACTGATTCCCAGTACTAATAAAATATGTATCTCTCCGTAAAGGCTTGGATGATAAAATGTGAAAAATTACTTTACACTCTGCAAATGATTCAAATGTGAATGGAAATTCACATTTCTTAAAATTTTTTTGTTATAACATTCTGGCAGGGCATACTTATACATATAATAATATATTATGAGTCTGCCGTTAAAAAAGGATATATAATATGTCTGGGTCGTACAATAAAACATGACTTCAAATCGCGTTTAAACATGATGAGCAAAAACGGTCACAATGAGCTCAGCCCTCAAGGGGTTAAGACCTCAACCTGTAAAATATATTTCACAGTTTGCTGCACTGCTGACTGGCGGAGCCTATGGGAACATCTCGCGTAGCCTGCTGTGTGTGTACAAGCACTCGAGTAGGTTGCACAAGCGGCTGCCGCACATGCAACCTGCTCGAGTGCTTCTACACACACAGCAGGCTGCGCGAGATGTTCCGATCAGCACCAGCCTCCGCACGTCAAGAGTATTGCAGGCGCCGGACGCATAAGGGGTTATGCAGAGACAGCCGGTCTGGCCCCGAATTGCACTGAACGGGGCATTTCTCCCGAGCGGTGACATTTTGGGCCATTCGGCTATTCAGAGATTTTGGCGAATTGCCTGCACGTACGGTGCCTGTTTGAGGGCAGTGAAATCCCCCCCTAGAGAAGCAATGGTTAATCTATTCATAGACCCCCGAACAGCAGAGAAAAGTTGCCGAAATGCGCTGCTGTTCGCTGGTTTCATTCGTCAGGTTTATTCAGGCGAATCCCATAGGCTTCAATGTTAAAAATATTCCCGCTTTAACTCTAGCTAATAAACGGTTTATTATTTTAATCTGCAGCAAAAAGTCTCTAATTTTTTTATTTTTAAAAGCGTGTTTTTTCTTTTTATTTTCATTCAGTAGTTTTTTTGCAAGAGTTTCAATTTTGACACTTTAAATCATTTTCTTTTTTCTCTTTTTATTGTGGCTGGTCGGCGCTGTGTCCGGCGCGGGTTGGCAGTGACTGGTTTGCAGCAGATTTCCTGCACTTCGGGGACCCTGCAGTGATTGCTGAATTCATCGCAAGGTGGGGGAAATTTGATTCCCTGAAGTGCGGGGACCGACAGAGCACCAAGATGTCGGCGACATTTCTGTGCTCTGCGAGTGACCCCTTTTAGTGGTGGGTTTTTTTTTGGTTTTTTTTTTTTGCCGCCCCCTGGAAAGTGCCAGCCTGGGCCTTTCCTACTCAGGACATAGTTGAAAATGAGAGAAATCTCAATGTATCCTTCCTGTTAAACTACTTTGTAAAAAAAAATGATATACAGTTGTGTTCAAAATTATTCAACCCCCACTGAAATTGAGTGTTTTGGCCAGTTTGACATTGATTTTGATCATTCAGTCATCTTGCTTACAATTAAATCAAAGAGGCACGTGTAGGTCAGACAAATATAACATAACATTTATAATGAAATAACCACAAATGTCTTTTCTGTGCTCACATCATTATCAGTTTTATTCAACCCCCAAGTGACATTCAATCTTAGTACTTAGTACAACATCCTTTTACAGTTATAACAGCTTTTAAACGTGAAGCATAGCTTGACACAAGTGTCTTGCAGCGATCTACGGGTATCTTCGCCCATTCGTCATGGGCAAAAGCCTCCAGTTCAGTCACATTTTTAGGCTTGCGCACTGCAACTGCTTTCTTTAAGTCCCACCAGAGATTCTCAATTGGATTTAAGTCAGGTGACTGCGATGGCCACTCCAAAATGTTCCAGCCTTTAATCTGCAACCATGCTCTAGTGGACTTGGAGGTATGCTTGGGATCATTGTCCTGTTTAAAGGTCCAACGTCTCCCAAGCCTCAGGTTTGTGACGGACTGCATCACATTGTCATCCAATATCTCCTGGTACTGAAGAGAATTCATGGTACCTTGCACACGCTGAAGCTTCCCTGTACCTGCAGAAGCAAAACAGCCCCAAAGCATGATTGACCCCCCGCCATGCTTCACAGTAGGCAAGGTGTTCTTTTCTTCATAGACCTTGTTCTTCCTCCTCCAAACATAGCGTTGATCCATGGGCCCAAACAGTTCTAATTTTGTTTCATCAGTCCACAGAACACTATCCCAAAACTTCTGTGGTTTGTCCACATGACTTTTGGCATACTGCAGTCGACTCTTCTTATTCTTTGGAGACAGCAAGGGGGTGCGCCTGGGAGTTCTGGCATGGAGGCCTTCATTACGCAGTGTGCGCCGTATTGTCTGAGCTGAAACTTCAGTACCCACATCTGACAAATCTTTTCTCCGTTCCTCAGCAGTCACACGGGGACTTTTCTCCACCCTACGCTTCAGGTAGCGCACAGCAGTCGAAGTCAGCATCTTCTTTCTGCCACGACCAGGTAGCGTTTCAACAGTGCCCTTTGCCTTGAATTTGCGAATGATGCTTCCTATGGTCTCTCTTGGTATGTTTAACATCCTTGCAATCTTCTTATAGCCATTGCCCTTCCTGTGAAGAGTAATCACCTCTTCTCTTGTCTTCCTGGACCATTCTCTTGACTTCACCATGTTTGTAACCACACCAGTAAATGTCTAGAAGGAGCTGAGTATCACAGTCATTTTAAAGCTGCCTAATTGGTGCTTATTATGCTTTATTGCTGCTCCGTGACATCCACAGGTGTTTTCAATACCTGATTGAAAACACTTGAATGAACCTCTGTTCTTCAGAGTGGTAGTCTTTAAGGGGTTGAATAATTGTGTCAATGAAGAATTCACAAAAGAAACATTTACTACTGTATTACAAAACCAATTGATGTCATTTTAGTTGCATATGGTTCTTTAAAAAGTCCTTGTAGGATTTCATTCTGAATACAATTACAAATGTCACTAAATTCCCTAAAACCCTTTACAGCATTGGGGGTTGAATAATTTTGAACACAACTGTGTGTGTATATATATATATATATATATATATATAAGTATAGCAGTCTGTAGTGATACCTTTTTTATTGGACGTTACATTTAAAGTACAAGCTTTCGAGAGGATTCCTCCCTTCGTCAGGTATAGAAGCTAACTGATCAGAATAATAGAATTAAACATAGGGCTCACAGTTGGGGGTGTTAGATGTTGTACATTGCCAAATGGCATGGTCAGAGGAGGAATAAAAAAAAGAAACCTTAATTGTCTCAGGCAAGATGCAATCATGTCCACTTCAAAGGGAATGTGAAAGGACAGAACGAAAGAAATAAGAAAAAAAAAAGAAAACACAAAAAAAACACAACACAGTGAGTATGGGGAAGACACAAAAATAGGAATGATGAATATTACGTGACGTTATTATAGTGGGTTAGAAAACCCGAATCTATATTAAGTCCTTGTTTTATATTGTTGAAATATGTGATCATTTTCATTTCATATGTTTTGCGTTCCCGGTGATCTTTAAAATGTCCTTTTGAGGATTTTGATTCTGAGGTTTTGGATGGAGTGGCCTGCTAGATTGAAGTGATGTCCCACTGGGATACAATATGTGTTTTCCTGGTGGTTCCTGATGGATTGTCTGTGCTGGTTCATCCTGAGATTTAGTTTAAGGCTGGATTCACCAATATAGCAGCCCTTATCACACGCCGTGCACTGGATCATGTATACCACATTTTCTGACGTGCACAGGAATGATCCCTTGATGTTGCCAATACCTAAAATATATATATATATATATATATATATAATCTATCACGGCCGACATATATATATATTTTTTTAGGGTGTCACCCGGGTGCAGGCCGCCACCCCCTTTGTGACGCCACTGTCCACACAGCAAATAATGAAGCTTATAATAATTGTAGAAGACAGATACACATTTCAACAATTCAGAGAACCGTTCTGCAGAGCTCATGCGCTACATATCCTACCCAGAGTGCCTTGCTGCATATGAGCTCTGTAAAGCGGTTCTCTAAATTGCTGGGATGTGTAAATGAATAATACAGTGTGTGTATAAGTTTATAATTTGTGTGTGTGAATATCCGCAAACACACATTTGTATATACACAATACATATAGGGCTGTATTACATTCTTCAGGCAAACGTTAACGCGTGTGCAAGAACGCATTAACGCGATGTGGAAAAACCCTTTGCGCAGAATGTCGTATTACAATGTCTGCGCAAAAAATGCGCGTTAACGTCTACCGCGGGTGACCCTGCGTGAATGTACTGTACTGCGTGCGTCCTATACTTAACATTGTGAGCGCAAATGCATTTGTGCGCTGGTACGCGGATGATATTACATTCTGCAAAATTTTAACGCACAGCGTTTGCGTGCATAATTTTAACGACTCCTAAAAGCTGGTGGTAACGGCAAATCTGAACGTCCTGGCCGACACCAAATACACCAGCATGAAAAAAAATACAGCACAGTATAGTTACACATTCTACACATACCCAAACAATAAGATTAAGTTGTGCGTATTTTTTTATTGTATGCGCAGATTGATTTTGGCAGGCGCAAAAAACTTAACGTGAGACAATTGTGGTTCTTAATTCTGATTGGCTGAATCGCGAGATTTACGTGCGTTATTTTTTGACGAAAAAAAATGCACGAGAATTGTAATACCAGTGTTAATTTACGCGTGTTAACGTTTAACGCTGCGTGCAAAAAAATTCACGCGTTCTGTTTGCGTGAAGAATGTAATAGAGCCCATAATGGGCATATAAATATATATCTATCACGGGTTTGGGTCGAAATCCCTACACGGCCAACTTCCCTACACGGCCAACTTCCCTACACGGCCAACTTCCCTACACGGCCAACTTCCCTACACGGCCAACTTCCCTACACGGCCAACTTCCCTACACGGCCAGGTTCCCTACACGGCCAACTTCCCTACACGGCCAACTTCCCTACACGGCCAACTTCCCTACACGGCCAACTTCCCTACACGGCCAGGTTCCCTACACGGCCAGGTTCCCTACACGGCCAGGTTCCCTACACGGCCAGGTTCCCTACACGGCCAACACTAATTCTACTACCTACCCCCCTAAACCTAACCCCCCCCCCCCCAACCTAGGGTTAGCCGCTGGGATTATGGATGTCTGGAAGTTGGCCGTGTAGGAAGTTGGGATGTCCGGCACTTGTTCTGTCTGGAAGTTTGCCGTCGGGATGTTGGCATTGGGAAACCTGGCTGTAGGGATTTTGACACACACAGACACACACAGACACACACAGTATCTCCTGAACCAGCTTGCTGCGCCAGCCCTGCCTCCATGTGACTGGCACATCGCGCCCTGCAGGGGTTTGTTCAGCACGTTTGCATAAAACAGACCTTTCACATACATTGAGGAATCTGATGATTTGCCCAAATTCATTAAGCTTTGAAAAGGCTTTCAATGTACCTGGGGCAAAGATTCCCCCCCCCCCCAAAAAATCCAGCACGTTGCAAATATATAAACAAATCCTACTCCACACACTAATTCGTGCGTTCCTATTGGATATGGTGATTGATGGACTTTTTTTTGACGTTCTATTGTGACATTATTATACATATTGTATCTCTGTTATTTTATTTTTAAAGCAAGATTTAAATAGCTTATTAGTATTTTTTAAATAGTGAGGAGTATCTTACGCGAAATGCTCGGGACCGAAAGTGCGCTGGATTTAAGGGTCTTTTCACAAAGCACCGAAATTTAAGGAGAAAAGAAAAATCGCTGAATTGGCACCTGCGAGTTCCACCGAAGAGTGTGTGTGTGTGTCCTACTCTCCTAATACGAGCTTTAAAAATGTAGTTAGAACGTGTCCAAAGTCTTTGGGAGAAAAAAACCATTACCAAATATAAAAAGGTCTTTTAAAAGCGTTTTTATAAAGAAAAAAAAAACGAAGTATTGAATTTTTTTTTTCTTCATAGAATCCCATGGGATTTCCCTGATTGAAATCCCTGAAAATCTGGTCATTTTGACAAACTTCTGGTGCAATTCTGCGTTCTGTCAATAGAAGACACGATCTAGTATCCAATGGAAGCATTTCAGTGCCGCCGAACTGCGGAGAATTGCAACCATATTCCGCTTTCATATCGCCTGTATTTGGGGAATTAACCGCTTTTGGAAATGGACAAATTGATGGAAATTCTCGAGGTTGGAGAATAACCCCTTTTAATATTTTTGGGGGGATTTTTAAATATTTGCATATAATAATGATCCATCTTGGGGTCCCTTTATCTTTCACACGCACAACCTGAAGGGCTTTCATACAGCATTTTAATAATTTTGTCCCCACCACATGAGGTTGGGGGTATTTTACACTTTTGGTGTCATGTTGGTGCTCAAGGGGAAAAAATAGATTAGGTCACCATGCATTGTGATGGGAGCAACATGCCCTGCAATGGGTCACCATGCATTGTGATGGGAGCATCATGCCCTGCAATGGGTCACCATGCATTGTGATGGGAGCAACATGCCCTGCAATGGGTCACCATGTATTGTGATGGGAGCATCATGCCCTGCAATGGGTCACCATGCATTGTGATGGGATGGGAGCAACATGCCCTGCAATGGGTCACCATGCATTGTGATGGGATGGGAGCAACATGCCCTGCAATGGGTCACCATGCATGGTGATGGGATGGGAGGAACATGCCCTGCAATGGGTCACCATGCATTGTGATGGGAGCAACATGCCCTGCAATGGGTCACCATGCATTGTGATGGGAGCAACATGCCCTGCAATGGGTCACCATGTATTGTGATGGGAGCATCATGCCCTGAAATGGGTCACCATGCATTGTGATGGGAGCAACATGCCCTGCAATGGGTCACCATGCATTGTGATGGGAGCAACATACCCTGCAATGGGTCACCATGCATTGTGATGGGAGCAACATGCCCTGCAATGGGTCACCATGCATGGTGATGAGATGGGAGGAACATGCCCTGCAATGGGTCACCATGCATTGTGATGGGATGGGAGGAACATGCCCTGCAATGGGTCACCATGCATTGTGATGATATTGGGATGGGGTCGCCACGCACTGCGATGGGATGGGGTCGCCACGCATTGCGGTGGGATGGGGTCGCCACGCATTGCGGTGGGATGGGGTCGCCACGCATTGCGGTGGGATGGGGTCGCCACGCATTGCGGTGGGATGGGGTCGCCACGCATTGCGACGGTGTGTGAGCACCATGCCCTGCGATGGGATGGGCCACTATGCTGTCAGATAGCAGAAGCTAGCCGAGATCCCCTTTTGGGAGAAAAAGCATCGTAAAGATGAAGGTTTTCCGCTCTCTTGTCTCCTCATATTCTCCTTAATTCCTGATCACTTCTCGTTTACTTTCTCCACTGCCCTGAGTCAGTCTGTAAGTGGATATGTTTATCACCGAGACAAGGTCACACAAGTGGAGACCACCCAGACCAGTATGAACCAGGAATGGAAGAGGCATCATGTTTTATGGCCCCATCAGTCACCTTGACCCAAACCATGCAAGAAAATAGATTACTTTTATGTGTATTTTTTTTCTCATTAAAAGCAAAAACCCTAATAGTCTATACATGTGCGCACACAATACACAAGTCGAACACCCCAAATATATGGAGGAACCCCCAAAGAGACACCCGCACACCCTGCATATATGGAGGAGCCCCTAAAAAGACACCCACACACCCTGAATATATGGAGGAACCCCTAAAAAGACACCCGCACACCCTGAATATATGGAGGAACCCATAAAAAGATGGACTATAGGAGAGGGACAAAGTAGTTGGAGTGAAAGTAGGGACTGTCACTTGTCCTCTTAGACACTTGGGAGGTGTGTGTGTTTTTATGTATATATATATATATATATATTAGTACAGTAGTGTTTGATATAAAGTCTGCTATATACTCTGCGCAGGCAGCCAGCATAACAAAAAGACAGTTTCCCCCATGTCAGTCACAGGCGTCAGGAACCGATCGATTGATCATGTGCAGATTGAAGGGGATTAATATTGAAGATAACAATGGGGGCCATCGACATCTTGGTGGAATAACAAAGCCGGTGCTCGCGGGGAATTGGATCGATCAGTCTCTCATTCCGGCAGAGTTTAATTAAAGCGATCAGACGGGGTGTAATGGCTCCGGCGGACGGATACACGGCTGCTCCTTTCACGCTCGCCTCTTTATTACGAGTCCTGATTATATTCTGATCGGACAGATTGTTCGGCCTGTGGAAAAATGGTGACATTGGCTGCTTTACACCTCCGTTATAAACTCTGCAAAGCCAGACACAACAAACCCCTGCCATTGCCGCTTCTGCTCTCTCATGACGTTTTTATGTGGTACACATTGTATCCACCAAGAACTGCGACGGAATTCTCCATTTTCCATGCAATACCCTGCAGTTTAAGCTGGTTTCCTGGCAGCTGCTCTCTCTGTAAGCTCATATCAATCACCCTCCCCTCCTCTTCCTCAGCACTTACACTAGCGGCAGAGCGCCACTCTGTGCAGCGGGACGATAAGGGCATTGTCTGATATCATTTCTCCAGAGCTGATGCCGATACTGATCATCGGTCGCCCTTTATGATTGCTGGCGTGAAGTTTTGAAGAAGCAACACAATTTCTACACAAAAAAAGGCTCGTTAATGATGCCTTCCTATTCATTTTAATAATGCCCCCGTTTACTTTTAGTAACGCCCCCAATTCATTTTGATAACGCCTCCCTTTTTATTTAAATAATGTCCCCAATGTCCCCATTTCATGTTTGACCCCATTTCATTTTAGTAATCCCCATTTTCATTTCTATAATGCCCCATTTCTTGAATGCCCCAATTTCGTTTTCATAATGCCCCCATTTCATGAATGACGCAACTTCATTTTAGTGATGCCCTTATTTCTTGAAATGCGGACATTCATGAAATGGATTGCTAAACTGAAATGTGGGCATTCATTTTCATAATGCCCCATTTCATGAATGCCCCCTTTTCATTTTAACAATGCCCCCTTTTCATTTTAGAAATGCCCCCCATTTCATATTAAGAATGCCCACATTTCATTTTAATAATACCCCCCCCCACACTTCAGAACAGTAAATGAAAAGTAACCCTGGGGTTGGATGCCTGCATCATCCAAAAAATATATAAAATATAATTATTTAAAAAAAAAAAAAAAAAAAAAGGTCCACTCGTTTGAAAGACCAACAGATGTTTCAGGGCAACATGCCCTTTAGTCAGTGTATATACAGCTCCCAAAAAACTAAACAGAAATGCACATACCTATATACCAAAATGAAAGTGGGTGTAAGGCGGAGAGTCACTGCCAGACGCAAACCCGTCACACGATTTACAAGCAGTGCTGGCGTCGGTTTTTTTTGAGTCCCCCCATTTCATTACTGCATTATTGTAATAATGCTCCCCATTCCAAAATAGTTACCCCCCCCCCACAGACCTGCATTGCTCTTATTGTGCTGGTGGGAGGTCTCTGCTTTGTTGCTGGCGTCATGGACTGCCACTCTTCCAATAGAAGGCCGCAGAGCAGCATGTGGGGGCTAGGCAGCTTCTGCTGCGTCCACCGGCTCCGCTATCTCTGCAGAGAGGGAGCTACGCGCTCCCGTGCTGACTGGGAGAGGAGGTTATTGGTAACATCAGCAAGGCTGATGCCAATGATCTGCAGATAGCGGCTCAGAAAACCCAGCACAAAGAATAGCGAGTTTCAGAGCCTGGTGTTTGATGTTTTTGCTAATGGTGAAAGGGATCAGTACGGCTTGGTTAAGTGGTTATGATGCAGGGAAGTTTCCTCTTCTGTCGCTTTAACTCTTATGAAACTGCAAAAAACTGACCATCTACTCATCCTGACCTCTTTACACAGTTAAAAAGTGGTCAGGATGTGCCCCCCTTCTCCCCTTCCCAGCCCCCCCATCTAGTAAAAATTCTGGGTGACGTGCAGGAGTTTCCACCACCCCACCCAGTGACACCAGCAGCCGGGATTTTGAATTTCCTGGCTGCCGGTCACTAGTGATGTCACACATAGAGCTGCCGACGTCACCCTCTGACACCAATCGCTGTAGCGAGCGTTCTCAGAGAGGCAGCTGATGGATCAGATCTGTGCATGCGCGTGCAGCTCCGATCCATCCCTCTGCGCAGGCACTACGGAACTTGTGTAAGTCCCGTAGCGCTGCACAATTTGCGGCTCCTATGCTTCACATGTTCTATAGGAGCTCAAACTGCACAGAAAAGCTTCACTGACTTCTGGGTTCAGGAGTCTCCGAGCCAGCGGGGGGGGGGGGGGGGGGAATAAAATCACCCGAAAAGAAATAACTATAGTAAAAAATTGCGCTGAGTCTGTCGGCAGGATCTGCCCACTTATTTGAGGGCAGAAGGGAATCTATTTTTCAGTACAGAATACCTTTTTAAATTACACCCTCCCAAAAGCAATATTTATAAAGGACGGATGACGGCTTTTTAGTTTTCAGATAACAGGACTCCTTGATAACCATGATCCAACAGGAGCCAATGGAAGAATCCCTCTAATTTCCCTGTATCGCGCCCCCCCCCTGGTGTAATGATGGCGTCTTTGCATAGAGCATGTTATCTTCCCAGCGGTGGGGTTTTTAAGCCTCCCGGCTCCGGAGCGTCACTCATCTTGACTATGGCTGATGTTTATTAATCGCTCTTGTTTGGAGCCGCGGGAGGTCCTCGGGGAGAGGTGATGCAATAAGCATCGAACTCCTGCGTTCCTGGTAATTGTTACCTTTGTGTTTTGTTGGGAAGAGTGCGACGCAGCCCTTCCTCCCAAACCCCTCATGAATTCCACCAAAACGTACAATTCCTCATCCCGAGGCTGCCGGTGGCTGCCTGTCTGCTCTTGTTATTCATAAGCGAGTCTGCCCCAGAGGAGCCTCCCGCGTGACGGAGTTTTACGCTATCCAACACATTGCAACTCTGTTACAACACACCTGCCAGAGACGGGTGCGCTCCCATCAGGTACACTAATAGGTAGCGACCACTCTCCCCAATGGCATCTAGGTTGTATGTTCTGGTGGGACTACACCTCAACGCCTAATCTGTCATTTTTCCCATTTTACGTCCTCGTTTTGAAGCAATGCGGGAAATATAATGGCCATTTAAAAAGCTCTAAAACTGTAAAATTTAACCCTATATTGTCACGTGTCACCAGGTCGTGACCGATGTGGCAATGTTGGTCACATCAGACCAATTAATCTTAGCAGGTGTGGTGCTGGAGGACATACAGTTGCAAGAAAAAGTATGTGAACCCTTTGGGATTACGTGGAGTTTTGCATGAATTGGTGATAAAATGTGCTCTGATCTTCATCTAAGTCACAACAATTTGAAAAAAAAAATCCAAAAAAAACCAAGACCTGGGGCAAAGGGTCACCAAAATCCTAACTTCTATGCCAACAAACACATTCATCCGGCACTGCCTCACGGTGACTGAGTAGATCTCCAGTGAGCGGAGACCAACTGAACAAGATATCTATTAATTTTGCTTATGAATAGCAGATGTAGGACCTTACCCCCCCCCCCTTTAAAGGACTACACGACACTTTATACTGGAGTTCGGGTGTTCTAAAATGCCAGGAGACCTCTTCCACCAGACGTATGCTGCTTCATACACTGCAAGGTGATCCTGTAGCCATGGAGGTCTTTTAATCCGCGTCACTACGCTCCTATTTGTGTGAAAAGTCTACACTTCTCTCCAACCACGAACCTTAGATTCCAATCTGTGGCTACAAGGTCCAAGGTCTTTAAGACCCTTAAGTGGAAGATCTTAAATCTTTATCGTGGTCAGAATGTGAATAGTGCCCCTTTTCTCCACCTGGAGATAATCGTTTCCTCTACCAATCGCTGTAGCGAGCGTTCAGAGGCAGCGATGGATCAGATCTGTGCATACGCGTGCAGCTCCGATCCATTGCTCTGCACAGGGTCCATCTAAAGTGCACAAGTCCCACATCACATCACAGCACAGTTTGTGGTTCCTATGCTACGCAAGTTGTATAGGAGGAGAAAAAATCTTCAGGGGCTCCCGGGTTCGGAAGTGTTGTTCAATAATTAATGAACAAGACAGCAATCTTTACCGTACGTCAGTGCAGTTCGATTATCAACTATAATCAACGTAACCAATATCAATAACCTGTCTAAACCTTATACATTCTGCCTAACCACTGGCTGGTGGATATTACACAAGCGTTCAATACTGCTAGCGGTGGGGCCCTTGATTCTATCGTTGGGTACCTTTTTAACATGAAACCATATTTGTATTCCACAAAGTGAGAAAGCTCTTCACAAAGTGAGAAAGATCTTCACAAAGTGAGAAAGATCTTCACAAAGTGTCACAGAACAGCAAGATTTGTAACTGCAGCGATCCTCCTTTTTGCTGCTACTGCCCGCGCAGTAGAACTAGGCCAGACAATAAAGTTAGCAATATCAACTCACGCAGGATGGCCGAATACCTCTCTCCGTTTGGACGGTAGCTCGATCGCTATCTCTTAGCGCTGGAATCACTCAAGGACAGCCGGATTTCTTCTCCGCTGAATGTACTCGGTCGCTCCCTCTGTCACTGGAACACACACTAAGGCAGATGGACCCCTTCTTCACTGAATGCGCAAGGACAGCCGGGCGCACGATCTGCTGGTACTGGCAACACGTGAGGGCAACTGGATCTCTCCTTCGCTGAACGCACGAGGCAGCCTCTGAACGCATGATAAATCACATAGGACCGTTCACCTACAGCAGTCTCCCCTTCTCTTCCTTCTCCTTGCTCTGCACATGCACTTCCACCCCTGGAAAACACCCTTAGGCACTGCTGGGAGGTGTTGTTCTCTTCCTGACACATTGCATAGGCCCTCTGTAATTGAGACTACAGGTTCCAGAATCCTTTGCATCTTCCTGTCTTAACAGCTTCCTTTGCCAGTGAAGAGAATGGGGAAAGTACTCCGCAGCTGTGACAGGCTGCATGTCTGGGAAACACAATAGTACACACACACAGTTCAAGTAGCCTGCGCTACACTTAAGTAGCGATGCTTTAAAGACTGTGTTCTGCTGCATTTAATTATTATGGCCACCAGAGGGAGACAGACCATGGTAAGATTATGCTGGACAAGCAAGGAAAGCACTGAACTACATTTTCCATGATGCTTTGCGTGAGGACAGGAAGTGGGTGTGTAGGAAAGGAAAGGCATCAGCAGCCTCGTGGAAAGCATGCTCAGAGTGAGCTGGGAGCTGAAAGAAGGACGCAGGCAGAGCTGTTAAGGATCGTGACCAGGCCAGAGCGCAGGGGCTACCTCGCTGGTGCTGGGGATCGGGACCGTGATCCTGCGGAGATCTGTCTATACCAAGCTGGGAGGTCTGAGGACAAGAAGCTGGTTCCGGCTGGACCCCGTGTAAGGAGACTGCCATGATCCATTGGGAGTGCAGGCAGTAAACCGTTGTACGCAGTGTGGAGATCGGACAAACAGGGAGCGGATCGGGTGGCACAGAGTCCCAGTAAACAGCGGAGAGAAATCTTTGATCGGGTCCTGAACAGATTACCTATCGGATGGGTGAGAGGCCTCCCAGGCCGCAGTCAAAGTAAAATAAAGAAACACACGCTGCAGCAGTGTTTAATTCCACAGGGTCCCAACTTGACTAGTCGAAGATTTGTTTTATTCACTGGCCAGTTGAATCGAGTACCCGGGTACCAACACACGCATACACGTACACCTTCTTGGGACACAACCTGTACGGGACTCACATTCCAATAACGAAGGGGTTAATATTCATTTTTCTTTTCCGCTGCGCGTTTCTCGCATTACGAACTTCTGTAAATATATATGTATACCGTGCTGCTCTATATATGCCAGTTTATTTGAGATCAGTAAACTATAGAAGTTATAAAATCCACAACAGTGCTGGTGTATATTTATTCCCTAGTGTGGAGAGACTGACCCGAGGTTTAAATTCAGCGGCTCCTCCGGGAGTGAGCGCTACACTTACATAAGAGTTATCTTTATATACTGGGTTATCCTACCCTAATAAAACAAATGGCAACAAAGGAAATCCCTGAGCCGACGACAAAGAGGGACAAAAAGGCGAATATCACCGAAAATGCAAAAAATAAACAATCAGCAGGATTTACCCAATTATTTAGGCTGCGGTCACACAAGCTCATGGAGTGCGTCCGTCTGATCCCTCCTCCGGTGCGTCCGTCTGATCCCTCCTCCGGTGCGTCTGCCTGAACCCTCCTCCGGTGCATCCGTTGCAGCTTGCTGACGGCTCGACTGGGAGGGCCACTCGGTGTATCAGGGTCACTGGTTGCGTGCGCTACACTGGATGTGCTGAAACCCTCCCCATCCAACATCTACGACGGACATAGGAGGTGCTATAAAGCAAAATCCTCCATAGGAGAATCGAGCCTTGTAGCGCTGAGCGCACTAACTATGCTTAGCGAGGAGGCCAGACGGGTGTCAGAGTTGAAGGAACGTCCACTCTCACAGCCATTCCTTCCCCTCTCAAGTGAACTCGTGTGACACCAGCCTTAAGGGGCAAAAAAGTTAACTTTGTTTTTTAAATGGCGTGTCCCTATAATTTACACCACTGTGCTCTACGTGCGTAAAAGGTCTGGAAGTCTCTGGAGTGGGTGAGGTCTGCGGATCCAATCTATGAAGCTACAAGGTCCCCACGGTCTTCAAGAATCACAAGTGGAGGAGCTGAGCTTGGTCTCCTTGAGATGGAGAATAAAGTCCAGAATAAACAGGACTGGGAGATTACCAAAAAAAATCCGAAATCTCTGTCCCCGACCGTGACGAGTTTGGTGCGTTCCGTCTGACGAGGTCAACGCCGGAGTCTCTTCGGGACTAGATCCAATTATTGCCGAAACCCGAAGGCACGAGGCATCATGTTCCGGCTCATTCCAATCTACGTTTTAATAAGTGGATTAATAACGAGAAACGTCTTGATCTATTTTTATAATCAATTAGCCTCGTCCTAAGCCTTAATCTCGGAATCTGACGGCAATTAAACTGGTCAGCGTATGATAACCATTATCAGGCAGACTGGTGTTTCTTTCTTTCCGTTAACATTTCATCATTCAGTAAATTAGGTCAGTAATTACGCCTCGGGGATTTTACCGGTAATTTTTTCTTCCAGAATATCTTTTTTTTTTTCCCCCCCCCCTTCTAGTTTCTGCGGTTTGAAATACTGAGACTGAGGGCGCTTGAGTTGTAGTAGCGCCTTGTGATCACAGCCGGCGGTAAGTCCTCACCCCCCCCCATGTGTTACTACCATAGTTGCCAACAGTGTGTTCCTGGTGGGTTTCCGAGTTGATCGGTCCCTGGAGTTAATTGTCCTGAAACTCTAAACTTAACTCATCCACTGCGAGACTCACTATCCTGGGATGGAGTATCTGGACAATTAACTGGACGCTGAGCACAAACCCAGGGCCGACCCAGGAAAACTGTTGGCAAATACAGTCAGGTCCAGAAATATTGGGACATCGATACAATTCTAACATCTTTGGCTCTATACACCACCACAATGGAGTTGGAATGAAACAAACACAATGTGCTTTAACTGCAGACTGTCAGCTTTAATTTGAGGGTATCTACATCCAACTCAGGTGAACGGTGTAGGACTTACAGCAGTTTGCAGATGTGCCTCCCACTTGTTAAGGGACCAAAAGTAATGGGACAATTGGCTTCTCAGCTGTTCCATGGCCAGGTGTGTGATATTCCCTCATTACCCCAGAGTTCATTTCAAGTGTGCTATTTGCATTTGGAATCTGTTGCTGTCAATTCTCAAGAGGAGATCCAAAGAGCTGTCACTATCAGTGAAGCAAGCCATTAGGCTGAAGAAACAAAACAAACCCATCAGAGAGATAGCAAGAACATTAGGTGTGGCCAAAACAACTGTTTGGAACATTCTCAAAAAGAAGGAACGCACCGGTGAGCTCAGCAACACCAAAAGACCCGGGAGACCACGGAAAACAACTGTGGTGGATGACAGAAGAACTCTTTCGCTGGTGAAGAAAACACCCTTCACAACAGTTGGCCAGATCAAGAACACTCTCCAGGAGGTAGGTGTATGTGTGTCAAAGTCAACAATCAAGAGAAGACTTCACCAGAGTGAATACAGAGGGTTCACCACAAGATGTAAACCATTGGTGAGCCTCAAAAACAGGAAGGCCAGATTAGAGTTTGCCAAACAACACCTAACAAAGTCTTCACAGTTCTGGAACAAGATCCTATGGACAGATGAGACCAAGATCAACTGGTACCAAAGTGATGGGAAGAGTATGGAGAAGGAAAGGAACTGCTCATGATCCTAAGCATACCACCTCATCAGTGAAGCATGGTGGTGGTAGTGTCATGGCGTGGGCATGTATGGCTGCCAATGGAACTGGTTCTCTTGTATTTATTGATGATGTGACAGCTGACAAAAGCAGCAGGATGAATTCTGAAGTGTTTCGGGCAATATTATCTGCTCACATTCAGCCAAATGCTGCAGAACTCATTGGACGGCGCTTCACAGTGCAGATGGACAATGACCCAAAGCATACTGCAAAAGCAACCAAAGAGTTTTTGAAGGGACAGAAGTGGAATGTTATGTAATGGCCAAGTCCATCACCTGACCTGAATCCCATTGAGCATGCATTTCACTTGCTGAAGACAAAACTGAAGGGAAAATGCCCCAAGAACAAGCTGGAACTGAAGACAGTTGCAGTAGAGGCCTGGCAGAGCATCACCAGGGATGAAACCCAGCGTCTGGTGATGTCTATGCGTTCCAGACTTCAGGCTGTGATTGACTGAAAAGGATTTGCAACCAAGTATTAAGAAGGGAAAGTTTGATTTATGATTATTATTCTGTCCCATTACTTTTGGTCCCTTAACAAGTGGGAGGCACATCTGCAAACTGCTGTAAGTCCTACACCGTTCCCCTGAGTTGGATGTACATACCCTCAAATTAAAGCTGACAGTCTGCAGTTAAAACACATTGTGTTTGTTTCATTCTAACTCCATTGTGGTGGTGTATAGAGCCAAAGATGCTAGAATTGTGTCGCTGTCCCAATATTTCTGGACCTGACTGTATATATGTAATACCAGACTCACGAGTAAAGCCGTAAAGGCCGATGCTGGTACCGGGGGTCAAACCGAGCAGGATTGCACAGGAGTGAAGAGCCTCCACAAACCTTTTCAGGAAGAACAGCGATCATGTTTGCAACACACTCCGAAAACTTGGCATTTGTTCCGGTGAGACCTTTCCATGAAAATCACATTATGTGATATTTTGAGAATTGGCAAATGACTCCCCAAAACCTGGAATAGCCTCCCAGTGGGGGCAATAACAGGGATATAGAAAGGGTAGTAGATACTGCCCCCACTGGGAGACTCTTCCATGTATCTACTACCCTTTCTATATCACTGTTACATGGAATATCCTCCCAGTGGGGGCAGTAACAGTGATATAGAAAGGGTAGTAGATACATGGAATAGCCTCACAGTGGGAGCAGTAACAGTGATATAGAAAGGGTAGTAGATACATGGAATAGCCTCACAGTGGGAGCAGTAACAGTGATATAGAAAGGGTAGTAGATACATGGAATAGCCTCCCAGTGGGGGCAGTAACAGTGATATAGAAAGGGTAGTAGATACATGGAATAGCCTCACAGTGGGAGCAGTAACAGTGATATAGAAAGGGTAGTAGATACATGGAATAGCCTCACAGTGGGGGCAGTAACCGTGATATAGAAAGGGTAGTAGATACATGGAATAGCCTCCCAGTGGGGGCAGTAACAGTGATATAGAAAGGGTAGTAGATACATGGAATAGCCTCCCAGTGGGGGCAGTAACAGTGATATAGAAAGGGTAGTAGATACATGGAATAGCCTCACAGTGGGAGCAGTATCTACTACCCTTTCTAGATCACTGTTACTGCCCCCACTGGGAGGCTATTCCATGTAACAGTGATCTAGAAAGGGTAGTAGATACATGGAATAGCCTCACAGTGGGAGCAGTAACAGTGATATAGAAAGGGTAGTAGATACATGGAATAGCCTCCCAGTGGGGCAGTAACAGTGATATAGAAAGGGTAGTAGATACATGGAATAGCCTCACAGTGGGAGCAGTAACAGTGATATAGAAAGGGTAGTAGATACATGGAATAGCCTCCCAGTGGGGGCAGTAACAGTGATATAGAAAGGGTAGTAGATACATGGAATAGCCTCACAGTGGGAGCAGTAACAGTGATATAGAAAGGGTAGTAGATACATGGAATAGCCTCACAGTGGGGGCAGTAACCGTGATATAGAAAGGGTAGTAGATACATGGAATAGCCTCCCAGTGGGGGCAGTAACAGTGATATAGAAAGGGTAGTAGATACATGGAATAGCCTCCCAGTGGGGGCAGTAACAGTGATATAGAAAGGGTAGTAGATACATGGAATAGCCTCACAGTGGGAGCAGTATCTACTACCCTTTCTAGATCACTGTTACTGCCCCCACTGGGAGGCTATTCCATGTAACAGTGATCTAGAAAGGGTAGTAGATACATGGAATAGCCTCCCAGTGGGGGCAGTAACAGTGATATAGAAAGGGTAGTAGATACATGGAATATCCTCCCAGTGGGGCAGTAACAGTGATATAGAAAGGGTAGTAGATACATGGAATAGCCTCCCAGTGGGGCAGTAACAGTGATATAGAAAGGGTAGTAGATACTGCTTCCACTGGGAGGCTATATCTACTACCCTTTCTATATCACTGTTACTGCCCCCACTGGGAGGCTATTCCATGTATCTACTACCCTTTCTATATCACTGTTACTGCTCCCACTGGGAGGCTATTCCATGTATCTACTACCCTTTCTATATCACTGTTACATGGAATAGCCTCCCAGTGGGAGCAGTAACAGTGATATAGAAAGGGTAGTAGATACTGCTCCCACTGGGAGGCTATTCCATGTATCTACTACCCTTTCTATATCACTGTTACTGCCCCCACTGGGAGGCTATTCCATGTAACAGTGATATAGAAAGGGTAGTAGATACATGGAATAGCCTCCCAGTGGGGGCAGTAACAGAGATATAGAAAGGGTAGTAGATACATGGAATAGCCTCCCAGTGGGAGCAGTAACAGTGATATAGAAAGGGTAGTAGATACATGGAATAGCCTCCCAGTGGGAGCAGTAACAGTGATATAGAAAGGGTAGTAGATACATGGAATAGCCTCCCAGTGGGAGCAGTATCTACTACCCTTTCTATATCACTGTTACTGCCCCCACTGGGAGGCTATTCCATGTAACAGTGATATAGAAAGGGTAGTAGATACTGGGAATATATTGGTGTGATTATATTCACGTTCTGGTTAGTGTTGCTGCTGGGTTTTGCTGTGCGATCAGAATAATAATAGGTATTTATAGATCATTAATTGGGGGGTACTGAGCGCCCCATATAGAGTGATAGAGGCAGGTTTCACTCATCCCTCTGGCCCCCGTTCTGGAGTTTCTCCTCTCCCTGTCACCAACAGATGGTTTACATTTATCAACGGGAGGAATCTCTTTTCGTTGTAATTATTCCTCGGGCCGCAGAACATTTTTTCCTTCGTTCATCCTGTTTGCAGCTGTGATTAAAACCCTCTAACCTTTCCGATCGTTATCTCGTCAATCCATTGTTCGTTCCTCGCGTTCGGCCACAGAAATCGTGTTTCGGGCTGAGATCTCTCCGCCTGCAGCGCGATTAACTTCGTATCTTTCAACGCCAAGTGAAGGTCGAAATACGAAGGTACTACGGGGTCTATTGACTAAACACCGAGCTGTGGCTGAGCCTGCGATGCTATCACGGCAGAGACACATTCTCACGGTTATGGTTTGGCAAGTCCAAAAGTTGGAAAGTTTTTACCTATTCCGCCAGTTTGCACCGGGAACACACTGTTTACTGATTGGAGTAAACTGGACTTTGAGGTTTGGATCTCCAAACCTTTCTCAAGTAAGAGCAATATTCCAAAGTTGGTGCGAACTGAACCAGAGCTGTTGTAAACTTAACTCCATAAACCATCATGGCTATGGCAGTGGCGACACTAGGGTTGGGGTCACTCCCTAGAGGGTGTCACCCGGGTACGGTCCGCACCCCCGTTATGATACCATTGGGCTCTGGTAAATTTTCAACAGCTCTGGTGAAGATGCCACCAACCTTGGAATAGAGCCCTAAGTGTAGTAGCTGTATGGGCGTTACTCTATATCAGTGAAAGTCCCCATTTTTATGGTTTCCTGCTCCTGTTGGACCTATTTATGCTTTTTTTTTTTTTTGGTAAACCGGGTATTCTTCTAAGCATTGTTTTTCTTGGCTGAGCATGATGGGATCTGCTGCTCACCCGTGAGATTACCTGTTATTCTGTGGCGTCTGGAAAAAATTAAGCTGGTGTAGGTATTTTTGCTTGTTTCCAGTTAGGGTTCGTATTAGTGTTGGTATTTGCATTTTTTTTATTATGTTTACTTTTAGCTTTGTTTCAGGGTTGGTTAGTGTTTGCTTTTTTGATTAGTACTTCTTGTTTTCTGTTTTAGTACGTGGGCTTATTTTAGTGTTGGGTTAATATGTGTGCTTGTTTTGGGGCTAATACTAGTGTTAGGGTTAGTATTTCTCCTTGTTTAGGTTTAGTCTTAATATTTGTGCTTGTTTTAGGGCTAATACTAGTGTTAGGGTTAGTATTTCTCCTTGTTTAGGTTTAGTCTTAATATTTGTGCTTGTTTTAGGGCTAATACTAGTGTTAGGGATAGTATTTGTCCTTGTTTAGGTTTAGTCTTAATATCTGCTTGTTTTAGGGCTAATACTAGTGTTAGGGTTAGTATTTCTCCTTGTTTAGGTCTAGTCTTAATATTTGTGCTTGTTTTAGGGCTAATACTAGTGTTAGGGTTAGTATTTCTCCTTGTTTAGTTTTAGTCTTAATATTTGTGCTTGTTTTAGGGCTAATACTAGTGTTAGGGTTAGTATTTCTCCTTGTTTAGGTTTAGTCTTAATATTTGTGCTTGTTTTAGGGCTAATACTAGTGTTAGGGTTAGTATTTCTCCTTGTTTAGGTTTAGTCTTAATATTTGTGCTTGTTTTAGGGCTAATACTAGTGTTAGGGATAGTATTTGTCCTTGTTTAGGTTTAGTCTTAATATCTGCTTGTTTTAGGGCTAATACTAGTGTTAGGGTTAGTATTTCTCCTTGTTTAGGTTTAGTCTTAATATTTGTGCTTGTTTTTACTTCGGTTTAGTAGCTGTGCTTAAGGGTTAGGCCGGGTGCACAGTAACGTTTTCTTCTGCGCACTAGCGTGCGTTAAAAAGGACGCACTTTATGACGGAAGAGATTGGTAGACGCCAGATGATGCGTTAATTTTGCCACACGTCGTAAAAACTGAACGCGGCTGTTCAAGGCTCCTTTGACGTTCACCACGCGGCCAACGTTGTCTATACGGTGTCAATCCTAACGCAAAAGCCTTGGTGTTTCCATGACGGACGTCTTCAGCACGCGTTATGCACCTACGTGTGTTCTTCTCTGTCCGCGTAATAATATGCTACAACGGACATCATAAAGAGCATCATAACGCACGCTAGTGAGCAGAAGAAAACGCTAGTGTGCACCCGGCCTTAGTGATAGGGTTAGTATTTATGCTTGTTTTATGGTTAGTATATGTGTTGGCATTCGTGTTTGCTTGTTGTCAGGTTCAGTTTAGCATTGGGGCTACGGTTACTTTTAGGTTAGTATTTGGGCTTCTTTTGGTGTTTAGAGATAGTATTTTACTTGTTTTAGGGTTAGACTTTGTTATTAGGGTTAGACTTTGTTATTAGGGTTACTTTCAGTATTTGAGGTTGTTTTAGAACTGGTTAGTATTTTTTTCGGTTTGGAGTTAATCTGCTTGTTTTAGGGTTAGTATTAATGTTAGTGCAGCTATTTGTGCTTGTTTTAGGGTTTGTATGAGTAGTGTTGGTATTTGCTTGCTTTAGGGCTAGGTTTAGTATTAGGGTTAAAGTTATTTTTAGGTCAACATGGGCTTGTTTTAGGGTTATTAGTGTCAGTGTTGGTATTGTTTTAGGATTAGTCTAATGTTACTTTTAGGCTGGTATTTGTACTTGTTTTTGGTTTAGGGCTAGTATTTGTATCTTTTGTATTTCCTTGGTTTAGGGTTAGTATTAGTGTTGGGGTTGCTATTTACATGGTTTAGAGTTAGGCTTAGTATTGGGGTTGGGATTTTCTTGGTCTAGGGTTGGCATTAGTGTTAATGTTGGTAGTAGCTTGTTTTAGGGTTGGTATTAGTGTTGGGGTTTATCTGCTTGGTTTAGGGTTAATGTTGGTATTTGGTTGTTTTAGGCTTAGAATTGGGGGTTAAGGTTACTTTTAGGTTAGTAATTTTTCCTTGCTTTAGGGTTAGAATTTGTGCTGGATTTGGGTAAGGGATAGTAGTTGTTGTTGTTAGGGTTAGTACTGGGGTTAACGTTACTTTTAGGGTTAGTATTAGGTTCTTATGTTTCTATGTTTCTATCTGCCGACATTTTTCTTTCGGCACATCTAGTCGCCCAATTACATGGATTCTTTACCTGGATTTATCTTTTGTTTAGGATAGCCTTATGCCTATCCCATGCCTGCTTAAACTCAATTACTGTTTTGGCCTCTACCACTTCTACTGGAAGACTGTTCCATGTATCCACCACCCTCTCAGTAAAATAATGCTTTCTGATGTTACTTTTAAACCTTTGCCCCTCTAATCTAAGACTATGTCCTCTTGTTTTGCTACTTTGTTTCCTTTTAAATATACTCCCTTCCTCTACCTTGTGGATTCCCTTTACGTATTTAAATGTTTCTATCATATCTCCTCTGTCTCGTCTTTTTTCCAAGCTGTACATGTTAAGATCATTAAGCCTTTCCTGGTAACTTTTCTCCTTCAAGCCGTACACCATTTTAGTAGCCCTTCTCTGAACTCTCTCTAAGATGTCTATATCCTTCTGGAGATACGGTCTCCAGTACTGCACACAGTACTCCAAGTGAGGTCTCACCAGTGCTCTGTACAGTGGCATGAGCACTTCCCTTTTCCTACTGCTAATACCTCTCCCTACACAAGTAGTATTGGCACAAAGGTTTCAGTTAGGGTTAGTAATTTTGCGTTAGGGTTAGTATTGTTGTTGTTAGGGTTAGTACTGGGGTTAACGTTACTTTTAGGGTTAGTATTGGCTTGAAGGTTTCGGTTAGGGTTAGTATTGGCTTGAAGGTTTCGGTTAGGGTTAGCATTTGTTGTTGGATTAGGGTTAGTATTGGGGTAACGTAATTTAGGGTTAGTATTGCCGCAAAGGTTTCGGGTAGGGTTAGTAATTCTGCATTAGGGTTAGCATTTGTTGTTGGGTTAGGGTTAGCATTGGGGTAACGTAACTTTTTAGGATTAGTAAATCTTCCTGGTTTTAGGGTTAGTGTTGGTTAGGGTTAGTAATTCTGTTTTAAGGTTTGTATTTGTGTTGGTTTCCGCGTTGGGTTTAGTATTTGTTGTTGTGCTGGGGTTGAGGTTACTTTTAGGGTTGGTATTTGTGCTTGTTTTAGGGTTAGTAGTGACGTGAAGGTTGGGGTTAACCAACAGATCCTACTCTGTTTCTACACTAGATTCAGTAGAATTCTATCATTTTTAGGCAACAGATTCTGCTCCTTTTTTGATGTGACCAACTGACCATGATGTGTGGATCTAAAGCTTCAGCTGGTAAGGTGACCAGGAGGACGCTTAGGACCAGCACAGAGGAACAAGCTACAGACTGCTGTGCACATCAGGAACGGTGACTTGGTCTCCTGTTCCCGGTGTGGCTTTGCCTATGTGTGCCAGAGCAAGTCTAGGCATGACGATCAGGAGAAGGGCACAGCGGGCTCTCCATGCGCTGGAATGTTGGGCCCCGGTGAGTTCGTGGAGGAGCACACGCACATACCTCACCTACGGGACGGATTATGTGTTCAGACGTGAAACTCTATTCCCAGAAAGGTCCAGGCGCGGCACGCCGGCTCCCTTTACCCAACTTTTCTCTGCGTCGCTGTCACTCAATCTGACAAGCGCCCGCCGCAGACTCGCACGGGGCCCCTGCAATCAAGAAAAAATTACTGTCACGTACGATTCAACATCTCTTAACAATAACCATCACAGACGCACAAATCGCCCGCTGAAACGCGCGTAACCGCGAGGGCCCTGCTCCGTGCCATGTTTATTTATTGTCAGTCGAGCGTGAACTGCGTTTTATTTCATTCACAATCACTGACATTTACAAAATATTAAAGAAATGCGAGTAAAATCATGAAGGTCACAGACATGAGATCCGGGGAACCGGGGGAGAAGATAAAAAAAAATATCAAGGGGTGACATTAAGGAAAATTTAAATCCTCCAAAATATACAGACATTGCAGCGATCCTCCGAAACATGTCCTGTCACCCCCCCCCCAAAACCGCAAATTTGTATAGAAATTTTTATTCAAAAAATTTTAAAAGTAAAATATATTTTAATATAACAATATCATAACATTTACATGAAACCCGGCACGTGTAGTTTATTTATTTTATTTATTTATAAAGTATTTTCCCAGGAAGGATACATTGAGATTTCTCTCGCTTTCAGTATGTCCTGGGTTCAAGAACATTGAATTGTTACAGAAATACAAAGTAATAAAATGCAAGATATTAAAAACAAAACAAATATACAGATTAACCCAGAAAATAAATATGTAGGATATATAGTCACGGTGTTACATGTTTACAGGTGCATTCTGTATATAGTCACGGTGTTACATGTTTACAGGTGCATTCTGTATATAGTCACTGTGTTACATGTTTACAGGTGCATTCTGTATATAGTCACTGTGTTACATGTTTACAGGTGCATTCTGTATATAGTCACTAAGTTACATGTTTACAGGTGCATTCTGTATATAGTCACTATGTTACATGTTTACAGGCGCATTCTGTATATAGTCACTATGTTACATGTTTACAGGTGCATTCTGTATATAGTCACTGTGTTACATGTTTATAGGTGCATTCTGTATATAGTCACTGTGTTACATGTTTACAGGTGCATTCTGTATATAGTCACTATGTTACATGTTTACAGGTGCATGCTGTATATTGTCACTGTGTTACATGATTACAGGTGCATTCTGTATATAGTCACTGTGTTACATGTTTACAGGTGCATTCTGTATATAGTCACTGTTACATGTTTACAGGTGCATTCTGTATATAGTCACTGTTACATGTTTACAGGTGCATTCTGTATATAGTCACTATGTTACATGTTTACAGGTGCATTCTGTATATAGTCACTATGTTACATGTTTACAGGTGCATTCTGTATATAGTCACGGTGTTACATGTTTACAGGTGCATTCTGTATATAGTCACTGTGTTACATGATTACAGGTGCATTCTGCATATAGTCACTATGTTACATGTTTACAGGTGCATTCTGCATATAGTCACTATGTTACATGTTTACAGGTGCATTCTGTATATAGTCACTGTGTTACATGATTACAGGTGCATTCTGTATATAGTCACTATGTTACATGTTTACAGGTGCATTCTGTATATAGTCACTGTGTTACATGTTTACAGGCGCATTCTGTATATAGTCACTATGTTACAGGTTTACAGGTGCATTCTGTATATAGTCACTGTGTTACATGATTACAGGTGCATTCTGTATATAGTCACTATGTTACATGTTTACAGGTGCATTCTGTATATAGTCACTGTGTTACATGATTACAGGTGCATTCTGCATATAGTCACTATGTTACATGTTTACAGGTGCATTCTCTATATAGTCACTGTTACATGAATAATTTTGTTCAAAAATTTTAAAATGTAAATTTGCTAATCTTTAATTTTTCATGTATTGGTTTATCCTTTACAGAAATATCACTGGGATGAAAGGTTCTAAACTCTAGATGGTGTCTCTTATCAACATACAGGCAGAAATGGCCTTTGTGTCAGTAAATGTGCTGCAGACAGATAATAAAATGGTGATATCTCCCAGTTATGGGGATTTGTAGTGATCAGAATGAGATTAATAGCAACACCTTGTATCTTTATGTGCTGCATAATGCCTATGTATGGCAATTACAGCAACACCTTGTATCTGTATGTGCTGCATAATGCCTGTGTATGGAAATTACAGCAACACCTTGTATCTGTATGTGCTGCATAATGCCTGTGTATGGCAATTACAGTAACACCTTGTATCTGTATGTGCTGCATAATGCCTGTGTATGGCAATTACAGCAACACCTTGTATCTGTATGTGCTGCATAATGCCTGTGTATGGCAATTACAGCAACGCCTTGTATCTGTATTACAGCTTCTTTACATTAAAACGGTGACAGGCGTGGGATCAAACTGGGAATTTAGTTTCTTCCCATGGGGCACACTAACCTTGCATTAAAATGTAATGTTTGTATATAATTGTATTACAATGCGACATTTAATTATAGAATTTAGTTAAGTATGACGATAAGTTAGAATTTTAATAAGACTCTGAGGCTCCTATTGCTTCTTTTTCTTGCTTTATTAAACATAGCAGCAAGTGGCAACTAGCAAGAACTTTGAAAATATGAAGCATTTATATTGAATAAAAGAGAAAACATAATAACAGTAGTAACAGATGTGTGTGTATATATATGGTATCTTCCGACACCCCTTCATTCCTTTCCTGTCTGTACCCATCAAAACCGAGCAACGCCCTTCCTACTTCCTCTTTCTTTGCTGTACGAGGTGATCAATGTAGGAGAGTAGTAAACCCAAAGGGCAATCCACAGGAAACAAGGAAATTCTTCACGAGGCTGAGGAAAAAGAAGACGTGAGTGGAAGATCTTGGATCCGCAGACCCAGCAAAACAACAAACCACAATAGCGGTGGGAGTGGCGGGGCAATACTTGCCTCAGAGTCTTATTATTAAAATTCTAACTTATCGTCATACTTAGCTAAATTCTAGAATTTTAATACATCGACTCTGAGGCTCCTATTGCTTGTTCAAAGCTAACCCACAACTGCGGATGACCAATGAACAACAGGCTGAAAGTAAAAGGATCGGAAGGTGGACTCCCTGCACCAGTCAGCTGATCGTAATAAGTCCTCCAACCGACATCCTGCCGAAACAGCGGAAGACGCCACAGCACTGCGAATCGAATGAGCGCCAAACATAGGATTTATTCCTTGACAATCCCAATAGTCAGCGCGCAAGCGTAGTCGTACCCACCGGGGCGAAAGGAGATGTAAACGCGCCGAAAATTGGAGAAGATTCAGGACCCCTAAATCGTAGAGGGACGGGATTCATATACCTGGAGACACATAACCGGATATAAAGTTGGGCGTGAGGGAAACGCCGGGTAAAAGGCAGACGAAAAAGATGTCCTAGTACGACGGGAGATGTCAAAGCAAACACCCCCGGACCCGAAAAAATGGGAAGTCCAACGCCCTGACATCAGCCACCCTCTTGCATGATATCAAGAACAGAAGGGCCAACAACTTAGCAGAAAGTTGACGCAAAGTTAAATCCTGATGAGGCCATTGTGCCAGGAAATCAAGTTAAAGGATACCGTCCCAAGTAACCGTATATTGCGGTAGCGGAGTACAATCAGACCTGATATCCCTAAGTAAATAGCAAACCAGAGGGTGTTTGCCTAAAGGCGTTCCTTGAAAAACCTACATGATTGGCTTTATCCGCCTATCTATCAACATGAAGTGTGCGGTAAGCCTACCCTGATCAAAGACTTCCGTAAGGAAGTCCAACAAGAATCACAAAGGGGCCTGGAAGGGGTCCTGATCCCTTGACAGACACCAATGATGTCAGGTGTGCCAGGTAACTTGTAACAGGAGCGGAACAGAGGAGACCTTTTCAGAGAAAAGGGGGTCCTTCGGGCGATGGAGGGCCCGATATTGCAGGGATGCTGGCTTCACAGTCTCGGGACTGCCAGAAGGTCGCTCACGTGAGTAAGGTCCCATAAGGATGGGGAATACGTTTCCAAAAAGGGACCGAACGTCGCGTAAGAGATCGACACTTGGGCAGAGCAACTATCAGCGACATCAAACCCTGTCCACCCTGAATCCCAGTAACTTTCAGGGACTGAGAGGGAGAGCGGGCTGATTTTCCTGATGCACTAGGAGAACCCAGAGATTGAAAAGGTTGACCGTCCACTGTACATGATTCTCCGATGAGGCCATCAGTAATACGGCGTCCAGATACACCATAAGACAGATACCCTTGGCGCATAGCCATGCCACGATTGCTTCCGTATCTTGGTAAGTCCCAAGGGGTCAAAGACAGGCCGAAAGGTAGACAACGAAATCTCCAGAGATCGGGATCCCAAAGGAATTGAAAGAAAGCCCGCAAATCCTTGGCAATCGGGATGGTCAGGAATGTGTCCTTGAGATTCACCATTGCCAACCAATCGCGGGGTCCCAACCGATCCCTGAACATGTGTACCCTCCATCTGGGAGTGCCTATAGATCACTGATCCATTCAACTCTGAGGGTGACTGGACGACTGCCGCCGACTTTCTTGGGCACCAAGAACAGGTTGCTCCGGAAGCCCGCGGACACCTGTGGAACACGTTCTAGGGCCCCTTTCTGGCCTAGTCCCGTAGTACCCCACTCCACCAGTATCCGTCCGTCCCCCAAAAGAGGGAAAAGGAGGGGGAACTGACCGGTGGAGCGGGGAAGAATAGAACTTCAGAGCAAACCCTTGTACTGTTTTGAGGACCCAACGGTCTGATGTAGTGCGACACCATACAGTGTGAAAATATCGAAAACAACCCCCCCACGGTGGTCGTAGACTGGTGTAGAAGGTGTAAAGGTACCTGTATGTCTGAAGGGTAAGAATGACCGCCTCTGGCGCCCCGGAATCCTCTGCCACGTCACGGTTGTGAACGGGTAGGGAAAAATGAGGGAGGTGCTGGATTAGCGGTAGTGGACGGGTTGCCTCCCGCAGGGCCGGTGGTGATGGGTATTGCATGGCCGGTAGCTCGGCACCAATATCCATCGGCCTGCGGAGAAACCCCAGAGAATACCTTTTGTAAGCGAATTGGACACTCGTTCCATAGTATTATGAACGCCTCCGCCAGGCTAATTCACCTCACCCGCCGCTCTGTCTCTGCCGCTCCCCTCTGCGAGTCCCTTCACTGGCTCCCCATCCACTGCAGAATTAAGTTCAAAATCCTTATCCTTACCTACAAAACCCTCACTAACTCAGCGCCCCACTACCTGTCCTCACTAATCACCAAATACACCCCAGCCCGCTCCCTAAGGTCAAACAGTGACCTGTCAGACTTTCCCCTAACTTCTCTTCCTTCAAACACTCCCTTAAAACATTCCTATTTAGGGAAGCCTACCACCCAACTCACTGACGCAACCATCAATCACTCTCACCTTGCAGTCCTCTCCTCCGGTTTCCAACCCCAACCCTCCCAGATTGTGAGTTCCTACGGGAATAGGGCCCTCATCTCCTCCTGTACTGTTTGTCAAATGTTGTTCAATGTATTGTAACCCTGTCTATACTGTGCTTATTGTACAGCGCTGCGGAATATGCTGGCGCTTTATAAATAAAGAATAATAATAATAATAATAATATAATATTAACCCTTAACGCCGCAGGACGTACATTTACGTCCTGCATTAGGCGGGCTTTGACGCCGCAGGACGTAAATGTACGTCCTCGGCGTTTAGAGCCCCCCCCCGGGAGATACTCCCCTTCTCCGGTCGCTCCCACGCTGTTCTGACTCCCCCGGAGTCAGATCAGTGTGATCCCTCCTCCGGCGTTGTGACGTCATCGCGCCGGTGGCGCGATGACGTCAGTTTCAGGCGTCCCGTCCCCCCCGCCGGAGCAGGGGAAGCGCCTGGAGGGGAGGGGAGGGATCCTTCGGATCCCTCTATCTCCCGATCGCCTGGTCCCCAGCGGCTGTGGCCAGCATCACTGGAAGGGTCACAGCCTGACCTTTCCAGCGATGTATGGGGGTTAACCCCTTAGTTGCCAGGTCGCGACCGGCACTAATTTGTGCCCGATCGCGGCCTATTTCCGGTGGGGGCCGCCATCTTGGATGGCAGCCCCCACCTCTGGGTCACCCCCCGGTCAACTGACTCATCGCGCCATGCGCGATGATGTCAGTTAACCGGAACCCCCTAGCTGCAAAGGGATTTCCTATGGAAATCCCTTGCAGGAGATAGGGGGGTTCTTTGAACCCCTTTATCTCCTGATCGGTGGCAGCTAGGGGGTCATGGCTGATATTGCTGGAAAGGCCAGAGCATGGCCTTTCCAATGATATCAAACATGACCATGGTAAAAGTGAAATAAAAGTGTAAAAAAAGTAAAAATAAAAATAATAATAAAAAAAAAAAAATTAAATAATAAAAAAATAACTAAAAATTTTATTATTATATTTATTTTTTTTTATGCAGCACTATTGTTCACATTTCAATTATAATGTGAACAATGATGCTTCACTAATGATTTTTTTTTTTTTGGTGGGGTTTAGCTAAAATCACGCAGTTTCTCCCCAAAAAAAAAATGGGTTCACCGTTCTAATTTTTTTAACAAATCTACCCCATAGAATATGACCGCAGAGCCTCGGATAATAAAATTTAAAAAAAAAAACACTTTACACACTGTGGAAGATTGAAATTTTATTGAAAATTCAAATTTTTTTACATTTTTTGTTATAGCATTTTGGCTGGGCATGACATATACATATAATAATGATATATTATTAATCTGCCGAGTCTGACGGAAAGAACGATCTATAATTTGTCTGGGTCGTATAATAATACGTGACTTAAAAATGGTCAAAATGAGCTCAGCAAACTTCTACTTCCGAAACAGCGCCGAAGTTGTAAAATTACTCCCGTCCTTAAGGGGTTAAAAGGCACCGGAATATTCATTCATGTCTCGCAGGAAACCTTTTCCGAACAAAGCACCGTTAGCTGCAGCACCCAATTCATTATCCGCCACCCCAGCTAGTTGGCAATCCATCTGTAACAGGATGCGTTTATGCCGTTCAGAGTCTAGAGCCGTGTTGGCATTGCCAAGGAAGCGAAGTGACCTTTTGGGCCCAGTTAGTAATTTGAATGGGGTCCAGGGGATCACCCGATAATTTAGCCTGCTCTGCTGTATCCAGCAATTTTACCAGGAGTCCCATGGTGTCAAATAGTTTACCTTGGCAAACCCCAAATGCGTGGTCTATGCCTTTACTGGGGGTCCAGCCCCTAGGGGTGACATTTTAAATCAACGAAACTCTTATCCACTGTGGGAGTTAAGCAAGTTTTACCACTCATGGTGGGACGGGGACTCTCCGCTTTCATGCGGTTACGAGTAGCTTTGTCCAGGGCTGTACGCACCTGTGCATCGACCCACTTCTCAACGTGGGGTAATTGGGACCATTCCGTGGACCTTGGATGGGAAAGGTCTTTGGGGCAAAAGAGTTGGTTCCCCATAAGATCATAAATAATAATGCCCGGGTGGGCTTTGGAATGAACCCTTAAAGGGGTCTCAGGGAATTCCTCGTCAGAGGCCTATACATCAATGACGTCGCTAGTGTCCTCCTCCTCGGAGTCAGGGTATGAGTCCTGAAACTGAGCAGGGACAACAGCAGTGTCTGGATAAGATACGATCGAGACCTTAACTCTCTTGGTGGAAGCTGTAACCGGGTGTGCAGGAGCACGTTTACGGGTTGCAACAGCGGGGGATGGGTGCACGCGTCCCGGCAATGTTGCGGGGTTGCCAGCCCCTCCAGTCACGTGCCGTGCGTGTTTCACGGACTGTTTCCCCGTGGTGGTGGCCAGGGGGGTCTCGGTGGGCCTCACCGCAGTGAGTGTATCGCCCTGATCAGAAACCGCTAGCGGCGGGGGATCATCAATGTGGCGAGTCTCGGCCATCACTTCTGTTCGAGAGCGAGTGAAGTCAGCAGACAGGACTGAGACTGCCTTAAACACTGCAGATCTTAAGATGCCAGCATGTATGGGTCCAGGGTGGAAGGCTGGGAGGGAGCAATCTGTGCCTTGACAAGAACGGGTGATTTTAGGCTGCTGCTCACCCGAACTGTCTTCCGAGGAATGTTCAGAATCCTCTGGGGAAGCTGGACGCTGCGGGGTTTTGCCTCGTGGCATGGTGCTTGACAGAAACCCCGCATGTGCAGACCTTGCGGACTAAAGCTCCGCCCACCCGGCCAGCGAGCGCGTGCTTCGTCTCGAGTAGGCAGGCAGATGGAGGTACGCCGCGGTCACAGTGAAGGAGAAACAAACGAATGAACGGGACATGCGAACGCCGCGTTAAAGCGTTTGAGGCATGTTCAGAATCCTCTGGGGAAGCTAGACGCTGCGGGGTTTTGCCTCGTGACCTGGCGCTGGGATCTATCGATGATGGCGCCGGACAGAAACCCCGCATGTAGACCTTGCGGACTAAGCCCCCCCCGCCCACCCAGCCAGCAAGCGCGTGCAGCGCCTCGATCAGGCAGGCAGACGGAGGTACGTCGCGGTCACAGTACAGTATAAATGAATTAACTAATGGGAAAAATGCGAACGCCGCGGTTAAAACCGGGCGCCAGCCGAAAAAGCACAAACGGAGATATATATATATATATATCTAGTGTCTTTAAAATCTATGCAAACGGCAAATAAAGTAACAGAGTATGATGGCAATATACTTAACTAGGATAAGAATGCCGCGGTAAAGCCGGGCGAGCTCAGAAAAAGTACCAAATTAAATCTAAACATATATATATTTAACCCAAAATCTATCCAAGTCTATGCAAACAGCAGACAATATCAGAGGCAATATGTTATACTTAACTAGTCGCCGAGCAGCTAAGAAAGAGGAAGTAGGAAGGGCGTTGCTCGGTTTTGATGGGTACTGACAGGAAGGAGGACCGGTCCAAAGGAATGAAGGGGTGTCGGAAGATACTAATATATATATATATATAACAGTAGTAACAGATATGTTTTCTCTTTTATTCAATATAAATGCTTCATATTTTCAAAGTTCTTGCTAGTTGCCACTTGCTGCTATGTTTAATAAAGCAAGAAAGAGAAGCAATAGGAGCCTCAGAGTCGATGTATTAAAATTTCCCCGTTGCAAGGGTTAAAGTCTGTAGTCCCTTTCGACCTAGGACTTTCCTCTGTTCACTTGTATTATATAGGACTCAAAAGGACTGTGATAAGTCTTGCCAAAGGTCTGCAAGGAACGGAACTGGTGCTATTGATGCACTGACGCCCTGTAAACACCGTGAAGAGCCGCGCGTTGTCCTGAATCCTTGTGGATTTCAAATATTGTGTTTAGAGGTCATTTTTATTTATTTAGGAAATACAGGAATTTAAACAACGTCTTCTCTTCGGCATGAGATCCCCTGTGTGATCAAACATGATGCTATAGTGTGTTGGAGTGGGGGTAGATTTCCTAAATAAGTTTTAAAAAAAATGTTTTTGTAATTAATGCCGAAACATCCAATTTTGGAAAATATATATATTTTCCATTTAATATTCTTTAATACAGAACGCACATTTCCATTCGTATTTAGCAAGTTTTTCCATGTCGCTTACCCACACGCATAATGAAATTGTGCACCCCCGTTTTTTTAAATTTTATAATTTTTATTAATATCATTAAAACTATAATACAATTATTTTAAGTGTGTGTTTGGGGGGGCAATTTCCATTCTTTAGCAATTTTTTCATGTTGCTTACACCCACACATTGTGTGTGTGTATGTATGTATGTATGTATGTATATGTATGTATATATTGTTTACAATGTGTGTGTGTGTGTGAGCAACATGAAAAAATTGCTAAAGAATGGAAATTGTCCCCCCATTTTTTTAAAATAATTTTATTGATAATTTTTTTATGTGTGTGTATATAAGTGTATATGTATGTGTGTATGTATATGTATACACACATACATAAAAAATTCTGTGTGTATACATATACATACACAAACATATACATACATACATACATACATACATATACACTTATATACACCACACATAAAAAAATTATCAATAAAATTATTTTAAAAAATGGGGGGACAATTTCCATTCTTTAGCAATTTTTTCATGTTACTTACACACACATTCTGCATCCTCACTTTTATATATATATATATATATATAAATATAAATTTTTATTAACATCAATAAAATATTATAAAATTATTTTAAAAACTGGGTGTGTTGGGGGGGGGGGACAATTTCACAGTTTGCTTTAGTTTGCTAAATATGAAGATGTGCGATCTGTATTATATATAAAAAAAAACCTTTTTAAAGAGTTTGAAGTGAAAAATACAGTTGTTTTGATTTTTAGAGATTAAACGGTGTTTATGGTAAATGGTTGCAGATACATTGTGTTTCAAAGGTGCAGCAGGTGTGGAAGGGAGTTTGGGAAAGTGTCGGTCGCGAGCGGCGCAGCGCGTGCAGCATGGAGGATGCAGGAGCTGCCCCTCGTGCTGGTCTCTGCTCTGAGGATCCCTGCCACGGTGTTACTGTAATCGCTGAGGCCTGCAGGCGCTGTGTTATGTAAGAGATACTCGCAGCAGCTGAGCATTATCTAACCTTATATAATAACGTTCAGGCCGTGAAGCTGAGATAAGCACATGTGCGGCGGGGCTCAGCGCAGGCTGCAGGCGAGAGGGACCGCAAGGCCACGTTATCTGCGCCGCTCAGGAGTGTTTAGAGCGCAGAACAATAAACTCTTAAATCCTCTTTAAAACAGCGTCACGCCCCGCGGGCGACTCGATTTTCAAAGATTAGGTTAATGTAGAAAAAAAAAAGGTTTGATGTAAAAACAGCGCAGCGTTGGCGTCGCTGGCCCTCATCAATAGAACTTTGAAAGTCAGCTCTTGGGACGAGGCAATGTTGATCATTTACAACACATTATACATATATATATATATATATATATCATTAAAAAAATAAATGACCTTTTATACATTAAGCCCTTAGTGTCCAGTCGCTGCAGTTTTCCTGTGATCCAGGTTCCTCATAGCACCTTCCTAGACTGGGTTGTTAAGATGGAATTTTGCCTTTTTATTAGGGGCTCCTCCATATATTCAGGGTGTGCGGGTGTATTTTTAGGGGTTTCTCCATATATTCAGGGTGTGTGGGTGTCTTTTTAGGGGCTCCTCCATGTATTCAGGGTGTGTGGGTGTCTTTTTAGGGGCTCCTCCATATATACAGGGTGTGTGGGTGTCTTTTTAGGGGCTCCTCCATATATTCAGGGTGTGCGGGTGTCTTTTTAGGGGCTCCTCCATATATTCAGGGTGTGCGGGTGTCGTCTTAGGGGCTCCTCCATATATTTTGGGGGGGGTCTTTTTAGGGGCTCCTCCATATATTCAGGGTGTGCGGGTGTCCTTTTTAGGGGCTCCTCCATATATTTGGGGGGGGTGTCTTTTTAGGGGCTCCTCCATATATTCAGGGTGTGTGGCAGGGACGTGCAGTCAGGGGTGGCAGGGGAGGCAGAGCCTCCCCTGCCATTTAAGGGCTGCAGCACAGAACCACCTGCAGAACCATCTGTCCAAAGCATCCGAACACAGAACCACTAGCCCAAAGCACTGTAATACAGAACCACCTGCCCAAAGCATCTAAATACAGAACCACTGACCTAGCATTCTAATACAGAACCCCCAGCCCAAAGCATCCTCATACAGAACCACCTGCCCAAAGCATCCTAATACAGAACCATCAGCCAAAAGCATCGTAATACAGAATCCGAAGCCCAAAGCATCTTAATACAGGAGCAGCGCCCTCTCCTCCGATACAATGCCCCTGGGGAGCACTGAGAGCAGCCAGACCCTGGGGAGCACTGAGAGCAGCCAGACCCTGGGGAGCACTGAACCTGAACCTATGTAACCTGTGTATATTTGGCTCTGATACTAGTCAGTGCCTCACCAGCCACTGACCTCACTGCACGTCACTGGTTTGCAGGTGCGTTCGACGCACTTCGGTGAACGCTGAATTTACCCTTCTAGATTCCTACGGGAATAGGGCCCTCCTCTCCTCCTGTACTGTTTGTCAAATGTTGTTCAATGTATTGTAACCCTGTCTATACTGTGCTTATTGTACAGCGCTGCGGAATATGCTGGCGCTTTATAAATAAAGAATAATAATACCGCAGGGTCGGTGAATTGAACTCGCCGAATGAGGCCAATGTCAGACGAACGCAGTCTGAGCGCACTCTGCGTGTGTGCACAACGGACGGACGTACTGCCGGAAGATACTGTAGACACCACACGGTCTGTGCTTTTCTTGACGGACATAGAAAAAAAAGGGAATTATGGGAAATAAAATTAATGTGAAAAATGATAAAAATTTGAAAAGGATATGAAAAGCCATTGTGTGCGTCAAGGTGCTGGACGTCGCAAATGCGCTGCGTCTGACATCTCACTCACACAGAACACTACGCGGATGTGGCGCACTCTGCGCGTCCGTCTAGCGTTTTTACATTCTTTCCTAACTTGCGTCCGTTTGCCACGTACGTTGTGCGCGCGCGCAGTTCAGTGCGCACTTACTTGGTGTGCGGGTCTCTATTGATCAGGATTCTGTGCTACGACGGTCGTTAAACCGTGCGGCGACACGGACGCGATCACTACGTTGGTCTGACGCCGGCCTAAACGCGCATCCTGTGAGCATGGCGGCCGCGGAACTTTCCATATAATGTACGATCTAAGGTGAGGATTCAGTAAAACAAACCATAATAACGTTTCCAGGTTTATTCCGGAGCAGGAATCCCCACCGGGACCCGACTCCAAATACGTTCCAGGCACGAAAAACAAGCAATTTGCGCGGAAGCGTTTGGGCCGTCAAGGCCGCGCCGTGATTGCAAGCGACGTTAACATAAACACGCTTTGTCCAGGAGGCAGAAGGGATCCACGCAGATATATATATGTGTGCGCAATAACGGCTCCATAGAGAAAGTGACCCCGCCAGGGGTTATAATTACAGAATTGCGTGCTGCGATTCACAGGGCGGGGTGTGGTGCGGTGCCAATAATAAAACCAAACATAAATAATTACTGATTAACCATACAGCGCCCTGCGAGACGGCCTGACACCGATTACAACGCAGTCACCAACACATCCCCCGCTAGGGTCTCCAGATCGCCCGTGTTTTCCTGGACACATACAGGGTTATTCAGAGAGCGCCGAACTGGCCACCAAATTGCACCGAACAGTGAGTTTCCCCGAACGGTGACATTTCGGGCCATTGGTCTATTCAGAGAACGGGCAGTTCGCCACATTTTGGCAAAATGCCAGCAAGTATAGTGCGTTTTCGACGGCAGTGAAATCCCCCATAGAGAAGCAATGGTTAATCTACTCAGACACCGAACAGCAGTGAAAAGCTGCCAAAGTGCCCTGCCGTTCGGTGGTTTCATTCGACAGGTTTATTCAGGCGCATCCCATGGGCTTCAATGTTACAAATATTTGTGTTTTAATTCAATATCTGATAAACCATTTATTATTTTCATTTGCAGCAAAAAGTCTTTTTCGGCATTTTTCTAGATTTCTTTTTTTTCAAATTGCATTTTGTTATTATTCGCAGGACCTTATATTATTTCCATGTATTTTCATGCAGTTTATTTATTTTTTATTAACAAAAACACCTTTTAAAAGTTGGTGTCTTTGTATTTTATTTTTTTTTGTTCTAACCCTGTTCGGCAGCTTGTCGGCTTTTTCCGGCGGCTGGTCGGCGGCTCTTTTTTCAGATCTGTTCAATGGATTGTTGGATGTGTTTGGCGAGTCAATTCGCTGCACTTCGGGGAATGCTGAATTCACCATAGGGTTGGCGAATTGACCTCAACGAAGTACGACAAACGGGAGAGCGCCGAAAGGTCGGTGACATTTCGGTGGTCTCTGAATAACCCTGATAATTTGATTCATGCCGATTGGCAGTGCATGAAAATGCCGACCTGCAGCATGTATACTGACACATGCCAATTTTCGGATGTGTATATATACCATATACAGTAAAGTGCTTCTTAAAAAGTGCGGCTGTAACTTCTCAATAAATATAAAGTGCTCTTGTAACAACCTTTTATGTGTGGTGACATAAAGTGCGATATAGTGCAAATTCGTTAATGCCACTAAAATTAATGTGTCCAAAGACCAGATCCTGGCGACAACTATAGCTGAATTATGCCATGCGGCAAAGTCCAATGTGTACTATAGTCCTAGTGTCCTTGCTTTCCACTTCTGGAGTTCCTAAGTGGAAGGGTTTTGCATCCAATGTGCTCAAAAATTGATCAATGTTACCCTTTCCGCATGAATTGGGAGTTATTCCTCAATATGACAGTTCTTCCTGTGGTCCTAATAGGCTCTGACATAGATGGGAGACAAAGAAGAGGGAAAATAGTGCAATATTGTCTTGACACACTAGACAGCGTAAATTCTGATAATATCGCACTTACAAATTCCAGAGCCTCATAATGTCCAGGCTCTGGATTGGAACGCATCGGGCCAAATATAGAGTGGCCGCTACCCTTCTTTACACCCACCTCGTTACCTCTCTTCTGTTTCTCGATCTGAGGTAACGAGGTCGGTGTAAAGAAGGGTAGCGGCCACTCTATATTTGGCCCGATGCGTTCCAATCCAGAGCCTGGACATTATGAGGCTCTGGAATTTGTAAGTGCGATATTATCAACATTTACGCTGTCTAGTGTGTCAAGACAATATTACACTATTTCCCTCTTCTTTGTCTCCCATCTATTTCAGAGCCTACACATGGAGGAGCCCCTAAAAGACACCCGCACACCCTGAATATATGGAGGAACCCCTAAAAAGACACCCGCACACCCTGAATATATGGAGGAACCCCTAAAAAGACACCCGCACACCCTGAATATATGGAGGAACCTCTAAAAAAGACACCCACACACCCTGAATATATGGAGGAGCCCCTAAAAAGACACCCACACACCCTGAATATATGGAGGAACCCCTAAAAAGACACCCGCACACCCTGAATATATGGAGGAACCCCTAAAAAGACACCCGCACACCCTGAATATATGGAGGAACCTCTAAAAAAGACACCCACACACCCTGAATATATGGAGGAGCCCCTAAAAAGACACCCACACACCCTGAATATATGGAGGAACCCCTAAAAAGACACCCGCACACCCTGAATATATGGAGGAGCCCCTAAAAGACACCCGCACACCCTGAATATATGGAGGAGCCCAAAGACACCCGCACACCCTGAATATATGGAGGAGCCCCTAAAAATACACCCGCACACCCTGAATATATGGAGGAGCCCCTAAAAAGACACCCGCACACCTGAATATATGGAGGAGCCCCTAAAAAGACCACACATAAAGGCAAGAGCACTTTATATTTATTGAGAAGTTACAGCTGCACCTTTTAAGAAGCACTTTACTGTATATGGTATATATGCATCTGAAAATTGGCATGTGTCAGTTTGTGAAATAATATCACCAATAAGACTGCATAATTAATATCCATTGCGCCATTAGGAACCCCCCTCTTTTTATGAATTATACATGTTGCAGGGCAGCACCTTTCCCTGTGCTCTCCTCTGCATGAAATAATTATGTGTGTCTAGAATAAACCTGGTCGACCTGGCAGCCATATCCCACGCTCAGTCAGAGCTCCAAATGGTTCACCATTATGATTCTTGTTAATTATGTCGGCTAATATGAACTCTGCCCCTCGACCAGGAACCATCTAAACGGGGGGGGGGGAGCTAGAGGGCAGTGGGAAAGGATGATGCAATGTTGTGAAAGCACACTTTACAGGAGTTTAGGGTATGTTCTAAAAAATTTGAGAAAAACCTCGAACATATAGTGCAAAATATCACTTCATGACGAAATTTTTGAGTCAACGAGGCATGTTGCGACTCGCTCTTTAGAGATTTTACCTATACCCCCTGTCCATCTACAGCCCTGATGCGGTATGTAGGGATTCCGTGCTGCTGTTGATATAACCACACCTCCATTCTACACGTGTTGTGAGCGCTTATAAACATGACGCCGTGCAATATATAGCGTGGAAGCGAGCAGACGAAGAGGGTGCGTCTGCACAGCTTTATTTCGGAGGCCTGATATGCGTGCCTTATTCTGCACATTAATCACATTAATTTTTTCCCCTTATTTTTGCCTGAAAAGCTGCGCTCAGCCAAGTGTGACGAAATCTCTGAGCAGCTTTATGGCGAGTAACAGCTGCTACTCACAGGAAGCTTTACGGCCAGACCGAGGCGTCCGGCTCCCAGAACGCCACGCACGCGGCCCCGGCTCTAACGGCCATCTCTTCCATCCCCAGGAATTCATTTTACGTGCGCTGCGCCGCTAATTATCCACACTTTACTCAATGTTCCTCAATCGCCTTCTGCCTCGGTCAGACGTATGATTTTTTTTTTCCTGTATGTATGCTCTGCTTAGACTTCATACGACTTTTTGTTTGTTTACATAGTGATAATAAACATCGCAGCCATATAGTGCTTTTATCGGAGGCTGAAGGACATCGCAGACTCCGCTCCTCCTGCTGCAGCGACATCAACGTCAAAACAATATAGATCGGCTGCAGCCTTCAATACCTGCACTTTACAATCTACATTTACCTGCCCCGGCTTACCGCAAAAAAAGCAATTCTCATCCATACACTAACTCATCACACACACATAGATATTACCGTACATACCTCTAAACGCAGGCTGACACGCGCTCACATTACATACACACCACACACATATGCACTGCCGCACACATGGAGGAGCCCCTAAAAGGCACCCACACACCCTGAATATATGGAGGAACCTCTAAAAAAGACACCCGCACACCCTGAATATATGGAGGAGCCCCTAAAAATACACCCGCACACCCTGAATATATGGAGGAACCCCTAAAAAGACACCTGCACACCCTGAATATATGGAGGAGCCCCTAAAAAGACACCCACACACCCTGAATATATGGAGGAGCCCCTAAAAATACACCCACACACCCTGAATATATGAGGAGCCCCTAAAAAGACACCCGCACACCCTGAATATATGAGGAACCCCTAAAAAGACACCCACACACCCTGAATATATGGAGGAACCTCTAAAAAAGACACCCACACACCCTGAATATATGGAGGAACCTCTAAAAAACACACCCACACACTCTGAATATATGGAGGAACCCCTAAAAAGACACCCGCACACCCCGAATATATGGAGGAGTCCCTAAAGACACCCACACACCCTGAATATATGCGGAACCCCTAAAAAGACACCCACACACCAGTAACGTGCGGTGAGATCAGTGGCTGGTGAGGCACTGGCTAGGATCAGAGCCAGATATACACAGGGTTACAGTCACAATTTTATGATTATCGTTATATAGGAGAATAGAGTTTCACTATTTATAAAGTAAAGTTCGCATTTTTTTTTTTTTTTTTTACACCGTTCTAAGAGCATGCACTTACAATACTGACTAATAGAGGGCACTATTACACACATCCCGACTGCTGAGCTCTGCCTGCCCGCCCCCCCCCACGACTGACTAGGACCGTCACATGACTGTCCGCATCGATCAATACATGGGGAGCTCTGCCTCCCATGGGGGCGTTTTAAAAAAAAAAAAGGAATTGCTTGAAACCAATGGAGCTTTCCCATTGGCTCAAGCTTTCAATTGCTCTCAGTGCCTCTGGAGGCACTGAAGAGCGTAGAACCAGGAAGTCAGCTTGAGCTATGCAATTAGCGTAGCGTTAAGCTGCGCAAATTGCGTAGGCTTTGCTGGCTCAGTGCTGCCCCTGCTGTCTGTGTAGAGACACACACACACACACACACACACACACTGTACAGAAGTACAGCGAGGGAGCGTGGAGAGGTGAGTATGAGAACTTTTTTCAATGAATAACATTTTATTTACAGATTAATTATACATACATGTCATTGCCGCACAATGAGCACATTAATTTACTGAAATGGCAGGGGAGGCTCTGCCACCCCTGACTGCACGTCCCTGGTGTATGGCAATTACAGAAACACCTTGTATCTGTGTGCAGCATAATGCCTGTGTATGGCAATTACAGCAACACCTTGTATCTGTATGTGCTGCATAATGCCTGTGTACAGCAATTACAGCAACACCTTGTATCTGTATGTGCCACATAATGCCTGTGTATGGCAATTACAGCAACACCATGTATCTGTATGTGCTGCATAATGCCTGTGTATGGAAATTACAGCAACACCTTGTATGTGCTGCATAATGCCTGTGTGTGGCAATTACAGCAACACCTTGTATGTGCTGCATAATGCCTGTGTATGGCAATTACAGCAACACCTTGTATGTGCTGCATAATGCCTGTGTATGGCAATTACAGCAACACCTTGTATCTGTATGTGCTGCATAATGCCTGTGTATGGCAATTACAGCAACACCTTGTATCTGTATGTGCTGCATAATGCCTGTGTATGGCAATTACAGCAACACCTTGTATCTGTATGTGCTGCATAATGCCTGTGTGTATGGCAATTACAGCAACACCTTGTATCTGTAGGTGCTGCATAATGCCTGTGTATGGCAATTACAGCAACACCTTGTATCTGTATGTGCTGCATAATGCCTGTGTATGGCAATTACAGCAACACCTTGTATCTGTATGTGCTGCATATGCCTGTGTATGGCAATTACAGCAACACCTTGTATCTGTATGTGCTGCATAATGCCTGTGTATGGCAATTACAGCGACACCTGTTGTATCTGTACTGTACAGAGATTTATACTCATTATAACCCCCTGAATCTTATCCCTGAACAGCAGCGACTGACCCCACAGCTCTCCCTGTATTCTGACAAATCCCTGGCTGCTGGAATGCTGCAGTAAAGTTTGTTTAGATTTCTATTAGTGACAGTGGGGGCTGCTCTTTGCAGCTTTTTTACAGTAATACAGGACGAGAAGAGTGAGATCTCACTGGGAAATAAATTTCTTCCCCGGAAACGTTATGCAAATGCAGTTTTAGCAGCTAACTTTCATTGTTTTTCGATGCAAAATTGTGTATTTTTTTTTTCTGGTAGTGAGAGGGTTAATGTGGTAATGGCAGGGCCTGCTTTTGTATGAATAACAGTACTATAGATCCATTTTATTTTCCTTTTCGCCGAGTCTGCCCCGTGTACTCCTGACTAGTGCTTCCCTGCCAGGTTTATTTTGGGGATGATTAGAATCCCCTAGGACCCGCAATGTTTTCCTGCAGCAGATACCAGCCGAGCCTGTGGATGAGACCCTCCTCTGATTGGTAGTCGGGCCACACGCCCTCACGTCCGTCAGTCACAGCAAATGCAAAATGTTAGCGCTTGCCTCCCACTTATTTACAATAACGTCGCTAAACTTTGCCTTTTTCTTTTCTAAAAATTTGTTTTATATCCGGGGGGATAAGTGCGCGGCGCGGATCCCTGGGGGAGGAAGTTTTTGTTTGTGTTTTTTTTTATTAGTTTTTTTCTTTTCACATGCCGTTTCCATAATTGAAATAAAAACGGATTTTTAAAATGAATATTAGGCCTCGTAGTGTTTGCAAAAGCGCGTTTATGCTACGGTACCACTTACAGCGTTATTTGGGGGGGGGGGTTCTGGGAGAACGCCGAGGGAATGGAGTTGTTTTTAGGGAGGTTAACTGAGCCTACGCTTGACACGTGTATCATGCCGTCCAAGTGGCCAGCATTTAGTAGGACAGTCATGATTTTCATGTCCCGTCCAATGCTGTGCCAGGCTTCTGCTCTGCTGACCCAAATATGGCAACGTCTGCACAAGAAAAGTATAAAATTAATAAAAAAAATAAAAAAAATTGATAAAATTTTTAAAAAATTAAAAATGTAAAAATAAGAGAAAAAGAGTATCTGGATTGTTAGAGACAAAGCTAATTATTATTATTACTTATATAGAGCAAACCTGATGATATTTTAGAAGTTTCCAATTGTGTTGGAGACTTGTGTTACGGTTAATCCTAGGATTACCTGGGTAATCCTGACATCACCCAAAACCGCTGAGTAAAGCTGCAAAAAAAATAGACAATTTCGGGCTTTACCCGGGTAATTTTAGGACTAACCAACGGCCCTTGGGTAACAGTCTGGAAGAGCTGGAAAAATTCACACTTTACCCGGATAATGTGCAAGTGTGAAGCTTCACCCGGGTAATCTGAGGACTATCCACAGCTTCACCCGGGTAATCTGAGGACTATCCACAGCTTCACCCGGGTAATCTGAGGACTATCCACACACAGCTTCACCTGGGTAATCTGAGGACTATCCACACACAGCTTCACCTGGGTAATCTGAGGACTATCCACACACAGCTTCACCTGGGTAATCTGAGGACTATCCACACACAGCTTCACCCGGGTAATCTGAGGACTATCCACAGATTCACCTGGGTAATCTGCAGAGCATCCACAGATTCACCTGGGTAATCTGCAGAGCATCTATCCCGGTTTGGGTAACAGTGAATTTTTCTCTTATCTCTGGATATTATCAATGAAAATGGCAAAAGACAAACATTAAAATGTATTGCGGATATAATGAATATACAGAGTAACAGGATATGTTTCTTATATGAATGTGAAAGAGTCACATGATCTTTATTATGTGTTATATGTGCTTATATATCATTTATAAAACATAATAACCATCAGGTTACTCTTTATATAATATCTTTATCTTCATAAATTAATTTTCAGACAATTAATGCACAGAGTCACATGACGGTTATTTAGTGAGGTTTGTGACTGGATACAATTTCGTTAACAAAAACACAATTTTGTTATCAGTCAGATAACGGTTTGCAGCTTTACCCGGTAATCCTCAGAATTCATTGAACTGTAACCCAGTGGTGTATTTAGGTTTTGTGCTGCCCTAGGCCTGACTAAACTCGTGTACCCCTAATTTAAATTTGACGCACCCCTTCCTGTCAAGGGCACACCTCTTCCTGGTTAATCCCCACCCTTCCTCTTTAAGCTCCACCTTTTCCTCTTAGAGCTCCGCCTTTTCCTCTCTTTATATTAAAAGTGGATACCAAGTGCCTACTTGTATATTTTGTATACCATTTCAAATGTATCTATTGAGATAAAGAAAATTATGAAATGTTTAAATTCAAGTATTTTTACAAAGAACAGCCACGCATGTCAAGTAAACGGGATCACAGCCGCTCTAATTGTTGGAACAATAAAATCCACAGAAACGTGCACTGCATATGAGAGTATCACAGAGCTGCGTAGCAATAACACCCACAGAAATGGGCACTGTGTATGAGCATATCAGAGCTGCAAAGCAATAAAACCCACAGAAATGTGCAGTGTGTATGAACATATCACAGAACTGCACAGCAATAAAACTCACAGTAATGTGCAGTGTGTATGAGCGTATCCCAGAGCTCCAGGGCAATAAAACTCACAGTAATATGCAGTGTGTATCACAGAATCCACAGCAATAAAACTCCCAGCAATGCAATGTGTGGTGTGTCAGCGTATCAGAATCCACAGCAATAAAACTCCCAGCAATGCAATGTGTTGTGTGTATGAGTGCATCAGAATCCACTGCAATAAAACTCCCAGCAAACCGAGTGTATATGAGCACACAGCAATTATTTATTCTACATTTACCGGCCTCTGTCCGCGGTAGGGCTGTGTGCAGAGTCAGCAGGGACTGTGTACAGACTCAGCAGGAGGACCCTCCAGGCCACGTTAGGATCACGGCTGTGCCTGTGCGTGGAGCCATCTTGTCAGCAGTGGGGTGCCACTGCCAGAGGGTGCAATGTGGCTTTGATTCCCTTCCCGGTGGGTGTTCAGTCCAGAATAGAGTGACAATCCATGTTAACGAAAGGGCGGGCAGCTGCGTGCATGCGTGTCACGTGGTTCAGCCAGTCAGGTGGTACTGAGACTCAGTACCACCTGACTGGCTGGACCGAGTGTGACCTGCACACTAGCAGCCTCACCAGGAGCCAGGCAGCTCAATGACAAATTTCTATCACTGCAGTGCTGGTTAAGGAAAGGTCCACTTTAAACAGCAGTAAGCAGACAGGGCTTCATATTCTGCTGAAACCCCCCCCCCCTACTGTCATCTTCTCTCTCTGGACACAAATCACATCCCCCTCCCCTCCCCTCTCCTAGAGCTGCTGCGGGGCAGGGGAGGAGCTATGGAGGGAGGAGAGGGGGATTTTTATTCTATTCGATTTTATTCCGTATGCAAACGCCATGCTCCGCTGCTCGTTGTTTGAGAACACCGCTCAAAGCTGACACACCGTGACATTGGCACCTCCTAGTACCCCCTAATGACAACCCAATAATCACTGGTACCTGGGGCGGCCCGCCCTCCGCCACTCCTCTAAGTACACCACTGCTCTGGTGATATGATCACACACAAGTTTGGCGAACTGCCAGCAAGTACGGTGCTGTTTGAAGGCAGTGCAAATCCCCATAGGGAAGTAATGGTTAATCTATTCAGAGAACACCAAACAGCAGAGAAATGTCAGTGAAATGCCCTGATGTTCGGTGGTTTCAATCAGCAGGTTTATTCAGGCGAACCCCATAGGTTTCAATGTTAAAAATATTCCCGTTTTTTTATGCAATATCTAATAAACCATTTATTATTTTAATCTGCAGTAAAAAGTCTTTATTTATTTATTTATTTTTTGTACCTTTTTTATTTATTTTTTTAGTGATTTTTCAGAATTTTTTGGGCTAAATTCCCCCCCTTTTTTTTTAATAGCGGTTCTCCTTTTTCTGTAACAGAACTTTTTATTATCAATCATAGGATCTTATATGTAAATTCCAGACATTTTCGTTCAGTAGTTCTTTTGAAAACAGCAGGCCATGGGTTTGCGGTGGCAGCATACAGCGGCCGACTCCATGCACTTTGGGGACCCTGCGGTGAATGGTGAATTCACTGCAGGGTTGGGAAATTTTATTCCCCGAAGTGCAGGGAACTACAGAACACCAACATGTTGGCGTCATTTCAGTGCTCTGTGAGTAACCCAATTAGTGGTGAGTTTTTTTGTTGCCCCCTGGAAAGTGAAAGCCTAGGCCTTGCCTACCCAGGACATACTTGAAAATTAGTGACATCCCAATGTATCCTTCCTGGTAAAATAGTTTGCAAAAGTGAGAAAAGAAAAAAAATATATATATTTTTTTTTAGGGGTGGGGCCACCCAGCGGGCCGCCGCCCCTGGAAAGTGCCGTCCTAGACCTGGGCCTTGTTGGCCTAGGCCAAAATACACCAGTGCAGTAACCTGCTGAAAACCCAAGAAAAGCCGAGTACCCAGAGGCGTTTGGATACTTTGCAGATTACCCGGATAAAGTGCGATGTTTCGTTGCAACACTAGGGTAATGTGCGAATTACCCGGTTAAAACAGAGCAGAAAACCGGAGTACCCAGAGGCCTCTCGATACTTTGCAGATTTCCTGGGTAAAAGACCGAAATTTCACTTCGAACTTTTGCTAATGACGCCTGGGTGATGTCAGGATTAACCGGACTTCGGGCTTTAACCGTAACATATATATATATATATATATTTACCCATCTAAAAGATCCAGACGCACAACTAAGAGTTCTATTACAAAAAAGCTTAATATAAAAAACGCATAATAGAAAGTGTGCAGGGTTTCTTGGATATATATACATGTTAGGCTAGGGTCAGACTGAGGCAGTGCGAACGCGCGTTCTGGCGCACTTAATCACGGCCGTGCTAGCAGCAGATGCCGGGCAATGACGGCCAATATACGAAGTACGGTCGCACAAAAGTCCGGCTGCGCAACGCAAGTGGAAAATGAACGCATTTTTTCGAGAACGTTAAACCACTAGTACTGACGTACAGAGTGCGCTGCGTCCGCTAGCGGCGTGTGTGCGTGAATTGGAGACATCAGACGCTGCTAATGTCCGGCCAACATAACGTCAGATGCAAGAAGTGTTTTATTGATGATCCGTACAAAATCACGGATGAACTGCGCATCGTATGACCGCTATTGCGTATTCCGTGAAAAAATACGTCCATTCTTCGAACGCACATTTTCACGGACAACGTGAAAAATGCGTTAGTCTGACCCTAGCCTCACTCCGCAGGACAGGCTTGGTTGTACAAGAATTCAATGTGAATGAAATAAAAATGAATAAAATTGCCAATTAAATATATATACAGTATATATAAAGTTTTATTATTACAGAAGCCACTTGCACATCACAGCAATTCGAAGAACTGCATCCCAGAGCCCCTGTGCCACATGCTCCATATGCAGCAAGGAACTCTGGGTAAGATATGCAAATGACGTCTCACTTTTATGCATCCCGGGTCTGCTTTCACACAGATCCCTCCAGTCAATGCCGCGTCATACTAGGTGGCTTATTCAGCAGAGATCAGGTTTATGCAACTGGTCAAAGCCACCTCCTGGACAGCGCTGTTTCGGGTTTATTGGACCCTCTTCAGCAGGAGCTAGGCATGATGACCAGCTGCAGTTTGATGCTTGGCCCCTAGGGTAAATTAGTGCTTAGTATGGCATTGATTTAAGGGTTCTGTGTGAAAACAGACCCAGGATGCAAAAAAGTGAGACGTCATTTGCATGTCTTACCCAGAGTTCTGTGCTGCATATGGGAATGTAACACATGAGCTCTGGGATGCAAATTACTTCAATAATTAACTTTTATTAATTACAGTGTGGAGGCTTTTAATCTCATTTTTTTTGCCCTCCGCCACGACTTTAAAATAATATGCTGTGTATGTGTATAGAAGTATAAATTAATTTGCAATTTTATTTATTTTTATTCCTTTTCACGTTTAATTCTTGCACAGCCAACCCTCAGACTGTCCTGCGGAGTACCCTTTATCTAAAATAATGCAGGAAATAAAGGATTCAAAGCTCAGGCTAGGAAGCGGCTGACACCTGTCAGCCAATCCAAGCAATGTAGTTGTAGGGTCAGGCTCGCCGTGTACGGACCCCGCACCTTGGATTCTTAATTTACCTGGTGGCAGCTGCTCTTAACTTGCTAGACGCTGCGTTCTTGGCTTTTCATGAATGAAGCCACAGGCACATGGTGTTACAGGCTGACAGGACACCATACAAGTTCTTGTACAGCCAGAGGGGGGTATTTCGTTATCCTGTGACATTTTTGATTTATGGGGGTGTCCGCTAACATTTCCCAGTGTCGCTTCAGCGGGGCCAGCGCATCCGCTAGAAGAATCAGGCGAGCGCAATTTTCTTACTCTGTGTCTTTAATATGTAGGACAGGTGTGCTTTAAACGTCAAATTTTGGGTGTGATGTTGGAGGTGGGGGGCAAAGACGAGGCTATTTTCAGACTCTATAGATGACTCATGACCGGTATGGGCCTTAATTAATGTTTAGACACTCATGAGGGTTTTATTGCTTTACTGCCCTAAATTTAGGAAGGAGCCCCTAAAAAGACACCCCCACCCCCCAAAATATATGGAGGAGCCCCTAAAAAGACACCCGCACACCCTGAATCTATGGAGGAGCCCCTAAAAAGACACCCACACACCCTGAATACAGTTGTGTTCAAAATTATTCAACCCCCCCCTGAAATTGAGTGTTTTGGCCAGTTTGACATTGATTTTGATCATTCAGTCATCTTGCTTACAATTAAATCAAAGAGGCACGTGTAGGTCAGACAAATATAACATAACATTTATAATGAAATAACCACAAATGTCTTTTCTGTGCTCACATCATTATCAGTTTTATTCAACCCCCAAGTGACATTCAATCTTAGTACTTAGTACAACATCCTTTTACAGTTATAACAGCTTTTAAACATGAAGCATAGCTTGACACAAGTGTCTTGCAGCGATCTACGGGTATCTTCGCCCATTCGTCATGGGCAAAAGCCTCCAGTTCAGTCACATTCTTAGGCTTGTGCACTGCAACTGCTTTCTTTAAGTCCCACCAGAGGTTCTCAATGGGATTTAAGTCAGGTGACTGCGATGGCCACTCCAAAATGTTCCAGCCTTTAATCTGCAACCATGCTCTAGTGGACTTGGAGGTATGCTTGGGATCATTGTCCTGTTGAAAGGTCCAACGTCTCCCAAGCCTCAGGTTTGTGACGGACTGCATCACATTGTCATCCAATATCTCCTGGTACTGAAGAGAATTCATGGTACCTTGCACATGCTGAAATGTCCCTGTATCTGCAGAAGCAAAACAGCCCCATAGCTTCATTGACCCCCCGCCATGCTTAACAGTAGGCAAGGTGTTCTTTTCTTCATAGGCCTTGTTCTTCCTCCTCCAAACATAGCGTTGATCCATGGGCCCAAACAGTTCTAATTTTGTTTCATCAGTCCACAGAACACTATCCCAAAACTTCTGTGGTTTGTCCACATGACTTTTGGCATACTGCAGTCGACTCTTCTTATTCTTTGGAGACAGCAAGGGGGTGCGCCTGGGAGTTCTGGCATGGAGGCCTTCATTACGCAGTGTGCGCCGTATTGTCTGAGCTGAAACTTCAGTACCCACATCTGACAAATCTTTTCTCAGATGTCACACGTGGACTTTTCTCCACTCTACGCTTCAGGTAGCGCACAGCAGTCGAAGTCAGCATCTTCTTTCTGCCACGACCAGGTAGCCTTTCAACAGTGCCCTTTGCCTTGAATTTGTGAATGATGCTTCCTATGGTCTCTCTTGGTATGTTTAACATCTTTGCAATCTTCTTATAGCCATTGCCCTTCTGTGAAGAGTAATCACCTCTTCTCTTGTCTTCCTGGACCATTCTCTTGACTTCACCATGTTTGTAACCACCCCAGTAAATGTCTAGAAGGAGCTGAGTATCACAGTCATTTTAAAGCTGCCTTATTGGTGCTTATTATGCTTTATTGCTGCTCCGTGACATCCACAGGTGTTTTCAATACCTGATTGAAAACACTTGAATGAACCTCTGTTCTTCAGAGTGGTAGTCTTTAAGGGGTTGAATAATTGTGTCAATGAAGAATTCACAAAAGAAACATTTACTACTGTATTACAAAACCAATTGATGTCATTTTAGTTGCATATAGTTCTTTAAAAAGTCCTTGTAGGATTTCATTCTGAATACAATTACAAATGTACACTAAATTCCCTAAAACCCTTTATAGCATTGGGGTTGAAAAATTTTGAACACAACTGTATATGGAGGAGCTCCTAAAAAGACACCCACACACCCTGAATATATGGAGGAACCCCTAAAAAGACACCCGCACACCCCAAATATGAAGCTGCACTTGACAAGAAGAGACATGACGGGCTTAATTTACTTGTTTTATTTATAAAGTATTTTACCAGGAAGGATACATTGAGATTTCTCTCGTTTTCAGTAAGTCCTGGGTTCAAGAACATTGAGTTGTTACAGAAATACAAAGTAATAAAATGCAAGATATTAAAAACACAAATGTACAGATTAACCCAGAAAATAAATATGTAGGAAATATTGTTACATGTTTACAGGCGCATTCTGTATATAGTCACTGTGTTACACGTTTACAGGCGCATTCTGTATATAGTCACTGTTACATGTTTACAGGTGCATTCTGTATATAGTCACTGTGTTACATGTTTACAGGTGCATTCTGTATATAGTCACTGTGTTACATGTTTACAGGTGCATTCTGTATATAGTCACTGTGTTACAGGTTTACTGGTGCATTCTGTATATAGTCACTGTGTTACAGGTTTACTGGTGCATTCTGTATATAGTCACTGTGTTACAGGTTTACTGGCGCATTCCGTATTGAGGTATGTTAATAGGGAGCTCTTAACGCACTTTAGACTGGGGGAAGATTTGACTGCATGAAAATTGGTTGCATCACTCCTATCAAACATGTGCAGCAAACACTAACTGCTTTTCTTTCACTACGCCAAATAAATTAATATATCCCTTTTAATTTAGCCATAAATCCTTTTTTTCCCCCTAAACTGCACACAAATTATTCCTTATTTTATGGGGGTTTTTTTGGGTTTTTTTTTTTCACTTCTTAAATAACTGATATATTATTATGGAAATTATTATAACTTGCACCTGATTTCGTGCTCCGTATATATTCACTGCAAGAGCACTTGGCATATCTTTCTGACACTTTTTAAAGGCGCTGGGAGGGCTGTATCCTTGTAGGTGATAGTTTGTGAAATCTCGCAGTTCTCATCCTGTTTTTGCGCTCCACTTTCCATTACAGACCTGCGATATCTGGCAAAGCGGGTGCAGCTTAAGGAAGGAAAAAGTCTTATGGGTTTATTCACTAAATGGTGTCCTGTGGTACATAGACTAGAAACATAGAAAAATGTCGGCAGATAAGAACCTTTGGGCCCATCTAGTCTGCCCAATTACATGGATACTTTACCTGGATTTATCTTTTGTTTAGGATAGCCTTATGCCTATCCCATGCTTGCTTAAATTCAATCACTGTTTTGGCCTCTACCACTTCTACTGGAAGACTGTTCCATGTATCCACCACCCTCTCAGTAAAATAATGCTTCCTGATGTTACTTTTAAACCTTTGCCCCTCTAATCTAAGACTATGTCCTCTTGTTTTGCTACTTTGTTTCCTTTTAAATATACTCCCTTCCTCTACCTTGTGGATTCCCTTTACGTATTTAAATGTTTCTATCATATCTCCTCTGTCTCGTCTTTTTTCCAAGCTGTACATGTTAAGATCATTAACCCTTTCCTTGTACCAAATTCTTCTGCACTGACACTACACTGTGGGTTATTGGCTGCAATTGATTTGGCAGAAATAATAATTCTAGGGGTTGGTTCCCTAAATGGTGAGTTGTGGTAAAAGACGACAATGCGGAAATTTAGTTAATAATAAATCTAAGGAATGTCTTTAGTTTTCTAATTTAATAAGATTTTTTTATATACGTTTACAGTTAGTTGGGGCAGAAATTTTCATGTCCTTCCCCTGCACAGTATCTGGCTCCTCCCTTGCACAGTATGTGGTTATTCACCTACATAACTTATTCCTGCCCTTTATGGTATCTGGCTCCTCCCCTTAATGGTACCTGCCTGCTTCCCTCCATGGTATTTGGTCCCCCTGTGCTGTATCTGGTTCCTCCCCTGAATAGTAATTGGTTCCTCACTTGCACATTAAGAGGTCCCTCCCCTGCGCAGTGTCTGGGTCCCTCCCCTGCGCAGTGTCTGGGTCCCTCCCCTGCGCAGTGTCTGGGTCCCTCCCCTGTCTGTCACACCCACTGCTGCTACAGTAACTTACAGGGTTATTCAGAGAAAGGTGAAACTGAAGAGAACAATCTAGGCCAAATAGACGATTTGGAAAGTGAGATAAATGGGTGAATTTTTCTGGTTTGGCTATTTTGACCTAGAATTTTCACTTCTCCGGTCATTCTCCTGGTTTTCACCTTTCTTTGAATAGACCTGATAGTCTTTATTCCAGTCAGGCGTTTTTAAAATCTTACACGGTGAATGTTTCGTTACAGTATATGTTCATACATCACACGAGCATAACGCTTTCTTTAATGGAGAAAAATGTGGGGACAGTCCGCGCTTCCCTCTTTGGTGACAAATGTTCAAGCTGGAGATCTTCTCATTAAACAACAGAATCACTTTTTATACGTGGTCATCAACCCTCGAAAAAAAGGGAAAATTGGCAAACATAGTGTGATCTGTGTAATTTCTTTGAATCCCCCAAACGAGTGTATAATAATTCAACTCACATTTGGAGGTGTCATGGATCTGACACTGGATATGTAGCACCACCGATATTTTAAGGAGATATCGGACTCCCCTTTTCCCCCTCCGTTTGGTAATGTTCCTCCAAAGAAGAATAAGGTTGCAGGATCCTCGATAAACGTAAAATTGGTTTATTTCTTAAAACAATTAAAATAATTCATAAAAGCAAACGCCAATACGCGTTTCGCGATACCAATCGCTTCATCAGTCGGCAAAAAAAACAGTTTCTTTGAAGGTATGTTCTGTACATTCCCCTCTCTGCTGGCGGCTTTCCGTAAAAAAACACAGAAACCTTCGTAAAGATCTTCAGGAGCTTTCTACAAAAATAAACAGGTGTTTTCTTCTACGCCGCGTCGCCGCCGCCTTGCCATTTACAGACAGCTGCTACATTAAAAGCAGCAGGAAATGGTCAAAACAAGCCCGGCTTCCTTGTGTGTGTGTGTGTGTGTGATTAATGTGTTTTTAAATGCTGAAAAAATGCGCTTATTTTATTTTCTACCCATACCTTCCTACATGTGAAGCTGCTGCTCCGTGCACAGAGCGTTCCACGAGACGATCTGCAGTGTAAAGCGTTCTAGAAACGTCTACTGGTCAGCGCGATTCCCTTAAACAGAGCAATGCCGTCCCACGACATCTGTTAGCGTGTACCTCACATTCAATCCTATTCCTCGCCCCAATTTATGTAGAAAATATGAAATAATTGCACTTATCTTGACACTTTTATAGTTCTAAAGTGGTCAGGATTGAGGAGTGCCCCCCGATTCCCCCTCCCTGCTGCCCCAATCTGGAGATATCGCTGGGTGAAGCGAAGGTTTCCTCCACCCCACCCAGCATTACCAGCAGCCGGGATTTAGAAATTCCCGGCTGCCGGTCACTAGTGATGTCACACACAGAGAGCGCCCAACGTCACCCTCTGAGACCAATCGCTGCAGCGAGCGTTCTCAGAGGGGCAGCCAATGGATCAGATCTGTGCATGCGCGTGCAGCTCCGATCCATCGCTCTGCGCAGCCGCTGCGGAACTTGTGTACGTAAAGTGTGTGAGTCCCGTAGCGCCGCGCAATTTGCAGTAACACCTCTGCGAGGTCACATAGAGCTTCATCATGAATGACCGTAGCGACAACCCAATGGCTGTCAACGACGTGTGGCCTCCTCTTCCTCCGCCCCTTCGATGCAGCTTCCTGTTTGAAGGTGGTGGCACATCAGAAGAGAGAAGGCCTGGCTCGGTGCCCATCTGCCGCTCGCTGAGGAAATGGCGCTGCGCTCTATGGAGGGAGAGTGGGTACGAATAGGTCCACTCACTCTGGAGACCCTGCGTTGGTGCCCTGGGGGCGGCACGTGGAGCCTGGTCATGGGACATGTAGGGTTGCCAGGTCGGCCATGTTTTCCTGGACACCTTACTATTTCATGCAGAGGGAGAGCATGGAAGACTGCTGCCCTGCAACATGTATAATTCATATGCTGCAGAAAGAAATCAAAGCAGCTCACCTGGGGTTCCTTTTCAATTACTTGCCTGCAGCGTATGAATTATACATGCTGTGGGGTGGCATTTTTCATGCGCTGCCCATCAGCCTGAATACATTTTGTCCAGGAAAACATGGCTGACCTGGCCCCATTTTTTTTTATTGCTTTTGGGGGGCATGCTTGTGTGATTTAAGGGACGCTTAGAGGGTCCAGTGGTTCATTAAGGGGCCCCAAGATGTCTGATGGCAGCTCTGTGCGGTCACGCCGGCCCTGCCCTCACATTATTTTCCATGCAGATGGGCAAGACAGGTAAAATGCTGCCCATAGTTTACAGTATATGAAAGCCATGCATTACTCAAGGAGCTGCTTTGATTTACGGGTTGGAGTTTTGTGTTGCGGCTCATGAGTTCTACATACTGCGGGGCAGCACTTTTCAAGTTAAATCTCAGCTTTGTAAAAAGGATACGTTTCAGGGTTTAGATTTCCCCGTGTGCCAACACGTGCAGCATAGATATAGAAGCCATGGACGCTTGCGTTACGCTTTTATTGGCGCGCTGTGACTCCTCGCGAAGGGGCGTACAAGGGGCTGGCTGACATACTTGAGCGGTGACCTTGGTAGAAATGAGCGGGGAGGATGGGTGCAGTGTAAATGTTTAAACTGGCTCGATCCTCCAGCTAGACCTTTCAGACTATACACGCGCTTTAGACCTTAGCACGCCGCGCGATTAAACGCCGCCGGGGACAGGGACAGCTTTCCGGATTGCTCAAGATCCATTAATGATTTACGTCGGGGAATCGAAACGCGGCGACTCACGTGAGCCGTGCCAAGGAGCAAGGTTCTGTAAATATTAGAGTACAAGCTCTGCGGGGCAGCTGCTACGCTCCCTCCGCGTCTCAGCTCTCTAGTTGCCACCCGTCCGGACTTTAATCCCCTTTTTTTTTTTTTTCCTGTCTTACAGGTTTGTCGATGGGCTTGTATTGCGCGCGTTATAGAAGCTCTAGTCCTGCATTAAACAGTGAGAATAAAACCGCTAAAATATGATGTGAAACGCTAGAATCTCTCGCCGCGCAGAGCCATTATCCATGCACTTTCCCGCTCGGCGCCTGCGTACGCCGTTGATTTATGCAGGTGCTGAAAGGGATTTCAGAATGTTGGCTGAGAAAAAAATCAATCCCTGTCCAGCGCGTGAAAATGCTGCCACCTTTAAAGGGCCACGGCGGGCACCGGGCAGGTACATGGTGAAATAATTAAGGTATCCCTTGCTCTACCAACACCGTGCACGCAGAATGTACTCGCTGGTCCTGTGCCGCATCAGAAGGATCTCACATGATCCTATGCGACATATCTTAACAGATTTGTGTTGTTACACAAGAATTGTGTTTACTGTATCCATATTCTACAATCACGCTGGTAGCCCAGGAATCTGCATTCCCAGAAATCACTGCACCTCATTTAAAGAAGACGCACAGCCGTGTATGCTGCGTTAAAGGGTTCCTATTCATTCTGTTACAGCCACAATCTGTACGACACCGGCAAGAGCGAAATATCCGGAATCCGTCAGAATGCAGGCAATACCTGTCACTCTTCCCAAGTGACCCCTTTCACAAGGGACCGTCATGAACGCCTCAGCCCCATTTTATTTAATAGTCCTCATTTTTTGTTCCCTCCATATATTCAGGGGGTGTGGGTGTCTTTTTAGGGGCTCCCCAGGGCCGGCGCTGCCGCTAGGCGCCCGCCTAGAGCGCAGCGCCGCCTAGGGCGCAGCCGAGACCTCTCTGCCGGCCCGGTGTCCCCCCCCCCTGCACGCCACTGATCAGTGAGCTTGCGCCCAGAGCAAGCGCGCAGCGTGATCAGTGACAGCGGCGTGCAGAGGGGGGGCAGCGGGCCGCCGGCAGGATCTTCTCGGGGGGGAGCCGAGCACTGCAGACGGTGAGAGCTGGGGCAAAAAAAAAAAACATATGAGCTGGGCGGCAAATATAACCATGTGTGAGCTAGTCTGGGGGCAATATATCCATGTCTGTGTGAGCTAGACATGGGGCAAATATACCCATGTGAGAGCTGGGGCAATCTATTATATCTTTTTTTTGGGGGGGGTGCAAGTAGTAGACTTGTGCACCGACTTTTTTTTTGATTCGGTTCGTTCGGATTTTGTAAATTTTCGTTTCGGGCCGATTTCCGTTTCGGTTACTTTTTCGTATTGACTTTTTTTCGTCATTTCAGAATTTTTAGTGTTTTTCGGAATGTCTGTTCTCGTTTCAAAGTGTCTATTGGCTTTGACGTAAACTAGTGGTTTTTCGGATCCGATATTTCTGTCGGTACGATAATTCTGCCATTGAGATTTCTCTGGTTTTCCAAGAAGGATACATTGATATTTGGGTGGGTGTCTTTTTAGGGGTTCCTCCATATATTCAGGGTGTGCGGGTGTCTTTTTAGGGGTTCCTCCATATATTCAGGGTGTGCGGGTGTCTTTTTAGGGGTTCCTCCTTATATTCAGGGTGTGTGGGTGTCTTTTTAGGGGCTCCTCCATATATTCAGGGTGTGCGGGTGTCTTTTTAGGGGCTCCTCCATATATTCAGGGTGTGCGGGTGTCTTTTTAGGGGCTCCTCCATATATTCAGGGTGTGTGGGTGTCTTTTTAGGGGCTCCTCCATATATTCAGGGTGTGTGGGTGTCTTTTTAGGGGCTCTCCATATATTCAGGGTGTGTGGGTGTCTTTTTAGGGGCTCCTCCATATATTCAGGGTGTGTGGGTGTCTTTTTAGGGGTTCCTCCTTATATTCAGGGTGTGCGGGTGTCTTTTTAGGGGCTCCTCCATATATTCAGGGTGTGTGGGTGTTTTTAGGGGTTCCTCCATATATTCAGGGTGTGTGGGTGTCTTTTTAGGGGCTCCTCCATATATTCAGGGTGTGCGGGTGTATTTTTAGGGGCTCCTCCATATATTCAGGGTGTGTAAGTCTTTTTTTAGGCCGGTGTCAGATGAGCGCACAAGCTTCGCCCGTACTTGAAAACGAGAGAAATCTCAATGTATCCTTCCTGGTAAAATCCTTTATAAATAAAGAAGTACTGACGTGCTTACCGGCGCCCAGCGCAGCGTTCTGACACTGCAATGGGGCCGGTCACATGCTTGTGCACATGCATGAAATATGTGCGCAACAAGCGTCCCCGTTGATGCGCTAGGATGAGTGTTGACGGGGCTGCAAAGTGCTGAATACGCTCAGTGAGGTGGGCAGACGGACGTTGAGTGGAAGGAACGTCCACGCTCGTCTGCCCTGGCCTTAGGGGCTCCTCCTATATATATATATATATATATATATATATATATTATATATTCGTGCGTGTGTGGCTTTTTGGGGGTTCCTCCATTCATGGTGCATGGGTGTCTTTTTAGGGGCTCCTCCCATATATTCAGGGTGTGTAGGTGTATAACAGAGCTATAAACTCCCAGCTTTGGGCTATATTACATACATAACGGTAACGTTGGCGCTCGGCTGTGTGAGCAGTAACGTTAGGTTAAGGTGCCCTAGCGCAGTTTGACCATACTACATTCCAAACGCGTTAACCCATTAGCGATACGGAGCTTGCGCTTTTCAGCGTGAGTTTACTGTACTTTCCGCTTCTGCGCAATCCGTCAGCACCAGCCGGGAAAAAAAAATACTCCCCTCTTATTCCGCGGTGAGAATGGCGGCACGGTCCTCCTCTTCTGGCCGCCGGGAGCAGAGAGAGGCTGGGGGTAAAACGTCTCTCACTGTGAATCGCTCCACAGATCATGCAGGATCTCACGAGGCGAGATCCTGCAGGTCATGTGACCGCCAGCAGAAGTCTCAATGGAGTCCTATGGACTCCATGAAGTGAATGCTCGCGGCGGCGCTTAATGCTGCCTCGAGCATCCTGAAGCTTAGCGTTACGATGCAGGCTGCTGGTTTAGCGCCTGCCCTGTAATATCACATTAAACGGGGATGCTAAGGAGAAACCTGCAGGCGCACGCACATAAGTTGCCTACTGATGACCGGTTCGGAGACAAAAAATACACAAAAATACGCAAACACATAACTGTGGAATAATATATATATTTATTATATATAGGCCACAGCTAAAAACTCCACACAATAACCCACCACCATGACATAACCATTCCCATAACAAAATTAAAACAATAATCCAGTGCTGAAAGAGGACTCCCCACAACCACCGCACACCTCCAAACCAACCAACCAACCACCAAAAAACTTCCCAACTCCCAACCATCTAACAAAGTAATCGTAACTAAAAAGGAACCCCTAGCCAGCACTGCCTACAAGCCCCCGCCGTGACAAAGGAGCCCAACAAAATACTATTCTACCGAAAAAACCAACCCAACCTGGAATTAAATAAAACAGGGAGGGAGGGTGGGGATTTTCACCGCTCTACCTCAGGAGAAAAAGGCGCGCAGAGCCTCTCCACACGCGCCTTATGTACCCTCCTGTCGACTCCTCCCACTCAATCTCCTCACGCGCTGCAAAACCTTCTAGAAAAATCCTCCCTGCGTCCTGGCGTCAGAGGCAACTTAAGGGCCCTACACCTTAGGTGCTTCAGGCCTTCATTATCCACCTTGGCGTCCCCGTTCTAGCGAGATGATCATAATATGGCCCTTTCAGTGTTGTCTGAACCATAATAAACATTTGAAATCTCTCGCTGCGAATGAGTCTTTGCTCTTGTTCTAAATGACATTTTTTAAGTTATGTGTCGTAATATTTCAGGTTTGGGAAAATCCTGGTCTCTGGCCCCGCCTACTGCGTCATTCTCTAAAATAAGTCCTCCTTTGGTGGCCTGTTAGGGAGTTAATGTATTTGGCCTCAGGAACCTGTATCAGGAGAGTTTTTAAGCTTTTATTGTGTGTTGGTCTACAACTCCCATCATCCTCGATCCCTCTCACATTGGCTTGTATTGCAGTGTGCGGCCATTCACACGTTTTTTTTAATAGTCTCACAACGTGTTAAAATGTCTCCTGGGTGCCTTGTCACCCCCGGCTGTACACACAGGCTGTGATGAATGGATGGAGAGGGGATTTGCCTATGTTCCTTGCCTTGTGTTTGCTCCTCAGACAAATAGTCCCGAGCTCTGTTTAATCTACTCGATTCCAGGGGAGGGTCAGCCGAGGTAATGGAGAAAGTGCTGCTATTCTCCGCAGCAGGAAGAAAGCCACGAGCGCCGCTTGTCATAAATCTCCTCACAGCCATGTAAATTAAAAGTCTACGGTCAACCCAGCGTGTGCATTTTGTGTGAACACCTCCTGTCAGGTGCGTGCCCATTAATAATATTCATATAACGAGGGCCTGAGTACCCTATGGCGCGCCTCTCTGAGGTACTGAGCGAGATCCTAAACCTCCGGCGGGATCCATCCTCACTGACACAAACCACACGGATATAAACCGACCCCCTCACCTACACTAATCACACGGCTCCTATGTAAATTGCAAAGTGTAGGAATCGCAAATTGCTGATCGCTACACACTTTACGTAGGCAAGTCCCATAGCGCCTGCGCAGAGTGATGGGAGCCGCACGCGCATGCACAGATCTGATCCATTGCTGCCTCTCTAAGAACGCTCGCTACAGCGATTGGTCTCAGAGGGTGATGTCAGTCGCTCTCTGTGTGTGATGTCACTAGTGATCTGGTGACCGGCAGCCGGGACATTAAAAAATCCTGGGTGGTGTGGTGGGAAACTCCTCTGTGTCAGCCTGAGATTTCACCAGATCGAGGAGGGGGGGGGGCACTTCTCACATCCCGAGTGACCACTTTATAAGTATGAAGAGGTCAGGGTGAGTAGAGTCCCTTTAAAATTTTGACCCCCCCCCCCTTATATGTGTGTACGTATGTTTGTATTTACACAAATGGAGTTATATGGATATAAGTTGCTGCGTATTTAATAACAATTGTTAGTATTACATAATATCAAAGACTTTCCACTGAGTGATATGACAACTTCTTAAAATAATCACTGCTTTCTTATGTAAAGAAAATTCTAGCCGCTTTACACCAAATTACGAGCTGCAATGTGTGGAATAAAATAAGAAAACGCGAAAGAATAAATAAAGGGAACATCGAATTAGATTAGTGAAGCTCCATTATCTGACGCGCAGCCAAATGCATCGCAAGCTGAACCTTGAAGTGACTCGACTTGATCTTGAAAATTGGAAAAATGTGACGGGTCACGCTGTTCTGCCTGGCTTTATGGTAAACGGGGCTAGGAGAGACGCAGTCGTGTCAGCAATCAGGGAATGCGATAAATCATAAACATCACTTTATCTGACATTAAATTCCCTGGTCAGCCTGACAACATCATGGGAACACCTTATTCATTCGGGATAATGCAAGTGATTCGGTATTCTATCAAACCTGTGACAAACCCATTGGCTTAAACAGCTGGAGAATGTGGGTTACAGGTATTCCTTATCCCAAGAGTAATGTTTGGTGGCCAGTTACCCTTTTTGGTTGACTGGATGGATTTATCAGTGTTTCCATTTCTTTATGGCCCATTAGGTTTCTATCCCAACACTAGCGATTTAACAGTAATTTTGATTTAGTGCCGCAACTGCCTATTGGGCACATCCTTAAACCTATTGGGCATGGGTTGCCTATTTCCTATGTTGTTTTTGGTGAGCGGATGTGTTGCGTTGGAGGGGCGGGTGTGTTGACTTGGACCGAGGCGGGTGTGTTGCATTGCGTTGGAATGAGCCATTATTATGGATGGCATTGGCGAATTGGTTTATAGATGTTTCTCTTTCCAGATGATGACCCTGTTGGTTCCATGTCTTGCCTGTTTATCAAACATAGTCTATTCTGGGGGGGGCGTGGCCGGCGACGGATCAGGACGGACGTGTGTGAGTGGAGCTCTGATCCCCCTTCCCATATACACGGACTTTAAGGCACTTTTCGATCGAGCTCCCTGCTTAAAAACGATCCTTAACCGTCGGCCATAAGGTGGAGACACTCCGGAGCCTGCTGGGACCCCCCCTCCGGACCTGCGATAGGTGAGAGGGACGCTGCGCTGTTCTCTGATCGGACGGCTGGTGGCCATCTTAGGGCCTGGTGTTGGCGCGCTTTCCCTGACCTGCACTGAGCTGCGTCTTTCTGGATGGGGAAGAAACCTAAAGCGGGTGGATCGAGGGAAGATCCCGGTACCCCCGACATCCGAGTTTCACTCAGCGGGGGCCTGGGGCGGAGGTTGCCGCCACGCTCGGCGCTTGACCCGGGGGCTCAGCAGATGGCGGAGGGGGGGGGCTGTCCCTTCTATCCCCCATGCGACACCATCAAGCGAAGAGGAAGATGCGCTTCCCGCCACAAAAGGGGATATACGCACCCTTTTGGAAGATGCCAGGAAGGTATGGCAGGCGGACTTTAGGTCACTCGAGGCGGCTGTGGAGGAGACGCGGACCCAGGTGTAAGACCTCCGGGAACGCACGCAAGCGGTGGAAGACACGCAGGCCACGGCCTCCACATGCGTGCGCGCACTACAGGCACAAGTTAGCGGCCTACACTCGGCTGTGGTGGCGCTGGAGACGAGACACAGACGACGGAACGTGAAACTACGCGGAATACCAGAAACAGTCCCGGATTCGGGACTGCTGCAGTATGCCACACGTTTCCTGGAAGCGGTGCTCGGTTCCTCGGAACCTCTTAGAGACCCTGTCCACATGGCTCTACGTATACGAAAGGCTGCCATGGCGCCCGCGGGGGCGTCGCGCGACGTTCTCATCACCATGCGAGACATCACCCAGCATTCTTCATTGTTCCGGGCTGTGAGAAACATATCTACGGTCCCTTTCGACGGAGCCAATATCGCAATATACCGAGACGTCCCCTTTTTGATGTTAGCCGCCCGGAGACGGTTTAGGCTGGTCACGGTCATTCTCCGCACTCATGACATAAAATATACATGGGGAACCTCTGGCTCCCTTATAATTTCCCCACATGATGGACGCGTATTAACGGCTAATACGCTGGAGGAGGCTGAGGGACATCTTCGCACCCTGGGACTGCTGTCTGTACCTGCGGGGCTGCCTGTAGTGACCCAGCCCGCTGACTCTCCCCTACCCCCGGGTGGACCGGTCTGAGTTAGGCTATTTCAATGGCCCCGGGAGGATACGCTGTTCCTGACTTAACCCCTGAGTAGGGCTTCTGCCTCACCCCTGCAATGTTCCCTTTTTGGAGTTATTTCTGTTACATGCTTCTTGTTCGTACCAGCGATTGTTGTATATGTCGTTTTCGCGATTGCTGTAGTTTATACCCCCCCCAGTTGCGTCTCTTATTTGCTTGGTGCTTGACCCGCTGCTAATGGTGACCCCACTCCCTCCCCCCCTTTTTTTTTTTTTTTTTTTGGGGATGTCTCGGGGCGTGCCACCATGGCAGTTCTCGCCATGATTGGCCCTCGAACTCCTGGACTCCGTGACATATTCCCTCCATGGCCTCCTCAGGGAGCGTGCCAGGAGCGTCACGGTAATGGTCACTATATTTCTCCCTCCTCCCCCCTTTTCTTTCTCTCTCTTGCCTCATGTTTCACCACTTTTCACTTGGGTCACCATCCTTGTAACATGAACCAACTAGCGCCGCTTTTTTCCCAATCACCCTTTGATTATTTTCGCAACGTATAATGAGTCAGGCCCTGCGAGGCCTTCTTTGTTGGTCAGTTTGTGACATATTCTACTTTAATAAAAACTTTGAAACACAAAAAAAAACAAAAAACAGTCTATTCTCCCTATTATTATTTTATTTTGAGAAAGTATTTTACCAGGAAGGATACATAGATTTGTACGCAGACGACACCGTAATCTATACCAGCAAACCAAATCTCCCGCAGCTGGAAGCCGTGCTGCAAAAACAATTCAGAGGTAGAAAAGTGGATCAAACACAACAAACTTTTTTTAAATATTGACAACTGTAATCATGCTCTTTGGAACAAAACCTAAACTACACAAATTGCAAAATCCCCATCTATGTGTTGAGACAAAATCAAATGGCACGCTGACCAGTCACTTCTCTCAAAAATCTAGGTATGTGGTTAGACCCAAATCTATCCTTTGGCCCCCACATCGAAAAACTTTCATCTAAACTTTACCCCAAACTAGGTGCCCTGTACAGAAACAAATCCTGCCTGTGTCCCGCGGTAAGAAAGCAGATTGTACAACAAATGCTTATGCCGGCTATTGATTACGGAGATGTAGTGTATGCAGCCGCCCCGCAAACACACCTTCAGAAACTTACTACATTGTATAACTCATTCTGCCGCTTTGCATTACAATGTAACTACATGACCCACCATTGTGACATGTTAAAAGCGCTAAACTGGCCGTCGCTGGAGTCTAAACGCACCCTTCACCTTTCCAGCCTGGTGTTTAAGAGCTTTTCTGGGAAGCTGTCACCCTACCTGACTAGACTGCTTCCCCCAGCAGCTCCCTCATCCTATAACCTCCGATCCAGGACCAGCACCTTACTTGCAATACCACAATACAAAAAGACAGCGGCTCGGTCCTCATTTTCCTACAGAGCACCACAATTATGGAATAACCTCCCAGACCCCATCAAATCTTCCCCCAGTCTTAAGTCACTTGAGCTCCTTACTAACATTTATTATTATTATTATTATTCTTTATTTATAAAGCGCCAGCATATTCCGCAGCGCTGTACAATAAGCACAGTATAGACAGGGTTACAATACATTGAACAACATTTGACAAACAGTACAGGAGGAGATGAGGCCCTATTCCCGTAGGAACTCACAATCTGGGAGGGTTGGGGTTGGAAACAGGAGGAGAGGACTGTAAGGTGAGAGTGATTGATGGTTGCGTCAGTGAGTTGGGTGGTAGGCTTCCCTAAATAGGAATGTTTTAAGGGAGCGTTTGAAGGAAGAGAAGTTAGGGGAAAGTCTGACAGTATGAGGGAGAGCGTCCCAGAGAGTGGGGGCTGCGCGTGAGAAATCCTGCAGTCTATCATGGGAAGAGGTGATGCGGGGAGAAGCTAGGCGCAGGTCACTGTTTGACCTTAGGGAGCGGGCTGGGGTGTATTTGGTGATTAGTGAGGACAGGTAGTGGGGCGCTGAGTTAGTGAGGGTTTTGTAGGTAAGGATAAGGATTTTGAACTTAATTCTGCAGTGGATGGGGAGCCAGTGAAGGGACTCGCAGAGGGGAGCGGCAGAGACAGAGCGGCGGGTGAGGTGAATTAGTCTGGCGGAGGCGTTCAGGATGGATTGTAGGGGGGAGAGGCGGGACAGAGGGAGGCCAGATAAGCGATTATTGCAATAGTCGAGTCGGGAGATTACCAGGGCGTGTATGAGTTGTTTTGGTAACATACCTCAATACAGATTGCACCTGTAAACCTGTAACACAGTGACTATATACAGAATGCACCTGTAAACATGTAACATAGTGACTATATACAGAATGCACCTGTAATCATGTAACACAGTGACTATATACAGAATGCACCTGTAAACCTGTAACCTAGTGACTATTTTTCCTACATATTTATTTTCTGTTAATCTGTATATTTGTGTTTTTTAATATCTTGCATTTATTACTTTGTATTTCTGTAACACTAACAATTCAATGTTCTTGAACCCAGGACATACTTGAAAACGAGAGAAATCTCAAAGTATCCTTCCTGGTAAAATCCTTTTATAAATAAATAAATACGTCCTGGATGGTAAGTATGTACCGTTGGGTGTCTTACCTAAGGACACTTACTGGAGAGGTGCTCTTGTTGAGATTCGAACCTGTGTCTCCACGTTGAGAGCGGTGATGTTGCCTCTACTCCACCCACCCGGTACTATATTTTGTTGAAAGACACATTGCTAATCGCCAGTTGTTGCCCAACTCTGTTGTTATTTTGGATTTTCGGTTAGTGATTTCCGAGTTTTCTCTTTCCAGTTTCACGCTAGGTGACATACCAGTGTTTACCAGGTTTTCCTATTCCTCATGTCCTCATGTCATGTTGCATGACTAGCTAGAGACTACTAGCTGTAGATTTCTGCCATTTATGAGTTTGACCAGGTGGTGATCCCCATGTTTTGTCTAGTGCATGACCAATTGGCGTTTATCAATTTTTGCCTATCCTGGTATTATTTTGGAGTGGCACATGAGGACTACTTGGTGTTGATGATCTCCTGTATTATGTCAGATGGCCAACTGGTGATTACCTGGAATTGCCCATCCCTGGAATTGTGTTTTACACCTGATAGCAGACTGCTAAGCGTTTCCTTGCCAGGTGTAGCCTATAGCCCCCTTGTAATTAGTTTGATAACCAGATTTTGACCAATTGTTGTTTGTTTCATTGATTTGGCGTTTGAAGACCACCAGATGTTGCCTTTTCCCGGAAATCATGTTGGATCACCACATAGAAACATAGAAAGAAAAATGTCGGCAGATAAGAACCTTTGGGCCCATCTAGTCTGCCCAATTACATGGATACTTTACCTGGATTTATCTTTTGTTTAGGATAGCCTTATGCCTATCCCATGCCTGCTTAAATTCAATTACTGTTTTGGCCTCTACCACTTCAACTGGAAGGCTGTTCCATTATGGTGATAGCACAGATAGGCAACAACTGGCAATGTTGGTTGCCAGTTGCAGAATACTAAATGTCGCCTGTCCTCAGCATCATGTTACGTGTTCGGTTGCCAATCATCATGTATATGGTATTATAACCGGTTGCCGGCTGGTGATTTACCAATTCATGGTTGTACACTATATTAATTTTTATAGCCAGTTGTTGGTTACCAGATGTTGCCTATCCAACTGGATGACTAGCTTCTTACTAGGTATTTCCGATTTTATTCTATTGTTTGACCATATGGCTATTACCAATTCTTTCCTATCGGCGGTATTATTTATTTATAAAGTATTTTACCAGGAAAGATGCATTGAGATTTCTCTCTGTTTCAAGTATGTCCTGGGTATTGTGTTGGATGACCAGGTAGGGTGTCTTGCATGGTCCACCACCATCGATCGAGACTTGCTCATCCATTTTTCATATATTTCATCTGTAATTTGAAACCGGTTAGCCAGCAATGGTTAATGTCTGGCCCTCCTGACGGATTACGGACTGCCGAAAAGGCAGCCATGATTGTTGTTAGCCATTGTTCTAATGGAAGTGAAGGGTCCTTTAGGCTCGATCGATGAATGCGCAGATTATATTAAGCCTGTGAATGGCTGGTGAGCAGAGCAGGTGCAGATTGTCCCGTGCGATCTGAGACTCGCACTTTTTAACTTTTACACATATCTCTCCTTCTTGCACCGTTTTTTTTTTTTTTAATATATATATTAAGTAGCCGTGGTCTTTATTTTCACCATTTCTCTCTGCTGGCAATCTTTCAAACAGATCTCGTTTTCGGCGTAATAGCAGGAAGGAAGATCGGAAATGCTGTGTTTTAATGCATGTGTGTGGTTTAACCTTTTAACGGGCCAAACCCTGCCCAACTCAGCATTTTACAATGATTTTGGCCGCTTCATCTCGGCCATGCCGGGTGGTTAAGATCTTTCCTTCTTGGCAAGAAATTCTGCCGGCAGCCCTGCTTGTCTGATTGATAAAACGTTCTTTCCTAGGTTTACTTAATTTAACTTTTTTTTTAAAATCTTTTCTTGTTTTGTTTTTGCACCTTTCACTTTGCCGTCTATTCCCGCGGCACCGTCAACATAATCCGCCAAAAATACGGCCCTCTCTGTCACGCACTTATTTTTCCCATATGATGGAGTTCTAATTTAGGCAGTTTTGGCCATAAACACCAATTACTGTGAAATCACTAGAGATACTATATCGGTGCAGAAACATAGTGGGCCAGAAATTCCCAGCACCGGTTTTGTGTTTTTCGTTCCCTCCGGAGACACGTGAGTCTCACCTTCTTATGATCTCTCCTGTACTTTATTTAATTCTAGTCCAATTGGGGGGAATGAGAATAGAGCTGAACGCATACCCTAAAAGATGATATATTAACCAAATGAGTGTGTAAAAAATAAATAAAATAAAAAAAATCTGCTTACTGCATGTATTAACATTTTTTTAGAATCGATCTTTATTTTTTTACTGGTATGTCCTCATCCCTGTGCCGGCCAGTAATTGCTCAGCGAAAACCTGGGATCAGATAACTGGGATGCAAAACATAGCATTTGAGCCGTTCAGCGCAACATCTCATGCTCTGTGCTTGATTTTGTAGCGCCAGGTTACTGTACATTAGCGTCTCCTATACTTTGCATGGGAGACGCTAATGTGCCCCCAGCCTATGGAGAACAAGTTATTCCAACCAGCTTGTTCTTCAACTGCGCCTGACGTTATTCAGCAATAAATCACGTCTTTCAGACTCATGTGTTAAGTGATTTCACTTCAGTACAATCACTTAACACATGAATGTAAACCCACTAAAAAAAAATCCCATACTCGCCTCCGATCCCTTGGTGCAGAAAGCACTGAATAGCCACTTCCTTCCTCAGCGGGTAGAGGAACACTGGGACAAGTTCCCAGTGTTCCTCTGTGTATAGCTTCGCTGTCCGGCCAGATGTCACTCACACGAGATTGTGATAGTGGTGTGCATTTGTTTCGTAACAAATCTCCATTCGTTTGAAAATTCATATTTCGGAAGTACTTCTGATATAACAAAATGGTTTCATCCAAATTGAAACTAAAACTAAACGTTATAGAATGAAATTGATTCGTTATACCGTTTCACGTTGACTGATTCCTCTATGCACACTGCAGCGAAACTGTAATTTAACCCTAGCTTGCCTTTTTAACCCTAATCGAACGGTAATAGAGCAGGGTTTATCGTTTGTTTTGTTCTTTCTTTAGTGATCCTAAAATTCGAATCGATCCCAAATTACAAACGAAATTATGAAAACGAATCCGTTTCGTTTTACTGATTGGCAAAGCACCACGTCCCTGTCAATTGGCTGCGGTGCTAAATCTGTTGTATTCAGCACCACAGGCCAATAGACCGCTCAATATTTAACCCTAGCTTGCCTTTTAACCCTCATGTTTAACCCTAATCTAACAGTAATTGAGCAGGATTTGATTTATTGGGGGGTTTTTTGTTTAGGGATCTGAAATTCATAACGAAATTACAAAAAAAACTAAATTATTTTCATACAAAACAAATTTTTCAGCTTTGCACACCTCCTAGATTGTGTCGCTCTCCATGGAGTCCCATGGACTCCTGCAGCTGATAGCGGTGCTTAGAGCTGCTGGTGTTATCTAGTATCTCATTAGTATTATTGACCCGAGCGGCTCCTTTGTAATGCAGACGTTTAAAGGCGAGCCGCAAATGGACAACAGCACACGCAAACATTTCCATTTGTGTCTTGAACGTCCACGTTGTGGTCAGGCTCCTTGTTTAGCGCCATCGGTTCATGGATATTTGGTCTTTGTGTCGCATATTGACTGAGGTTAGATAACCTGCTGAATTTATTTCACATAGTCGGTCACCTGCAGGCTGGGCATCCCTCATCCGGAATTCTAAAATCTGGAAGACTCTGATAACTGGAATTTTTGGATCCTTTCCTGATTATAGTAATTCTGGGTTAAGGGCCTTCCAGACGGGTTCTATGCTCAGGAACCGGTTCCCGAGTGCTGCAGCAGACCGTGGCACAGGCTGGTAGCCTCTGTGCAGCCCCAGTGTGTGACATGCTCTCTGAAGTCACGCCAACTCTGTGCAGCATGTCCTCGTTGTAACCTTGCACAGCTCTCCCAGTGTGTGTACACGCTGGTGGCTGCGGCAGAAAGGGGACTGCAGCTCTCATTCGAATGCTCTGGATAACCGGTGCTCAGCCTGTATTTCCTTTTTAATACCAACTATCTCAATTGGGTCACTATTACTGGGTTTTCGAGCCAGTGAGAACCTGAGATCCCTCTCCTTCTTTTCAATGCTGACTATGCCTATTTGCCCATAAGGAGAATGAATGGGGGACTCCAGAAATCTCTGAAATGGGCAGACTGAGCATGTGCAAAGTGCCCTCAGACAGGACAGAATCCAAAAACTGTCCTAAAATCGTGACCTGCTGTCCCGTGCTCCTTAGCCATACCTCCGCCCCTCCCAAAGGTACTCCGGGCTTATTAAACTGACACATGCTTCCTCCTTTGTCATTACACTGATGCAATGAGTCCTTGTATTGATGTAGGGCTCCACGTGGCGTCATCCTCCCTTCCTGCAGTTTCTGACACGTAAGGTTTGCGCCATGCTCCATTTATTAGGAAAGCCGATGCACATCATGAAAATTAACACTAAAGAACGTGTCGGTCCATATATGCATGTTCTGGCACATAGAGATGATGCCGACCAATGCCAGTCCAGCTGGCTCTTTTTAAGTCCTCGTATTACACTCACTCATTGCTCTATTGTGGTTCTTGTCTTAGACCCTCTAGCTCGTTCTCTCAATGTCCATTGAAAAGCCACAACATTAAAACCAGCTGCCTCTTCGTGTATGTTCCCCTTGTGCTGCCGAAACAGCTCTGATGCGTCGAGGCATGGACTCCACCAAACCCCTGAACTCCCATAAACTATTCTCCACTGATTCAACCCTCAACAAGTCGTATTCCCCAAGCCACACTGCCACCAGTCTTGCATCAAATTTCAGCACGTATGACAGAAGGCCTGGTTCACACCTGGGCGTTTTACGGCGCGTTCCTGCGTGCCGTAAAACGCTCAAACACTGAAATCTCATTATTTCCTATGAGCATGGTTCCCACCTGGGCGTATTACAGCGCGTAGGAACACGCTGTAAAACACCCTACGCCCAAAGAAGTACAGGAGCTTCTTTGGGGCCTAATACAGCACGTTTGCAGCCATAGACTTCAACGCACTGAAATGGGCGTTTGCGCATTTTCATCATCAAAAACGCGCATATGAACGAGCAAGTGAAAGAAGCAAAAGGTACAGCGGTGCAGTGTTCATTACATACGTAAGGTTATTTGTTGGTTCATTATATACATCTACGTGTGTACATGTCTGCAAACTTTTCGTCGTTTGTAGATATCCATGTTAACAGACTGCAAACAACACACTCTCATCTGTTAAACAAAGACACAGGAAACGGAAATGGTACATCTCAGGAAGTATTTTTCATTGGACGCTTCCTTAGTTAATCAAAAAACGCGCGTACGACACGCGTTTCTAATTGTCAAACGCCAGGTAATACTCTCATAAAAAACGCCCGAGAAAAAAACGTGCGTAAAACGCGCATATGAGATACGCTCAGGTCTGAACCCAGGGTAAGAGGTTATTCACTAACGTCAAAATTGGCCCCAAATTGCACCGGACAATGAATTACAACACTTGGTGCAATTTCAGGCCAATTCGTCTATTCACTAAGCTGTTGTTGCGCCAAATACTGGCAAATTGACAGCAAAGTGATTAGTGGCAGGTGAAGGATGAGGTATGAGGGAGGTGGTGAAGTAGATTGGAGAATTGATGGGGATCCACAGCATGTAGATTTCTGCGAGTGTGTGTGCGGGGTGGGGGAGCAGGGTGTTTAGGAAGTCCAGATAGGTTGAAAGAGAGAAGGTGGTGGTCAGAGATGGGGAAAGGGCGACAGTTGAACTCAGAAATGGAGCAGAGGTTGGAAAAGACAAGGTCAATAGCGTGACCATCGCGGTGGGTAGGGAGGATTGTGTGAGTCCAAGGGAGGACGTGAGTGAAAGAAGTTTGGAGGCAGCAGGGGCGGAAGGATCATCAATGGGAATGTTGAAGTCCCCGAGAATTAGGCATGGAAGATTAGAAGACAGGAAGTGAGAAAGCCAGGTAGCAAAGTGGTCAAAGAACAGTGTGTTTTATAGAGAGGAATTTCGGGATTACAGGGTGTATGATAGCTACATCATTAGCGTGACTTTGTGTCATTATACCGAGGTCCTACTTGTGATTTCACTATGTATAGTGAGTTCCTTCTGTGTGTATGGTGAGGGCACATGGTGTATAGGGAGGCGCTGTGTTTAATATACTGTGTTTATATGGGTTGCTTAGTGAACTTGGACAGTCAGTCATGCGCTATACTGAGCACTTTAACTAACAAGGCACAGCCGTCCACAGACAGCCAAAGGCAAAGTTACTGGAAACCCCAATGCCCCTAATAACATACAAAACAACAAATCACTGAATTCTGGCAGAGTTATCCCAGAACAACACCCATTAGAAATTACTATCACACAGCTCTACACCAAATAACAAGGAATACAGTATTGCAAATTGAAACAAATATAAATAAGCATCCACTTAATAAAATCTACAAATCCATACAATGGGAAACCCACACCTATCCTACTAGGAATATATATGTAGCAGACTTATGATAATCGAGTATGCATAACAGATTGATACAGCAAGTAATACTCATCCAGTCTTTGGTTTTCATACGATGATGGTGATGGCAAAATGGAGTTTTGTGTCTCTGAAGCTCCTCTTAAAAGAAAATTTAGCTGCAATACACAAACTGTCCCACGCCCTGCCTTTTATACCCCCCCTTCCCCATTGTTTATCTGCCTATTGTATCCAATCACAAAGTGGCCATGCTTCAGTTTATTAAACAAAAAACCCCCATGCCTGATCCCATAGAACAAAGGGAACTCACTCCCTTTACTCTTGTGTAATACAGGGATAATTCTTAAGCCTTGCTCAATCCTAATTAGTCTTTCTCTTGAACAATCTGGCCTTCCTGTTTTTGAGGCTCACCAATGGTTTACATCTTGTGGTGAACCCTCTGTATTCACTCTGGTGAAGTCTTCTCATGATTGTTGACTGTGACACACATACACCTACCTCCTGGAGAGTGTTCTTGATCTGGCCAACTGTTGTGAAGGGTATTTTCTTCACCAGGGAAAGAATTCTTCGGTCATCCACCACAGTTGTTTTCTGTGGTCTCCCGGGTCTTTTGGTGTTGCTGAGCTCACGGTGCGTTCCTTCTTTTTGAGAATGTTCCAAACAGTTGTTTTGGCCACACCTAATGTTCTTGCTATCTCTCTGATGGGTTTGTTTTGTTTCTTCAGCCTAATGATGGCTTGCTTCACTGATAGTGACAGCTCTTTGGATCTCATCTTGAGAGTTGACAGCAACAGATTCCAAATGCAAATAGCACACTTGAAATTAACTCTGGGCCTTTTTATCTGCACATTGTAATTGGGGTAATGAGGGAATATCACACACCTGGCCATGGAACAGCTGAGAAGCCAATTGTCCCATTACCTTTGGTCCCTTAATAAGTGGGAGACACATCTGCAAACTGCTGTAAGTCCTACACCGTTCACCTGAGTTGGATGTACATACCCTCAAATTAAAGCTGACAGTCTGCAGTTAAAGCACATTGTGTTTGTTTCATTCCAACTCCATTGTGGTGGTGTATAGAGCCAAAGATGTTAGAATTGTGTCCATGTCCCAATATTTCTGGACCTGACTGTATATATAGACAGGGGACATCACACTTAGCGGGTGTGATGGACCGCCTGCTACCCCGGCTAGGTAGCTCCGCCAGAAGTCCACTTTATTAGCACTGGAGTACAAAAAAATAGCGATTGTTAGAATTGTGTCGATGTCCCAATATTTATGGACCTGACTGTATATTTGTGTTTTTAATATCTTGCATTTTATTACTTTGTATTTCTGTAACAATTCAATGTTTCTTGAACCCAGGAGATACTGAAAACTAGAGAAATCTCAATGTGTCCTTCCTGCTAACATACTTTGCAAATAAATACAAAGCGCTTTCCTGGTGGGCCGTGGCGGCATGTGGGGCCGGCGGTAAGCGCACTCTGACTCTTCACTAGGGAGCGATTAGTATGGAATGGGCAAGGCAGATGTGCAGAGTGAACGCTCTCCCACCTGGGAATTTTTTTTTATCCCCTTGCTGGACCACCAGGAATTTAGCCCACTCCATGTAAATCGGGCAAGCATGAGCGGAGGCAAAGTGTTTTATTTTTAATTTACTGGAACAGGGCACTATGGGAAAGGGGCCCCGACCTGTGGTTCAGTAAGGGGCTCCAGGATTTCTGATGGCAGCCCTGGAGGAGAATGCAGAAAGCCATTTAATTCTGATCAAATGAGATGTATAAAACAATGAAATGATCAATTACCATCTGCAATATAATAATGTTAACAACCTGCTAGTTTATGTTCTCTTATAAAGGTTTTTATTTTTATCGCACCCATCGCCTTTTGCCGGGCGGTATGATTTGCTGTAGACTCTTCTCCTTTAAAAGTCTCACGGAGGAGAATTAAAACGCAGAGGATGTGGAAGCTGAGGATTAGCGATTACTATGAATAGAAACTGCGGCGCTGGGCAGGATGGACAGATGGGGAGTCTGGGTAGGCAGTTGGCAAAATATCACAAAGAGATACAATGTTTTCTAAAATGATAATAGGCAAACTTTCTAGACATGATTGTAGGCCTTGAATATTTCACCCCTCCTGAGATCTACAAGAGCCTCATGTTACTGTATCGCAGAGCTCAACAGCAATAAAGTTCATACACACCGCACATTACTATGAGTTTTATTGCTGTGGAGCTCTGTGATACATTTACATACAGCGCACATTACTGTGAGTTTATTGCAGTGGCATTCTGTGATACAGTAATATGCAATGTGTTAGAGTTTCTCAGAGCTCCACAGCCGTGTGTGTGTGTGTGTATCACAGCACAACAGCAATAAAGCTCACTAATGTGCGGTGTATATGAGTGTATAATAGAGCTCAACAGCAATAAAATTCACAGTAATGTGCAGTGTGTATGAGCATATCACAGTGCTCCACAGCCATATAACTCATGCACACCGCAGATTACTGTGAGTCATATTGCTGTGGAGCTCTGTGATACGCTCATACACATTGCACATTACTGTATCACAGAGCTCCACAGCAATATAACTCACAGTAATGTGCAATGTGCAATGTGTATGAGCGTGAGTTATATTGCTGTGGAGCTCTGTAATATGCTCATACACATCCACACATTGCTGTGAGTTTTATTGCTGTGGAGCTCTGTGATACAGTAATGTGCATGAGCGTATCACAGTGCTCCACAGCAATAAAACTCACAGTAATGTGCAGTGTGTATGAGCGGGACGTTTATTGCTGTGGAGCTCTGTGTTATGCTCATTCACATCCACTCATTGCTGTGAGTTTTATTGCTGTGGATTCTGTGATACGCTCATACACACTGCACATTAGTGTGAGCTTTATTGCTGTGGAGCTCTTTTATAAGCTCATACACCGCACATTACTGTATCACAGAACTACGTAGCAGTAAAACTGACCATAAGGTATGTATGTATGAGTGGGTGTACAGAGAGCCATGCCTCCCCTCGAGAAATCCGCAGTGCAGTATGAAGTGGGCGATGTGATGTGTGTGACAACAGTTGCATAGAATCATTGGGTTTGACGGCAGCAGTGTGTACCTTTTCCACAGAGCTATTACACCCAGCATCCTCAGGCATCTGAATGATTTCTTACAGGGTGTTTAATGCCACCTGGAACTCCGCAGCCATGCTGCTACTGCATCTCATTCATCCATCGTGGGTTAAAATCCCTGCACTTGCCAAGGTTCACTCACCAGGTGATCACTGCCTGGTAAAAAAAAAAAGCAGTCACTGGTGCAGTCAATTTAGCCAAATGCATTCTGCTGAGTTTGTGTTTCTTGTAGCCTGCTGAGTCTGCAGAGATAACCTCCCAGGTCCTATTCTGCTGTTATCTGGTGTCTGAAGCTAATCTGGGCATGGAGGTTGGAAGCGACAGGCATGAGACATGGAAGCGTTGGATGGGTGAGGCAGGCATGAGACATGGAAGCGTTGGATGGGTGAGGCAGGCATGAGACATGGAAGCGTTGGATGGGTGAGGCAGGCATGAGACATGGAAGCGTTGGGAAGAGGCAGGCATGAGACATGGAAGCGTTGGGAAGAGGCAGGCATGAGACATGGAAGCGTTGGGAAGAGGCAGGCATGAGACATGGAAGCGGTGGGAAGAGGCAGGCATGAAATATGGAAGGGGTGGAAAGCGGCAGGAATGAGACATGGAAGCATTGGATGGGTGAGGCAGGCATGAGACATGGAAGCGGTGGGTGAGGTGGGAAGAGGCAGGCATGAGCCATGGAAGCGTTGGGAAGAGGCAGGCATGAGCCATGGAAGCGGTTGGAAGAGGCAGGCATGAGCCATTCAAGCGGTTGGAAGAGGCAGGCATGAGACATGGAAGCGGTGGGAAGAGGCAGGCATGAGACATGGAAGCGGTGGGAAGAGGCAGGCATGAGACATGGAAGCGGTGGGAAGAGGCAGCCAGGCATGAGACATGGAAGCGGTGGGAAGAGGCAGGCATGAGCCATGGAAGCGGTGGGAAGAGGCAGGCATGAGATATGGAAGCGGTGGGAAGAGGCAGGCATGAGACATGGAAGCGGTGGGAAGAGGCAGGCATGAGCCATGGAAGCGGTGGGAAGAGGCAGGCATGAGACATGGAAGCGGTGGGAAGAGGCAGGCATGAGACATGGAAGCGGTGGGAAGAGGCAGGCATGAGCCATTCAAGCGGTGGGAAGAGGCAGGCATGAGCCATTCAAGCGGTGGGAAGAGGCAGGCATGAGCCATTCAAGCGGTGGGAAGAGGCAGGCATGAGCCATTCAAGCGGTGGGAAGAGGCAGGCATGAGCCATGGAAGCGGTGGGAAGAGGCAGGCATGAGCCATGGAAGCGGTGGGAAGAGGCAGGCATGAGCCATGGAAGCGGTGGGAAGAGGCAGGCATGAGCCATTCAAGCGGTGGGAAGAGGCAGGCATGAGCCATGGAAGCGGTGGGAAGAGGCAGGCATGAGACATGGAAGCGGTGGGAAGAGGCAGGCATGAGACATGGAAGCGGTGGGAAGAGGCAGGCATGAGACATGGAAGCGGTGGGAAAGGCAGGCATGAGACATGGAAGCGGTGGGAAGAGGCAGGCATGAGACATGGAAGCGGTGGGAAGAGGCAGGCATGAGACATGGAAGCGGTGGGAAGAGGCAGGCATGAGCCATGGAAGCGGTGGGAAGAGGCAGGCATGAGACATGGAAGCGGTGGGAAGAGGCAGGCATGAGACATGGAAGCGGTGGGAAGAGGCAGGCATGAGCCATGGAAGCGGTGGGAAGAGGCAGGCATGAGACATGGAAGCGGTGGGAAGAGGCAGGCATGAGACATGGAAGCGGTGGGAAGAGGCAGGCATGAGACATGGAAGCGGTGGGAAGAGGCAGGCATGAGACATGGAAGCGGTGGGAAGAGGCAGGCATGAGACATGGAAGCGGTGGGAAGAGGCAGGCATGAGACATGGAAGCGGTGGGAAGAGGCAGGCATGAGACATGGAAGCGGTGGGAAGAGGCAGGCATGAGACATGGAAGCGTGGGAAGAGGCAGGCAGGAGACATGGAAGCGGTGGGAAGAGGCAGGCATGAGACATGGAAGCGGTGGGAAGAGGCAGGCATGAGACATGGAAGCGGTGGGAAGAGGCAGGCAGGAGACATGGAAGCGGTGGGAAGAGGCAGGCATGAGACATGGAAGCGGTGGGAAGAGGCAGGCGTGAGACATGGAAGAGGCAGGCGTGAGACATGGAAGCGGCGGGTGGGAAGAGGCAGGCGTGAGACATGGAAGCGGTGGGAAGAGGCAGGCGTGAGACATGGAAGAGGCAGGCGTGAGACATGGAAGCGGCGGGTGGGAAGAGGCAGGCGTGAGACATGGAAGCGGTGGGAAGAGGCAGGCAGGAGACATGGAAGGGGTGGGAAGAGGAAGGCATGAGCCATGGAAGCGGTGGGAAGAGGCAGGCGTGAGACATGGAAGCGGTGGGAAGAGGCAGGCGTGAGACATGGAAGCGGCGGGTGGGAAGAGGCAGGCAGGAGACATGGAAGCGGTGGGAAGAGGCAGGCAGGAGACATGGAAGGGGTGGGAAGAGGAAGGCATGAGCCATGGAAGCGGTGGGAAGAGGCAGGCGTGAGACATGGAAGCGGTGGGAAGAGGCAGGCAGGAGACATGGAAGCGGTGGGAAGAGGCAGGCAGGAGACATGGAAACAGTGAATAAGAGATGTTGAAGCAGTGGGTAATGCGAATGCCAGAAGGGAAATGTGGACACTTTTTGGGCAGTATTACAAAGTTTGTGCCAACTTAACCAGAGCGGTTGTAAACTTAACAACCCCATATAGACTATAATCAGGTCTGGTAAGTTTATAGCTGCTCTGGTTAAGTTGGCAGCAACTATGGAATGGAGCCCTTGTTCGGCAGAATGAAGAGATCGGAAAACGTTATGGAGAAGGGAGTAGTGAATGGAGGAAGTGAGAAGCTTCATGTGGAAATATTGGGTGGATAATGCAGAACGATTAATGGGGTAGGTGTGGAAGTAATGGGTGGATGATGCAGAAGATTACTGTGGAAGAGGTGGGAAGCTCCATGGCAAAGATGTGGAAACGTTTTGGAAGATGCGGAAGCTGTATAAGGAAGGAGTGAAAAGTCTTTGGGGAAGACATGGGGCATACTAACCCTAACCCTGAATTAAAAGTCTGTTTTGCGCCATACTCCTCTGAACACTGTGTATTGTTCCAAGGCGCGCAGATAAAAGGACGCAAGGGGCGGAGTTTCTCATCAAATATGACTTTTTTTTTCCTTATCTTCTAAATGTAAGGAACGTTTTTAAATCGGCGACTTATTTGATGCGTGGCATCTATTCATATGGAGACTTTGATACAGGATACAGAAAATGTGGGAAGCTTCAATATATTCCAAAATATTTAAACGACTCCGATCTAGTCCCCAGCACTGTGCAATGGGTAGGACAAAAACGTGGGGGAGGTGGTGAAGCTTCTTGGGTAAGATGCGTAGGTAATGGGTCGAAGTTGTGCAGAAGATTTGGGTGGCTTTTTGGGAGGATGAGGAGGTAATGGGGGAAGATGAAGGTTCTTGGAGAAGATGTGCAGAAGATTTGGGAAGTTGAGGTAATGGTTGGAAGATGCGGAAGCCCCTTGGAAGATTAAGAAGCTTCATGGGGAAGATGTGCAATAGACGTGGGAAGTTGAGGAGGTAATGGTTGGAAGATGTGGAAGACCCTTGGAAGATGAAGAAGCTTCATGGGGAAGATGTGCAATAGACGTGGGAAGTTGAGGAGGTAATGGTTGGAAGATGCGGAAGCCCCTTGGAAGATGAAGAAGCTTCATGGGGAAGATGTGCAATAGACGTGGGAAGTTGAGGAGGTAATGGTTGGAAGATGCGGAAGCCCCTTGGAAGATGAAGAAGCTTCATGGGGAAGATGTGCAATAGACGTGGGAAGTTGAGGAGGTAATGGTTGGAAGATGTGTAAGCCCCTTGGAAGATGAAGAAGCTTCATGGGGAAGATGTGCAATAGAAGTGGGAAGTTGAGGAGGTAATGGTTGGAAGATGTGGAAAACCCTTGGAAGATGAAGCTTCATGGGGAAGATGTGCAATAGACGTGGGAAGTTGAGGTGATGTTGAAAGAAGCTTCTTGTGGAATATGGTGAAGAAATGGGAAGCTTTGTGGAAGATGGGGAAGATTTGGAAATCTTTTTGGGAAGTTGAAGAGGTAATGGTTGGGAGAAGTGGGAAGCTTCATGAGGAAGATCTGGAAGTCGCATGAGACGTTGACAAAACCGAAAGCGGTGTGGCACAGTCGCCGTCACCTTGTACTCCAGGCACTTTCCTGGATTTATGATCCACTGCTCCAAATTACAAAAACACCAAGAAACACACAGGTCACAGGTCGCGACCGGGAGAGCTTGTCTTTGCTTCGGGGCATGAAGCTCTGTGTTTGAGGAAGGGATTACTTTAAGTGCCTTACGCTTTTGTTGTATTTTTGTGAGATGAAAGACCCGCAACGTTTGTTTGTGCTCGCGGCCTGCATTGCGACCTGTCAGGTGTCGCAGTTACACTGTAATTAATGGAGCTAGGTGCGCAGAGGGCGTGTCCAACGTGTCTGCTGCACGGGAGAGTCTCTGCACACTCTGGGCCTGGAAATCCCCTAGGGAAGAAGATAGTGTTATTCTCTACATGTCAATAAACATGATCCCTGAAGGTGAAGGACCAGGTTGATCCTTTGTTCATGTTACTCCACCAGACCCTGTGGACAAAAACGGACCCAGTGGTTTTGGCCAAGACCAGAAAGTCAATAAATTGGATCTGCTGCCAGAACACAGCACAAACCCGCTTACAATGCCCTTTGGAAATGCTGCCGGGTCTAATTTAGCATTACGGTATCTGTGATGTCATGAGGACAATGGTGTTACTGACATCTGTGCAGTATGATGTCAATATTGGTTTTCAAGTTTTTTGCGACCATGTTTACTTTGGCACATTGATTGGTATTTCATGAGGTCATGGTAGGCGTTGGTGTTTTGGTATTTGGGCATAGGTAATGTCTCTCTGTGTACGAAATATACTGAGTTTGCCCTTGAAACCAACTCGGTTTCCTGATCTGGATGGTTACACCACCATTAGGTTGGCCGTCCACTGGGTCCGTGGGTTCAACTTTTTTGAATGGTCTGGGTCGTCCACTCCAAGCAACTATGGTCGACCCAGGTCGACTGACGTGCAGACTGCTGAACGCTGCTGAAGACCTCTGGACTGCGGGGTCGGGGGGGGGGAGAGAACACCGTCGAACTGCAGAAAATAAGAAACAGAACTCTATTCTTCGAATTGTTGTTTAAACCAATAAAAACACATTAAAAATGTGTCTAATAAAAAAGGTCCTTTTTAAAAACGATAAGTCTGTTACAGAATAAACAAAAATGCCCTTTTTTTAAAAAAAAATTATTAAAAAATTGAATCAAATATTTTGGCAAAAAAATACCTAAAATATTTTTTGCTGACGATACTAAGAATAAACTGTTTAATAAAAAATGAAAATATTACTTTACATTGAATCCTATGGGATTGGCCGGTTTTACCTGTCAAACTCAGCCACCGAAAATCAGCAAATTTTTTTAAATGTTTTCTGTACCAGGTCGTCCGATAAATCCCATTCAAATGGGAAGGATCGCCAGTCAGATGTAGTCGCACAAAGTCGTCTGAAGTCGTCCGATGGAAGTCTGAGGCAGTGGAAGAGGGTTGAATCTCCTTTGTGGGATTAGTCAGCAACTACAGACGATTTGTTGATCACTGGCACCATAGTCGGGCGACCGACTTGCTCACCCGACTAGGGCCAATGCCAAAGGCCGATCACAGTCGTCCACTGGAAGGTCTGTGGATGACCTAGATCGGCTGGACAGGCTGGCCTACGGGAAAAAAAAAAGAATTTCCGCTGGGGGGGTGGGGGAGAACCTGCTGCAGGGAGAACGAAAACTGCCTTTGGTGTTGAAACGGAGTTTCAGCACCATGGACAGCCCCTTCGAGCGCAGCTGAAGCAGGGGGGGGAAAAGAATCCGTGCCAGAGGCTACGTGTGGGGGGATTAAACCCCTATTCCTGGTGCTGAAATTGGTTTTCAGCACCAGGGACAGCAACGCTGAATGCAGCCGGCTTGCAGAGAAGAGAAAAAATAAAAAAAATAAAGACCTTTCTATTTTTTAAAAATATATATAAAAAAAAATCGGAATCCAGAAACCTACCTAAAATGTTTTTCTAAAAATTCACTAAATAAAAAGGCTTTTTTCTGTGGATTAAAATAATAAACGGTTGAATAAAAAAAAAGTTGAAATAGAAAATGTTTTTTACATTAAATCCTATGGGCTTCGAACTGAATCCCTTCTCTACGGGGCAACTTCCTTGCTGCGGCACGGCAGGATAACTATACAATTCATCTTTTTCATGTAAATTGTATCAGATCGTCCGATTTTTAAATGGGGAAAGATCACTAATCTGATGTACTTGCATAAAATCGGCCGTCGGGGGCTGTCAAAGAGGGCTGATTCACCTGCATGTTATAGGATCGGTTGGATGATATCGGATGATCGCACCGATACGAACCCAGTGGACAGCCAGCCTTAGGCCCTAACCCTAAGGCTGGGTTCACACCTGCGTGTAATACATGTGTTTTTTGACGCTCGTATCGTGCAAACGTAAAAAACACGCGAACGCCGATAACAGCGTGTTCACGTCCATGTCTATGGCTGCGAATGTGCTGCAATACTCCCCAAAGAAGCTCCTGTACTTCTTTGGGCATAGGACGTTTTACAGCACGTTCCTACGCACTGTAACACGCCCAGGTGTGAACGGGCCTCATAGGAAATCATGGGATTTCTGTGTTTAGGCGTATTACAGCGCATTACAGGAACGTGCTGTAAAACGTCCAGGTGTGAACGGGCCTTACACAACAAACATTGACACAAATGTATCTTTTGATAATACATGGATACATTAAACTTGGTGGTATAAAATAAAACTTTGATTATGTGCAATAAAATCAACTCTAAAAGAACCTTAAATCAAGGGCAAAAGTACCCTGACCCTCCATATATAATACCCTTATTATAGCATGTCTGCCCTCCTATAGAAGTACAATACCAGGTTCCTGCCGGGTGCAACCAACTGCATTACTTTATGCTCGCTCTATAAATCCCAGCAGTCACAAATCTAGGATATACCCCATATCGATTGGCACCAGTATAATATATAAAGGTCACACACTCAGAACCTCAAATATACTCTGCACGTACTGTAATGTGTATAGATTAGAACAATCCCAAAAAGAACAACAGACTTGCTACCCATTATATTCCAACACATGGTAACCACTCCGTCTGCCCATACCATCCCACACACACATAGAATTGACTATCGGCAGGGCTCCCATAATCCAGGTCAAAAGAGGTGACCACTTGGACCCCCCATTTGCTACCCATCTGGGTTGTGCCTCTTTGACATGGAGCCAATACAATAAGGGTCAAGGGCCTATGCCGCACTGCTACCCAACGCGCGTTTCTCTGCTCGTGCCAAGCAATTCCTCCCGATGTCACTGTGTGATGGTATTTGTGATCTCATATGCATGTTGACGTATGGGGCACCTATTGATTTTACGCTCCTTTTTCAAACCTATAGTACTTGTTGTGATGTCATGGTGACACTGAAACCATAAAAATTCAGATGTCATGCTGATGCGACGTGTCATGGTGACATAGCTAAGGAGTCATGGTGTGTGATGTCATATACCTTTTGCTTTCATGCTCATTTTTCCAATATAGTACCTGTGATGTCATGGTGACATAGAAACAATGAAACGTCTGGTGTCATGCAGGTGTCGTGATACCAGTGATGTCATGGTTACATTTGAAGCCGTGAAACTTCAGATGTCCTACTGATGGCACGATGGGACATGTCATGTGGATGTTGGTGCGATGATAGTTTGGGCTGACATGGCCAAGACGCGGTATTTGTGATGTCATGTGGATGCTCACCTAATGGCACCTTTTGAGTTCATGCTCATTTTTACGATAAAGTACTTGTGATGCTATGGTGACATTGAAGTATGGAAACCTCTGATGTCATGCTGGCATTGTGATGACCATGATGTCATGCTGGCATTGAAGCGGTGAAATATGATGTCATGCTGGCATTGTGATGACTGTGATGTCATGCTGGCATTGAAGCAGTGAAACCTCTGACGTCATGCTGGCATTGTGATGACTGTGAAGTCATGCTGGCATTGAAGCCGTGAAACCTCTGTCATGATGACGATGTCATGCTGACACATTTCAAAATGTTATGTCTGTGTATAGGGAATATTATTTTCTTTTCCGTTTCTCCTACAAAAAAATAACATTTTGGGGGAAATTTGTTTATTTTTATATCACTTTTATGATCATTAAACACTGCCCTGGCACGGAATCCTAGCCGCTGCGATATTAAAGCACCGTTTACTTGACATTCAGCGGGTTACATGCATATAGTTTGATATACAAGGTTATTTCTTGGTCGAGACGCGTCCTGTTAGCTCTCAATCTGATGCCTGGGATAATGGTGAGTGTTGGCGGCAGCAGCACCGGGACAGGCTCCCATTTCCTACCTGGGGATTAGGTGGTGGTGAGAGACGGCTGCTGCCACGCGGTGAGCTCGGGTGCCACGCTAATTGAATTCCCCTTTAAAGGTTTCCAGGACTTTATTCAGCACAGATAAGCAGTAATTAGTGCCGGGGTCGGGTTGCGAAGAGCAGGGTTGGTATTCGTGCCGTGCGGCATCGTCCCTTCCCCGCCAGTCCCAGCAAAGCCACGAGTCGGGGAATCACAGAGGAACTAACATTTTATCGGTTTCTATGGCGATTGTTCATAATATTGTATTTTCAGGGCTCTCAGAGCGGACCCTCGCCATCCCTCCATACAATGCTAAATCGGGGTGAATGGAAACCCCATGGAAATCTGACCATTGCCAGCTGTCAATCGGGCATAAGTTGGCATCCCAAGGGAGCAATGACAAGACTTGGGGCCCCCGCAAAGTGGGGTTCAGGCCCTCCCCTGACCACCTGCAGAAACTCCTTGCCAGCACAGGGTCCCCACCTAACAGGGGCCAGAATTTGCAGTCATTTCAGTGAATTGTAAAGGGCAGTGCAGCACAGGGCTCCTGCATATCGCACACACAGGTGTGGCGCAGCCGGCATTGAGGACAGCTGCTTTATACTATTTACCCATGATTTTTCCTGCAGCATCCTGGGGGCCCCCCCCTTAAGGACAGGCCTGACCAAAGCTGTAAGAGGGCCCTCATCGGACCCCCCTCCTCTGCCCTGGCCCCCCCTCAGGCTGTGCCCGATTGGTCAGTCTACCCCTGTATATGAAATAACTAAAAAAAAAAAAAGACGTCACATGCGATTTAATTCCCAAAACCCAGTGTATAAGAACCAAGGAAGGTTTATGATCACATCATAACGAGATTAGAGTGTGAGCTCATCTGCCAACATCAACACTAACCTGCACTCGCACTCACTTTACCACCGGCGGCTGTGTACCCCGCCGGTTCCCAACTTGGATATTCTGTCTTTTATCCATTTATTTTTAAACATAAGGGTCTATTTAGCACAAAGCACCGGCATGGCGTGCCTTTCCGCCATTCCATTTCTCCAAAAATACGGTGAATTCACTATTTAGCGAATGTTTACCGTATTTTGCCCAAATTTTAGTCGTTGAAACCGTTACCCAATGTCGGCAAAATACACAGAATTGCGCCGATAACTGCCGAATTCCACCAAACTGAAGACGACAAAAAAAAAAAAGTGAACTCCTAATAGGAGTTTAAATCAACATAAAGGATTAAAAACGTGTCTAAATAATGGGAAAGGTCCTTTTTAAAAAAATATTAAATTCTTACCATAATTTAAAAAATCTCGGTTTTTTTTAAAAAAAAAAAAAGCACTTTTAAAAATCGGAAGAAAGCTTTTTCCGAAAAAAATAAGTTTTAAAAAAATAAAATAAAAAAAAATCCACTTATTACTTATTTAATCCTGTGGGATTCGTCGATTTAGAAACATTCGAAAATCAGGTAATTTTGCCTAAATTTCGGTGCAGTTCGGCTTTCTGTGAAAAGACGGATCGATTCTCTAATGTCGGACAATTTCGGTGCCGCCAATTTGCCAGTATTTGGGGGAATTGACAGCTTTGTGAATAGACAAATCGCCCTGAAATTGCACCGAATGGTGAAATTCATAGTTCGGAGCATTTTTGGGGCCAATTCTGAGGTTAGCGAATAAGGCCTACAGACTGTGAAGCCGAATAAAAGCCAACCGGGGCCTCCGCCTGTCTGTCACGTACCGGCCTGCTGCCCTGAACTAAAGGGGTCTATCCCAACCCTTCCAGACACATTAATTCATCTCTTTACCACCTCTGCCGGAACCCTCTGCCGTGTATCTACAACCTCTGCCGGAACCCTCTGCCGTGTATCTACAACCTCTGCCGGAACCCTCTGCTGTGTATCTACAACCTCTGCCGGAACCCTCTGCCGTGTATCTACCACCTCTGCTGGAACCCTCTGCCGTGTATCTACAACCTCTGCTGGAACCCTCTGCCCTGTATCTACAACCTCTGCTGGAACCCTCTGCCCTGTATCTACAACCTCTGCCGGAACCCTCTGCTGTGTATCTACAACCTCTGCCGGAACCCTCTGCCGTGTATCTACAACCTCTGCTGGAACCCTCTGCCGTGTATCTACAACCTCTGCTGGAACCCTCTGCCGTGTATCTACCACCTCTGCCGGAACCCTCTGCCGTGTATCCCAACCTCTGCTGGAACCCTCTGCCGTGTATCCCAACCTCTGCTGGAACCCTCTGCCGTGTATCTACCACCTCTGCTGGAACCCTCTGCCGTGTATCTACAACCTCTGCTGGAACCCTCTGCCGTGTATCCCAACCTCTGCCGGAACCCTCTGCCGTGTATCTACCACCTCTGCTGGAACCCTCTGCCGTGTATCTACAACCTCTGCTGGAACCTTCTGCCGTGTATCTACAACCTCTGCTGGAACCCTCTGCCGTGTATCTACCACCTCTGCCGGAACCCTCTGCCGTGTATCTACCACCTCTGCTGGAACCCTCTGCCGTGTATCTACCACCTCTGCCGTGTATCTACCACCTCTGCCGTGTATCTACCACCTCTGCTGTGTATCTACCACCTCTGCTGGAACCCTCTGCCGTGTATCTACAACCTCTGCTGGAACCCTCTGCCGTGTATCTACCACCTCTGCTGGAACCCTCTGCCGTGTATCTACCACCTCTGCCGGAACCCTCTGCCGTGTATCTACAACCTCTGCTGGAACCCTCTGCCCTGTATCTACAACCTCTGCCGGAACCCTCTGCCGTGTATCTACCACCTCTGCTGGAACCCTCTGCCGTGTATCTACCACCTCTGCTGGAACCCTCTGCCCTGTATCTACAACCTCTGCCGGAACCCTCTGCCGTGTATCTACAACCTCTGCTGGAACCCTCTGCCGTGTATCTACAACCTCTGCTGGAACCCTCTGCCGTGTATCTACAACCTCTGCCGGAACCCTCTGCCGTGTATCTACAACCTCTGCTGGAACCCTCTGCCGTGTATCTACCACCTCTGCCGGAACCCTCTGCCGTGTATCTACAACCTCTGCTGGAACCCTCTGCCCTGTATCTACAACCTCTGCCGGAACCCTCTGCCGTGTATCTACCACCTCTGCTGGAACCCTCTGCCGTGTATCTACCACCTCTGCTGGAACCCTCTGCCCTGTATCTACAACCTCTGCCGGAACCCTCTGCCGTGTATCTACAACCTCTGCTGGAACCCTCTGCCGTGTATCTACAACCTCTGCTGGAACCCTCTGCCCTGTATCTACAACCTCTGCCGGAACCCTCTGCCGTGTATCTACAACCTCTGCTGGAACCCTCTGCCGTGTATCTACCACCTCTGCCGGAACCCTCTGCCGTGTATCTACAACCTCTGCTGGAACCCTCTGCCCTGTATCTACAACCTCTGCCGGAACCCTCTGCCGTGTATCTACAACCTCTGCCGGAACCCTCTGCCCTGTATCTACAACCTCTGCCGGAACCCTCTGCCGTGTATCTACAACCTCTGCTGGAACCCTCTGCCGTGTATCTACCACCTCTGCTGGAACCCTCTGCCGTGTATCTACAACCTCTGCCGGAACCCTCTGCCGTGTATCTACCACCTCTGCTGGAACCCTCTGCCGTGTATCTACAACCTCTGCTGGAACCCTCTTCCCTGTATCTACAACCTCTGCCGGAACCCTCTGCCGTGTATCTACAACCTCTGCCGGAACCCTCTGCCCTGTATCTACAACCTCTGCCGGAACCCTCTGCCGTGTATCTACAACCTCTGCTGGAACCCTCTGCCGTGTATCTACCACCTCTGCCGGAACCCTCTGCCGTGTATCTACCACCTCTGCTGGAACCCTCTGCCGTGTATCTACCACCTCTGCTGGAACCCGCTGCCGTGTATCTACCACCTCTGCTGGAACCCTCTGCCGTGTATCTACCACCTCTGCTGGAACCCTCTGCCGTGTATCTACAACCTCGGCTGGAACCCTCTGCCGTGTATCTACAACCTCTGCTGGAACCCTCTGCCGTGTATCTACAACCTCTGCTGGAACCCTCTGCCGTGTATCTACAACCTCTGCTGGAACCTTCTGCCGTGTATCTACAACCTCTGCTGGAACCCTCTGCCGTGTATCTACCACCTCTGCTGGAACCCTCTGCCGTGTATCTACCACCTCTGCCGTGTATCTACCACCTCTGCTGTGTATCTACCACCTCTGCTGGAACCCTCTGCCGTGTATCTACAACCTCTGCTGGAACCCTCTGCCGTGTATCTACCACCTCTGCTGGAACCCTCTGCCGTGTATCTACCACCTCTGCCGGAACCCTCTGCCGTGTATCTACAACCTCTGCTGGAACCCTCTGCCCTGTATCTACAACCTCTGCCGGAACCCTCTGCCGTGTATCTACCACCTCTGCTGGAACCCTCTGCCGTGTATCTACCACCTCTGCTGGAACCCTCTGCCCTGTATCTACAACCTCTGCCGGAACCCTCTGCCGTGTATCTACCACCTCTGCTGGAACCCTCTGCCCTGTATCTACAACCTCTGCCGGAACCCTCTGCCGTGTATCTACAACCTCTGCTGGAACCCTCTGCCGTGTATCTACAACCTCTGCCGGAACCCTCTGCCGTGTATCTACAACCTCTGCTGGAACCCTCTGCCGTGTATCTACCACCTCTGCCGGAACCCTCTGCCGTGTATCTACAACCTCTGCTGGAACCCTCTGCCCTGTATCTACAACCTCTGCCGGAACCCTCTGCCGTGTATCTACCACCTCTGCTGGAACCCTCTGCCGTGTATCTACAACCTCTGCCGGAACCCTCTGCCGTGTATCTACAACCTCTGCCGGAACCCTCTGCCGTGTATCTACAACCTCTGCCGGAACCCTCTGCCGTGTATCTACAACCTCTGCCGGAACCCTCTGCCGTGTATCTACAACCTCTGCCGGAACCCTCTGTCCTGTATCTACAACCTCTGCCGGAACCCTCTGCCCTGTATCTACAACCTCTGCCGGAACCCTCTGCCGTGTATCTACAACCTCTGCTGGAACCCTCTGCCGTGTATCTACAACCTCTGCTGGAACCCTCTGCCGTGTATCTACAACCTCTGCTGGAACCCTCTGCCGTGTATCTACCACCTCTGCTGGAACCCTCTGCCGTGTATCTACAACCTCTGCCGGAACCCTCTGCCGTGTATCTACCACCTCTGCCGGAACCCTCTGCCGTGTATCTACAACCTCTGCTGGAACCCTCTGCTGTGTATCTACCACCTCTGCTGGAACCCTCTGCCGTGTATCTACAACCTCTGCTGGAACCCTCTGCCGTGTATCTACCACCTCTGCTGGAACCCTCTGCCCTGTATCTACAACCTCTGCTGGAACCCTCTGCCGTGTATCTACAACCTCTGCTGGAACCCTCTGCCCTGTATCTACAACCTCTGCCGGAACCCTCTGCCGTGTATCTACCACCTCTGCCGGAACCCTCTGCCGTGTATCTACCACCTCTGCTGGAACCCTCTGCCGTGTATCTACCACCTCTGCTGGAACCCTCTGCCGTGTATCTACAACCTCTGCTGGAACCCTCTGCCGTGTATCTACCACCTCTGCCGGAACCCTCTGCCGTGTATCTACACCTCTGCTGGAACCCTCTGCCGTGTATCTACCACCTCTGCCGGAACCCTCTGCCGTGTATCTACCACCTCTGCTGGAACCCTCTGCCGTGTATCTACCACTCTGCTGGAACCCTCTGCCGTGTATCTACACCTCTGCTGGAACCCTCTGCCGTGTATCTACAACTCTGCTGGAACCCTCTGCCGTGTATCTACAACCTCTGCTGGAACCCTCTGCCGTGTATCTACCACCTCTGCCGGAACCCTCTGCCGTGTATCTACAACCTCTGCTGTGAATTGTAATTTCCTGAGGTAAATTATACGATTACGCCGCCATAAGCCGTGCTGTAACACCAGCTTCACCTCAGAGAGAATAACCCCCCCCCCCGCCACGGAGAGTGTTTACGGGAACGCGGCTTTTCCTCAGAGTAAATACCCTAATCTTGGCCTTTCAGGTACTTTATTTTTCTTTTTTGTAGCGGCAATAACACGGCGGGTAGGATTAGGGATCCGCGTATCGCAGGTTTCTACGTGGTCACCAGGCGACCTTTCCATTAGGTATCAGGAGATCCTTATCGGCGCTCACGATAAACGCGCCGGGGTTTAACTCTGAAGGTTAAAATGTAGATCCTTTTTTACTTATTTATTTTCCTACAATCTGCTTCTTCTGTTACTTCTCACCACTTCTTCACCACGTGGGCAATTTCCGGGATTATGCGTTTAAAGGCACAGTTTAGGGCCGGGAGTGACCCCCCCCCCGTTTTATAACTTTATAGAGGATGCGTGAAATCTACAAAAATATAATAAATAATATATATACTGTATATGTTCTGTTTTGTATTGTCTTCAGAAAAGTCCGGTAGGACTGAAACGCTGACGCCAATAAAAATATTTTTATATTGATAACAAGTTACTATGTGGCGGAGTATCAAAGTATGTATGTGTATATATATATATATATATATATATATTTTCTATATCTCATAAGTTCCAAGCTACTAGCCAGGCCTTAAGAATTACTCACCACTAATTGCCCCACCTAACCCCTATCCTGCATCTGCATTCCCACTCGCCATCATGTAATTTCCACTCGCCAAATGCTAGTAGACGAGTGGAAATTGAGGCATGTGTGTGTGTGTATCAGGGATGTGCAGTCAGGGGTAAAATTAATGCGGTCATTGTGCTGTAATGACATGTGTGATGTGTATATTTAAACTATAAATTAAATTTTATTTATTGAAAAAAGTTCTCATACACTCCTGCTCCACGCTCCCTCGCTGTGCTTGCTTCTTCTCTCTGTCCCCCGCTTTTTTTTTTTTCTCCTGCACTTTCAGTTGGTGTGTGTGTGTGTGTGTTTCACTACACAGACAGCAGGGGCAGCACTGAGCCAGCCTAGCCTAAGCAATTTGCGCAGCTGAATGCTACACTAATTGCGAAGCTCAAGCTGGTTCTACGCTCTTTTGTGCCTCCAGAAGCAATGAGAGCAATTGAAAGCTTGAGCCAATGGGAAAGCTCCATTGGTCTCAAGCACTTCTTTTTTTTAATTTTTTTAAAAACGCTGCAATGGGAGGCAGAGCTCCCCATGGATTGATTGACGCAGGACAGTCATGTGACTATCCTCGTCAGTCTTTGGGGGGGGGTAGGCAGAGCTCAGCAATCAGCATGTGTGTACTAGCGCCCTCTATTAGTCAGTATTGTAAGTGCATGCTCTTGGCTGTAAAAAAAATTAAAAACTTTTTGAATAGTGAAACTCTATTCTCCTATATAACGATAATCAAATGCGACTGCGTAACCCTGTGTATATCTGGCTCTGATACTAGCCAGTGCCTCACCAGCCACTGATCTCACCGCACGTCACTGATGTGTGTGTGTGTGTGTGTGTGTGTGTGTGTATAATAATCTATACAGTATTTTCCAAAAAAGTGTAGCGCTTTGTCTTGGAGTTTCTCAACGTTCTTTCATTTGTTCCACGGTATCTCAATAAAACGGAGAAAATATTACCACATAGTGTAACCCTTGCATATACATACACTATGGTAATTTTTTCTCTCTTCTTTTGAGATACCATGGAACAAATGAAAGAACGTTGAGAAACTCCAAGACGAAGCGCTACACCTTTTTGGAAAGTACTGTATGGATTAATTTTTTCGTCATATAGAGGGACGATTTGTTTGGTGTTTTAGCTGCCTTGTAGAACTATTTTTTTTTTTCCTTGTGTATATACTGCCACCTGGTATATGATTGCGCCTGTATTGTATATTTTCTTGGTTTAATAATCTATATATTGGGGCTCTTCAAATTGGATGCACTCGAGGATGTACATAGAAGGGGTTGTTATTCAGAAAGCAGCAAAATTTTAGCGCTTTCTAGTTCGGCGCATTTCGGCGATTCCATTTCACCGACTATGAGGTGAATTCACTATTCACCTCAGGGTCGCCAAAGGCCCCAAACTGAAAAACCGATCTCTATTCTTCTAAAAAGGTGTTTTTTAAACCAATAAAAATGCATTAAAATGTGTCTAAATAATAAAAAAGGCGTTTAAACAAATAAAAAAGTGGTTTTATTCTGTAACAGACCATTTTTATTATGATAAAAAAAATGGAAATCAAAAATTACGTATAAAAAAATTAATAAAGTGTTGCAAAAAAAAATAATAGGCTTTATGCTGAAACTAAAAAAAAAAAGTTACATAAAAACGTAAGCTTTTTTTCCCTTCATTGAATCCTATAGGATTTGCCTGTTTAAACCTGTCGAACTGAATATCAGCAACTAAGGCCAGACGAAAGCAGTTTTAACGTGCGTTTAGGCTAGGGTCAGACTGAGGCAGTGCGAACGCGCGTTCTGGCGCACATAATCACGGCCGCACTAGCAGCAGATGCCGGGCAATGACGGCCAATATACGAAGTACGGTCGCACAAAAGTCCGGCCGCGCAACGCAAGTGGAAAATGAACGCATTTTTTCGAGAACGTTAAACGCTGGTACTGACGTACAGAGTGCGCTGCGGCCGCATAGCAGCGTGTGTGCGTGATTAGGAGATGTCAGACGCTGCTAGTGTGCGGCCAACATAACGTTCAAACAGCCGGATTTCCCTAGACTTCTTTTCACCCCATCGTCATGAAATACGTCCAGAATTGCGCATCGTCTGACCACTTAAGCGTATTCCGTGAAAAAATGCGTGCGCACGCATCGACGTACATTTTGACGGTGGCCGCAGAAAATGCGCTCATCTGTCCCTAGCCTTAGCCGCACGAAATCACGGCCGTGCTAGCAGCAAATGACGTCCAATGCCAGGGAACATACGACGAACGGCCGCACGAAAGTTCGTCCGTGCAACGCAAGTGGCAAACGAACGCATTTTTTCGAGAACGTCAAACCGCTAGTACTGACGTACAGAGTGCGCTGCGTCCGCTAGAGGCGTGTGTGTGTGATTGGGAGACGTCAGACGCTGCTAATGTCCGGCCAACATAACGTCCAGACGCAAAAAGTGTTTTATTGAGGATCCGTACAAAATCACGGACGAAAATGCGCATCGTATGACCGCTATCACGTATTCCGTGAAAAAATGCGTCCATTCGTTCGAACGCACTTTTTCACGGACGACGCGAAAAATGCGTTCGTCTGACCCTAGCCTTAAGGGCATCTCGGTGCAGTTCTGCGTTTGATTTGTGGAAAACTGCACGTATTTTGCAGTTAGTTCACAATATTTGGTGAATTTTCAGCTTTCTGTATAGATGAAGTACCTTGAAATTGTACCGTACAGGTAAGGCTGGGGTCAAACGAACGCGCGTGCAGCCGCACTTTATTACGGCCGTAGTAGCAGCAAATGACGGCAAATATACGAAGTGCGGCTGTGCAATACAAGCGGCAAACTAACGCATTTTTTCGAGAACGTAGAACCGCTAGTAGTGACGCACAGAGTGCGCTGCGTCCGCATAGCGGCGTGTGTGCGTGATTAGGAGACGTCAGATGCTGCACACATCCGGCCAACATCACGTCCATTTGTTTTTAATGGCTCCGTCAAAAATCACGCACGAAATTGCGCATCGTATGACCGCTTTCGCATCTTCCCTGAAAGTGCAGCCGAACGCATTGACGTATTTTTTTTTTTTTTTTACGGACTATGCGAAAAATGCATTGGTCTGACCCTAGCCTAAAATTCACTTACCCTAAACTGGAAAGATCAGCAATTTCTGAATAACCTCTAGAGCTGAATATACAATAAAAGCTGTTATGTATGTATATATGTATGTATGTAGAAGCACATTGTGAAAAATGACAATGACATATTTGAAGTCGCTGTATTTCAGTTTTACAGTGTCTGCAGCGAGCGCTCGCCTGCATCGGGACATGGCAAAAAGTATCAGCCGATCCTGGTGCTCTCATAGAATGCTCATTGGCCTCCATGTATCTCTGTGTACGGGAGCCGTTACGTAGTAATGTCACTGTACCCTGGGATCCTGTGTTCTGGGTCACCGCGTACTGTCCTGACCATGTTTTCTTGGAGCGTTTTCAATGTTACATGAGCCGTGAGTACCCCCTGCCCCCATGATAAGAAGGGGGAGGGGATTTGGCACAGGGTGACATTATTAGAGCAGTTAATATAATTATTATTAATATATGAAGTCATTTTTTTTATTTAATAAACTCGAGAATCCTGAAGACCCTCCTCGGCACATGTACAAATGAAATCCTGATGTGTTTGCTGCTCTTAGGAGGTAGATCTCCAAGAAACGTGAAATGCGTCGGGCAGCTCCTGCCCCCTGAGCACCGTCCGCTATGCAGGAAGTGTCTGTATGAGCTCAGTGCTGTTGGTGAAAACTAATGGCGCTTTATCAAGCTCCCCATTTGTCCCCCGGTCTTGATTTGAGGCTCAGTGGCATGCCGGCGCGTTTTTCTTTAAAAATGACATCACAGTGTACCTAATGTGCATCGCTAGCTTCTTGCGGGTTCAGTATGACATCATACCCTCAATATAGAGAAATGTTTCTTCATTAATAGCTTCTTTTTTTTTTTGCTGCTCTTAAATTTACAGGCAGCTGCTTTATATGGAATATCATACAGCAGCACCCCTTCCACCCCAAAAACGTGTCCTGACACCCCAAAATATTTCATGTTAAGATTCCCCCGAGCATCATATTACGCAGCACTGATCTCCCTCATTTTTTTTTGGTGGAATCAGAACGGATCTCAAATTCCGGCCCTCAGGAGTTGATGGCCTACAATTCCCAGAATTCTTTGAATGCAATAGTTGGCCAGAGACTCATGGGAGGTGTAGTTCAGAAACATTGGGGGGGGGGGGCGCAACGTGAAATTGTGTTTCCTGCTCCGAGTACCTGTAACTAAAGCACAGGGGTGCTTATACGTGGCCCTCCAGATGTTTTGGAAATACATCTCCCATGATACAGAGACTTGTGGGGAATGTAGTCCCAGAACATCAGGAGGGCGAAGGTTGGCGCCCCTGCTGTATAGACGGCCATGTGTTTCGCCAGCTCGTGATCTGTGGCTAATATCAAATAAAATATTCAATATTCAGCTTTTTTTAATGTGTAAAATATCCATAGTGAGAATTTGCACAGGTTTTCTGGCTGTGCTCCCCTGGACGCCTTCCAGGTCCCCTCTCATTCTGTAACGCTTCCTGCTTGATCAGGCGCTTACTCACTCTTACATAATGGAGTCTGCGAGAGCGCCGCGCCGGGATTCTTACACACCGCAGGGTTCCCTTTTCATGGTAGAGACTCTGCGAAAATTTTAATATTATTTTAGTACATACAGAAACGCATATACATACACACCTACACATATATACATACACAATCATACACATATATACATACACAATCATACATACACACCTACACATATATACATACACAATCATACATACACACCTACACATATATACATACACAATCATACATACACACCTACACATATATACATACACAATCATACACATATATACATACACAATCATACATACACACCTACACATATATACATACACAATCATACACATATATACATACACAATCATACATACACACCTACACATATATACATACACAATCATACATACACACCTACACATATATACATACACAATCATACACATATATACATACACAATCATACATACACACCTACACATATATACATACACAATCATACATACACACCTACACATATATACATACACAATCATACATACACACCTACACATATATACATACACAATCATACACATATATACATACACAATCATACATACACACCTACACATATATACATACACAATCATACACATATATACATACACAATCATACATACACACCTACACATATATACATACACAATCATACATACACACCTACATATATACATACACAATCATACATACACACCTACACATATATACATACACAATCATACATACACACTACACATATATACATACACAATCATACACATATATACATACACAATCATACATACACACCTACACATATATACATACACAATCATACACACACACCTACACACAATCATACACATATATACATACACACCTACACATATATACATACACAATCATACACACACACACCTACACATATATACAATCATACACATATATACATACACACCTACACATATACATACACAATCATACACATATATACATACACATTTTTTAGTACTTATAAGATTGAATGTCACTTGGGGGTTGAATAAAACTGATAATGATGTGAGCACAGAAAAGACATTTGTGGTTATTTCATTATAAATGTTATGTTATATTTGTCTGACCTACACGTGCCTCTTTGATTTAATTGTAAGCAAGATGACTGAATGATCAAAATCAATGTCAAACTGGCCAAAACACTCAATTTCAGTGGGGGTTGAATAATTTTGAACACAACTGTACATACATACACATAGAAGCCATAGATTTCAGTAATTCTTTCCAAGGGGTGCGCTGCCAAACATTAAAATCACGGGCCAATAACTCTGTCCAGGACATTCTTGGAGTTTTGGTGGAATGTGTCAGATTTGGCTTTTATTGTGAAATAAACATGAGAATGCCGAAACATTTGTAACTGCAACAATTATTTTGGGCGAGGTGGTGCATTATCTGACGGAACTGCAGAGGTGCCAATATTTTTGGCCAGAATTGTATGTGGATAGTAAGCTCTTGTGACCAGGGCAGACTCTTTATTCATGCCACGAGGAGCGAGTGGCTTGGTTTTATGTTCAGCTTCCACGCTCGTCCATCGCAGGATCCGGCATTAACTCTGGGGGGGGAATTGTCAGACTCAACATCTGGCTGGAATTAGGAGTCCTGGGGCCGCAGAGGATCACTGGACGACCACGTGTTACATGTATCACCTGCATTTATGCTGCACTGGGAACACACTCTTGGCATGTATTGCCCCGCCATCACATTGGGAGTACATACTTGGCATGTATCGCCCTCTGGATGCCCTGGGAGTACATACTTGGCATGTATCGCCCTCTGGATGCCCTGGGAGTACATACTTGGCATGTATCGCCCTCTGGATGCCCTGGGAGTACATACTTGGCATGTATCGCCCTCTGGATGCCCTGGGAGTACATACTTGGCATGTATCGCCCTCTGGATGCCCTGGGAGTACATACTTGGCATGTATCGCCCTCTGGATGCCCTGGGAGTACATACTTGGCATGTATCGCCCTCTTGGTGCCCTGGGAGTACATACTTGGCATGTATTGCCCTCTTGGTGCCCTGGGAGTACATACTGGGCATGTATCGCCCTCTGGGTGCCCTGGGAGTACATACTTGGCATGTATCGCCCTCTGGGTGCCCTGGGAGTACATACTTGGCATGTATCGCCCTCTGGATGCCCTGGGAGTACATACTTGGCATGTATCGCCCTCTGGGTGCCCTGGGAGTACATACTTGGCATGTATTGCCCTCTGGGTGCCCTGGGAGTACATACTTGGCACGCTCGCACCTGTTGTTGCACAGGAAGGTGAAATCCATTGCAGTTTTATAAAGAGTTTGTTGCATTTTTCTCGTCATAAACACAGATCTTTTGTTCTGAACTTTCGGGTTTTCTCCGCTGACCCCGGCACGGGACCTGGAAACTCACTCACAGCTCGTTCCCTCCGGTAATTCTCTCATTTCCTGCACAAACTCCTCATTTGTATTTCCTCCTAATTACGGTAATAGGAAATCCCCCGCACCGCTGTGTGTGTGTGTGTCACCGAGGGGTGTGTGTGCGCACAACTGGGGAGAACACAACAGCCAGTGACGGGAACTTAGCTCTAACCTGCTACATCCAGGAAAGGATGCTGCTGGATTCCCCTGTAACCTTGACTACAGCGTCCAGGCAACTTCAAGGTCACTGATGGGATAACCTGGCGACGAACAAAAATCCAGTGAAATACGTAATTCTGAGTTCAGTGAATTATTACCCTCACAATGTCAGTCACAGCGATGTGTAGCGAGCGAGCCCCCAATGTCTGTGCCAGTCCTCACACCTCCTGATATTTCATACAGCCAGAGGGTCACACGCGTTTTAGGGAATGGCGCTGGAGGCGGGGCTTGAGACAAGGATATTCAGAGACTACTTTGATATCACATCATATATATGTCAATAAAAATATCATTTAAAACAAGAGCAAAGTATCTTCTTTACAGCGAGCGCCTTCCAGCTGCATTTATTATACTGTGCAGCTCTGTTATACACCCTGAATATATATAGGGGAGCCCCTAAAAGACACCCGCACACCCTGAATATATAGGGGAGCCCCTAAAAGACACCCACACACCCTGAATATATATAGGGGAGCCCCTAAAAGACACCCGCACACCCTGAATATATAGGGGAGCCCCTAAAAGACACCCGCACACCCTGAAAATATGGGGGAGCCCCTAAAAGACACCCGCACACCCTGAAAATATGGAGGAACTCCTAAAATACACCCTGAATATATGGAGGAGCCCCTAAAAGACACCCGCACACCCTGAATATATGGAGGAGCCCCTAAAAATACACCCGCACACCCTGAATATATGGAGCCCCTAAAAATACCCCCACACACCCTGAATATATGGAGGAGCCCCTAAAATACACCCTGAATATATGGAGGAGCCCCTAAAATACACCCTGAATATATGGAGGAGCCCCTAAAAAGACACCCCCACACCCTGAATATATGGAGGAGCCCCTAAAAATACACCCACACACCCTGAATATATGGAGGAGCCTCTAAAAAGACACCCGCACACCCTGAATATATGGAGGAGCCCCTAAAAATACACCCGCACACCCTGAATATATGGAGCCCCTAAAAATACCCCCACACACCCTGAATATATGGAGGAGCCCCTAAAATACACCCTGAATATATGGAGGAGCCCCTAAAAAGACACCCCCCACACCCTGAATATATGGAGCCCCTAAAAATACACCCACACACCCTGAATATATGGAGGAGCCTCTAAAAAGACACCCACATACCCTGAATATATGGAGGAGCCCCTAAAAAGACACCCACACACCCTGAATATATGGAGGAACCCCTAAAAAGACACCCCCACACCCTGAATATATGGAGGAGCCCCTAAAAAGACCTCACACCCTGAATATATGGAGGAGCCCCTAAAAAGACACCCGCACACCCTGAATATATGGAGGAGCCCCTAAAAAGACACCCGCACACACCCTGAATATATGGAGGAACCCCTAAAAAGACACCCACACACCCTGAATATATGGAGGAGCCCCTAAAAAGACACCCACACACCCTGAATATATGCATGAGCCCCTAAATACACACCCACACACCTGAATATATGGAGGAGCCCCTAAAAAGACACCCACACACCCTGAATATATGGAGGAGCCCCTAAAAAGACACCCGCACACCCTGAATATATGGAGGAACCCCTAAAAAAAGACCCCACACCTGAATATATGGAGGAACCCCTAAAAAAGACACCCGCACACCCTGAATATATGGAGGATCCCCTAAAAAGACACCCGCACACCCTGAATATATGGAGGAACCCCTAAAAAGACCTCACACCCTGAATATATGGAGGAGCCCCTAAAAAGACACCCGCACACCCTGAATATATGGAGGAGCCCCTAAAAAGACACCCGCACACCCTGAATATATGGAGGAACCCCTAAAAAAGACCCCACACCCTGAATATATGGAGGAACCCCTAAAAAGACACCCACACACCCTGAATATATGCATGAGCCCCTAAATACACACCCACACACCCTGAATATATGGAGGAGCCCCTAAAAAGACACCCACACACCCTGAATATATGGAGGAGCCCCTAAAAAGACACCCGCACACCCTGAATATATGGAGGAACCCCTAAAAAAACACCCACACACCCTGAATATATGGAGGAACCCCTAAAAAGACACCCGCACACCCTGAATATATGGAGGAACCCCTAAAAAGACACCACACACCCTGAATATATGGAGGAGCCCCTAAAAAGACACCCACACACCCTGAATATATGGAGGAGCCCCTAAAAAGACACCCACACACCCTGAATATATGGAGGAGCCCCTAAAAAGACACCCGCACACCCTGAATATATGGAGGAGCCCCTAAAAAGACACCCGCACACCCTGAATATATGGAGGAACCCCTAAAAAGACACCCACACACCCTGAATATATGGAGGAACCCCTAAAAAGACACCCACACACCCTGAATATATGGAGGAGCCCCTAAAAAGACACCCACACACCCTGAATATATGCATGAGCCCCTAAATACACACCCACACACCCTGAATATATGGAGGAGCCCCTAAAAAGACACCCACACACCCTGAATATATGGAGGAGCCCCTAAAAAGACACCCGCACACCCTGAATATATGGAGGAACCCCTAAAAAAAGACCCCACACCCTGAATATATGGAGGAACCCCTAAAAAGACACCCGCACACCCTGAATATATGGAGGATCCCCTAAAAAGACACCCGCACACCCTGAATATATGGAGGAACCCCTAAAAAGACCTCACACCCTGAATATATGGAGGAGCCCCTAAAAAGACACCCGCACACCCTGAATATATGGAGGAGCCCCTAAAAAGACACCCGCACACCCTGAATATATGGAGGAACCCCTAAAAAGACACCCACACACCCTGAATATATGGAGGAACCCCTAAAAAGACACCCACACACCCTGAATATATGCATGAGCCCCTAAATACACACCCACACACCCTGAATATATGGAGGAGCCCCTAAAAAGACACCCACACACCCTGAATATATGGAGGAGCCCCTAAAAAGACACCCGCACACCCTGAATATATGGAGGAACCCCTAAAAAAAGACCCCACACCCTGAATATATGGAGGAACCCCTAAAAAGACACCCGCACACCCTGAATATATGGAGGAACCCCTAAAAAGACACCCACACACCCTGAATATATGGAGGAGCCCCTAAAAAGACACCCACACACCCTGAATATATGGAGGAGCCCCTAAAAAGACACCCACACACCCTGAATATATGGAGGAGCCTCTAAAAAGACACCCGCACACCCTGAATATATGGAGGAACCCCTAAAAAGACACCCGCACACCCTGAATATATGGAGGAACCCCTAAAAAAAGACCCCACACCCTGAATATATGGAGGAACCCCTAAAAAGACACCCACACACCCTGAATATATGGAGAAGCCCCTAAAAAGACACCCGAACACCCTGAATATATGGAGGAACCCCTAAAAAGACACCCGCACACCCTGAATATATGGAGGATCCCCGAACGTGCGGTGATTCTCTTTAGTCTCTGGGACGCCCTTTTGGTTAGGTGCAGCGCATGGATTATACATGCTGCAGGGTAGGCAGGCCTGGCCGGGACCTGTGAGTGTGCGCGGCGCTTGTTGTGACACGCTGAGCGGATCCAGGGAAAGTTGGATCATAATAATAAACAATGGGTAGGAGCTTCCCATGCGTTGCTGCTGCGGCGCCTTTAAAAGGCGGGGAGCTGGCGCGTCCGTGACGTCATTGTAAACAGCGAGGAGGACCTTGTGCTGCTTGTTGGGGTTTTACCCAGCATGCGCCGCGCGCAGGGCAAGGGATAGAGAGCGAGGAAAAAAAAAAAGAGGATCCGCCGCCGCCGCGCGGAGACATACACTGGGAGGCCGCGGAGCCTCAATGACACAGCGCGAGCCTCCGCGCCCCGGGCGGCCCGTGTGACGGAGCGGAGCCCCCCCCCCAGCTACTCCCCTCTCCACCAGACCGCGGAGCGCTGCCGCTACCCCCTCACACCCCCCCCCCCCGTCTGAGAGGCGAACGTGCGGAGACTCGGCCATGTTTGTGCGGGAGCTGCACGCCCGGGCTCAGCCGAGCTGCTAGGAGCAGACCCCAAGGCAGGTACCCCGCGGCATGACGGGAAAAAAAAGAGACCCCGCCATGTACACACACCGCGTGCGCCCTGAGCAGCCACAGCCTGTGAGGGAAGGGGTTAACTTAAAGCGCCAGCACGACCATCAACCCACATCTCCGGGAGGGAAGGGGTTAACGGCTCACAGGCCTTTTAACTTACGGCACCGGGAGGGAAGGGGTTAACATCTTAGAGGCCTACTAACTGACAGCTCCCAGGAGGGAAGGGGTTAACCTCTTAAAGGTCCAGCACACCTAGTAACTGCTCTGTGAGGGAAGGGGTTAACCTCTTAAAGGTCCAGCACACCTAGTAACTGCTCTGTGAGGGAAGGGGTTAACCTCTTAAAGGTCCAGCACACCTAGTAACTGCTCTGTGAGGGAAGGGGTTAACCTCTTAAAGGTCCAGCAAACCTAGTATTTAACGTCTTGAGATAGGTTTGGGAGGGAAAGGGTTAACATGTTACAGGACCAGTACCTCTAGTAACTGATATGTTGGGGGGGCCGTTAACCTCTTATAGGACCGGCATACCTGGTAACGAACGATTCTGAGAGGGAAGGTGTTAACCTCTTCAGCGGCCAGCACCCCCCCCCTCCTGACAGCTCCAGAAGGGAAGGGGTTACCACCGATAGAACCAGCACAATTGCCCCCAGAGAGAGACACGGGTTAACCTTAAGCACCTGCGCTAATTGATATGTCCAGGATGGAAGGGGTTATTTTTTTAACCAGCCAGCAGCATCATCTGACTGCTCCTTGAAGTAAAGGGTTAACATTTTTAAAGGGTCTTTACACAGGTGCTTACCCTTGCTTAACCCCCTGCTCTCCAGGTTTCCAGGCATTGCCCGCCGCTTCATGCAGGCGGCTCAGGACTGAATGGGACATCACAGGCCGCTCTGCAACTACTGTAACTGCTGCAGCTGTCAGATAATGGGGGGGGCGCAGGCTCTCTCATTGTCATTGGGGGGGGATTTGCTGCACATGGGGGGGTCTGGATTTGGTGATTTCTGCTGTAAAATCCGAACCTGAGGGGGGGCGGGGCAGTGAAAGTTATGGCAGTCATCCTGTAAGCGCCCCCTCCCTGTCTGTCAGTGACATGAGGCTGCCTGTCAGTCCCACAGACTCCTGCGGCCCCTAACACCCCCCCCCCCGCTTTGTTCCCGTGTGTGTGTGTGTGTGTGTGTGTGTGTGTGTGTATAAAGTTGTATCAGTGGATGGGGGGGGGTTGGATCCCCCTACAAAGTATCAGGAGATTCACCTCTCAATTTAACCCTTCACATCCTGGGACCAGGATGCTTAAACTAGGATTCCTTTTTCCTGTCAATCTGTCTGCGTGTGTCCATCCATCAGTGTGTGTACGTCTGTCCGCCTGCTCGCTCGTGTGTCCGCCTGCTCGCTCGTGTGTCCGCCAGCCTGGACGTCTTCTGGCTGCGTCCGCCTGCTCGCTCGTCTGTCCGCCAGCCTGGACGTCTTCTGGCTGCGTCCGCCTGCTCGCTCTTCTGGCTGTGTCCGCCTGCTCGCTCTTCTGGCTGCGTCCGCCGTCTGGCTGCGTCCGCCTGCTCGCTCGTCTGGCTGCGTGTGTGTCTGTGCGTCATGTGTGTCCGCATTGATTTTAGAGTGCCGCGATGTCCCTTGGCATGGTTTGTTTTTGGGTTTACTCCTATGACCATATCAAGCACCAACATGCCCTGTAGCGCCGTACGAGTAGGACAAAACAAACCTAGAAGGTATAGATAAGTCTGACACGGAGACCATGGGGTGAGCGGAGCATACCATCCTCATGGGAGGGGTTTCAGTCATTGGTTTGTGAAGGTGCATCCCCGTGGTGTCTGTGATTTTGGATGAAGTGGATGTGATTTATTTCCCTCATTCGATTGTAAGCTCTGCAGCCCAACAGGTGCATGAATCCTGCGCGGGAGACTTTACTGTCAGTGTTAACTGCGAGCCTCTTGTCATGAAGGGGTTAAAGTGACCTCCCACATATGCAATGGGCACTTTTACGTTGTTTTACATGGGATGCATAGTGTTTTGTGGGGGGGGGGGTTACTAGACATTCTGTAGATTGTAGGAGTCCTTCCCGTTAACCCTTTTAGAAAACAAGATGTGTAGCCGTGACATGGCACCACCTCACCGGCGCTCAAAGTGTTAATTCTGGGACTCGTGCGGCTGAGGGGCTCTCCGGCCCTCGTGGCGTTTGCCTTTATTGTCCTCTAGTAAAATGCTGATCTCGCTGCCGGGATTTAAAACGAGGGGGGAGGTTTATCTTTTTTTTTTATACAAGCTAAACATTCTCATTAACCCCTTCGGTCCTGGAGATTAAGAGCCGGCGGCGCCTGTGACACTCGGGACTTCCTGGTCTCGCCGCGGCTTATGTAATGGTGATTTTTAGGCCACTGGGTCATGTTGCCTCACCCGCGTCCGCTCCCTGCACCCGCAGCGCTCGCTTTCCTCTTCGTGGATCTCTCCTGTTCTACACACAATCCCTGCGCTCCATTCTTATAGGCAAGGGGTCGGTTCACTAAGCGGTGATCTGGGTGTGAATTCCCCAGTATTGAATGACCCCCCCCCCCCCATGCGGATCTGTCAAACTCACGACCCCCCAGATGTTGGTGCCTAGAATTCCCAGAATTCTTTCAGTGCATTAGATGGCCAGGGAATCATGGGAGTTGTAGTTCAGAAACTGTTTAGGGGCTGGAGTTGACAGCCCTGTATAATGTATATGTGTGCTTTCCCCCCCCCCCACGTGTTTCAGACATTTAGACCCAGCTGTTCTCTCGCGCCCAGCGTGTCTTTGGCGTTTGGCACGTCTCTGCAGGGCGGGCTCGCGGTGACCCCCGACGCGTTTTTATGTATTATCTATGTGTGTGTGCAAGTGGAGAAATGCACGGCTTTACGCTTGTGCATCGGGGCGAGCGTCCAGCACACACTGTACCTCAGCCGGCACAGCCCGGTCACCGAATTCAGGCCCAGAAAAACCTCAGAACACAGGAGCCAGGGAATGTGCTTAGGAGCCAGCGGCAGGGTGGGCCGGGGCCACATGAGCGCACGAAATGCGTGCGTCCGTTGTAAGGCGCAGCGTGACGTCCGTCATAGAAATGTTGACAGATCATATAGGGAGCAAGACGATGTACGCGCGTTAGTTTTTCCACGCACATTAGAAACTAGCGCGCGTCCAGGCATGTCTATGGAGGTGATGCTTTCTACAGGCGGGAGTACAGGACATCAGACGAGCGGCATTTGACGTCCGTCACGTCTGCGGGAAAGTACAATACGCAACGGCTTCGTCAGTGTCCAGGCTTTATCTTGATGTCAAAACTCACACGCATCTTGTGGTGTCCACATGTCTGTCCATGCAGGAGTATGTCCTTTACACCAGATGTACTTAGTGTGTTGTGCGGCCGCAGCCGTGTCGGCCGGGCCGTGCTGGAGTATGTCGTCTGCTACACTTACTGAGTTCAGTGTTTGCAGTTGTGTCGGCTGGGTCTGCTCCCTCATGTGTTTTTACACACTTGGGAACCTGTGGCTGTCTGACACAGCCTGCAAATCCCATCACTCTCAGCATCGTCCCTTTCCTGAGCGCGGTGCCTCTCATCACTCTCAGCATCGTCCCTTTCCTGAGCGCCGTGACCTGCAGAGTTACTCAGGGTGCGGTGCCTCTCATCACTCTCAGCATCGTCCCTTTCCTGAGCGCCGTGACCTGCAGAGTTACTCGGGGTGCGGTGCCTCTCATCACTCTCAGCATCGTCCCTTTCCTGAGCGCCGTGACCTGCAGAGTTACTCGGGGTGCGGTGCCTCTCATCACTCTCAGCATCGTCCCTTTCCTGAGCGCTGTGACCTGCAGAGTTACTCGGGGTGCGGTGCCTCTCATCACTCTCAGCATCGTCCCTTTCCTGAGCGCTGTGACCTGCAGAGTTACTCGGGGTGCGGTGCCTCTCATCACTCTCAGCATCGTCCCTTTCCTGAGCGCCGTGACCTGCAGAGTTACTCGGGGTGCGGTGCCTCTCATCACTCTCAGCATCGTCCCTTTCCTGAGCGCCGTGACCTGCAGAGTTACTCGGGGTGCGGTGCCTCTCATCACTCTCAGCATCGTCCCTTTCCTGAGCACCATGGTCTGCAGAGTTACTCGGGGTGCGGTGCCTCTCATCACTCTTGGCATCGTCCCTTTCCTGAGCGCCGTGACCTGCAGAGTTACTCGGGGTGCCTCTCCTCACTCCCATCACTCTCTGCATCGTCCCTTTCCTGAGCGCCGTGACCTGCAGCGTTACTCGCGGTGCCTCTCATCACTCGCAGGCGCAGTGACGGCTCTTTTCTATACGTGGTTGTATTGTTTGTGCTGTTCCATATTCATGGTGTCTGCTGAATCCCGTCAGCCCGACTCGTGACAAATGGACGTTACGTGACTAAGTGCTTTCATTCTGCTGAGCGTTACCAGGAAACCTGCGCCGCGGCCTGGGGGGTCCGGGGGGCTCTGCTTCTATATGGGAATAGAAGGCCCGGCCGTCTCCATCCTCGCTGTCTCCAACAGGTTTCACTGGAGTCTTTCTACGGGTTTCCAGTGACGGAGTTATTTCATATATAACATTCACACATCTCAGCGATTCAGAGAGCTGCTTCAGAGCGCATGCGCTACATTCCCCATGAGCAGCACGGAACTCTGGGAAGGACATGCAAATGAGGTCTCTGTCCACTTTGTTGCATCTTGGGTCTGTTTTTTTAACGCAGAAGCCTCCTCGCCGCTGCCAGGACATGCTAGAGGCTTTATAGCAAAGGTCAGGTCATGCAGCGAGTCACAGCCGCTCCTGGACAGCCGTTTCGGGCTTGCGTGGCTGTGACTCACCTTTTTTTACCTTCACCTTCTATTCTTTAGACTCATTTTAATGCATTTTTATTGGTTTAAACACCACCTGGGAGAATAGCGTTCAGCGGGTTATCTATTTTATTTTTTCCTCTGGTGCAGTTCGGTGATGTTCGGCGACTCGATCTTCGCCGCACTACGACGAAAAGTGAATTTACTGTACTTTCGGCAAAACGGAATCACCGAAGTGTGAAGCGCCAATCTTTTGGTGCTTTGTAATTAACCCCTGAAGGTCTATTGAGGGGCTTCGTTGTTATTTTTGGGGGGGTCACGGGTGTTTTACGCTCAGAGGTCGGGATGCGGCGTTATCGGAGCGGCACCGCAGCCATCAGATGCAATATGAGGCAGTAGAAGTTTTAACCCTGTCCTCTGTGTATTCTATATCACCTTTTATTCTATTATTTGAGTCAGTCTGTGCTTAATATTTTAACGAATAATAAATCAGAGTGTTTTTACGCCCTCCCTGCGGCGATAATGTTCTGGTTTCTCCTCCCCTGGCATGATCTATCTGGTTTTGGGGTGTGTTGGATTGCACCCTATTCACCATCGATGGTAACATCATGGTACCCGAATACTGGGGCTCCCACTACTCGATGAATCCCATCATCTTCAGGGTCCATTGAGCGGCTGGAGTAAAGCCTACACAAAGCACAGCGCCCCCTGTAGGAGAGCTTCAGCATGTGGCCATACTCGCTCATCTCCCATGTGTCAGTATTGGGGTCTCTTGATATTTTTTGGGGGGGCTTATCACATTATGGTGTGTACAGGATTTGTTCCGCGTGTAGCCGGCGCGGCGCATGGAGTCGGCAGGTACCTTGTTTCTATATTTCCCGCAATCTGGAGCCTCAGACTCTGGTACCTGCGTACACGGCCTTTACAGATCCAAGGCCCGGCAGCTCCTGGCGTTGCATCTCTTGCTCGCCTCTGCTTTTGTCCCCGGATCCTGTGTTCTGTTTTTAGGAGGGGTGTATCTGGCCCCGAGGGCCGCTGCTGGACCGTTGCCCCTGCTCAGGATGTGCCCTTGGGATTTTGAGGCCTGCGCGCTGGCAGGTGGCTTTCTGGTCGGCGTAAATGCTGAGTCGGCGCTCGGGAGTTAATGGTTACTTGAAATTTTTTGGCTTTTCCCCCTTGCGTTACACATGTGGGAGCCTCGTTCAGTGCGCGCGGGACTGCACTGACACACACCAGTGCTTTACACCGTCAAACCAGCGACTTAACTAATCTACAGCAGACCTGGGGGCCGGCAACGCATCCTGTGTAACAGAGTTTTATTGCTGTGGAGCTCTGTGATACGCTCATACACACCGCACATTACTGTATCACAGAGCTCCACAGCAATAAAACTCACGCTCATACACACTGCACATTACTGTGAGTTTTATTGCTGTGGAGCTCTGTGATACGCTCATACACACTGCACATTACTGTATCACAGAGCTCCACAGCAATAAAACTCACAGTAATGTGCAGTGTATGAGCGGGAGTTTTATTGCTGTGGAGCTCTGATACGCTCATACACACTGCACATTACTGTGAGTTTTATTGCTGTGTTCTCGTGAGCAGGTGACGGCTTCCGCAGGTGTTGTTTGACAGCTCTGTGTTAACATTGGCTGGACCTCAGGATATTTTGCTCCTCCAGGTCTTGGCTTAGAGAGTGTGTGTGGTTTTTTTTTTTGGGGGGGGTTGTGCGTTTTTAGATTTTGGGGTTAGTCGGCTGCAAAGTCTGAGGAAACCCGCTTTAGAATAGACTCCAAACTGGACACGTCCCTTTTTAGGACTCTGGGGAGGACCCTCTGCTTAACGTGACCCGGAGTCCCCAGGGATTCTGGGTAATGAGATTTCTCAGCCAATCCTTGACACTTCTGTATGGTTTTTACCCGCCTCATTGGGTTTAGGGGTTTTGATTTGGTATTGAAGGTAATGAGGGGTTTGGTAATGAGCAGAGAAGACCAGGTGCCAGCCTGGGGGTAGATCCGAGAGCCAGTTCGCCCCATGTGCCAGCCTGGGGGTAAATCCGAGAGCCAGTTTGCCCCAGGTGCCAGCCTGGGGGTAAATCCGAGAGTCAGTTCGCCCCAGGCTCCTAAATTCCTGGCTTTTATCCACGCACCCCTAATATAAGACATTTCTGGGGTCCTCTGCTTTCTTACAGACTTCATGGAGCCCTGGGATCTATACGACCTCAGACTGAGGACACAAGGGACAAACGCTCTTCCTCCTGGATCCGGGACTCTCAGTATTCCGAGCCATCCCACTGCACCCCCCCCCATTACAATCATTTCCACTGCACCAGCAAAGCCGAGCGCCCTCCTTTATCTTGCATTCCCACCACGCCGACCATGTGCTGCGATACTGTATCCTCCCCGGCGCCTCCCTTGGCACAAGAGGCCTGCTGGGAATCAGAGTGCGTTTTTCATGCGCCTGCGGCCAAGAAATTACAGGAAGGAAAGGGATGCAAACCGCGGTAGAGTATTCCCATTCCATGGAGCGGGAGAGACACGGGTCAGCTCGCCCTGGATGCGGTGTGACCCCCCCCCCCCTAAACCCATGGGATTGCTCGGGATCCGGGGTGGGCTCCTTCCAGGTAATTTCTAACCACCCCAGGAAGCCCAAACCCACCTCCGGGAATGTTTTTCAAACACTGGACACGTGAGCAGCATTACATGCCTTCGAAATGCGTTGTCGGCCATTCAGAAAGGGCTTCTGTCTGCTGGTCGCTAGTGATGTCAGCACGCTGTGTGTGACATCACCCAGAGACCAGATGTGGCACGCATTCGTCTTTGACTGGCTTGGATTGATGGGAGTCCCAGGGACTGCTCATTAAGCCACAACAAACCTGTCGGCTCAGCTCCACGTCCTGTGAATGGGCGGCCGTCACCATTTAGAGCCTCTGACTTAGTACATTTTCTGTCAAATTCTTCATACAAAAAAAACGTAGACCTGATTGAGAGGCTTGTGGCTTTTTATTTTTTGGGTGGTGAGACCACGCGTATGACGGGACGGTCATGATGTTTGCTGTGCTGGTTTTGTTTGAGATTTGTAACAAAAGTAGCTTCATTCATGAAAATACATGAACGAAAAAAACTCAATTGTTTCCGGTAACGAGCTGCTGCTTTGCAGGATGAGCTGGAGCAATCCCAGGATGCTGCAGACACTCTGAGAAGACAGACGTGGATCGGACGTGTTTTAGATATAGGACGAGGGGCGCAGGAAACCCCGTAACCTGTACAAGGAGTGATGCAGGAGGATTTGGGAAGCCCATACTTTAGAGTGAGCTTGTCTTGGTTCTACTGGACTTCCTGGACATGTCTTCTATTAATGTTAACTATTGCAGTGCTGGAGCCCCCAAACTAAGTGTGGTGTACAATGTGCCGCTCCCCCCTCATGCCTGTATTCTGCGTGGATTTCTCGGGCTAGGGTGAGATTCCCGGCGCGGTGTTTGCTCTGCCGGCCCCTCTTACATTACAGAGGCTGAGCCTTATGTTTCTGAATGGGGTCTTTTGGTCCAACCCCCCCCCCCCACAAAAAAATGAAATCTGTGTTTATAGTAAGCAATGTACTCGTTGTGCAAATGCGTGCGTCCGAGTGCTGCGTCAGGTTACCATGGTTACCAGCCACGCACGCTCTGTAAATGCTGCGGCGCGATGGCTCTCTCAAAGTAGTTTTCCACCCAGGAACCCACAGGAAAAAAATTGCGTATAATATATAGGTCAAAGCAGAACTCCTCAAACCCTACCGTTCTGTAAAGCGCCTGCATATTCCAAAGCGCACATAGAATTACCAAGCTTGGCAGGCAAACAACGATGGGGGGGGGGGACGCCCTGCTCATGTGAGCTTACGATCTAAAAGTCCACCAGTGCAAATCTGGGTAAACCTTTGCTCCTGAAACCAAACCTTTTGTAACTTCTATAGAAGAGCAGTGTTTTTTATTTTGACATTTTTGGATACCTAATTAGTTTTAAAACTAGACCTTTTTTTTTTTTTTTTTTCAGTCTGGCTGCGTTTGGGGGCTGTCTATGGTGCTGAAACCTATTCAGCACCAAGAACAGCAGCCCCTCGGGGATCCAGAGCTGCTATCCATGGTGCTGAATAGGTTTTAGCACCAAAGATGGGGGGATTTTTTATATATATATATATATAAGAAAATCTTACCAGGAAGGATACATTGAGATTTCTCTCGTTTTCAAGTAGGTCCTGGGTGGCGAGTATGTACCGTTGGGTGTCTCGCCCAAGGTGGAGAGGTGCTAATTCATCCGTTTCACATTCCCAAATAACTAATAAAAACACATTGATCCGAAAAACTAATTTCTGTGCAAATCAACAGATCACGGCAACCTAACGAAAGCCCAGATACAAATTGAAAATGGAACAAAGCGATCCAAAACAAAACCTTTTTTTTTTTTTTTTTTTTGTGCACGTGTCCAATGATTATTCGTGAAGGAGTGTCGAATCTAATCTGAAGGTCGACCCGCTGACCCTCTAAAAGACCCTCAGTTTTGGCTGCCGCCGAATTTGATGTCATTTTCCGGTGAAAGGGTTAGGGATAGAAATTTGGATTTGGTTACGATTTGTGCTTGATTTATAGGGTTAACGTAACACTGACATTCTGCCTCCAGGGAGCACAAAAGAAGGGGCAGAATGTGTTGCCTAAAAATGGAGCAGAATGTTAGTGTTACTTTTAGCATTCACTTTAACCCTAAAACAAGCTAATGTAACCTAACGTCACACCCCAACCCTAAACCAAGCGAATGGTAACCAACCCTAACGTCAAACCCCAACCCTAAACCAAGCGAATGGTAACCAACCCCAACGTCCCACCCCAACCCTAAAATAAGCGAATGGTAACCTAACCCTAACTTCACACCCCAACCCTAAACCAAGCGAATGGTAACCTAACCCTAACTTCACACCCCAATCCTAAAACCAGCGAATGGTAACCAACCCTAACGTCACACCCCAACCCTAAAACCAGCAAATGGTAACCTAACCCTAACGTCACACCCCAACCCTTAATCTACCCCTAAAACAAGCAAATTGTATATTAAAAACCAGAGAAAATGTGGAAAACCCTTAAACTACACGAAAAGGTATACATATCTTGTTGCTCAAAGAACGTCTCCTCCTCTTGGTGATCAATATAGACAAAGTGTAGAGCATAGCGTAATCCAGTCAAATGGATATAATTCAACTTTGACCCCCTAAGGGTTACACTCACAGGATAATATGTTATCGAGCACATCAACAAATAGCGGTTACCCCACTCGGGTCACTCTGGACTCTCTGGAGTCGCCGAGCTTTGGACGATGAAAACCACCTTCGTTCAGCTCCCCTGGTAGAGTAGTGGAATCGGCCAATGCCGAGTTTGATGAAAAGGTGCCATCACCCAATTAGTTCCCGGTCAGAAGGAGGACGCAAACACTGACTATTTCGGTACAAATGGGAACTTTATTAAAAGTAAAACAATGAAATCGGGTCAAACTCCAATGATTCGACACGTTTCGTGGAATATAACCACTTCCTCGGGAATCTAAGTGTCCACTGTCCTTTATCTACTTTATATAGCCCCCCCCCCCTTCGCGGTCTTTATCTTCCTCGTTCTGCTAATTAGCTTTCTTCTCCGCCTGCTTCCATCTCGTTACTTGCGCTGTGCTCGTCTCTCACACGCCGGAGCCATCCTAGCTTAAGAGTTATATGCATAGAAGTACATCTATCCTCGCATTTCCTTTACCCACGCGTTGGTCTGTAGTCCCGGTCATCGTGTTGGCACATACTGGCGTGTCCTCCTCCTCTTAGGAATGGATACTTATCATTGTCTCTCTTGTGGCGGGGGTTAGCAGCCGTGGCCATCCATCTCCCATGACCCCCAGCCACTCATGAGATTAGCTGAGCCTCATGGGAAACCTGGAGGGCCACGGTTACTGTCACGTTCCTTGCACGGTGGATAATGTTGTCCGTTATGCCTTGGTTTATTTAAAACCTCACGTTTTGTGTCAAAGCTGGGGGATCCAGCTCTGCGTCTGACACCCGGGCGTGATGTGTGACCGGGTCGGCAACTGTGCACCTTTGTTACCGGTCGCTTGCTTGCCCCAGAAACACGTTTATTGTTGCGCGCAGGTTATACCGTGCGTCTTTTGTGGCCCCCCCCCGTCTCTTACCTGTGTCTCCTTTTTCAAACAGGTGTGAAATAAGTCAAGATGAGCGGCCTTGGCGACAGCTCCACAGATCCTGCAAACCTGGAGCGCAAGAGGAAGGCCTCGCCATGTGACCTCAATCAGAAGTAAGTGCGACTCCCACCTGGAAGCTCGCGGGTCTAACGTAGGAGCTCTTCCAGCACGGTGCGGTCCTCCCGATCCAGCCCAGGGCGCTTTGCTCATACCCCATCTAAGATTTATTTACTTATTTTGTCACGTAGCGTTTAAGAAGCGTCTTGGTGAGTGACCAGCCCTCCCACTGTGCTCTGCAATGTTCCCCCAGGTGTCTCCCCCGTTGCAGAGCTTCATGATGCATTTGCTCTGCAGGTTCCCTTTTGGAGGAGCCGGTAACAAACTTGGAGCGGTGTGGGCGCTATGGGAGCGGTGCGGGTGCTGCTGGGTGCGATGCGCAGTTAGTAGGTTTAGATCCCATGTATAATCAGTTTTGAGAGCGGCGCGGGCGCTATAGGGAGCGGCGCGGGCGCTATAGGGAGCGGTGCAGGTGCTGCTGGGTGCAGTCAGTAGGTACAGATCCCTGTATAATCAGATTTAGGAGCCCATGACGTCCTGGATTATTTGGTTTATTATTGCCCTGTGCAGGTTCCTATGGCTCGTGGGGGGGTGTCTGGCTCGGTGTGATGATTAGCATGGCCTCTGTACATGTATATATTCTGATTTAATGGATCAACCTATGCAGGGTGTAGGATATAAAAATCTGTCCCCTGACCCCACAGTCACCAGCAGCAGCAGTGCACGGGCGCCAGGCTGGTTTATGTGTGCTTTTTAATATTTATGATTTTTTTTTTTATATATGTGTATAATTTTTTCTATATAAACATTTCCACTTTGTAGCATAGATCGAGCGGATTGTGCAATGTGTTTTTATCGGCTGGCTCCATAATCCCTTCTCCCACACAGCCCCCCCATGCACCCCGTTCCTCCTCATTCCTCACGCCGCTTGTGGTGCGTCTCTTGCCGCATTCGATGCACAGAAATGAAAACTGTGCCCCGAAAACTGAGTATGTTGTTGGCTATGAAGCCCAAAATGCCATTTATTGTATGTATTTTTGCAGTAGGTTTCTCACATCATAAGGGGCAGAATGTTCGAGTTGGCGGTAACCCTAAAAGCGGCACAGACGGCGTCCTGACCCCGGTTCCCCATGCTTTGATTCAGTCACGGGTGTCGGGAATCGTCTGCAGCAGAAGCGCAGCGTCCATGCACCCCTTATTATCCTTTGCTTAATAATTTTGTGGCTGAAACATTTTGGTGCTTTCCTACTTTTTATTTATTTTTACATCAATTCGATTTCAATTTCTCAGAATTGAGGAAAACAAAAAAGTGAGATTAAAAAAAAATCCTCAGAGAATATGGAACACACGGTGAAAAGGTGTGTGTGTTTTACAGCCAGCGCTGGCGCACAACAAATTCTATGAACACACAGGCCGCTAATCCAGGCGGGAAGGAGCCGGGGTGGACCTCTCTGAGCCAGCGGCCACCAGGCTCCTGAGATTATCATGTCTTGCACACAACCCAGATCCAACACCGGATATGAACTCAAGCAGAGGAGAGGCATAAAAAGGCCCCCTGGTCGCCCACCCCGTCACCCAACCCAGACTCTGAATTAATAGCGTTTCATTGCTGTAATATCTGGCTTTACATAGCCTCCCACCTCCTACATTACGGACGCCGGGGAATTTATTGTAACCGTAACACTAGTTCCCCTCAATCTCATGCTCGCTTTGCATCGGTTTCCACCGCACCTGCACACGGTGTCCTCGTTTTCGCGCGCGAGTCGCCATCGAGGCTTGAATGGACTCTCACTTTGTTCATCCCTTTTTCCTGGTTTCAGCACCGAGAAGCGCAGGCGGGAGCAGGAGAACCGCTACCTGGAGGAGCTGGCCGAGCTGCTGTCCGCTAATATCGGGGACATAGACAACCTGAGCGTCAAGCCCGACAAATGCAAGATCCTGATCAAGCGGATGGACCAGATCCAGCAGCTGAAGAAGAAGAAGCAGGGTGAGACACACTTGGGTTTTGTGGTGTTTTTTTTCCTTGCCTTTTTGTCATGTCGTTGGCTGATCTGCGTGTGTTTGCCTCTTGATTTTGCTCTGGCCCTGGGATGCTGGGATCTGTATTTGTCCTGTTGCCTTGGTCAGGTTATAGTGCACTTGTCATGCTTCTGGGCGCCGCCATCTTGGTAGTGGCGTAGGCATCGCAATCAGAGCCATCAATGTCTATCAGGCGCGTCCTAAAGGTGACAGGCAATGGCGGCGCCCAGCGAGTGAGTGTGACGGTTTCAGGCTAATGGTGTTTTGTGGATATAATGGCTTTTTCCATTTCTTACGGCTATTGTGTATGAAAATCCCGTCGTGGCTGCCGCTGGGGGTTTGGTGTTCACATGCCGCCATGTTGGATTCTACCGCCCTGGGGTTAGGTTTTCTGTTATGTGCTCGGCTTCCGGCATATGTGCGGATACTGAGGGAAATTTTTCAGTCGCCGCTGAGCAGCAAATCACAGAAAAATTAGACTAAACTGCTGGTTTTAGGGCAAAATAAAATTGGATTTTTTTTTTGTTCTTTTTCTGTCGCGCTCTTTTTCTGTCGCGCTCTTTTTCTGTCGCGCTCTTTTTCTGTCGCGCTCTTTTTCTGTCGCGCTCTTTTTCTGTCGCGCTCTTTTTCTGTCGCGCTCTTTTTCTGTCGCGCTCTTTTTCTGGCCTGAATGCGTTTGAGGAGCTGCGCTGCTGTTACAGCTTGTCATTTATCTCCACTTTGTGCCGCAGGAAGGGCCCGCGCGTCTCTTGATCGGGCTCCTCTGGTGAGGCCTGGACACATTGAGTTGAAGCCTGTTAATGTTGAACTCTTTCCCGTATATGTTGTGGGCGCAGTTTGAACTTTCCCCTGATACGCCGGCAATAAACACTGAGTCGGAGGGACGTAACGCCCGCCTGCTCTGGCCTTCAGCGCGTGTTTCTGCCGCTGATCTGAAACGCAGGAGAACACGTCCAGGACGCTGAGGAGGAGAATGTGCTGTCACTCGGTGTTACTGTAACCGAATAGGTTTTGTTATAAGAAATGTCTTCTGAATCGGGTCAGCACGTCCTCCGCAGGTGGAGATGTCACGTTCGTACATTTCTGTTATTGAACAGTTAACCTCTCTTGGTATACAGGTCCTCCATCAAGATTTCCAAAACTTAACACTGCCCTTTTTATGGTAACGACCGTGTGTTCTATTCTCTGCCCAAAATGCGGAACTTTGCATTGATCTACACAGGGTTTCATCTGCAGCTTGCCTGCCCGGGCTCCTTGTTTGTCGCATGCCAGCGCTGCCATGGTTTCATGAATGGGTTAAAGGGTAGCAGGTCTAAGTCGGGCACCGGAGGGGGGGGGGGGGGTTAATGTCTGGCTGTGTGTATGAAATGGCATAAATGGATTCCACGCTCAGATTTGGGCCTCATCCCCAAATATCTCATTACAGCATATGCAGATATATCCACGGGGTCGGGACTCCAGGTTTGTGTGTTGGCGCCCTGAGCCCGTACCTGTCATGGCAACCGGGATTACGTTGGCGTCTGTCAAAGCGCCTCAATGTATTTATTGGCTTTTTTTCCTCCCCGTTGCAGTGTGTGGGGGGGGGGGGTAGTTGTCAATGTGGTGCTGAGAACTTTAACTTTCTTCCACCAAAGCTGGGCCTGACCTGCCGGAGAATCTGTGTGCGGACAGCCAGTAAACTCTCTTAACCTTTTCACACCCAAAAGCTTGTGGGTACACCTTACTGCCCTGAAAACAACATGCACTATTCAAAGGCTAGCTTGCACTTTATTTAATACAGGATTCCTATTTTCTCTGGGGAGAAAGAAAATTCCCATTTACCTATCCCCTGTCATCCTATATTACTGTAAACAAGCTGCAACTGTCAGTCCCCATCCTCACTGGAACAAAATAGCTCAACTAACTTTACAGCTGCATTCCAGCAGCCAGGGATTTGTCAGAATACAGGGGGAGCTGTGGGGTCAGTCGCTGCTGTACAGGTATAAGATTCAGGGGGTTAGGAGTGTGTGGCTGTAATTGCCATACACAGGCATTATGCAGCACATACAGATACAAGGTGTTACTGTAATTGCCATACACGGGCATTATGCAGCACATACAGATACAAGGTGTTGCTGTAATTGCCATAATACACAGGCATTATGCAGCACATACAGATACAAGGTGTTGCTGTAATTGCCATAATACACAGGCATTATGCAGCACATACAGATACAAGGTGTTGCTGTAATTGCCATACACAGGTATTATGCAGCACATACAGATACAAGGTGTTGCTGTAATTGCCATACACAGGCATTATGCAGCACATACAGATACAAGGTGTGGCTGTAATTGCCATACACAGGCATTATGCAGCACATACAGTTACAAGGTGTTGCTGTAATTGCCATACACAGGTATTATGCAGCACATACAGATACAAGGTGTTGCTGTAATTGCCATAATACACAGGCATTATGCAGCACAATGGCACGGAAGATATGTTGTCCTATAAAGTTCAATCGTCCAGAATAAATTTGAAATTATTCAGACAACTCATGATTTCTTGAAAGCGATAAATGTAGTTGGGATAAGTGAGGCACTTCTCTCGGAGTCAGTGTGGGTCTGCGGTCCCATAGATGGTAGTCTCTGTCTGAATCCCTCACCAGGACAATCGCCAAACAAAGTTTAAAAATAATAATTTATTTTGTATATAAAATGTGCATAGGTCCAACGCGTTTCGTCTGGAGAACCAGACTTCCTCAGGGGCTGTGTATCAATCAAATAAAATACATATAATGAAATGCAATACTTATGACAATGTTTAAATACTCCCCCAATAGTTTCTGATTGGTTTGAGTCATTAAGATAATTTTCCTGGCGTTGTCCCTATATGGTAAGTTTTTTTTGCCTCAAAAGGTTAAGACCAATAGGGCTGTTCCGTTTTCTAAAATCTCTGCTCCAATCGGAAAGCTCCTTTCACCTTCGTTGTTGCTGGAGTGTCGTTTCCGCCAAAGGCCCGATACGTCACTTCCTTTAGTCCCTGTGCCAATAGAAACGATTCTTTCCCTTTCGTTTTTGTTGCTTGTAGACCATCCCTTTCGCAATGTCGATACGTCATATCTGTTAGAGTTCGGGTTCCGGAATCCATCAGTTTTATTTCCACGTCCCTCAGATTTTCCTATTATATCCAGTGGTTCTTTTTGAGTCTCTTACAGTCACATAATCATTTGTTTAATTCCATAAAAGAGAAGGATATAAAGGATTGTATTATAAAGTGCATTGAGTTCAACTACCCATATAGTAAAAGCAATCCAAAGGCAAGAGTTCCTTATCACAAACAAGGGACACATTGACCCTGTACCGTGTATAAATGAATCAAAACAGACCAAATCTAATTCTTCATTCAGTCTCCCAGGAGAGAGCGTTTTTAATTTATATATCCAATAGGATTCCCTCTAATTTTTTGCCTCTGTCTCCACCCTTACTAACATGTTCAATACCTGCAGCACATTTACTGACACAAAGGCCATTTCTGTCTGTATGCTCATAATGCAGACCCCGTGTAACTGTGTGCCAGGTAAGGGACACCATCTAGAGTTTAGAACCTTTCATCCCAGCGATATTTCTGCACAATGGGCAAACTTAAACGATTTCCGATTAACACTTTATACGAAGCGATGTCTCGTGCTACGTTTCAGTTAAATCTCAACGTATCGTGTGCTTCAAATAAATTTTATGCTATCACACCCCCCCAGCTAAAAGTGCATCGTAATGAAGGGGTTAACACAAAGTCGTCCCTTCAATAGCTCTCTATTGAGCTCTGCGCCGTAGCCTGACCCTGGCGGAGCCGTCCTGCGCAGCTTATTTGCGTCAATAAATCCTTTTCCGTTTTTAATTGTAGCCTAATCTTTTGGTTTATTCCAGACTTTAGCGTTAGGAAATGCAGATTTATGGTGTTGCAGCAAGCCGCGTGATTCCTGGCGATTTCTCCCAGATTTCCTCTTGCGCTCAGTTTACTGGTTTATTTCCTCCCGTCGTGGTGGTTTTTTATCCTTTTCTTTCTTTTTTTCTCCTCGTGCCGTGAGTCAGCGTCTTTCTACACTTCAAAGAGCACAGTGCTGAGCTCTGCTCGTTTCCTTTTTTTATTTTTTGGCATGGCCGGTGCGTGTCCTTCCTGTCCGCCGGTCAGCGCTACTGTACGATCCACATGCTCCGGGTGTTTATCTCCGAGCCGAGGAGGGGGACCGCGGCCAAGAAGAGAGGAAGAAACAATGTCGGGGGCTTAGCAGGCTCCGTGTGAACCTTCCGCAGCACGCCGGGCTCCTGTTATTTAAAGCATGAGGCGAACGCGTTCTTTTGGAAGAAGGGCCAGCGCTGGGTGGCGGCCAGCACGACTCATGTACAGTTGGCAGACGGGACACTCGCATGGATGTGGCAGGATCCGGCCTTTTCTTTGCCAAGGCAGCGCTCGGGAGCCAGAAGAGGGACGGGCCAGACTCTTAATTTCCAGGACTCCCATGTCTCGCTCCGGTTCGCTCCTGGACTTCTCAGCGAAGCTGCTTGCACGTGTTCAGGAGCTCAAGAAAGAGCGGCGTCCTGCCAGCGGGCCAGAAAAACGTATGCAAGACGGTAGAGGGTAATTCCCAGCACGCACAACTTTCATGAATGGTGTATGCCCTGGAGAATACACTCCTCACACCTTGAGCTCCTCATTTTCTTGACGAGCAGGGGGTAAAGTCGGCGTGTTTGGACTTGCCAGAGTAGGAACCTTTTTATGAGCCGGCTCCCCTAAATAAAGATGGCAGTGTGCCCTCTAGCTGCCGAGAGAACCCCAAGGAAAATCTGCACAGGTACAGAGATGCACGCGGCTAAATTCAGGAAGAAAGGGGGAAAAACGATCCAAAGCCACGATCCTTTTAATAACCTCCAATCCCTTCACTCAGGTCAGGGCTGACGAGGCAGATCCTATATCATTATAACAAGATTTGACACCGATCAGTGACGGAGGACAGGAGGAAACGAAAACCATGACTTTTTACACCTCAAGTTGCAAAATTGTAAGAAAAACAGATTAATAGCCAAGTGTCACTAAGGATAAGTAACAGATAATGACGTCATCACCGTGCGTTCCTGGGCAATGCTGGCTAATGTCATCTCTCTGGGTGATGTAGGATGTTGACGTCATCGCCTTGCTTCCTCGGGAGATGCACTATGTTGACGTCATCGCCTTGCTTCCTCGGGAGATGCACGATGTTGACGTCATCGCCTTGCTTCTTCGGGAGATGCACGATGTTGACGTCATCGCCTTGTTTCCTCGGGAGATGCACGATGTTGACGTCATCGCCTTGTTTCTTCGGGAGATGCACGATGTTGACGTCATTGCCTTGTTTCCTCGGGAGATGCACGATGTTGACGTCATCGCCTTGTTTCCTCGGGAGATGCACGATGTTGACGTCATCGCCTTGTTTCCTCGGGAGATGCACGATGTTGACGTCATCGCCTTGCTTCCTCGGGAGATGAACGATGTTGACGTCATCGCCTTGCTTCCTCGGGAGATGAACGATGTTGACGTCATCGGATAATGACATCACTGCCCTGCCTCCATGGGCAATCTAGACTGTTGCCAGCGTCCTCTATAGATGGAATAAATCGGGCGGCGTTGACATTTCTTGTCTCTTTTCCCTGATGTCGCAGGTTTTCTTAAATTCTGTCGGCATCGACCCCTTTTTTTTAAATGGAAAAGCATTTGAAAAAGGGACATTTTTAAGAAAAGTGGACCACTTGCCATAAAGGCCATGTCTGGTTTCGTAAGGTGCCCGCCGAGCCGGTAACGTGTTTGATGAACGTCTCCTGCAGATTGACTAAATCTGGAGTCGCACAGAAAGTGCCGTCTGCAGCGCTCAACGCCACGTCATGTTATGTAACGCAAAGCCGCGCCGATGGATTAATGAATGAAGGTTGCACAGAGACGCGTTTATCCACTATGAGTGTGCCAAGCTGGCACGCTCACACCGCTATCCAGTTGCATGGTTTCTGGTGAGCCGCATAAATGGGGAGCGGCTCATATGTCTGCCCGTCAAATCCTACTTAAAGCCGCACTGCCTCCCTGATATCCTCACCCAGTCACTTGCTAAACGGGCAACGAGAGAGCGTGCCGGCTGGTCTATTACCCTCGAAGTGGGTATATTTAAAAAAAAAATGACATTACAGAACCTGAATGTCAAAAAGAGCCAGTCCTATAAACCCTGCAATCTTTACATTTACACGCCAAGAGGTAACAATCTAGGTACCAGCGCCTACCGGGCCTTGGTTTGCCCAGTCTTTGTAAATGAAACTCTGCATATTCAGACATAACTTTTTAACTATTATAAACTATTAATAAAAAATACTTCTTTTATTTTCCGAAAAGAAAAAATCAGCAAGTCGTTTTTTTTTTTTTTTTTTTATCATTTTGTTTTATTTATATTTTTGATTCTGAAATTTCGTGAAAATAAAAAACAAATCTATGGAGGTTATTTCCGAACCAAACGGGAAGTTTGCCCATTCTGTGCAATATCAGGCCAGTTGGTCTATTTACAAAGCTGTCGATTCACCAAATGCAGCCGAACTGACAGCAAAATACAGTGCATTTTGGCTGCACAGACATTTTCCTCTAGACTAGAGAACTGTCGCGTGGTCTTTTCACAGAACGCTGAATTGCTCTGACATTTCAGCAAAACTACATGATTTTCAGTGTTTCCTCTCGACAGGCAAATCTCGTAGGTTTCAATGTAATATATATATATATATATAATTTTTATTTTTTTAAGACTTTGTTAAAGACTTTTTTTACTTTTATTTGAACACACTTTTTACTAATTATTGGTTTAGGAAAACTTTCTTCAAATAATAGAACCGTCTTTAACAAAGTCTTAAAAAAAAAAGTTTTCTTATACCAATAATTTGTAAAAAAAAAAAAAAAGTTTAATTTTTATTTTCTTATTATTTGAACAGTTTCCCTAAACCAGTGATTAGTATAGTGTTTTTTTTTTGGTTTTTTTTTTTGCAGTCTGTAATTTGCTACGGAGATTTTGCCAGCTCCGTTCTCTAAATCGAATCTCCAAAGTGAGCCAAAATGCAAAGCACCAAAATTGTGTTAAATTTCGGTGCTTTGTGATTAGACCCACCATATATGTAGTTGCTCCTCTCCGTATCGTCCCAGTCGCTCGCTGATGCAACACAAATTCCAATAAAATGTTCACTTGCGGCCTGAGAGCCACCAGGTGCCAAATGTACCAAATCTGAAGACCGACTGTCATCGGGCCGATTAATGTCACCACTTGGCCTTCAGAGAGCTCGGCCAAAGTTAGCCTGACCTGTGGGAACTGGAGGTCTGCCATTAATGCTGTTCCTGAGTGTGGGACATGGAGCAGGACCTTTAAAACTGGTCCTTGATTGTCTTGTTTTTCTTTGACAATCCTGGAGCTTCCTGGTGGGCCTCCACACGTGGAAATAGAAACCGTGTATCTCCATAGACAGTTTTTCTGTTTTGCATTTCTTTTCATAAACGGTAAAGGACTGACTCAGCGTTTTTAGTTATAGGATGGTGTTGCACATAAATTGTCCTCTTGGCCAGGTTTGGAGCTCAAAGACCTACTTTAGAGTTAGCAACAATCGAGGTAGGGAATGAATGACCCTCTCCCCGCTGGCGCTCCTTTTCAAAAGATCAAATTAAGGTCTTTATGGCCAAAATGTCGCATTTAGGGGATTTGATTGATGGCTCAATAAAAAAAATGTAATTCTTGCACAGCTCTACATGTGACACCTGCTCCCGGTTGACTTGGAGATACTGATGAGGTTTGTCAAAGATGGTTGGTCTATATCTTCGTCACAGATTCTCCTTCCCTCTGACACCTTCATCTTGCTCTCAACGAGTTGGATTTTTAGCTAGAAGACTCCTCTTCTCAAACAGGTCTGCTCATACGTTGCTTCTGAGCTTATTTATTGGTATTTTGCACAAACCGACTGTACTTCTTGACTCTTATTTTTAGCTGGAGCTCTAAAACCATGGTTTTGGCCAAAAGGGTGGTTGGAATCCAGACACTCCAGTTTGACTGGTCCAATATCTAAGGCTGGCACTGGCACTGTAGTCGGGAGACCAATTTGGTCACCTACGGACAACGCCATTTGGCTGATCAGGGTCGACCACTGGAAGCGCATGTGATCGACCCAGATCGGCTGATGGACAGGCTGCCGAATTGGAGGGGGTATGAGAAAACTGTCTTTGGTTGTGGAGGGGGGGGGGTAGATTAACCCCCTGTCCCTGGTGCAGCACCAGGGACAGCAATGGTGAAATGTAGCCGGCTCAATGCAAGGGGGAAAAGATGCGTTTGAGAGAAAAAAAGGTTCTTTTTTTTTTTGTTTTTCCGAACCCAAAATTTCACCAAAAAAATCCTTAATTCAATAAATGGCTTTTTGCTGCAGACTACAAAAAAGTTGAATAAAAACGAAAATATTCTTTACATTGATCCCTATGGGCTTCGCACACAGCAGTTTAGCTACGCAATGCATCCTTTTCATGTAAACGTGTTCCAGATCGTCTGATTTCATCTGATCAAATGCAATTTAAATCGAAAGGAACGACTATCTGTTACCACATAAAATTGTCCGATGGAGGTCGGAGGCAGTGGAAGAGGGCTGGCTCACCTGCATGTTGTAAGATCGGTCGGATGATCGCACAAATACGGTGCCATTGGACGGCCGCCCTGAAAAGCTATCCGCTGCCGCCTCTTTCTGCTGCATGAAGGGCACGTTGAACAAATGGTTCTTCTGAGTCCTTTCAACAGACCAGCATTGTCCCACGAGATCAGGAGTCTTGACATGGGACTCTTAGAGCATAATGGATATCTAATAAGGCATTGGATACCAGAATTTTCACAAATTTTTGTGTATAGCAGCACATGCCTGGACTTGAACAATGTGATTTTGCTTTTATGGTGCATTTTGGGAATCTCAATGTCCCCCGTCCCCCGTCAACTTGAGAGCAGTACTTTACCATAGGAAAGGGTATATGGTTTGACTGGATGAGCTGCTTACACGTCTTCACTGGTTGAAGACCATCTCTCTTGCCCACCAAGCTCCTGGCTTCCTACCCCGTTTCATTGAGTCGGCTAGATCCAGGAAGGGGCCAGTCACGTAAGGCAGGGTAAGATTTTGAGAACGCAACTTTTTTGTCCTTCAAGGAGAGCATTAATTTGTTGTTGGACTGAAGTGTCACACGTTCTCCAATAAATTTATAGTTCTGTTTTTCAGCTACCCTGCCTGATATGACTGGTTCCTTCTTGGATTTTGGTGATATAGGTGGCTGGCTGCTTGTGGACCTTAGTGCACTCAAGTGTGTGCTTCACGTTATTTTCCTTGGCTTACGTTTCATTGAGTTGGCACACCAGTGCCCATTCTAACATTCGTAAATGCCAGTAATATTGGCTTTCCGGCACGCTGAGACACTGGTACCGACTGACCTAGAGCTCGATGTTCTGGAGTCTTGGTATAAACCGTCAAACTTTATCCAGGTTACGTCTTAACGCGTCAATCCAGTGCTAACCCATGCCAGCCTCCTGAAGTAACCAGCACAGACGTCCGCCCACATCTCTTCAGGGCTTTTTAGTAATGAGTCCTGGAACGTTTCTATAAGTGGCATTTATTTGTTCGAAGCCGTGAGGAACTGGTGAGAAACATTCTTCTGCAATTGACCCGTCACTTTCTTTGACGCGTCGTTCTGTTCCTCAAATACCAACTTCACAACCATCATTTGACAAATCAATCTCCTTCAAAACGTGAGCGTCCTTTCCGTGTTCCGAGCGGAGCCCAAGGCTAATAATTTCACCTGTTTAAGTGCCGGCTTTTACCTGGGAACACACAACTTGTCAGGCTGTTATTATATCCCTATTTATACACGACTTGGCAAAACGTGAACCGCCTGGAAAAAGCAGCAGTCGTGACGACTCCGTCAATGCACCGAGGGCTACCTGGTCAGTTTTGGTGTTCTGCCATCTCTGACCACGTCCTCTTTATTTATTTTTTGTGTTTTTAAAGTTTTTATTTTTAAATAAGTCAGCATTACATCATGGTATAAAACAATAAGTGGTCTCACAAGGCCAAACAATGGAACATGACAGGCAGTTATAGCCACACCGGGCCATAGAACGTCGTCTGGACAACATCTCTTAATAACAAACAGAAAAGTCATCAAAGAATAGCGATATATCGACAAATAACGTCCCCAATTTGGGGGGGGGGGTCTCAAAATAAGAAAACTCTGTGTGTAAAAAGAGAAATAAAATAATAATAAAATAGCGAAAACCATAAATAATAATAAAAAGGGGGAGGGGTGTGGGGGAAAGGCACAGGCCATAACTGTGACACTCCTGGCACACTCCCGAAGGAGGCCATGGAGGGACAACGTCACTAGGCCCGGTGGTCCGAGGGCCAAGTACGACAAGCAGAGCCATAGTGGTGCACCTCGGGACCACACGGAGAGTGCCAAAAAAATAATAATAATAAAAAAAAAATAATCAAAAGTCTCTGCATGCGAGGGGGGGGGGAATGAACCAGGGGTTGCAACTCAAACAATAGTCCTCTAAGACATTCAAAAAGTCTCAGCTAGGGTAGAAAATTAACAGCGAAGCAAAATTGTAGAGAACGCACTCATATAGGGTGGGGAGAGCGCCTCAGCCCGCGTCTCGGAACCTAAGGGTGACCGAAGCCCCCGGTGCCACGTAAGGGAGGCCCTGCAAAACACTGGTGCCCCCAATCTCGCAGTATGGTCGACAGGCTTCTCGCAACCTCCATCACCTCTCCAGCCACAACACGAAAGGCAGGCTGCGCCGTCGTCGCCTCGGCCGACCTAGAAGGAGCCACAAAAATCACTTCAGCTTTCGCCAGGTTGTCTACCATCCCACAAACGGCCGGCTCAGCTTCCTCTGGGAGAGAAGGGGCGTCCTTTTCTTCATCGAGGCCACTCACCACCTCGGATCTCCGGGTATCCGCCATCTCAGTCGCTGTCCTCAAAGGCCTAGACCGCAGGCCTACCATCTGTAGGTGTCTGCCGCTCCCAGCCCGACTCCCCGACTCAGTCGCAGTGTGCAAGTAGGCCGCAGCGGCACCGGAACTCGGGGCGGCCTCCAGCTTCTCCATCTCTCTTGTGGTCTGCGTCTCCCTGCAGCTCCTCAGTGAGGCCATCAGTCGGTGCCACACCTCCCTCAACCACGTCCTGTTTTTAAAGGGGGGGGGGGACTTTTTTTTTTTTTTTTTGGTACGATAAACAAAATTATAAACCTGTGAAATTGGGCATATAAATATTTATCTAAGCCTTGTGGTTTGTGAGGTGGACCATCTGCTCTTGGTTTAATGAGATGGGTCTACCTTCCTAGGTGCCAAGGTAAGTGTTCCCAAAATCCAGCAATAACCTGGCCGGAATGTATCTATCTAAATGTTGACATTTTAAAATGTACTCAAAAAGGGAGGATAATGCCCCCCATAACTGCAGAGAAGACCTGGAAATTTACATTCTAAACTTAGCCGTTCCATTACAACGACCCGCGGGTCTTGGTAAAATGACCTGGTCCTCCTACAGCAAGGGTGGTCAAACCTGGGCGGCCATCTAAACGGGATCATGGTTTTATAAATATAGATTTCAGGAGATGAATCCAAACATTTGAGATCCCAAAGAAAAGTTCTAAGAGTCGATGGCTTTTTGGCTTCATAGATCTTGCAAGTGGAGTGTTCCAGATGGTCTTTGACAAATAGTTACAATCCTAACCCTTTAAGTTGTCGTACGTGAATAGTGATGTTGATATTGGTAGGTATCGAAGAAACTCCCCAATGCCGGTCTCATTGACTTGACTTTTCTCTATGGTCATCACTCGGCTAATCTGCATGGTACACCATGAGCCCTAGAAGATCTTGTTATAGTGATGCCCTACGTCGTGTCTTGGACAAGGTGATGGGAATTACCAAAGCGCTCTAGATCCTCTTTGTTGCAAGGTTATCAATGTGCTTCGTTAACCCTAGCATGACAACAACAAATGTGAGCACTTCCCAGAACGCTTGGTCAGCTGCCAGGATGGTCATGCTTTTTGGAAAATGCAGTTGCCCGAAATGGAGTGTAACGAATGTTCAAGTATCCTGAATCGTCCCCCCCCCCTTAATGACTTCAGCGCCCAAGCTGCGTGTAAAGAAAATGGAAGCATGGCTCGCGCTGACCACTTTGACACTTCAGGGGTTTTGGGACCTGGGGCCGCAGACGTGTAGGCGCCAGGTTCCTGTAATCCCTTTCTTTTGAGTGCGGTGAGGGCACGTCCGAAAGCCATTAGGCAAATTTGCTATCCCTTTCGAGAAAATCTAATGATATCATGCTTGATATTAAAGCGCAACCTTCCCAGATAAAAGGCTGACGTGATCATCCTTGGCTTTACGGACCCGGGAAGTTTTGAAGAAACCTGGCTGTTGGGAGAAATGTGCAACTTTTTTCTGGTTCCTCATCGTCCCCATCAGGATTTTACTTGGTAGTGAACAATGGGTTTATTTTGGCTTAAATAAATTGCCCAGATGAGCCCGCTACAGCCCTCGCCCAATTCTGAAGACCCACCTTGATCTTTTATTGAGATCATGCCTTGGTGGGTTTGTCTAATCCTGTTGCACATTTCCCAGCATAGATGGCTTACTTTCAGCTTTTTTTTGAGAGATTTATATTTCTAACAAGCTGTATGAACCCCCATGGGGTTAATTATCCAAACTTTGTGAATTGTGAAGGATCATCAAGGGAATGGCATGTTTTGAGGGGTGACATGGACAAATATAGAAACACAATCCCCAATGTGACACAACTCTCCTTGTCAAATCGTTCCAAATGAGACAAAGGCGTTTGTATGGCATGTACTTCCGTGCACGTGTTTGTCTGTGACATTCACAACCGTAAGCAAACAAATTCCCTGCTGAGCTGATCGACCAATCGGTAATCCAGGTCTTGGTGGCAGGGCTTACTGATGGTCCCCTGTGAGACCTCGTTCCTCTGGGCACGATTCACGCCTCCTGGTTCAAAGAACACCTCTTTCCAATAGTAAGATCTGTTTACTCTAAAACTAGGCTGTCAAACTCTTAGCTCCCCAGATGCCGATACCTAAAATTCCCAGAATTCAGTGCAAGAGATGCCGGGGAATTGAGGTAGTTGAACTTCAGAAACATCTGGTGGGCCATAGTTTGACAGTCCTGCTCTACAGTATCTCATGTGATCTTCACTTAACTAAATACCGTCAAGGGCAGTTTTGCCGAAGGCCAATTGAAACCATGATGGTCTCCTTATGACCACAAACTGTCCTAGGGTCCCTTTCTTGGTTTTGTATGTAATTTCTTTATAGGATCCAGAAATTACCCATACGATTGGGAAACGTTCTCCACGTTCCTCGACTTTCACATGAAACACTTGTCTGAAACAGATGGTTGCCATGAGGTCATCTTATGGTATGGAAACCGATCAGGTCTTCACCTGTTTTTTTTGCCTCGGCAGGTGGATTCCTCATGTAATGATTATTTACTCTCATGGGAACACCTGGATGAATATATGGATTTGTTCCTCTCGCTTCGCCGTATCTTGATAAGAGCCTCCATATAAGCCTCTCCTGCAATGTTGACAAGTTCACGGTCTGTGACGAGTCGATCGATGGCTGCCTCTTCACACAATCTGTTTATCCTACTGAACCACCAGCATGTCTGTCACCTCAAAGAACCTTTAGATACTTCTAAAAGGACCTTTTTCAAACCTGAATATGTAATATCTTTGTGTCCCCCGGTCTCTTGTTTTGGGAAACCAGAACCGAGCGTAGCCTCTAGGATGTATTTTAGACCAGTCAGGCAAGAGGTGGTTACTTGATGTCATTAATGTCTCCGTCCACCTATCGTTTATCTAGTTGAAAATCTGGTCCAGCTTAAACAAGCTCAAGATCACCTAAAGACTTCAACTTCTTCTGGTGTCGACTGACAGCCACAAACTGGGACACAAGTTGAGATGGCCCACAGTGGAGACGTGGTGGTCAAGTTAATGGTCTTCCTCATAAAATGTCCCTTTTTGTTGGTTGGTTTTAACCTTTACTGCTCCGCATCTATAGTTCTTCTCAGATTGTCAGAAGTTTAAAACCCCGGGCAAGTTGAAAAATGCGATTTGATGTGAAGTCGGGAACTGACCGGAGGCGGAACAAAACACGACTTGGAGGGAGGATTAAATTAAAAGTCACAAGGAGCCGCTCTCTGTCTGACCTCGCTCATCCGATTAATGGACTGACTGGTTTGGCGTGTTGGGTCGTTGACTTTGTGACTTTGTGCGGTTTGTGTTCCCCCAGCTCCTCTAATTGAGATAACACTTAAACCATTTCAAGGCCCTTCGATGGCGGCCGGGGAGGAGGGGGGGCGGCGCACATTAGACGATGCATAGGGAAATCGGCAGTCGCGCAGCAGGTGCTCGGCACAAAGATTATGTAAATCTGAGTGACCTTTTAATGCAGGTGCCCGGCTTAAACAGAGCTGTACCCAGGGACCGGCGCGTGTGTAAACACTGCGGGGAGGTTAATGCCTGTGACCCTCGTGTAAACAAACCTCCAAAATGAGCCGGTAACCATAAGGCTAGGGTCAGACTAACGCATTTTTCGCAGCGACCGTCAAAAAGTGCGTCCGAACGCATTGCCGTATTTTTTTCACGGAATGCGTGAAAACGGTCATACGATGCGCATTTTCGTGCGTGATGTTTTACGGATCCAAACCAGGAAACTTTGGGTGTCTGGACGTTATGTTGGCCGGACATGAGCAGGGTCTGACGTCACGCACACACGCCGCTAGCGGGCGCAGCGCACTCTGTACGTCCGTACTAGCGGTTCTGCGTTCTCGAAAAAATGCGTTCATTTTCCACTTGCGTTGCGCGGCCGGACTTCGTATATTGGCCGTCATTGCCCGTCATTTGCTGCTAGTGCGGCCGTGATTATGTGCACCAGAACGCACGTTAAAAATTCGCTAGTCTGACCCTAGCCTAACACGCGGCGCCAGACATTTATATGCATGTACATGTATTCAAAAGCTACGGGGTATTTTTGCAACCTTCTGCTGACCTTACGTGGAGGCCAGGGGATCCCCGGTCACACGATGGGTCTGCAAGACAAGAAGATGGCGATTTAGGACTTGCCATGTATAATGTTACCAGTAAAGCACTGAGGACACCTGTCGCTGCTATATAAATATACACTGTATAACTACTGCACTTACTGCTCCTCCCTCTACTGTAATGTAACCAGTAAAGCACTGAGTACACCTGTTATAACCCCCCCCCCCCGGTATATTTGTTGTATCCTGGAGGTAATGTGTCAGTGATTTTACGGAGCGCAGCCCTAGGCGTCGCACGCAGCGCGAGGTTCTTGGTTTTTCGTGTGTGGATGTGGTTATATATGGCGTCTTGCGGTCTTCCTGTATTACAGCTCTCGCCGGGCACGCTGCCAGCGCTCGCGCCGCAAATCACCATTTCTCAATCAAGTGGCAAGTCTGAAGCGTCTTTGTTTAACCCTTGCCTTGTACGTGCGGTCCCAGCTCGGCGCTCCACCGTACACCCTGCAATCACTCTGCATTACATTTCCCATGATCCTCAGCCAGACCAGGTAATCTGAATTTGGCATCTCAGTGCCTTCATGCCTCTTCATATAAGCAGCTTGGCTCTGCACATGGCCGGTACGTTTTCCTGTCGCCAGCTCCGCACAGTCCTGTGCTTGCCCATTAACCCCTTAAGAACCAAGGGTCTTTAATGTCAATGCATTTATGACATAAACGTTACGTCATTGGTCCTTAAGGGGTTAATTTGGGGTCTTCGCTAAATCCTGTAAGCGCCTACACTGCCGGCCCCGTCCTCATTTCGCATCGCGGTTCGGCAGCGGCTTTATCTGGCTAAAGATAGACTCTGTGCTCTACTTTGTCCCAGCGCCGCCGTTAATTAGCTGCACCGCATGACGCAGCCCTCTCTCGCCAGTTGCACCGCGCGCGCCTCCTGTTTGAGCGCGGCTCCTCCGCGCAGTAATTGCTAATTGCTGTTTTTTTTTCTCTATTATCCCGTCTCCGCTCGATTGTTTTCTTTACTTGAGGAAAAGCTCATTAAGGTTAAACACCTCCTCCTTTTCGCGGCCGCCGCGCTATCAATAACCATTAGCGGTTACTGCGCGCCCGAGACTCGTCAAAACACGGAGGGGGAGCACGTTGAGTTTTAAAGATTTCCAGCCTCCAGATATATGGGGGGGGGGGGTGTACCTGATATGAAACGGTGTCATCAGGGCCTTGGTTTATATGGTGGTTGCACTGCGCCACAGAATCTGCAAGCGCCTTGAAGTGGGTTTATCCCAAACTGCAGATCTTATTAGGTCCGAGTTGTGTCCACCTGTGCTTTGTGTAAAGTGACGGACAGTCCGGGCTGCGCGACTCTTGCAGCAAAATCTGTGTTTCGGAGCCGCGTCCTTGTACATGCACGTTATTCAGCCGCTTTTTTCTCCACTCGCAGCACTCTTTTCCCCACGGTGACTTCCCGCTGTCCTCGGCTGAACCGTTCCCATGCCGTACCCCGGGGCCGCCCTTTTATTGCGGATCTGCAGAAAAGAGGTGAAATCCTCTCATTGTCTGGCATTGTGTGAACAGCTCGCCGCGGCAGCCCTGTTCCCAGACCAGCGCCGCCAGCTGCATACACAGCACTGGGAGCCATTAAATATCGATCAATGTCTGACTGGGGGTCCACGGCTGCCACGATCGGCACCCACCGCGGAGCCGTGAGTTACAGACCCTTCCCCCCCCTTTCTACCGACGAGTCCCTCGCATCCGACTTTGTGAACTTTGCGTTATGCGTTACATTTAATGTTTGTGTTTTGCGGTTACAGCTGGTGGGCTTGCGTCTCACTAGATTATCTTCTTTTCTTGCTCTGTCCTCTCTCCAGTCTGGAGTCTCTGACGCCCCGCTCCCCTTGTGTCATTGGCCCTCCCCTTCATCTTCCCGTGGCTCTGGCATCTCCCTCACCCATCTTGCTTTTTGTCTGTGGCATCTGCCCCCTTCCAATCCCTTCTCGTGGCTGTGGCGGTAATCCCCTTCTCGTGGCACTGGCCTCTTTCTTCCACCATAGAAAAATGTCGGCAGATAAGAACCTTTCGGCCCATCTAGTCTGCCCAATTACATGGATACTTTACCTGGATTTATCTTTTGTTTAGGATAGCCTTATGCCTATCCCATGCCTGCTTAAATTCAATTACTGTTTTGGCCTCTACCACTTCAACTGGAAGACTGTTCCATGTATCCACCACCCTCTCAGTAAAATAATGCTTCCTGATGTTACTTTAAAAACTTTGCCCCTCTAATCTAAGACTATGTCCTCTTGTTTTGCTACTTTGTTTCCTTTTAAATATACTCCCTTCCTCTACCCTGTGGATTCCCTTTACGTATTTAAATGTTTCTATCATATCTCCTCTGTCTCGTCTTTTTTCCAAGCTGTACATGTTAAGATCATTAACCCTTTCCTGGTAACTTTTCTCCTTCAAGCCGTACACCATTTTAGTAGCCCTTCTCTGAACTCTCTCTAAGATGTCTATATCCTTCTGGAGATACGGTCTCCAGTACTGCACACAGTACTCCAAGTGAGGTCTCACCAGTGCTCTGTACAGTGGCATGATCACTTCCCTTTTCCTACTGCTAATACAGGCTCTCCCTACACAACCAAGCATTCTGCCAGCATTTCCCGCTGCTCTATTACATTGACTACTTACCTTTAGATCCTCTGAAATAATGACCCCTAAATCCCAACCCTCAGATGTATCAAATATTCTATATTCAGCCCTTGGGTTTTTACGTCCCAGGTGCATTATCTTGCACTTATCCACATTAAAACTCAATTGCCACAACTCCGACCATTTTTTTAGTTTACCTAAATCATTTGTCATTTGGCTGATCCCTCCAGGAACGTCAACCCTGTTGCAAATCTTTGTGTCATCAGCAAAAAGACATACTTTTCCATTAATACCTTCTGCAATATCACTAATAAAAATATTAAAGAGAATGGGTCCAAGTACTGACCCCTGAGGTACCCCACTGGTAACAAGACCTTGCGCCGAATAAACTCCATTTACCACAACCCTCTGTTGCCTGTCACTCAGCCACTGCCTAATCCATTCAACAATATTGGAATCCAAGCTCAAAGATTGCAATTTATTGATAAGCCTTCTATGCGGAACAGTATCAAAAGCCTTACTGAAATCTAAATAAGCAATGTCTACTGCACCACCTGTGTCTATTATTTTTGTTACCCAATCAAAAAAATCAATAAGATTAGTTTGGCATGATCTCCCTGAGGTAAACCCATGTTGTTTCTGATCCTGTAATCTATGTGTTTTTAGATGTTCAACAATCCTTTCCTTTAACATGGTTTCCATTAATTCCCCCCCCCCCTTCTCGTGGCTCTGGCCTCTCTCTCCCACCATCATCCCCTTCTCGTGGCTCTGGCCTCTCTCTCCACCATCATCCCCTTCTCGTGGCTCTGGCCTCTCTCTCCCACCATCATCCCCTTCTCGTGGCTCTGGCCTCTCTCTCCCACCATCATCCCCTTCTCGTGGCTCTGGCCTCTCTCTCCCACCATCATCCCCTTCTCGTGGCTCTGGCCTCTCTCTCCCACCATCATCCCCTTCTCGTGGCTCTGGCCTCTCTCTCCCACCATCATCCCCTTCTCGTGGCTCTGGCCTCTCTCTCCCACCATCATCCCCTTCTCGTGGCTCCCACCATCATCCCCTTCTCGTGGCTCCCACCATCATCCCCTTCTCGTGGCTCCCACCATCATCCCCTTCTCGTGGCTCCCACCATCATCCCCTTCTCGTGGCTCCCACCATCATCCCCTTCTCGTGGCTCCCACCATCATCCCCTTCTCGTGGCTCCCACCATCATCCCCTTCTCGTGGCTCCCACCATCATCCCCTTCTCGTGGCTCCCACCATCATCCCCTTCTCGTGGCTCCCACCATCATCCCCTTCTCGTGGCTCTGGCCTCTCTCTCCCACCATCATCTCCTTCTCGTGGCTCCCACCATCATCCCCTTCTCGTGGCTCCCACCATCATCCCCTTCTCGTTGCTCTGGCCTCTCTCTCCCACCATCATCCCCTTCTCGTGGCTCTGGCCTCTCTCTCCCACCATCCTCCCCTTCTCGTGGCTCTGGCCTCTCTCTCCCACCATCCTCCCCTTCTCGTGGCTCTGGCCTCTCTCTCCCACCATCCTCCCCTTCTCGTGGCTCTGGCCTCTCTCCCACCTCATCTCCCCCACCATCGTCCCCTTCTCGTGGCTGTGGCGTCTCCCCCCCCCCCCCCCACCATCTTCCCCTTCTTGTGGCTCTGGCTTCTCCCCCACCATTGTCCCCTTCTCGTGGCTGTGGCGTTTTCACCTTCTCGTGGCTCTGGTGTGTTTTTATTTTTCCCCCTTCTCGTGGCTGTGGCGTCCCCAACCACCTTCTCATGGCTCCGGCATCTCCCCCCCCTCAATCATTCCTGTCTCATGGCTGTGGCTTTTTTCTCTTGTGGCTGTGGCGTCGTCCCCCACAACCTTCTCATGGCTCTGGTGTCTCCCCCAACATCATCCCCTTCTCGTGGCTGTGGCATCTTTCCCCCTTCTCGTGGCTGTGGCGTCCCCCCCACAACCTTCTCATGGCTCTGGTGTCTCCCCCACTATAACCCCCTTCTCGTGGCTGTGTCGTTTTCCCCCTTCTCGTGGCTGTGGCGTCTCACCCCCCCCACAACCTTCTCGTGGCTCTCCCCCACCATCACCCCCTTCTCGTGGCTGTGGCATTTTTCTCGTGGCTGTGGCATCCCCCCCCCCCACAACCTTCTCGTGGCTCTGGCCTCTCTCCCACTTCATCCCCTTCTCGTGGCTCTGGCTTCTCCCCCACCATCGTCCTCTTCTTGTGGCTGTGGCGTCTCCCCCTCAATCATCCCCTTCTCGTGGCTGTGGGGTCTCTCCCCCCCCCCCCCCCGCTTCCACAACCTTCTCATGGCTCTGGTGTTTCCCCCAACATCATCCCCCTTCTCGTGGCTGTGGCATCTTTCCCCCTTCTCGTGCTGTGGCATCTTTCCCCCTTCTCGTGGCTGTGCGTCCCCCCCCCACAACCTTCTCATGGCTCCAGTGTCTCCCCCACCATCATCCTTCTTGTGGCTGTGGCATTTTTCTCTTGTGGCTGTGGCGTCCCCCCCCCCCCCCCACAACCTTCTCATGGCTCTGGTGTCTCCCCCACTATCACCCCCTTCTCGTGGCTGTGGCGTCTTCCCCCACAACCTTCTCATGACTCCTGCGTCCCCCCTCAATCATCCCCTTCTCGTGGCTGTGGCGTCTCACCCCCCACAACCTTCTCGTGGCTCTCCCCCACCATCACCCCCATCTCGTGGCTGTGGCATTTTTCTCGTAGCTGTGGCATCCCCCCACAACCTTCTCGTGGCTCTGGCCTCTCTCCCACTTCATCCCCTTCTCGTGGCTCTGGCTTCTCCCCCACCATCGTCCTCTTCTTGTGGCTGCGGGTCTCCCCCTCAATCATCTCCTTCTCGTGGCTGTGGTGTCTCTCCCCCCCCCCCTCCCCCCCGCTTCCACAACCTTCTCATGGCTCTGGTGTCTCCCCCACCATCATCCCCTTCTCGCGGCTGTGGCGTTTTTTCCCCCTTCTCGTGCCTGTGGCGTCCTCCCCCCACAACCGTCTCATGACTCCGTCTCTCCCTCAATCATCCCCTTCTCGAGGCTGTGGCATTTTTATCCCCCTTGTGGTTGTCGTGTTTTTTTATTTTTTATACTAAAACGCGTGGCTGATTCCCGGCGGGCCTCGCACACGTCGTGCAATGAGCATCATCATAAGTGGTCTATACTTCCTGTTTCCTGTATAGCGCAAACGCTGGGAGTTCTTCTGGGAATCACAGAATGTGATTGGCTGCTGACAAATCACGCGCTTTAATGCTTTGTCGTATCGGTTTGTTGTGATTTCATACCCAGATGGCAGCCGCTGCACCAAGCTCCAGAGAAATCTGCAGCATGGGGGTTTGGTAAATAACCCCTTCTGTGACCGCATAGGAGCAGATCCCTTCCTCTGTACCCTGCGTCGCAGCAGGTCGGGACCAGCTCTCTTGCTTTGTGTTCTTGTGTTACTTATGTGGCGTCCCTAAATCGTCTCAGACTGCAGTTTACAAAAGCGCGGTGAATATTGCGGCGTGACTGTTTTAATCCCTTTATATAGCACCAACAGATTCCGCAGCGCTTTACAATTGGAAATACGTGAAACATAATAAAAACACATAAGGAACGGCCCTGGCCGTAAGATAACCGACCTGCTGATACAGCACTTTATACAAGTGCTCAGCCAGACGTCCCGTGAGCTTACAATCTAAAGGACCAAGGTAAGTGAAACGAGTGAGCAGGGGGAGTGTGGAGCTGGTGGCCAGAAAGAATATAGCAGGGATTGCATGGGAAGGAGCAGAAGCTTGTGCTTGTAAAGGGTGACTGGAAAGAAAAGTGGAAGGGAGAGCTAAACCCATAGGCCTGGGACTGGGTGGGAGGGTGGAAATGCATGAGCTGGAAAGGGTGCTGGCTTTGGATGGTGTGATGTATGAAGAAAGAGACAAGGTTAGGAAGAGTGGGCTGTGTGTGTGAGAGAGGTATTTACAACACAGGGAGGGGGGTGTAGAAGCAAATTGACAAAACAAAAAAAGGAGGGAAATCTTAAAAAAAAAAAATTAAAAAAATTCTATTAACCCCTTCCATGCTAAGGACGCGCTCAGCGCGTCCAACCGCATGTCACGTTCCATGCGGTGGACGCGCTGAGCGCGTCCTCTCTTTGGGGTCAGCGTTCGGCCGGGTTCCGGCCGATCGCTGCCCCCCCGGTGCGGGCTGACATCCTGTCAGCCCAGCATCCGGAACCACCGCCGGAGTAATTAGGTGTCATCGCGGCGGCGCGATGACACCTAATTCAGGCGCTCCCCCCCCCCCCCCCGCATGTGCGGAGGAGGTGCCTGAAAGGGAGGGGGGGGGAGATCCTTCGGACCTCTCTCCCTCCCGATCGGCGGCGTTGCGGGGGTTAGCCCAGGCACCATTTGGAAGGACACAGCCTGCCCTTCCAAATGGTACCTGGCATTAACCCCTGGGGAGCCGGATCACGAATCGGCGCTGAAAAGCATCGGTTCGTGATCCTTTCCCGGAGCTGGCCGACATCTTGGATGTCGGCCAAGCCTCCGGGAACTCCCCCTGAGGACTGGCGTCATCGTGCATAGCACGATGACGCCAGTCCTGGAGTTAACCCCTAGCTGCCACCAATGGTGGAGATAGGGGGTTCCAATGAACCCCCTATCTCCCGATCCGTGGCAGCTAGGGGTTAAAGTTTGGTACTGTTGGATCGGCCAGAGCATGGCCGTTCCAACGATGGCAAACACGACTGTGAAAAAAGTTTTGAAAAATAAAAAAAATAAAAAATATAAATTATAAAAAAAATATATATATTTTTTTTTCTTTTGGTTTGTTAATGCAGCAATATTGTTCCCATTTCAATTATAATGTGAACAATGATGCTGCACTAACGATTTTTGTATGCGGTGCGTTTGTTAAAAATCGTATTTTTCCCCAAAAAAAAATGTAACGAGACCCCAACTCTAATTTTTTTAACAAGTGCACCCCATACAAAATATAACCGCAATTGCTCGCATGTTAAAATGTGAAAAAAAAACACTTTACACGTTGTAAATTATTGAAAATACATATTTTATTGCATTTTTTGTTATAATATACAGACAGGTCATGACATATACATCTAATAATGACATATTATGAATCTGCCGAGTCTGATGGAAAGAACGATATATAATATGTCTGGGTAATATACTAAAATAAGCCTTCAAAACACGTTTAAACATGATGAGCAAAACCGGTAAAAATGACCTCAGCACAGAGGCGGGAAAAGCCTCAGCAGCGAAAGGGTTAAAACCTAAACGTGAAGTATGAGCAGTAGGATTCGAGCATTGGTTGTGGCGGCCGGCATGTCGATCGCAGATTCGAGCATTGGTTGTGGCGGCCGGCATGTCGATCGCAGATTCGAGCATTGGTTGTGGCGGCCGGCATGTCGATCGCAGATTCGAGCATTGGTTGTGGCGGCCGGCATGTCGATCGCAGATTCGAGCATTGGTTGTGGCGGCCGGCATGTCGATCGCAGATTCGAGCATTGGTTGTGGCGGCCGGCATGTCGATCGCAGTTTCGAGCATTGGTTGTGGCGGCCGGCATGTCGATCGCAGTTTCGAGCATTGGTTGTGGCGGCCGGCATGTCGATCGCAGTTTCGAGCATTGGTTGTGGCGTGACGTGGGACAGCATGTTGATCGCAGGATACCTTGGATTGTACACAAGTGGAAATGCAGGCACTGAAAAGACGTCTGAAAGAACACCGCGGCCTGGAGAATGCGCGGCCTGGAGAATGAGCACACCCAGCCCTCAAAGACTTAGGACTTTAACCATTAAAAACACATCTACCTTAATGTGTTCAATAAACAGATAATTACCAGCTGATTCTCTGTGCAGACGAATCTTAACCCCTTAGGAACCAAGGCTTTTTAGCCCGCCTACACGTTAATGAGCGGTGCTGCTGTGCTGTTTTTACTCTTGGGGTTTATTCACTAACCTCCTAATTGCACCGAACTGTGACTTTCACGGTTCGTTGCAATTTTGGGTCCATTCACCGAATACAGGCGATATACCGTGCAATTCAGCAGCACCAAAATTGTCCCGTAGACTATTGTGTGTTCTATACACAGAATGCTGACAATTCCACAGAAAAGCCCTGATTTTCTTTTGTTTTTAAATTCGACAAGTTTAAACGCGTGAATCCCACCGGTTTCAATGTAATATATAAAAAAAATATATATTTTTTACTTTAACAGACGTTTTTATTTAGACACGCACATTTATTGGTTTAACCTCCTATTGGGAGAATAGGACTTCCATTTCCTTTTTTTTTTTTTTTCTTTCAGTGGATTTCGCCGTTGCCAATTCAGTTTTCGCCGACGTTCGATAACTGCTTCGGCGACTCCTTAAATTTCAGCAAAATACAGTGACTATTTGCTTAATGGTGAAGTCGTTGTTTTTTTGGCACACCATTGCACGCAAATTCGGTGCTTTGTTAATAGACCCTTCTGTGCACAATCTCCTGTGATTTTCCGCTACTTTTTATTCGTTGCACCCCACATGTTCTATAGCATTCTACAAAGTACAGATGCAGCTTTCTATTAATGTTAAATATATTTATAGCAAATTCTTTAACCTGAAAAAATGGAAAGTAAAAGCACTTTCAGTTTTGGATATAATGCTTTGTCTAAAAATAAATACCCCTGGGCCGATTTGGAAACTTTGTAATATAGACCCTCATTTTTATATTATTACTATTATAAAAAAAAATATACTCTATCTTTAAACATACTACCCTTAACGCTAGATATTCTTAATGTTTAAATCGCATTCAGTGTAACCAAAATTGTTTTCTAATTACTTTTAATTTTGCATAAACAATTGACAACCCCCCCCCCCCCCCACAACACCACAATGGGGGTTATTCAGAGAGCGGTGAAAACCAGGGGAACTGGCAGGAGAAGAGAACAAATAGCTGATTTGAAAAGTGAGATAAATGGGAGAATTTTTCTGGTTTTGCTGTTTTTTTACCTAGAATTTTCACTTCTCCAGTCATTCTCCTGAGTGTCACCTCTCTGAATGTGTGTGTGTGTCTGTCGAAACAATACTTAGGGGGGACTTAAGGTCTGAAAAATGCGCTTTCCTGGCCATATCTATACAGAGATAAGACACAAAATAAATGTTTGCACGTTTATTTTCTCTCCTGGCCACGGTGAGAGGTTACCACAGCGATCACCTGGCCATATAATGGTGAGCTTTCTGCACTCGGAACAGCGTCTCGACCACATGACTGTCTATGCCAGCACCAGTCATTTAATACGTAGACCTGCGTTTCAGTATACACTGTCAAACAGTGACATAATAACAAAAAAATATAATCCCCCTCCCCCCAATTGTTTGAGAATAATAAAAAATTGGGAAAACTAAAAAAAAAAAAAACTTTTTTCAAAAACAATTTTGCTTTAAATTGTTAACGTTTGACCCCCTTGACGCCACTGTTCACATGGATGTCTCCTCGGTTTCCGTGGTGAATGGATGCAGTGTTTTTCCGGGAAGGCCGCAGCCTCTCCATGTGGTGCCCTGGATATGGAATGGCAGAGCCATGACGGTGGAACCCGTGCCGTTTATCTGGCCGGGGCTGGTATGTGGCTTTTGTTTTCTGTAAACATGGCAACCAGCGACATCACTGTTAAAAATTAACCTTTTTTATTTTGTCTTTACAAGCACAACCAGAGCTTATTTTCCCCTCCGTGTAAACGCGCTCCTTTATTTCCCTATAAAACAGAAAAAGTGAGATATTTTAACAGGTTTGTGTGGGTTTTGCTTTATTGCAGGCGGTGTGTGCTGTGTATCGAGGGGGCGAGCGCCTTCTGATCATTATATACATCTATTCTTAAGGACGTATCTCTTCACTAGATCACATTGTGGGTATTGAGGTGGTTATGGGGATATTCTGGATATTGAGGTGGTTATTGGGGGGATATTCTGGATATTGAGGTGGTTATTGGGTGGATATTCTGATTATTGAGGGATATTCTGGATATTGAGGTGGTATTGGGGGATATTCTGGTTATTGAGGTGGTATTGGGGGGATATTCTGGTTGAGGTGGTATTGGGGGGATATTCTGGCTATTGAGGTGGTATTGGGGGATATTCTGGGTATTGAGGTGGTATTGGTGGGATATTCTGGATATTGAGGTGGTTATTGGGGGGATATTCTGGATATTGAGGTGGTTATTGGGGGGATATTCTGGATATTGAGGTGGTTATTGGGATATTCTGGATATTGAGGTGGTTATTGGGGGGGATATTCTGGATATTGAGGTGGTTATTGGGGGGATATTCTGGATATTGAGGTGGTTATTGGGATATTCTGGATATTGAGGTGGTTATTGGGGGGGATATTCTGGATATTGAGGTGGTTATTGGGGGGATATTCTGGATATTGAGGTGGTTATTGGGTGGATATTCTGATTATTGGGGGATATTCTGGTTATTGAGGTGGTATTGGGCTATTCTGGTTATTGAGGTGGTATTGGGGGGATATTCTGGTTGTTGAGGTGGTATTGGGGGGATATTCTGGTTATTGAGGTGGTATTGGGGGGATATTCTGGTTATTGAGGTGGTATTGGGGGGATATTCTGGCTATTGAGGTGGTATTGGGGGATATTCTGGGTATTGAGGTGGTATTGGTGGGATATTCTGGGTATTGAGGTGGTATTGGTGGGATATTCTGGGTATTGAGGTGGTATTGGTGGGATATTCTGGGTATTGAGGTGGTATTGGGGGGATAATGTGGGTATTGAGGTGGTATTGGGGGGATAATGTGGGTATTGAGGTGGTATTGGGGGGATATTCTGGTTATTGAGGTGGTATTGGGGGATATTCTGGTTATTGAGGTGGTATTGGGGGATATTCTGGATATTGAGGTGGTATTGGGGGATATTCTGGTTATTGAGGTGGTATTGGGGGATATTCTGGATATTGAGGTGGTATTGGGGGATATTCTGGTTATTGAGGTGGTATTGGTGGGATATTCTGGGTATTGAGGTGGTATTGGTGGGATATTCTGGGTATTGAGGTGGTATTGGTGGGATATTCTGGGTATTGAGGTGGTATTGGGGGGATAATGTGGGTATTGAGGTGGTATTGGGGGGATAATGTGGGTATTGAGGTGGTATTGGGGGGATATTCTGGTTATTGAGGTGGTATTGGGGGATATTCTGGTTATTGAGGTGGTATTGGGGGATATTCTGGATATTGAGGTGGTATTGGGGGGATATTCTGGTTATTGAGGTGGTATTGGGGGATATTCTGGATATTGAGGTGGTATTGGGGGGATATTCTGGTTATTGAGGTGGTATTGGGATATTCTGGTCATTTTAGCATAATTCTTTCATTGTGATTATTGGTTTTGGAGGCTTTTATGTGTATTTTATCCGCATGTTATTGATATTAAGGAATAACTTGTATTTTTATGACGGTTATTCCGGATGTTTGAATTGGTTCATATATTATTTTGTCGCGCCATATGATTGGCTACTGATCTCCTTGTGTTTTTCTATTCAGAATGTTTGCACCTGAACATGCATTTTTCATAAGGGGCTTCTGAGACCATTTCACGCCACATACTGAATTGAGCACTAAACTTTAATCGTTTTTTTTTTTTATTTTGACATATTTTATGTATTTGTGTGTGTACATATAATCAAAGCGCCGCGTGCCTGTACGCAGACAGTTTGCAGAGCGTGCTGTCTGTGATTGGGGGTTTTCCTGGTGGGCCGGGTGGTGATTATCCAACTCTCCTGCCAGGCCGCACTCTCTTGGCCGCCCTGCCTCTCCAGCAACATCATAAACCCGTGTATCAGCGCTCGCTGTCACAACAATCGTGCTTTCCTGAGCAGACTTGGCTCCTGCCCCGGCCTAGCGTCGTGTGCGGTTATGTAATGTGCTGGCATGTTCCAGAGCTGCGCACCATGCGTCGTGACCGCGCACTTCCACATGGCAGCAAACCGCTGCCAAACAAAGGGCGGAGAGGGAAAAAACATTATGTATCAAGAAGAGGAGGGGGAGCGGCAAATACACAAACATAATACATTAACCACGGGCTTCTCGGTACCCTCGGGGTTAAACCGTGCCGGCTGGAAGACTTGGTCTTGAAACACTTTGTTTGGGAGTGTTAAAAGTACACAAGACACGCACCACACACGACTGCGTTTTATTGCTGTGGAGCTCTGATACAGCAATGTGCGCTGTATATAAATGTATCAGAGCTCCACAGCAATAAAACCCGTAATGCGCAGTGTGAATTATGTAGAACCAAAGACCAGACTAGATGCACACCAATAAATATATGTAAATTTTATTAATGCCAAAATACCAGTTATATACCAGTTATATCACAGAGCATATCCATTATATCAGAGTGTAAACGAATCGGAGTACAGTGGTACCTCGCTTCACGAACGCCCCTGTTCACGAACAATTCGGTTCGCGACCAGGAAGTTCGTCAACATTTTACCTCCGTTCACGAACTCTGCCTCGGCTTACGAACACGGATCGCGGTCGCAGACAGGGCTACTGTGAAGCTTTTTTGTGTTCTTTGTAGCGCAGTACTGTTCAGTATTACTGTATTAAATCCAGCATGGCTCCCAAGAAAGTGCAGAACAAGCGTGGTGGGGAAAAGAAAGCGCAGAGAGGTGACAAGAATGTGCAGAGCGTTAATGAAGGTGAGAAGAATGTGCAGAGCGTTAATGGTGAGAAGAATGTGCAGAGAGTTAATGAAGGTGAGCAGAATGTGCAGAGCGTTAATGAAGGTGAGAAGAATGTGCAGAGCGTTAATGGTGAGAAGAATGTGCAGAGAGTTAATGAAGGTGAGCAGAATGTGCAGAGCGTTAATGAAGGGGAGAAGAATGTGCAGAGCGTTAATGAAGGGGAAAGAATGTGCAGAGCGTTAATGAAGGGGAGAAGAATGTGCAGAGCGTTAATGAAGGGGAGAAGGCTGTGCAGAGCCTTATTGAAGGTGACGAGGATGTGCAGAGCAAGAATGGCGGTAAAAAAGTGCAGCACAATAAAGAGGGTAACAAGCATATTTTTGTGGTTACATTTTTTTTTTCCCATATGGTTCAGAACGGATTAACCTGATTTACACTGAACCCTATGGGGAAATGTGATTTTGGTTCGCGACCAGAGTCGTGGAACCAATTAAGTTTGTGAACCGAGGTACCACTGTATACGGCCACAAACCGTCCCCAGAGGAATCAAACCAAGAGAGAAGACTTAAACTCAATAATAAGATCTACAAATATTGCGGCAGCTCACCAAAAAACATAAAAGAGCCGCCACCTGTATCCGAAATAAAACTGAATATGGGCAAAGTAATTAAGACACGGAGAGCCCCGCAGGAGAGACGCACATACCGAGACCAGGTACCACCAACATTTCAGCAAAATGCCTTTTTCAAGGGTTAAGGGTTCAGTTTTATTTCGGATACAGGTGGCGGTTCTTTTATGTTTTTTGGTGAGCTGCCACAATATTTGTATATCTTGTTATTGAGTTTAAGTCTTCTCTCTTGGTTTGATTCCTCTGGGGACGGTTTGTGGCCGTATACTCTAGTATACTCTGATACACGACATCTAATGGATATATTCGTATAACTGGTGTTTTGGCATTTAATAAAATGTACATATATATATATTGGTGTGCATCTAGTCTGGTCTTTGGTTCTTCATGTTTCAGTCATAAGGGGGGGCTGTATTCTAGATAGCACCCAGCTATAGCGTATAGATTTACCGGGCGCAACACAGTCTGTTTTGTGTTACAGGTGTGAATTCTGTATCACAGAGCTCCATAGCGATAAAACTCAGGCTCATACACAGCACACATTACTGTTTTATTGCTGTGGAGCTCGAATACGCTCATACACAGTGCACATTACTGTGAGTTTTATTGCTGTAGGTCTCTGATACCGTCATGCACACCACACATTACTGTGTTCTATTGCTGTGGAGCTCTGTGATACGCTCATACACACCACACATTACTGTGAGTTTTATTACTGTGGAGCTCTGATACGGTCATACACACTGCACGTTACTGGGAGTCTTATTGCTGTGGAGCACTGATACAGTCATACACACTGCATATTACTGTGGAGCTCTGATACGGTCATACACACTGCACGTTACTGGGAGTCTTATTGCTGTGGAGCTCTGTGATACGCTCATGTTCTATATTCGTTCACCTAGCGTGTCCCCCCTCTCTTAGATTGTAAGTTCTCAAGCAGGATCCTCTGTTCTGTGTGTGTACCGTGTTTGTGTATTTGTTAGTCTGTCTATCCCATTTACAGCGCTACAAAACTTGTTGGCGCTTTATCAATACTTGTAACTGCACATTGCTGTGAGTGTTACTGCTGTGAAGCGCTGTTATACACTCATACACCGTTGATTTTTTTTTTTTTGTAGCCCCCCCCCCCCCCGGTGGTAAAGCTGTCCGCTCAGGGATGTGTTAAAAGGAAAGATCTTTCCGCGTAATCCTTAGCGCGTGCCTGTGTGTGATTTGTGCTGTCAGTGTCTCCCGAGTATCTGCACGAGTGCTTCTAAAAGCCGCTGCGTTAAGCCACGGCACATAATGAAATTTACCATTTTAGATCCATTACTGTAAACGCGAGCATATCCTCCGCTGCGCGCCGGCAAACACGGAGACGTCTCTCGCATCCAAACGATCACAGCGTAGCAGCCGCTTCTACCTGCGTCCTCAGACAGGTCAGGCGCGGTGGCCGTCGGAGAGCCACACATGGTTTCTGTGGTGGTTATGCCATTTGTAGGATTTGAAAGATCTTGATTTCCCTCTGCCTTTTAATCCAAATAAATAAATAAAACCTGTGAACACGTGGCTTCACCACACGGCATTAATGGCGTCTTGCGTGAACATGTGGCTCTCACATGCGGTATTAATGGTGTCTTGTGTAAACACGTGGCTCTCACCCCGCGGCATTAATGGCGTCTTGTGTGAACATGTGGTTCTCACCACGCGGCATTAATGGCTTCTTGTGTGAACATGTGGCTCTCACCACGCGGCATTAATGGCTTCTTGTGTGAACACGTGGCTCTCACCCCGCGGCATTAATGGCGTCTTGTGTGAACATGTGGTTCTCACCACGCGGCATTAATGGCTTCTTGTGTGAACATGTGGCTCTCACCACGCGGCATTAATGGCTTCTTGTGTGAACATGTGGATCTCACCACGCGGCATTAATGGCGTCTTGTGTAAACACGTGGCTCTCACCATGCGGTATTAATGGTGTCTTGTGTAAACACGTGACTCTCCTCACATGGCATTAATGGCTTCTTGTGTGAACACGTGCCTCTCACCATGCGGTATTAATGGCGTCTTGTTTCTTTCCTGCAGAGAAAGTCCCCGGCGTGGATGACGACGTGCAGAAATCGGACATCTCCTCGAGCAGCGGGGGTGTGATTGAGAAGGAGTCTCTTGGTCCACTTCTCCTGGAGGTACATGTCCTGTGAATGTTTTTATTATTTCTTTTAGGGGATTATTCACTAAACGGCGAACATAAATAACTTGTAAACCTCAGGCCGAAGCAGCAGAAATGGAAAAATAGCTGAAGTTTTCCAGGTTTGGCTGCTATGGACAAAAAATCTACAGCCCCCACCTCCTTGGCGTCGCCAAATTCCAGTTTGGTAAATAAACCCTCTGAGGGGTGGGTGCATTGTGACCTTTCCTAGGGGTCAGCCTGTGGTGCGACGTGGAGAGACTAACCACTAATAAACCCATGTATAGATATAAAATCACATTTACCAAATCCGCACGCTATAAAACCTCAGAAGTAACCGCCTTCTCGTGTATGTGATGATGATTCTCACCTACTGTGAGCTTTGGACCAATTTGCTGCCTGATCCAGGAAGTGTGAATGCGCCACTGGCTTGTGGGTGGAGTTACAGGCTGACTGACAGGTTTCTGGGTGGAGTTACAGCACTGTTGTAATCTTTTCGTACCCGCACCCCCAACTCTCCTTCAGGACTTAACCTGAGCTGCCCCATTTTTATGGAACCTCCTCCCCCACAACGTCATACTCTCCCCATCTCTCTCCAGTCCTTCGAGAAGTCGATCAGCTCACTCCATAACCCCCCCCGTACATTTATTGCATTATCTTCTCACATGTGCCCCGCTACTTCAGGTTCTCTAGTCACCCTCACCTAGTGTCACCCCTCTCCTCTTACATTGTGAGCTCTTGAGATGGCATAATTCTATGTATCACACGCACAATGAGGTCTATTCACAAAGCACTGACACTGCGTGCGATTTGTGGTGCTTTGCTTCTTGGCGCACTTCAACGATTCCGTTGTTTTGCAGAAAAGACAGTGAATTCACCATTTGGCAAATGTTCACTGTTTTGGCGAAAATGGAGTCTCCGTAGCAGTTTTTGGATGTCTGCGAAAACCATTTAAAAATACAAAAGGCTCGTCTAAAAATGAAACCACCTTTTGTAAAAAAAATCTTTCATGCAAACTAAAAAAAACAAAAAAAACAACTTAGATTTGGCTGTTTAAAACCTGAATTCGGGCCTTTTCGGTGCAATTCGACGACCGGTGACTAGAAAATAGTCTTCAATGGAACCATTTTCGGTGCTGCCGAACTGCAATGATTTGCATAGTATTTTGCTGTCGCTTTGCCTGTATTTGGTGATTTGACAGCTTTGTGACTAAATGTATCGTCCCAACCTTATAGAGGCAGTGAAATTCAACGTTCGGTGCAATCTTGGTCAATTCAGAGTTTTATTTATAAAGTATTTTACCAGGAAGGATACATTGAGATTTCTCTCGCTTTCAGTATGTCCTGGGTTCAATAACATTGAATTGTTACAGAAATACAAAGTAATAAAATGCAAGATATTAAAAACACAAATGTACAGATTAACCCAGAAAATAAATATGTAAGTAATATAGTCACTTTGTTACATGTTTACAGGTGCATTCTGTATATAGTCACTGTGTTACATGTTTACAGGCGCATTCTGTATATAGTCACTGTGTTACATGTTTACAGGCGCATTCTGTATATAGTCACTATGTTACATGTTTACTGGTGCATTTCGTATTGAGGTATGTTAATAGAGATCTCTTAAGGGACTTTAGACTGGGGGAAGATTTGATGGCGTCTGGGAGGTTATTCCATAATTGTGGTGCTCTGTAGGAAAATGAGGATCGAGCCACTTTCTTTTTGTATTGTGGTATTGTAAGTAAGGTGCTGGTCCTGGATCGGAGGTTATAGGATGAGGGAGCTGCTGGGGGAGGCAGCCTATTCAGGTAGGGTGGCAGCTTCCCAGAAAAGCTCTTAAACACCAAGTTGGAAAGGTGAAGAGTGCATCTGGATTCCAGCGACGGGCAGTTTAGCTCTTTTAACTTGTCACAATGGTGGGTCATGTAGTTACATTGTAGCACAAAGCGGCAGAAGGAGTTCTACAATGTAGTAAGTTTATGAAGGTGTGTTTGCGGGGCGGCTGCATACACTACATCTCCGTATTCAATAGCCGGCATAAGAATTTGCTGTACAATCTGCTTTCTTACCGTGGGGCTCAGGAAGGATTTGTTTCTGTACAGGGCACCTAGTTTGGGGTAAATTTTAATGAGAGTTTTTCGATGTGGGGGCCAAAGGATAGATTAGGGTCCAACCACATACCTAGATATTTGAGAGAAGTGACTGTGGTCAGCATGCCATTTGATCTTGTCCCAACACATAGATGGGGATTTTGCAATTTGTGTAGTTTAGGTGCGGTTCCAAGGAGCATCGTTACAGTTTTGTCAGTATTTAAAAAAAGGTTTATCTGCTGGTGAATAACCCCTTGCGTGTTCCATGATGCTTTGCCAGAATGAAGTTCTACGGATGATAAAGTGCACAGAGCAGACTGCGAAGGGGTCTGTTGTTTTAAATTGCTCACAGCAAGGACCCCGCACCTCACCGGAGACCGGGAGCGGCCGGTGAACCCAGTGCTCTTTTACATGTTTACATGTACACATGGGGGTTTCACACACACACACTGGCCTCTAAATAAGCCGGTTTGTGTCCGTGCAGTTCATGTTCGTGTCAGACTCGAACGTGTTTTTTTCCGCCCCATATATTCTAGTTTTACATTTGACACTTTTCTTTCACTTTTTATACTTTTTTTTTTTTTTGTCTCCTGCAGCAGCGCTGTATGTACGTTGATCTCTGTGTCGTGTATAAAGTGCTGGGGTGTATCCATATACAGGAAACAAGCGTCCCCCTCCTTTTATTACAACCAAATCTTACGGCTACGTCCAGGCCCCGGCAGTTGCTCCTTTGCCGAGGAATGTTTCCCAGTAGACTCGCTCCACAATGTTTCCACTGGTACCCACGGATGATGCGTGTTGCTAGGCAACGCACTCTGCGCACAGCAACCGCCTATAGGGCTCCGGATGGGATTCCGTACCAGCGGCAGCCGAGCCATCTTGCGGCGTTCATGCCATCTTCTCTGGAGACGCTGCCAGTAAGGCCAGGCGTGCAGTTCGTCTGCCACCCTCACGAGGGAACGAAACACACATGGCCGGATGTTGGGAACATGCCTGGAGGTGAAGCCCTAACAAACGTTACGTGGTGACCCTGCGCCATCAGGATTGCTTTGGATCTCCAGAGTCTGGGAAGGCAGGAGTTAATCAGTATGTTTCATTGCTTCTCCGGTTTCTGGACCAGATGGACCCCGCGTGCTGAGGGCCGCACCATAGAAGACCTTGCTTTCCATGTTGTTAAGAGCGTGCCGGGACATCGTTATCTCATTGGGGAGAAAATTTAATAAAATCCATTTCAAATACAAAAAGTCTCTCTGCGACCATTCAGACACGAGACCTGGCCAAGGTCAGGCAGCTGCTCCTCAGGCTTAGATGAGATCAGGCGCCATGCGCAGGCCGCTGTCTCTCCTCTCTGTATGGGTGCCCTCGCAGGCCGCTCTCTCCTCTTGGGTCCCCGTGCCGTGCACAGGTCTGTCTCCTCTCGAGGTCCAGGTGTTGCGCGCAGTCCGCTGTCTCTCCTCTCGGTGTCCAGGTGTTGCGCGCAGGCCGCTCTCTCGGGGGGGGGGGGGTCCGTGCGCAGGCTGCTGTCTCTCCTCTCGGGGGTCCGTGCGCAGGCTGCTGTCTCTCCTCTCGGGGTCCGTGCGCAGGCTGCTGTCTCTCCTCTCGGGTCCGTGCGCAGGCCGCTGTCTCTCCTCTCGGGGTCTGTGCGCAGGCCGCTGTCTTTCCTCTCGGGGTCTGTGCGCAGGCCGCTGTCTCTCCTCTCGGGGGTCTGTGCGCAGGCCGCTGTCTCTCCTCTCGGGGTCTGTGCGCAGGCCGCTGTCTCTCCTCTCGGGGGTCTGTGCGCAGGCCGCTGTCTCTCCTCTCGGGGTCTGTGCGCAGGCCGCTGTCTCTCCTCTCGGGGGTCTGTGCGCAGGCCGCTGTCTCTCCTCTCGGGGTCTGTGCGCAGGCCGCTGGCTCTCCTCTCGGGGTCTGTGCGCAGGCCGCTGTCTCCTCTCGGGTCTGTGCGCAGGCCGCTGTCTCTCCTCTCGGGTCTGTGCGCAGGCCGCTGTCTCTCCTCTCGGGAGTCTGTGCGCAGGCCGCTATCTCTCCTCTCGGGTCTGTGCGCAGGCCGCTGTCTCTCCTCTCGGGGGTCTGTGCGCAGGCCGCTGTCTCTCCTCTCGGGTCTGTGCGCAGGCCGCTGTCTCTCCTCTCGGGGGTCTGTGCGCAGGCTGCTGTCTCTCCTCTCGGGGTCTGTGCGCAGGCCGCTGTCTCTCCTCTCGGGGTCTGTGCGCAGGCCGCTGTCTCTCCTCTCGGTCTGTGCGCAGGCCGCTGTCTCTCCTCTCGGGGGTCTGTGCGCAGGCCGCTGTCTCTCCTCTCGGGGGTCTGTGCGCAGGCCGCTGTCTCTCCTCTCGGGGGTCTGTGCGCAGGCCGCTGTCTCTCCTCTCGGGGGTCTGTGCGCAGGCTGCTGTCTCTCCTCTCGGGGGTCTGTGCGCAGGCTGCTGTCTCTCCTCTCGGGGGTCCGTGTGCAGGCTGCTGTCTCTCCTCTCGGGGGTCTGTGCGCAGGCTGCTGTCTCTCCTCTCGGGGTCTGTGCGCAGGCTGCTGTCTCTCCTCTCGGGGGTCTGTGCGCAGGCCGCTGTCTCTCCTCTCGGGTCTGTGCGCAGGCTGCTGTCTCCTCTTGGGGGTCCGTGTGCAGGCTGCTCAGATTAGTCTGGTTCGCTCGTCACGTGGTTGGAGCTTTGACTGTCAGACCAGCAGCTTCCCGGTGTGACTTCTACCGCCTCAATAGGAAATGTTCATCCAGTACAGGGGGTCACCTGACCCCGAAACCGGACCCAGCGCAACTCTGTGTAAAACTTGCCTTGTTACCTGTAACTGCAGTGTCCTATTCTAGGGGTGACCTGTACCCCCCCCCCCCCCCCCGTGACCCACTTAATCATCCCCTGAGCAGCTGTACCTGGATACATTTATTCCAGGTTTATGTAATGGGTGACGAGCGTTCTTAACCCGGAGTGTTTGGTTACGCGGCTCTTGCCGGATTATACAACAACCAGAGCGTATCCGGATAATGTGGAAAAGAGGCTCGCCGTCACGTAGCGCACACTGTGTGCATGAAGGGGCCGTGCTGCAGGAGTGCGCTATACACAGAATAGCCTCCCAGTGGGAGCAGTAACGGTGATATAGAAAGGGTAGTAGATCCAGGGAATATCCTCCCAGTGGGAGCAGTAACAGTGATATTGAAAGGGTAGTATATACATGGAATAGCCTCCCAGTGGGAGCAGTAACGGTGATATAGAAACGGTAGTAGATACATGGAATAGCCTCCCAGTGGGGGCAGTAACAGTGATATAGAAAGGGTAGTAGATACATGGAATAGCCTCCCAGTGGGAGCAGTAACAGTGATATAGAAAGGGTAGTAGATACTGCTTCCACTGGGAGGCTATTCCATGTATCTACTACCCTTTCTATATCACTGTTACTGCCCCCACTGGGAGGCTATTCCATGTATCTACTACCCTTTCTATATCACTGTTACTGCTCCCACTGGGAGACTATTCCATGTATCTACTACCCTTTCTATATCACTGTCACATGGAATAGACTCCCAGTGGGAGCAGTGACAGTGATATAGAAAGGGTAGTAGATACTGCTCCCACTGGGAGTCTATTCCATGTATCTACTACCCTTTCTATATCACTGTTACTGCTCCCACTGTGAGGCTATTCCATGTATCTACTACCCTTTCTATATCACTGTTACATGGAATAGCCTCCCAGTGGTAGCAGTAACAGTGATCTAGAAAGGGTAGTAGATACATGGAATAGCCTCCCAGTGGGAGCAGTAACAGTGATATAGAAAGGGTAGTAGATACATGGAATAGCCTCCCAGTGGGAGCAGTAACAGTGATATAGAAAGGGTAGTAGATACATGGAATAGCCTCCCAGTGGGAGCAGTAACAGTGATATAGAAAGGGTAGTAGATACATGGAATAGCCTTCCAGTGGGAAAGCGGTGATGGCCCTGCAGCATGCATCTTAAGAACACTCCAGGCAACCATCAATCACTCTCACCTTGCAGTCCTCTCCTCCTGTTTCCAGCCCTTCTAGATTGTGAGTTCCTACGGGAATAGGGCCTCCTCTCCTCCTGCACTGTTTGTCAAATGTTGTTCAATGTATTGTAACCCTGTCTATACTGTGCCTATTGTACAGCGCTGCGGAATATGCCGGCGCTTTATGAATGAAGAATAATAATAATGGCTGATCAGGATACAGATGGCTATTTGGATGTCTTCAAGAAATCCCTCAAAACCATCTCTTCAGATTATTGTACTACATCACTGACGCAACTCATCCCTCTGCTCACCTACTCACACATGATTGAAGCTGCTTCTATGGCCGCACCATTCCCAAACCACTGACACTAATGATTCTGCTATTCCTCTGGTCTTCCTCAACCCCCAATCCCTCTAGATTGTAAGCTCCTATGAGCAGGGCCCTCTACACCTCTCGTTTCCATCATATGACTGTTTATTTGCATTTCGTTCCCTTTGGTTATTGTAAAGCGCTGCGGACACTGTTGGCGCCATATAAATGAGGACATAATAATATCTCTGGTCAGGCTTGTGATGTGCTGCCTGTCTGTTGTTGCTCCATGCTTGCAGAGTGTCGCCTGGATGTCACATGGTGCCGTCCTGAGATGCTTTTATGGAGGTCCTGGATCCTCATATTGGACGTTGTCTGGTCCAGATGTTGATGCCCCATGCTTATACGGGATTATCCGTCTTCTATGAAAGGGCCTGTGGGGCCCTGCGCCGGCCCCTACATGCTAGATGGACAGGCAGCCCTTGGATTATCCCCCAGGCATTGTGCGCGCCGCGGTTACGCGGTGTGCCACGCGGCCGGCCTCACGTGCGAGCGCTGCCTTTGTTCTCTGCAGGAGAGTTTAAACAAAGTCTGTTTTATACTAAAGGGAAATAAAGAAATGTGTATAGTATGAAGGCGACGCCGCCGGTGACTTCAAAGCGCCAGGGCGGCATTTTTCATGCGCTGCCCATCAGTATGAATACATTATACAGTTGTGTTCAAAATGATTCAACCCCCACTGAAATTGAGTGTTTTGGCCAGTTTGACATTGATTTTGATCATTCAGTCATCTTGCTTACAATTAAATCAAAGAGGCACGTGTAGGTCAGACAAATATAACATAACATTTATAATGAAATAACCACAAATGTCTTTTCTGTGCTCACATCATTATCAGTTTTATTCAACCCCCAAGTGACATTCAATCTTAGTACTTAGTACAACATCCTTTTACAGTTATAACAGCTTTTAAACGTGAAGCATAGCTTGACACAAGTGTCTTGCAGCGATCTACGGGTATCTTCGCCCATTCGTCATGGGCAAAAGCCTCCAGTTCAGTCACATTCTTAGGCTTGCGCACTGCAACTGCTTTCTTTAAGTCCCACCAGAGGTTCTCAATCGGATTTAAGTCAGGTGACTGCGATGGCCACTCCAAAATGTTCCAGCCTTTAATCTGCAACCATGCTCTAGTGGACTTGGAGGTATGCTTGGGATCATTGTCCTGTTGAAAGGTCCAACATCTCCCAAGCCTCAGGTTTGTGACGGACTGTATCACATTGTCATCCAATATCTCCTGGTACTGAAGAGAATTCATGGTACCTTGCACACGCTGAAGCTTCCCTGTACCTGCAGAAGCAAAACAGACCCAAAGCATGATTGACCCCCCGCCATGCTTCACAGTAGGCAAGGTGTTCTTTTCGTCATAGGCCTTGTTCTTCCTCCTCCAAACATAGCGTTGATCAAACAGTTCTAATTTAGTTTCATCAGTCCACAGAACACTATCCCAAAACTTCTGTGGTTTGTCCACATGACTTTTGGCATACTGCAGTCGACTCTTCTTATTCTTTGGAGACAGCAAGGGGGTGCGCCTGGGAGTTCTGGCATGGAGGCCTTCATTACGCAGTGTGCGCCGTATTGTCTGAGCTGAAACTTCAGTACCCACATCTGACAAATCTTTTCTCAGTTCCTCAGCAGTCACACGGGGACTTTTCTCCACTCTACGCTTCAGGTAGCGCACAGCAGTCGAAGTCAGCATCTTCTTTCTGCCACGACCAGGTAGTGTTTCAACAGTGCCCTTTGCCTTGAATTTGCGAATGATGCTTCCTATGGTCTCTCTTGGTATGTTTAACATCTTTGCAATCTTCTTATAGCCATTGCCCTTCCTGTGAAGAGTAATCACCTCTTCTCTTGTCTTCCTGGACCATTCTCTTGACTTCACCATGTTTGTAACCACACCAGTAAATGTCTAGAAGGAGCTGAGTATCACAGTCATTTTAAAGCTGCCTAATTGGTGCTTATATGCTTTATTGCTGCTCCGTGACATCCACAGGTGTTTTCAATACCTGATTGAAAACACTTGAATGAACCTCTGTTCTTCAGAGTGGTAGTCTTTAAGGGGTTGAATAATTGTGTCAATGAAGAATTCACAAAAGAAACATTTACTACTGTATTACAAAACCAATTGATGTCATTTTAGTTGCATATGGTTCTTTAAAAAGTCCTTGTAGGATTTCATTCTGAATACAATTACAAATGTTCACTAAATTCCCTAAAACCCTTTACAGCATTGGGGGTTGAATAATTTTGAACACAACTGTATGTCCGGGAAAGCATGCGGATCTGGTAACCCTAGCCACACATCGAGCTCCTTGCTGGATCCAGCAGCATGTCTTGCTGACGGCTTCCTGCGCTGCCGCCGGCACTAGCCCCCTCCACGTCACGCAGCTCACTATAAGGCTAGGGTCAGACGAGCGTGATTTCTACGGACTGTACGTCCGTGCAGTACGGACATCGTCAGTACGGATGACGCAGTAGTGGTCACACAGTCCGTTTTTTCACTGAAGTTATTTTTGACGGATGTAGGAGGGAAAAATAAATTACAATGAAAAAACATTCTGTCCGTCAAAAATGCTGGACGTATAAATGCCGTCCGTCTGACCATGCTCCATCACTCACACACAAAGCTATGCGGACGTTATGGACTCCGCACGTCCGTTCTAGCAGTATTACGTTCTTGCCTAACCTGCGTCCGTTTGCAGCGTCCGTCAGCCCCTGCACTTCTGTGCGGACGTACTTCGTGTGTGGGGCTTCATTTAACACAATTGTATGCTATCACGGACGTACTTATGTGCGGCAACACGGACGTTAACACTGCGCTCGTCTGACCCTAGCCTAAGGCCCCCGGCACACGAGCGTTTTGAGAGAATGGAAGGAACGTCTGTGAAAGTGGGCGTTCCTTCCATTCTCTGCGCTCAGCGTACAAAGCACGATCCTCCTATGGAGAATCGCGCTTTGTATACTTTCAGCGTCCGTTTAGCTTTTTGACGGGGAGGCCTTTTTCACGTCCGGTGGAGGGCTTTCCCCGTCAAAAACCCACGGACGCAGGGAAGTGCTGGCGCACATGAGGCAAAAATACGCTCGTGTGCCGGGGGCCTTATGCGTGTATCCATGACGTGCGTCTGCCAACTCCCAGGCCGCGCGCGCCTCCTGAAGGCTTAGGCCTTCACGTGGCTAAAGGTCAGAAGAATTCTCGTCCTTGGTGGCAACTTGTTGATTTCTACCCCAGGATGCCGAGGCACCGATACGCTCTAATACCTCACAAATCCACGTGTCTTTACTCGAGGACGCCAAGGCTGTCTCTGCAGGCGTGTATCGCTGGTTGTGTCTGTGCGTGGGGTGAACGGGGCCAGTAATATGGCTCACTGAAGTAATGACTCGTCGCTAATGTGTTGGCCCCCCCCGTCACACGAGGGCCGCCCCCGTCACACGAGGGCCGCCCCCCGTCACACGAGGGCCGGCCCCCCGTCACACGAGGGCCGCCCCCCGGTCACACGAGGGGGTGTCACACGAGGGGGCCGCCCCCCCCCCGTCACAAGGGGGCCATATTCTCCTTGTCCTCGCTGCTCCCCCGGGGGACGTTACAGCCGCTCTATAACCCCTCACCAGATCCGCGTCTCTCATTGTCTGAGAAGATAGAAGACTAGACCTTGCCTGGGTGGCGGGCGGCAGGCTTCGGATGGTGGCATGGGGGTAATTCAGACGGCACGCTGCACTGAAGAGGTTAAGCGAGCAGGTGATGGAGCCACACGGTCCCCTGTACATGTCAGATTTCTCTTCGCAGCTCGGCGCGGTTTTCATATTTCCTGTTTTGGCTCAGGCACTTGTTAATAATTACCGCGGTACATCAGAATCTGTTGTACTAGGCGCGCGGCCAGACAAAAGAGCGAGCCGGGCCGATCAGAGGCCTGGAAGGGAAACTGGCGCAGCCTTCAAGCTCGCTCGCTGCCACGGCACAGCCGGGACCGAAAGAGAGGGATATCTCGCACCACAACCAGCCGTCACCAGAGAAAACAGGTCATTTTAATTAAAAACAAGTGCCGGGCGTGGGGTCCTGATCATCCTTAATGACAAGGGTGCAGACACCTTCCAGTCCATCATGGCAAACGTAGGGCACCTGGCTTGGCATAAACCCATTTGGTTAGGAATGAGGTCCTGCCCATGTGCTGCGCCATGGTGCAGGTTTTTAACGCTTCACTATGGACCCCCTCCCCCATCATCCCTGACTTCTGCCAGCATAGAGATCTGTGCCAATCCTCTTTCCATGATAAAGCCACCGCTCGATGCAATCTGTAGAGTGATCCTTTACTACAGAGCTTGGCAACCATGTCCCTCCAGATGTTTGGAAACTACATCTCCCATCATGCTCACTCATTAAGTTGGCTGAGCCTTGTGGGAAACGTAGCTGCAGAACTTCTTGAGGGCCAAGGTTGCTGACTCGGGTTTTACTAGACAAAGTGGGCCATCTAATTCTATCTTGGGCACGGGGGTAAATGGTGCGAGGGGCCGTGCACGACAGGTGTGATGTTATCCTGCGGCTGATTGCTTGTAGGAAGTGCTGATACGGCTTCGATCACTACTTTATGGCACCAGTTAGTCTTGCTAAGCGCATGGGTCGCCCAAAGTCGCGTCTGTGAGCGCCGTTGCGAGCCATTAAGGCATTGCGTAGCTCGTTCTGGTCTGGCGTGGTCAGTGTGCAGGTTGTACGGGTTTTGTATGATGACATGAGGAAGTGGTGAGTCGTCCCGCCTCTTCCTGCAGAAAGGGGCCGGCTTATGTCTGTTACTTCTGTAGATCCCAGCCGTCTGGCCTGGAGGGTCCTGCACGTCCAGATGCTTAGAGGGGCCTGGAGGGGCCTGCACGTCCAGACGCTTGGAGGGGCCTGCACGTCCAGACGCTTGGAGGGGCCTGCACGTCCAGACGCTTGGAGGGGACTACACGTCCAGACGCTTGGAGGGGCCTGCACGTCCAGACGCCTGGAGGGTCCTGGTTGAGCAGTTTGTTATGCAGGCCAGGCCGTCCTTTGTAGCTTCGCTGACGCCTGTTATTGGAGTGCTTGCAATGTGGTGGAACGCGTGGGGTTTGCAGGAGCCATGATGAGACCCCCCCCCTCCCGTCTTCAGGCAGATTAACCAAACAGGCTTCACCACGTTCTGGGATCCAGATGAACGCCTCGTTATAACGCCTCTGCGAGCGAGGAGGGCCGTCAGAGGCCAACGTTAACCCAGTCACCGTCTTGAGGCTCCTGAAAGCTGCGACCGATGCGTTTTCATTTTTTTCTCCTCGTTTTCGTCCCATAGAGCAAATCTTTACATCTGTGCCTCGCGAATCCATCAGGTCTCCTGATTTTGTGGAATTTGAGCGCGTGAAATATCTCTCGCAGCTGGCCGTGTTCTCGAGTCCGCACTGCAGAAAGACGGAAACGAGGATTACTGTGGGTCAGAGGTGTCCAGGCACGGCCCTCCAGCTGCTACTAGGACCATGCGGTCCTTTTATCACGGCTGTTGGATCAATGATTAGAAGTGTATATAACGATCACACAGAGGGCACCTCCATATATTAGCTAAGCATTATGGGTATTGTAGTGAAGAAACTTGTTGCCTCCTTTCTTGGCCACGGCTGCCCTTGGGGCTCTCTTGCCGGCCACGGCTGCCCTTGGGGCTCTCTTGCCGGCCACGGCTGCCCTTGGGGCTCTCTTGCCGGCCACGGCTGCCCTTGGGGCTCTCTTGCCGGCCACGGCTGCCCTTGGGGCTCTCTCGCCGGCCACGGCTGCCCTTGGGGCTCTCTCGCCGGCCACGGCTGCCCTTGGGGCTCTCTCGCCGGCCACGGCTGCCCTTGGGGCTCTCTCGCCGGCCACGGCTGCCCTTGGGGCTCTCTCGCCGGCTGTAGCTGGTGTTACCGCCCCCGTTCATGGGGTTGATTAGTGCTGTGCCAGGCGGGTATCACCCTGCGCTATAAAATGATCCTGAAGCCGTTCAGACCTGGGAATACCTAGTTCTTTAAAGCCAGTAATTAAACCTTTTCAGGTGTTTCTCTCCATTTCCCTCCCGGGGACACGCTCCGCCCAGAAACGTCCCATTCAAAGTGTAATGTGCTCTGTCCGTGCGTCCGTCCTTTCACCTGTGTGTTTCTGCTGTCGCTTCAAAAGGATTAAAAATAATCGCTGACAAATCATGCAACAAATTCCTAAAAATGTTCCTTATCGACCCCAGAATGGCGTCAGATTCTGCCCGGATCAAGTGGCTCTTACCCTCAGTGGTAACTAGATTACGTGTGCATTATATATTAAATACATTATAAAACACCTTATGAACACATTATAAAATATATGCTACTGTCGGTGTCTCTGAAGTAATTGTTTCCATTTTAAGGATTTTTCCCATGATACAACATTTACAATAAACCTGTGCAAAAGTTTTACTTTACTGCTGTGGTTTACCTTCTGGAGTATTTAACATGGAGTATTTAGTTAAGACTGCAGGGTTTTTGTGTTCTCCAGGCTACCCGAGGTAAGAGCTGGCAGATGAACGAGATAAAACAGGGAGTTTAAAAGACTTCTAATCTACCCCCTGGTGATGTCCTTTGAATACATCCCACACAATACAATGATGTGAGTGACACCTTCACTCCATTCTATAGTGAGGAGCAAGTGATGGAAAGGTACTGTGGGGGAGGGGGAGTTTACAACACAAAATATCACACAATGGATGCACCCAGTGACACATATAGAGGAAAATATCACACAATGGATGCACCCAGTGACACATATAGAGGAAAATATCACACAATGGATGCACCCAGTGACATATAGAGGAAAATATCACACAATGGATGCACCCAGTGACACATACAGATAATACAGAAATATTTTCTTAACTTACATGTGCTTTGTTTTTCTCTTGTAGGTTTAGTTATCAGCAACATCACATAAACAAAATAAATGTATTTATTAAGCGCAAACACATTCTGCAGTGCTTAAAAGATTTCTAAACCCCCTGGTGATGTCCTTTGAATACATCCCACACAATACGATGATGTGAGCATTATGTTTATTTTCCTGTATAAACCTTGAGATTTTCTGTTTTTAAATGACCCAACCACCTCAACAGGCAGAGAATTCCACAGCTTTATACTCAGGGTTATAAAGCCCTTGCCTATGCTTTAGGCTGAATTTCCATTCAAGTACAGGGTTCTTTGTAATAAAACAATATTCATCGATTTTATAGGCTGAGAAATGCTGTTCGAGTTGCACCTTCACAAATTGTGGCTTTACGGAGACCTGCCGGCCGGCTTTACGGAGACCTGCCGGCCGGCTTTACGGAGACCTGCCGGCCGGCTTTACGGAGACCTGCCGGCCGGCGTAGTGTGTAGTCTTCACTTTAAGTTGTATATATATGTTTATGTCGTCCTCCTAGGGTTTGTAATCTCTCGGTCTTTCCTCCTTGTCGCTCCTCAGGCCCTGGATGGATTCTTCTTCGTTGTAAATCAAGAAGGCCGGATCGTGTTTGTGTCGGAAAATGTCTCAAACTATCTGGGGTACAAGCAGGAGGAGCTGATGAAGGACAGCATCTACAGCATCCTGCACGTAGGGGACCACGAGGAGTTTGTGAAAAACCTGCTCCCCAAATCTTTAGGTGAGGGGCACTAATGTCACCTTCATGTCCTGTTCAAACCCTCTCCTGAGGAGCGTATGGTCTTCATGCAGACATCGAGGGGAAAATCTACCCCCAGCTCTCCTCTTCCTGCACCTCCTCTCCCCCTCACCACTGCCTTGGCTCCTTTTTCACGCCCCCCCCCTCCTCATTCGTTTTCACGCCCCCTCCCCTTTTCCTCCACCGCCCCCCCCCCATCCTAAAGCTGCAGTAGCAGATGTGGGGGGGGGGGTACCTGGACAGTCTATAATAAAGAAACCTCTGACCCTCCCCTTTCCTCTCCAAGGGCTCACCCCTCAGGACCTCTTCCCAATAGGTCAGGCCCTACCTACAAACACCAGTTCTCTTGCTTGTCCACGTAATGATGGCCAATGGTGGCAGGTGCTTGGGGGCTCGTCATGGACCTGGGCTCAGTGGGATCTGGAGCCAGCATGCACCCTCTCATCTCATTCTCTGTCACTTGGTGCAGGGGATGGGGCGCTCCCTAATGGGCCAGCGGTGCGGACTCTCAGCGGTTATCCCGTCCGGCTGTTTGACATTTGGTTGTTGCGTCGTTGATGACATTCTGATGTTAGTGTCAAAGATAGAGGTGCAGTCCACGCTGGAAGTCGCCGGGTGCGTGGGCATCATTTTTAAATGTTCCTCCTCTCTCCTTTCTCTCTCGTCCTCCAGCTCCTCCTCTCTCGTCCTCCTGCACCTCCCCTCTCTCTCTCGTCCTCCTGCACCTCCCCTCTCTCTCTCGTCCTCCTGCACCTCCCCCTCTCTCTCGTCCTCCTGCACCTCCCCTCTCTCTCTCGTCTCCTGCACACCTCCTCTTTCCCTCCTCTCTTGTCTTCCTGCACCTCCTCTCCCCTCTCTCGTCCTCCTGCTGCACCTCCCTCTCCCTCACCTCCTCTCTCTTGTCCTGCACCTCCCCTCTCTCTCGTCCTCCTGCACCTCCCTTCTCTCTCTCGTCCTCCCTGCACCTCTCCCTCTTTCGTCTCTGCATCCCTCTCTTCACCTCCTCCTCCCTCTCTCTCGTTCCCCTCCTCCTCCCTCTCTCTCGTTCCCCTCCTCCTCCCTCTCTCTACGTCCCTCGACGTCTGCACCTCCCCTCTCTCTCGTACCTCGCGCCTGCACCTCCCCTCTCTCTCGTCCTCGCTGCACCTCTCTCTCTCGTCTCCCTCTGCACCTCCCCTCTCTCTCTCTCGTCCTCCTGCACCTCCCCTCTCTCTCTCTGTCGTCCCTCTCTGTCACTCCCCCTCTCTCTCTCTCGTCCTCCTGCACCTCCCTCTCTCTTCTCTCGTCCTCCTGCCCTCCCTCCTCTCTTCTCGTCCTCCTGCACCTTCCCTTCTCTCTCTCTCGTCCTCTCTGGCCTCCCCTCTCTCTCTCTCGTCTCCTACCCACCTCTCCCTGCACCTCTCTCTCTCTCCCTCTCCTCTCGTCCCCTCACCTCCCCTCTACTCTCTCTCTCTACACTCGACGTCCTCTATAATCTCTCTCGTCCTCGCACCTCCTCTCGCTGCACCTCCCTCTCTCTCATCTCGTCCTCCTGCACCTCCCTCTCCTCTCTCTCGTCTCCTGCACCTCCTCTCTCTCGTCCTCCTGCACCTCCTCTCTCTCTCGTCTCCCTGCACCTCCTCTCTCCCTCCTCTCTCTCGTCCTCCTGCACCTCCTCTCTCTCTCGTCCTCCTGCACCTCCTCTCCCCCTCTCTCGTCCTCCTGCACCTCCTCTCTCTCTCGTCCTCCTGCACCTCCTCTCTCTCTCGTCCTCCTGCACCTCCTCTCTCTCTCGTCCTCCTGCACCTCCTCTCTCTCTCGTCCTCCTGCACCTCCTCTCTCTCTCGTCCTCCTGCACCTCCTCTCTCTCTCGTCCTCCTGCACCTCCTCTCTCTCTCGTCCTCCTGCACCTCCTCTCTCTCTCGTCCTCCTGCACCTCCTCTCTCTCTCGTCCTCCTGCACCTCCTCTCTCTCTCGTCCTCCTGCACCTCCTCTCCCTCTCGTCCTCCTGCACCTGCACCTCCTCTCTCGTCCTCCTGCACCTCCTCTCTCTCTCGTCCTCCTGCACCTCCTCTCTCTCTCGTCCTCCTGCACCGCCTCTCTCTCTCGTCCTCCTGCACCGCCTCTCTCTCTCGTCCTCCTGCGCCGCCTCTCTCTCTCGTCCTCCTGCCCCCCCTCTCTCTCTCGTCCTCCTGCACCTCCTCTCTCTCTCGTCCTCCTGCACCTCCTCTCTCTCTCGTCCTCCTGCACCTCCTCTCTCTCTCGTCCTCCTGCACCTCCTCTCTCTCTCGTCCTCCTGCACTCCTCTCTCTCTCGTCTCCTGCACCTCCTCTCTCTCTCGTCCTCCTGCACCTCCTCTCTCTCTCGTCCTCCTGCACCGCCTCTCTCTTCGTCCTCCTGCACCGCCTCTCTCTCTCGTCCTCCTGCACCTCTCTCTCTCTCGTCCTCCTGCACCTCCTCTCTCTCTCTCGTCCTCCTGCACCGCCTCTCTCTCTCGTCCTCCTGCGCCGCCTCTCTCTCTCGTCCTCCTGCGCCGCCTCTTCTCTCTGTACATTAGGAGCCTCCTGTGTGCAGGACATTCCAGGGTTTACTGGAACATTGCGTTCCTCCGCGCTGCTTACATTTCCTATACTGAAGCCGTGTTATATAAGGACACTGTATGCGAGTGAAGCCCTGCGCACTGGCGCTGCATTAACTCTGCGTGTGACAGGCCCTTCAGCTGTGCTCTGCTTTACCCACTGAGGACGAGCAATGGAATGGGAGCTCAGTGAGTGATACAAATGGGATTTCACCCAGGGGTGCGTTTGCTACAAAGCCCTTAAATTAGGGCTTGACAAATTTGCTTTGAATCTAGGAGCCAGCTTCAAAAGTGAGGAGCCAGGGTTTTTCCTTCAGACTAACAAGGCTTTACTTTCAACTAAAGGTGCAAGTTTTTGTGGGTTTTTTATCTGCTCCTCCAGTCCCCCCCGCTCTAATCTTCTTCTCCAGTCCCCCCGCTCTGATCTTTTCCTCCAGTCCCCCTGCTCTGATCTTTTCCTCCAGTCCCCCCGCTCTGATCTTTTCCTTCAGTCCCCCCGCTCTGATCTGCTCCTCCAGTCCCCCCCCGCTCTGATCTGCTCCTCCAGTGCCCCCCGCTCTGATCTGCTCCTCCAGTCCCCCCGCTCTGATCTGCTCCTCCAGTCCCCCCCGCTCTGATCTGCTCCTCCAGTCCCCCCGCTCTGATCTGCTCCTCCAGTCCCCCCCGCTCTGATCTGCTCCTCCAGTCCCCCCGCTCTGATCTGCTCCTCCAGTCCCCCCCGCTCTGATCTGCTCCTCCAGTCCCCCCCGCTCTGATCTGCTCCTCCAGTCCCCCCCTCTCTGATCTGCTCCTCCAGTCCCCCCGCTCTGATCTGCTCCTCCAGTCCCCCCCGCTCTGATCTGCTCCTCCAGTCCCCCCGCTCTGATCTGCTCCTCCAGTCCCCCCCGCTCTGATCTGCTCCTCCAGTCCCCCCCGCTCTGATCTGCTCCTCCAGTCCCCCCCGCTCTGATCTGCTCCTCCAGTCCCCCCGCTCTGATCTGCTCCTCCAGTCCCCCCCGCTCTGATCTGCTCTCCAGTCCCCCCCGCTCTGATCTGCTCCTCCAGTCCCCCCGCTCTGATCTGCTCCTCCAGTCCCCCCGCTCTGATCTGCTCCTCCAGTCCCCCCGCTCTGATCTGCTCCTCCAGTCCCCCCCGCTCTGATCTGCTCCAGTCCCCCCCGCTCTGATCTGCTCCTCCAGTCCCCCCCGCTCTGATCTGCTCCTCCAGTCCCCCCCCGCTCTGATCTGCTCCTCCAGTCCCCATCCCCCTGCTCTGATCTGCTCCTCCAGTCCCCATCCCTCTGCTCTGATCTGCTCCTCCAGTCCCCATCCCTCTGCTCTGATCTGCTCCTCCAGTCCCCATCCCTCTGCTCTGATCTGCTCCTCCAGTCCCCATCCCCCCGCTCTGATCTGCTCCTCCAGTCCCCCCCGCTCTGATCTGCTCCTCCAGTCCCCCCGCTCTGATCTGCTCCTCCAGTCCCCCCCGCTCTGATCTGCTCTCCAGTCCCCCCCGCTCTGATCTGCTCCTCCAGTCCCCCCCGCTCTGATCTGCTCCTCCAGTCCCCCCCGCTCTGATCTGCTCCTCCAGTCCCCCCCGCTCTGATCTGCTCCTCCAGTCCCCATCCCTCTGCTCTGATCTGCTCCTCCAGTCCCCATCCCTCTGCTCTGATCTGCTCCTCCAGTCCCCATCCCTCTGCTCTGATCTGCTCCTCCAGTCCCCATCCCTCTGCTCTGATCTGCTCCTCCAGTCCCCATCCCTCTGCTCTGATCTGCTCCTCCAGTCCCCATCCCTCTCACCTCGGATCTGCCCCACCTGAGAATGATCTGCCCCTCTGGCCCGCCCCACCTGAGAATGATCTGCCCCTCTGGCCCACCGGAGAATGATCTGCCTCTCCAGTCTGAAACCATCACTCCACATGACTCTGCTCCATCCAGTGTGCAAGCTCCATGTGGTGCCGGCCCTATGTGTCCCCGATCCTCCAGCATACTAATAATGCTTGTGGTAAGAGGGAGCCGCGCTCGTAACGCCCAGGATTAGTTTCCCTGGTAATGGGGTCACATTCATATCTCACACCTGGCTTCTTTCCTCCTGCCTCGACAAGCCGCATTGCATTTCTGCTGCAAGGTCAGAGGCGGCGGCGCCTGGGAACTGCACAAATGGCACCTTTTCTCGTGGGAATGGACCCTCGTGTTGGTGTAAGACGTGAACACCAGCGGATATGTACAGCAACCCCCATCACCCTTATCCTGGCCATCATCCTGCCCTTTGAACTTCTGTGTTTATAAACCCTGTCCCAATGGTCCGGTTTAAAGGTGAAGGTATAGGTGTACACCCACATACTGTAGACACGCAGTGACTTAACATTTTACAGTCACATAGAGGAACCTTGTAGTAAGCCCAGTGTTAATTGCTGTGGAGCTCTGTGATACGCTCATACACACCGCACATTACTGTGAGTTTTATTGCTGTGGAGCTCTGTGATACGCTCATACACACCGCACATTACTGTGAGTTTTATTGCTGTGGAGCTCTGTGATACGCTCATACACACTGCACATTACTGTGAGTTTGATTGCTGTGGAGCTCTGTGATACGCTCATACACACCCCACATTACTGTGAGTTTGCTCCACAGCAATAAAACTCACAGTAATGTGTAGTGTGTAGGAGCGCGAGTTTTATTGCTGTGGAGCTCTGTGATATGCTCATACACACTGCACTTTACTGTATCACAGAGCTCCACAGCCATAACACTCACAGGTGTGTATTTTACTGCTGTGGAGCTCTGTGATATTCATATACACTATCCCAGAGCTCCACAGCAATAAAACTTTGGGTAATGTGCAGGCGTTTCTTGTTCTGTTCATAGTGTAATCATGAAGTGTCTCTGTATCTTGTGTCGTGTAAACTGGTGTTTTAATGTAGCTTTTCCTGTTCCACCAGTTAACGGGGGTCCGTGGACCCAGGACTCAAACCGGCGGAACAGTCACACGTTAAACTGCAGGATGCTGATACGGCCACCAGACGACGCCGGAGCCGAGAACCAAGAGGCACGCCAGCGGTACGAGGTGATGCAGTGCTTCACTGTGTCCCAACCCAAATCCTTCAAAGAGGAAGGAGAAGGTAACCTCATGTGAGCTTGTGTATAGGTGTGTGGACGTGTTTATAAGGGAGTATCACAAGCTTTCCATTCAACCTTCATGCCCCTATATCTTAATGCCTGCTACTCCCCCCCCCCCCCCGTACCCTCATTTGATGGGCTGCAGGGGGTGCGGGGTATGGAGGATGCTTGGAAGGCATTGGGTTTATAGGTACTCGATCTCAGCCTGTGTTAGAGTCCGTTCCTGTGGCTCGGCGGCTCGCTTAGCAGGATGGCGCCCAGTAATGTAGGGCAGGAGACACTCCACTTGGCGGGTTGCTCAGGTGACGCCCCCGTTAGACGCCCGCTGGCGCAGGGAGCCCATTCACTGGTGTCGGAGCTGTAAATGGAGATAATGATCCGTAATTGAAGGGTTTTGATCCCATTCTGCTCAAACACAGGTGGTTTTTGCCTGAAAGCGGAGATTATTGGCTCAGCGGATTCCCTTTCTTCAATCTGTCGACGAAGACGCAAGGCTTTGTGTCGCGCCGGAGCAGTTATTTAGGACGCTTTGGGGAGGGGGTGTTCCAGGAGTCCCACTTTCATCTAAAACTTCGTTATGTGCATTCGCTTGTTGTGTTTGTGATGTGGGAGCGACTTAACATCATTTTTCGCTCCAACCAGCGGCCACTGTATGTGTAACATCACCGCGTGGTATTATCCTGGATCCACAACACTGGATCTGAAAAATCAGGACCGGGTATCTGGGTATACTGAGTAACGTTACACGGGGTTGTAATATCAGGGTATACTGAGTAACGTTACCCGGGTTGTAATATCAGGATATACTGAGTAACGTTACACGGGGTTGTAATATCAGGATATTATTATTATTATTATTATTCTTTATTTATAAAGCGCCAGCATATTCCGCAGCGCTGTACAATAAGCACAGTATAGACAGGGTTACAATACATTGAACAACATTTGACAAACAGTACAGGAGGAGATGAGGGCCCTATTCCCGTAAGAACTCACAATCTAGGAGGGTTGGGGTTGGAAACAGGAGGAGAGGACTGTAAGGTGAGAGTGATTGATGGTTGCGTCAGTGAGTTGGGTGGTAGGCTTCCCTAAATAGGAATGTTTTCAGGGAGCGTTTGAAGGAAGGGAAACTAGGGGAAAGTCTGACAGTACGAGGGAGAGCGTTCCAGAGAGTGGGGGCTGCGCGTGAGAAATCCTGCAGTCTATCATGGGAAGAGGTGATGCGGGGAGAAGCTAGGCGCAGGTCACTGTTTGACCTTAGGGAGCGGGCCGGGGTGTATTTGGTGATTAGTGAGGACAGGTAGTGGGGAGCTGAGTTAGTGAGGGTTTTGTAGGTAAGGATAAGGATTTTGAACTTAATTCTGCAGTGGATGGGGATATACTGAGTAACGTTACACGGGGTTGTAATATCAGGGTATACTGAGTAACGTTACACGGGGTTGTAATATCAGGATCTACTGAGTAACGTTACACGGGGTTGTAATATCAGGATATACTGAGTAACGTTACACGGGGTTGTAATATCTGGGTATACTGAGTAACGTTACACGGGGTTGTAATATCTGGGTATACTGAGTAACGTTACACGGGGTTGTAATATCAGGATCTACGGAGTAACGTTACACGGGGTTGTAATATCAGGATATACTGAGTAACGTTACACGGGGTTGTAATATCTGGGTATACTGAGTAACGTTACACGGGGTTGTAATATCTGGGTATACTGAGTAACGTTACACGGGGTTGTAATATCTGGGTATACTGAGTAACGTTACACGGGGTTGTAATATCAGGGCGGGGTATACGGAGTAATGTTGTATAGCGGTCTCTAGAGGAGGTGTACGTGTGTATGGACGGGGTTGCTCGTTGTTGTTGCTGTGTGTTGCGTTTGTCATCGCTCGCTGTCTTTTTGCAGATTTCCAGTCGTGTTTGATCTGCATCGCCCGGAGATTACCTCCTCCTGCGCCCATCACCTCGCTGGAATCCTTCATGACAAAGCAGGACGCTACAGGTGAGGCGCCGCCGGTGATGTGTGTGTCGCACACACTGCATAGGGATCCGTTATTGGATGTGCTGTATGTAAAGCCTGGACTCGTGCATTTGGGTCAGGTGGAAGAAGTTGTCTGCGTTTTGTATATTCGCTGTCCCATGCGTTCCACCGATTTAACCCCCCCCCCCCCTATAAGAGGAGTCGGTTCTTTGCTGTGTCACGTGTTCTGCTGATTTAACCCCTATAAGAGGAGTCGGTTCTTTGCTGTGTCACGTGTTCTGCTGATTTAACCCCTATAAGAGGAGTCGGTTCTTTGCTGTGTCACGTGTTCTGCTGATTTAACCCCTATAAGAGGAGTCGGTTCTTTGCTGTGTCACGTGTTCTGCTGATTTAACCCCTATAAGAGGAGTCGGTTCTTTGCTGTGTCACGTGTTCTGCTGATTTAACCCCTATAAGAGGAGTCGGTTCTTTGCTGGGTCACGTGTTCTGCTGATTTAACCCCTATAAGAGGAGTCGGTTCTTTGCTGTGTCACGTGTTCTGCTGATTTAACCCCTATAAGAGGAGTCGGTTCTTTGCTGTGTCACGTGTTCTGCTGATTTAACCCCTATAAGAGGAGTCGGTTCTTTGCTGTGTCACGTGTTCTGCTGATTAACCCCTATAAGAGGAGTCGGTTCTTTGCTGTGTCACGTGTTCTGCTGATTTAACCCCTATAAGAGGAGTCGTCTTTGCTGTGTCACGTGTTCTGCTGATTTAACCCCTATAAGAGGAGTCGGTTCTTTGCTGGGTCACGTGTTCTGCTGATTTAACCCCTATAAGAGGAGTCGGTTCTTTGCTGTGTCACGTGTTCTGCTGATTTAACCCCTATAAGAGGAGTCGGTTCTTTGCTGTGTCACGTGTTCTGCTGATTTAACCCCTATAAGAGGAGTCGGTTCTTTGCTGTGTCACGTGTTCTGCTGATTTAACCCCTATAAGAGGAGTCGGTTCTTTGCTGTGTCACGTGTTCTGCTGATTTAACCCCTATAAGAGGAATCGTTTCTTTGCTGTCCCACGCGCTGATTTAAGCCCTATAAGAGCAATCCGTTCTTTGCTGTCCCACGCGTTCGGCTGATTAACCCCTCCAATAAGAGGAGTCGGTTCTTTGCTGTCCCTCGCGTTCTGATTTAACCCCCCCCTATAAGAGGGGTTGGTTCTTTGCTGCTGCCCCGTCCGCACGGTGTACTCGCTGCTTAGTGAATAATCCCATCATGCCACGGTGTGACATTAACCCTTCAGTGTTTCCGGTGTCCGCAATTCACATGTCAGTCCGAGCGAACCCCTTTCATCATCCGTGGCTGAGCCCTGGCATGGACGCGCGCCAGTCTGCGAGTGTGGCCTGGCAGAGGCCCAGATTGTAACGGGAGAGCTCCGGGGGAATGCCTGGCAGTGGCACGGAGAGCCTCCCGCTTCCTCCTCTGCCGTGCCGTGGCAGAGCTTCCTGCAGGATGCGCAGAGTTAAAAAAAAAAAAGTGTCCACGGAGTGCGGGGCTATCGATGGGACTTGGGTTAAATGTCTGATAGGGGACACACACAGGGTTAATCTGAGCACTCCGGTCTTAGAGGTGGGGCGGGCATTTCATGGTGCACGTTTGTGTTGCCGCCCCCCCCCCTCTCCCTGTAGCCGTGGCTCCCGGTGTGTTCCTGGGTGCGAGGAGCTGGGCCCTGTCTGGCCTCATTAGATTGTGGGGTGAAGGTGCCCTTTGTATGATTTTACTAGTGTATGTGTCTCCTCACGTGGCCAGTTACGGCCCGAGTGCCGCACGTTGCTCTGCCTGTGTCTCCTCACGTGGCCAGTTACGGCCCGAGTGCCGCACGTTGCTCTGCCTGTGTCTCCTCACGCGGCCAGTTACGGCCCGAGTGCCGCACGTTGCTCTGCCTGTGTCTCCTCACGCGGCCAGTTACGGCCCGAGTGCCGCACGTTGCTCTGCCTGTGTCTCCTCACGTGGCCAGTTACGGCCGAGTGCCGCACGTTGCTCTGCCTGTGTCTCCTCACGCGGCCAGTTACGGCCCGAGTGCCGCACGTTGCTCTGCCTGTGTCTCCTCACGCGGCCAGTTACGGCCCGAGTGCCGCACGTTGCTCTGCCTGTGTATCCTCACGCGGCCAGTTACGGCCCGAGTGCCGCACGTTGCTCTGCCTGTGTCTCCTCACGAGGCCAGTTACGGCCCGAGTGCCGCACGTTGCTCTGCCTGTGTCTCCTCACGCGGCCAGTTACGGCCCGAGTGCCGCACGTTGCTCTGCCTGTGTCTCCTCACGCGGCCAGTTACGGCCCGAGTGCCGCACGTTGCTCTGCCTGTGTCTCCTCACGAGGCCAGTTACGGCCCGAGTGCCGCACGTTGCTCTGCCTGTGTCTCCTCACGCGGCCAGTTACGGCCCGAGTGCCGCACGTTGCTCTGCCTGTGTCTCCTCACGCGGCCAGTTACGGCCCGAGTGCCGCACGTTGCTCTGCCTGTGTATCCTCACGAGGCCAGTTACGGCCCGAGTGCCGCACGTTGCTCTGCCTGTGTTTCCTCACGAGGCCAGTTACGGCCGAGTGCCGCACGTTGCTCTGCCTGTGTCTCCTCACGAGGCCAGTTACGGCCCGAGTGCCGCACGTTGCTCTGCCGGGTATCCTCACGCGGCCAGTTACGGCCCGAGTGCCGCACGTTGCTCTGCCTGTGTCTCCTCACGAGGCCAGTTACGGCCCGAGTGCCGCACGTTGCTCTGCCTGTGTCTCCTCACGCGGCCAGTTACGGCCCGAGTGCCGCACGTTGCTCTGCCTGTGTCTCCTCACGCGGCCAGTTACGGCCCGAGTGCCGCACGTTGCTCTGCCTGTGTATTCCTCACGAGGCCAGTTACGGCCCGAGTGCCGCACGTTGCTCTGCCTGTGTCTCCTCACGAGGCCAGTTACGGCCCGAGTGCCGCACGTTGCTCTGCCTGTGTCTCCTCACGCGGCCAGTTACGGCCCGAGTGCCGCACGTTGCTCTGCCTGTGTCTCCTCACGCGGCCAGTTACGGCCCGAGTGCCGCACGTTGCTCTGCCTGTGTATCCTCACGAGGCCAGTTACGGCCCGAGTGCCGCACGTTGCTCTGCCTGTGTCTCCTCACGCGGTCAGTTACGGCCCGAGTGCCGCACCTGGCTCTGCCTGTGTCTCCTCACGCGGCCAGTTACGGCCCGAGTGCCGCACGTTGCTCTGCCTTTGTCTCCTCACGCGGTCAGTTACGGCCCGAGTGCCGCACGTTGCTCTGCCTGTGTCTCCTCACGCGGCCAGTTACGGCCCGAGTGCCGCACGTTGCTTGCCTGTGTCTCCTCACGCGGCCAGTTACGGCCCGAGTGCCGCACGTTGCTCTGCCTGTGTCTCCTCACGCGGCCAGTTACGGCCCGAGTGCCGCACGTTGCTCTGCCTGTGTCTCCTCACGCGGCCAGTTACGGCCCGAGTGCCGCACGTTGCTCTGCCTGTGTCTCTCACGCGGCCAGTTACGGCCCGAGTGCCGCACGTGCTCTGCCTGTGTCTCCCACGCGGCCAGACGGCCCGAGTGCCGCACGTTGCTCTGCCTTTGTCTCCTCACGCGGTCAGTTACGGCCCGAGTGCCGCACGTTGCTCTGCCTGTGTCTCCTCACGCGGCCAGTTACGGCCCGAGTGCCGCACGTTGCTCTGCCTGTGTCTCCTCACTGGCCAGTTACGGCCCGAGTGCCGCACGTTGCTCTGCCTGTGTCTCACGCGGCCAGTTACGGCCCGAGTGCCGCACGTTGCTCTGCCTGTGTCTCCTCACGCGGCCAGTTACGGCCCGAGTGCCGCACGTTGCTCTGCCTGTGTCTCCTCACGCGGCCAGTTACGGCCCGAGTGCCGCACGTTGCTCTGCCTGTGTCTCCTCACGCGGCCAGTTACGGCCCGAGTGCCGCACGTTGCTCTGCCTGTGTCTCCTCACGCGGCCAGTTACGGCCCGAGTGCCGCACGTTGCTCTGCCTGTGTATCCTCACGAGGCCAGTTACGGCCCGAGTGCCGCACGTTGCTCTGCCTGTGTCTCACGCGGCCAGTTACGGCCCGAGTGCCGCACGTTGCTCTGCCTGTGTCTCCTCACGCGGCCAGTTACGGCCCGAGTGCCGCACGTTGCTCTGCCTGTGTCTCCTCACGCGGCCAGTTACGGCCCGAGTGCCGCACGTTGCTCTGCCTGTGTCTCCTCACGCGGCCAGTTACGGCCCGAGTGCCGCACGTTGCTCTGCCTGTGTATCCTCACGAGGCCAGTTACGGCCCGAGTGCCGCACGTTGCTCTGCCTGTGTATCCTCACGCTGATCCAATAATATAAATATATTTGGGGGGGGGGTGTGATATACATAGTGCTTTTCCTTTTTTTATCTCTAACCTGGGGTTTATATATTGACGAGCTTTCTTTAATTTTTATATATTTTCCCCCACAGGAAAAATCATCTCCATTGACACGAGTTCGCTGCGGGCGTCGGGCAGCTCGGGCTGGGAGGACCTGGTCCGGAAATGTATCTATGCTTTTTTCCAAGCTCAGGGCAATGAGCCGTCTTATGCCAAGCAGCTTTTCCAGGAAGGTGAGTGCGGCGCACCCTGACCTCCGACCCCCCCCCCCTCACCTAGCAAATACACCAGGGTGAATTCACTAAACGGTGAGTTGGCGGAAGATAAGGAGGCCGAATGGACAATCTGGTGTAACGCTTGAATTGCTTCAGCTCGACTCTCCCAAAACCTGTGCCTCTCAACCAGTTCAATAAGGAAAAGGGGATATGCCAAGGAGGCAGATCAGGGAGCGCAAAACAGTGACAACACTCTCACCAGGTGTTTAAAGGTGAAATACAAAGAGTGTACTCATCTCAGGTATGGACCAGTAGAGAAAGCAACAACATATACCTATGGAATAGAGGGAAAAACACAAAAAAATTGCGCAATACCAGGGGTAAAAAAATGAGTATGAACAGGGGGTAATGATTGCACACTCACAAAGATGGAGCCTGTGAGGCTCGCTCGTCAGCGCCTGCAAGCCACTTGAAAGGGGGAGCTTCGCCCATAGAGTTCAATGATGGTTACCACGCTTCTTGAACTTGTATACACTCTTTCTTGGCCGGAATGGTGAAGTGGCACAAATGTGACCTCGGACAAAATAGAGGACGTATAGCGTAATATTGCTATGTTAAAGTGAAATACACAAAAAGGCAATGGCACACTCACGTGGTATGGAGCCTCTTAATAGAGTGGCTCAGTAGGTAAAGCCTCAGACCATTTCAGGTAGGTCTCACCTTTCTTGAGACTTGATGGATATCAGGAGCGCAGGTTCCTGGATCTCAGATGGTCAAAAAGTGATGGTGAATATTGAAAGGTGGCAAATTAAAATTGAATAAAAAGCATAAAAATATAAAAACAGGGGAGAATTTAATCCAAAATATAAACAAATAATAATAAATACAAAGAATAGGAAAAAGACCGAAACGCGTTTCTCCTGCCGTTCTGCAGGCTTCCTCAGTCGGTCTGAGGAAGCCTGCAGAACGGCAGGAGAAACGCGTTTCGGTCTTTTTCCCTATTCTTTGTATTTATTATTATTTGTTTATATTTTGGATTAAATTCTCCCCTGTTTTTATATTTTTATGCTTTTTATTCAATTTTAATTTGCCACCTTTCAATATTCACCATCACTTTTTGACCATCTGAGATCCAGGAACCTGCGCTCCTGATATCCATCAAGTCTCAAGAAAGGTGAGACCTACCTGAAATGGTCTGAGGCTTTACCTACTGAGCCACTCTATTAAGAGGCTCCATACCACGTGAGTGTGCCATTGCCTTTTTGTGTATTTCACTTTAACATAGCAATATTACGCTATACGTCCTCTATTTTGTCCGAGGTCACATTTGTGCCACTTCACCATTCCGGCCAAGAAAGAGTGTATACAAGTTCAAGAAGCGTGGTAACCATCATTGAACTCTATGGGCGAAGCTCCCCCTTTCAAGTGGCTTGCAGGCGCTGACGAGCGAGCCTCACAGGCTCCATCTTTGTGAGTGTGCAATCATTACCCCCTGTTCATACTCATTTTTTTACCCCTGGTATTGCGCAATTTTTTTGTGTTTTTCCCTCTATTCCATAGGTATATGTTGTTGCTTTCTCTACTGGTCCATACCTGAGATGAGTACACTCTTTGTATTTCACCTTTAAACACCTGGTGAGAGTGTTGTCACTGTTTTGCGCTCCCTGATCTGCCTCCTTGGCATATCCCCTTTTCCTTATTGTATTTGTGGGTGAGGAATACACCTATTGGTGAGCTGCAATTATTCTTCTGTGCATATATTTTTTTAGCGCCATATTAACATCTTCTACCCATTTATTTGGGTTCATCTATCTCAACCAGTTCAGCCTATGAGTAAACCCCTGTGCCACCCACCTGCCATGCCCCTTGCAGTGTGCCTGGCATCGCTAGGTAACGCACAGTGTGGGCATATGCGGGTAGTGATCCCTTTTGTTTGCGGGTATGGTCGGCGTGGTGTTCTTGTATTTCTTTTTAGCATATACCTGTCTTGGCACACACGGCTGGCACACACATTAACCTTCCTTCAGGCTTGGCATGCAGACACGCTTCCAGTCTTGGCACAGGTGGCTGGCATTGCTCGAATTCCTTACAGTAACTCACAGCAACTTTAACGTACCTAGTGTTGTCACTTCCTCCCTGGCATACGTTTCACGGTTTGGCACAACATGCTTCCAGTCCTGGCACAGTGAGCGCACACATATCCGGGTGACAGGTGTTCCTCGTTGGCACGTTCTTGGTGAACACCTTCTTGGTTCAGCACACAAACGATACAGCTCTTCTCTGGCATTTGTGCACAGCTTGCACATGTCTTGGCACATGGCTGACCCGTTTCCCAGCAGCTGACACAGACCTTTTTTGGCACCTCCCCTGTCTAGACACCTGTAACATGCTTCCACTTTACTCTTGTGGCTGGCACACATTTGGATGTTGGCACATATCTTATAGCCAACAATCTGTCATGGCACCCATCTGGGTACCACACTTGCCACCTTACTGCGCACAGATGGTACCATCTAGATCACCCTCTTCCCTTCTTGAGACAGTTGGCACACCGGATGCAGGATACGCAGTTGGCATACATTTAGTGGGTTACCTGGGTGTCCTGATGCAGGCAGCGAGTTACCTGGGTGTCCTGATGCGGGCAGCAAGTTACCTGGGTGTCCTGATGCGGGCAGCAAGTTACCTGGGTGTCCTGATGCGGGCAGCAAGTTACCTGGGTGTCCTGATGCGGGCAGCAAGTTACCTGGGTGTCCTGATGCGGGCAGCAAGTTACCTGGGTGTCCTGATGCGGGCAGCAAGTTACCTGGGTGTCCTGATACGGGCAGCAAGTTACCTGGGTGTCCTGATGCGGGCAGCGAGTTACCTGGGTGTCCCGATGCCGGTTACCTGGGTGTCCCGATGCCGGTTACCTGGGTGTCCCGATGCCGGTTACCTGGGTGTCCCGATGCCGGTTACCTGGGTGTCCCGATGCCGGTTACCTGGGTGTCCCGATGCCGGTTACCTGGGTGTCCCGATGCCGGTTACCTGGGTGTCCCGATGCCGGTTACCTGGGTGTCCCGATGCCGGTTACCTGGGTGTCCCGATGCCGGTTACCTGGGTGTCCCGATGCCGGTTACCTGGGTGTCCCGATGCCGGTTACCTGGGTGTCCCGATGCCGGTTACCTGTGTGTCCCGATGCGGGTTACCTGGGTGTCCCGATGCGGGTTACCTGGGTGTCCCGATGCGGTTACCTGGGTGTCCCGATGCCGGTTACCTGGGTGTCCCGATGCCGGTTACCTGGGGTCCCGATGCCGGTTACCTGGGTGTCCCGATGCCGGTTACCTGGGTGTCCCGATGCCGGTTACCTGGGTGTCCCGATGCCGGTTACCTGGGTGTCCCGATGCCGGTTACCTGGGTGTCCCGATGCCGGTTACCTGGGTGTCCCGATGCCGGTTACCTGGGTGTCCCGATGCCGGTTACCTGGGTGTCCCGATGCCGGTTAGAAGGTAGGTGAGGTGACGTGGATCCCGGGCAGAGGTTACAGCAGAGCAGGGAGCGCACCTGAACATGGAAGGGGGGTAATAGAGGGTAGGGCAGGATTTGGGGGCTGTAGGATGCTTGCTGAGTGGCGACACATTTGGGGAAGGGGTTACTGGAATCTCGGAGTCTTTGCTTTGGGGGTGTCTGGCACTCAGCCTTCACATCGTCCCTGCTTGATCCTCGCTGTTGCGGCTCCCACGGGACCCGCGTTAACGTTTCTCACGTTAAAGTGAGGTTTGATGAATAAATGTTTAATCCCGCGGGGGTGGGGGGCGCGCAGCGGCTTGTTTTTAGAGGTGGGTGGGTGTGTCCGTCTGATCAGTATATCCGTTTGCCAGGTCGGCCATGTTTTCCTGGACACAAATTACTATTTCACGCAAAGGGGAGCGCAGGGCTAAGTGCTGCCCTGCAACATGTACAATTCATATCCTGCCGGAAGGAAACCAAGGCAGGTCACCTGGGATTCCTTTTAATTCCTGACCTACTGCTATGGATTATACATACTACAGGGTGGCATTTTTCATGCACTGCCCACCAGCATGAATAAATTAGGAGTCCAGGAAAACATGGAAGATGTGGCGCCCCTAGTCTAGACCACCATAGACATGAACACTTCTATGAAGTCGGAGGCGTTAAGGGATTGTTCACTAAACAGTGTATTGGAGAATTTCAAATGAGTGTTGTGGGGTGTTTTATTTCTAATACGTGCGATTCCCTGCCTGTCGCGTAATCCCTTTGTGACGTTGGCCTTGTGTGACCAGCTTGTGTTCTGATGTCTTCTTTGTGATTTCTCCCCCCCAGTGATGATGCGGGGGACCGCCTGCAGCCCCTCATACAAATTCACTCTGAGCGACGGGACCCAACTCAGCGCCCACACCAAGTGCAAGCTGTGCTACCCGCAAGCTCCGGACATGCAGCCCTTCGTCATGGGAATCCACATCATCGAAAGGTGAGCAACATGTCTCGGAGCGTTGCCCTTCGCGGAGCGTTGCCCGTTGCCGTCTCAGTGCGTGCTAAAATTCACAAATTCTTTGTTGTGGAATACGTTCTGTTGTATCCGGTGTGGCTTTGTCTTCCAGCTGCTAAAATCTTGATGAAATGAAGGTGAACATGTGATGAATGTTACCATATCTTTATTTTCTCTTCCCCCCCCCCCCCCTCAGGGATCAGAGCTCGCTATGTACCCAAGAAAACACTAACTCAGGAATGTCGCTCCCCCGGCTCAGTCCCTCGCTTAACTCCGTCTCCCCAGCGCAAGGGATGACCTTCTCTTCGACTCCATCTCCGTCCGGCGGCAACATGCTGGCCTCCAATATGAACCAACAACCAGCCGCCGGCCTCCATAACCTTCACAGCGGCGGCCAGGCAAACTATGGCTGCTCTCCCGGAGGTCCAATTGGAACCAATGTTGCCTTAAACCCTGGGCAGGCTGGACTTTCCAACAGCAACAACCTCAACACCTCGCCCATGAGCAGTCCGGGGATCAGCCCGCCGCACTTCATGTCTCCGAGGCTGCGGAGTAGCCCAGGCTTGGTCTCACGGTCCAGAGCGTCAGGTAATCCCTTCTCGCCCCCTATGCCCACCATACACTCCCCTGTCGGCTTTTCAGGTAACGCCAACCGACCGTTCTCAAACATGCCCCTCAACCCCATGCCGGCGCTGAATGAAGGACCCACCACCCCTGCGGGCTTTTCTGCCCAGTCTCCGAGCATGACGAGCAGCCCGTGCTCGAACAACGGCAGACTGTTCTCAAACACCCCAATGAACACGGTGCAGGGGCTGAACGAAGGGGCAGGTACCCCAATGGGGTATTCAACGACCTCTCCCGTCCTGAGGCAGGTGAACTCCCAGAATTCCCCCGGGCGGCTCAGCATGCAGCCTATAAAAATGGAGCACAAGGACAACGGCCTCAGCACGGCCAACGACCGGGTGGCGGAGGGAGAAATCAAAAGTCACCTGGGCTCCTCTAGTAACAAACTGGTTCAGCTTCTGGCCACCACGGCGGAGCAGCAGCTGCGAGACGTGGACACGAGTTGCAGAGACCAACTCACTTGCCCCGTGCCCAACTCTGGCTGTGGAAACCCCTCGAGCGGCACCTGCCCTTCATCTCACAGTTCCCTAACGGAACGCCATAAGATCTTGCACCGCCTCCTGCAGGAAGGAAGCCCCACCGATCTCAACAGCCTGACTCTGGAACCCGACAAGAAAACCGCCGGCTGCAGCCAGGCTGCGGCGGGGTCGTCGGATGTCAAAATGGAGCTGTACGGAGACAAGAAAAGGGACTCCAAAGATCACCAGCTCCTGCGACACTTACTGGACAAGGACGAGAAGGAGGTGAAACCTTCCCCAGCTTTGACTCTGGAGGACGTGAAGGTGAAAGTGGAGAAGACGGAGCAGATCCAGCGGTGCAACTCCACGCCTGCAAACCTGGTGAAGTCGGCACAAGACGACATCAAGCCGGAGGCAGCGCAACAGGTGAGACCTTGGCCAAATGTGCGAGAGAAGGTTTGTTCGCTTGCCTTAACATGCATGTGTTGTCGACTTTTGCTTTGATTGCGTCACACATTCGTCACGGCATCGTGTCGATAAGCTCATGCAACGTCACAGCATTTATTCCCGTCCAGAGCGGCATTAATTTGTGGCCAAGATCTTGTATTGATAATGGGAGAGTCGCGGTGCTGCGTAAAGTCTTCTCCAGCACATTATCCCAAAGATTAACCTCAATGGGGTTAAGGTCTGGACTGTGCGGTGGCCAATCCATGTGTGAAAATGATGTCTCATGCTCCCTCAACCACTTTCGCACAATTTGAACCCGATGAATCGTGGCATTGCCATCTTGGAATATGCCCGCTGTGCCATCAGGGGAGAAAAAAAAACATTGATGGAAAAACCTGCTCCTTCAAGGAGTCACATGACCTCATTTTATGGGCAAATAACGACCGGCTTACAGAGCTCATGTGCTACATTCCCCATATGCAGCAAAGAGCTCTGGGTAGGATATGCAAATGAAGTCCACAGCAGGTCACTTTTTTGCATCTAGGCTCTGTAATAACACAGAAAACTCGCCTGGGTGTGGAGGTGTTTAATCTCCCTTTTTTGCCCTCCACAATTTAAAGGCTTATGGATTTACCCTGGGGGTTAAGTATCAACCAGTTACACTGTATCTCCTGCTGATGAGGGTAAATGAGGCTGAAACAGCTGTACAGGAGTGACTGTGTCTGGTTAAATAACCTGGCCTTTGCTAAAAAAAGGATTAATATGGCGCGGCATTGGACAAGGCGGGTTCTGTGTTATTACAGAGTCTAGATGCAAAAAAAGTTAGAAGCTGTGGACTTCATTTGCATATCCTTCCCAGAGTTCTTTGCTGCATATGGGAAATGTAGCACATGAGCTCTGTAAGCCAGTCTCTGAATTGCCGGGATGTGTAAATGTACTCTATCTTTTATTATTTGCAGTGTGGAGGCTTTTAATGGGGGGTGTTTTTTGCCCTCCACCACAACTTTAATGCGTATAAATATCTCTATGTAGATCACCGATAGATACAAAGTAGGCGTACCGATACTGTTTTTCAGGTACTTGCTGATACCTTTTATTTAATGTCATGTGACCACTTTCCGATAAAGTGTCGGTGTTTAATGATCTCCTGTAGAAATAACACGGAGCGCTAGTAAACCGAAACTGCATGAAATCCAGCGCAGGTTACTACAAAGAACAAAAAAAGCGCAGCGAACCACGGTATAACATCACAGCATGGGGAATAGCGTGGCCGTACTCGATCCACCAAAGGAAGCCCAATGTCCGTTCAATAAGAGCACAGTGATTAGTGAATAACGCGTATCTATTCTGTATATAGTGTGTTTGTATATATGAAAGATGTGCTGGAGCTGGCGCTTCTTCTCCTGTTAGTGGTTCCTTCTGCTGCACCCTGTGGCTCAGAAGTGTGGCTTCCTTACATTGGTACCATCCTCCGTGTCCCTCAAAATATAAAATGACTCGCATAGAGAAATGTTGTATAAAATGGAGTGCAAACAAAGGAGAAGAAGGTCGTACTCACATTTGCTGGTGTCTTATCGATCAGACACCAGATTTGTAGGCAGCCGGTGACTTCAGAAGGTGCTACTGATGAAGCTTTTTATGCGAAACGCATTTTGCTATACTGTATATTTTATTACTAATAAAACTCACCTTATTTTACACCTATCCCGGGTCCTGGATGCTTATATTCACCGAGGAGGTGGCTGAGGGCGATAGGTGATCCGGTGCACCTTCTGAAGTCACCGGCTGCCTACAAATCTGGTGTCTGATCGATAAGACACCAGCAAATGTGAGTACGACCTTCTTCTCCTTTGTTTGCGCTCCATTTTATACAACATTTCTCTATGCGCGTCATTTTATATTTTGAGGGACACGGAGGATGGTACCAATGTAAGGAAGCCACACTTCTGAGCCACGGGGTGCAGCAGAAGGAACCACTAACCGGAGAAGCAGCGCCAGCTCCAGCACATCTTTCTTTTATACTGACTTACAAGGTGGAAAAGGGATATACCACCTGGTGGCCTGGACAGGCAGCTGACTCCACAAATACCAGGTCCTGCATAACTTTTATTTTTATTCTTCCCTGCACTGATTATTAAGACTTTCACAATCATTAAGACTTCTACAACCTGAAGTATACAGGATAAGACTGTAGATGTCACATTGCTTTGTTTTATCCTATTTGCATCATTTTACTTGCATTGTATTTTACTTGAATGTATTGAGGTTGTTTATTTACCATCACCAACCTCTCACCAGCGCAGATATCACCATTTTTACTCGTGTTTGTATATACGTTTCACACACTGTGTAGTATGATCTGTAACCTAAAAAAAAAAAGGATATACATTTAACCCCTTAGTGACCAGGCGATTTTACCATTGGCAGTCCGAAATTACCCACTGCTGTTTTTACGTTTCTGCGCTGTTTAGGTCTAATTTTCCTCTTACTCGTTTATGGAACCCACACGTATTATACACCGTTTTTCCCAACATTAAATGGACTTTCTAAAAATACCATTATTTCCATCATGTCGTATAATTTACTATAGAAGTATTTTTCTTTTTTTTTTAACCTTAATCCCCAAAATCTACAACCGCCAGAAAAGACCCCAGCTAACAGTTTAGAAATTTTGTCCTGAAATTAGAAATACCCAATTTTTACATGTTTTTGCTTTTTAACCCCTGAGCCATTTCACCTGCACTGAGCTCATTTGACAGTTTTATGCTCATCAGGCTTAAATTAGATTTGGAATCCTATTTTCTTATCCCCCCCACCCCCCCCTCCCCGACCATATATATTTTTAAATATATAATTTCTTTTCGTTTACACCAAATCTAGTCATGTTTGGTATCATTGGAAAGGCCATGATGCGGCCATGACCTGTAGCTCCACTTAGTAGCTAGGGGTTAACTGTCCAATTTACGTCATTGCACATATAGCAACGACGTCAGTGGTGGTTGTCGGACCCCAGAGGCTTGGCTGACTGGTGACCAAGAGATGAGACAATTACTAGGAAAAAAATGGGACCAGTACAACGCAAAGCACGGGATACTTATCTCCTAGGTGTTGCCGCTGCGGGAGCAGCAAAGGAAAGAGGAAGATTAGGAGTCTGCAGTGGATACTTGTGTAGGGGTTTGGGGAAGGACATGGACTGTGGGAGGGCCTTCCCATGTTGGAAGGGTGTTTGTATATGGTTAAAGTTTTTTTTTATTATTATTATTATTATTATTTATTATTCTTTAGTTATAAAGCGCCAGCATATTCCGCAGCGCTGTACAATAGGCACAGTATAGACAGGGTTACAATACATTGAACAACATTTAACAAACAGTACAGGAGGAGATGAGGGCCCTATTCCCGTAGGAACTCACAATCTAGGAGGGTTGGGGTTGGAAACAGGAGGAGAGGACTGTAAGGTGAGAGTGATTGATGGTTGCGTCAGTGAGTTGGGTGGTAGGCTTCCCTAAATAGGACTGTTTTAAGGAGCGTTTGAAGGAAGAGAAGTTAGGTGAAAGTCTGACAGTACGAGGGAGAGCGTTCCAGAGAGTGGGGGCTGCGCGTGAGAAATCCTGCAGTCTATCATGGGAAGAGGTGATGCGGGGAGAAGCTAGGCGCAGGTCACTGTTTGACCTTAGGGAGCGGGCCGGGGTGTATTTGGTGATTAGTGAGGACAGGTAGTGGGGCGCTGAGTTAGTGAGGGTTTTGTAGGTAAGGATAAGGATTTTGAACTTAATTCTGCTGTGGATGGGGATCCAGTGAACTTTGTTTCAAAGTTAACCCTTTGCTGCTGTTGGGGCAATAAAGGAAGAAATGCAAATAGGAGCCTCCGAGTCATTATAAATGTAAACTTTCCGTTGTAGGACTAGGAAAATGTAGGAATTCCTGCTCCTACAATGTGTATAGTAGATGATAATTCTCCTGAATGCTGGTATTTGCAGCGTTATCGCCCTGTTCGGGGACAAAAGGGACAGAAACGGTGTTGTTGGCTTTATTATTCTTTTATACACCTCACATGGTAAATCTTATTTATTTTTTTCCTCCAGTTTACAGATAACTTTGACCAGCTCGACCAGTTGCTGCCCACCCTGGAGAAAGCGGCGCAGCAGCTGCCCGGCTTCGGTGCGTCCGACCGGGCAGAGAGTTCCATGAAGACGGAAGTATTGCCATCTCTGCAGACGGGCACTGTGGCGCGCACACCCACCGGCCTCAACAGTATGTATATTGATTGGGGGGGGGTGGAGGGCATCTGTCCCGCACACCAGTCACAGGTGACATGACTGGCCCAGCTTTGGTCATATTTGGCCTCTGCCAGAAGCTGAAGCGGCTAAAACCTTGCACGCAGCCAATCTGTGCACGAGTCGGCTGTATGACTATCCCTTTACTCAGCCACATGGATCTGTCTTTTTGTTAATGCTACGTGTGTATGTGAATCAGGCTGGCGCACGTTTTTGTGTATTGTGAGGTTCTTGTGGTGTCGTGTACGGGGGGGGGGGTCTCTATAGAGTCCATCTCACTCAGGATATCCCCTCCCAGAATGCTTTGTGCCGCACGCACGTCTTGATTTTTTTCACATTGGATTTTAATAAACACGAGCTCTGTTCACGAATCAGGACTTTCCATCGGAGTCCAGGCCGGTTGGCACGTGGGAAAAAACAATAAAACAAAGCGCTTGTCCGGTCTGAGACAAAGCCAGAAAACCGACTCCATGGAGTCTCGCCCAGCTCTTCACGGCCTCGCTGAGCTTTCACTTCGTCCTCTTCAAAGTCTTCTGTTTCTGTCTTTTGCCTCTATCTTCGTGTCTCCCCTAAGATTGATGTCGCCATCGATCTGGCCCGTCCCGGCTAGTCCGTTTTGATGCCCCTGGGTCTGTTTAAGGTTTGTTTTCTTATGCCAACGCGTTTGATTTGTGCCCTCGACCTTCCGCGCCGAGCGAGCCGTGTTCAGGGGTTGTATGATCCCTGTCTGCGTTTTGGAGGCCACGGAGATAAATGGGCGTCGAGGACGGCGGCTCCAGCCATAGATTATATTGATGGAGAGGCCTTCATCACTCCTAGTGTCACCGATCCCATCCCCCGGGACTCATAACTCACCGCAAGGAGTCTACATCTCTGGGCGCCCGAGCAGCCGCCACAGCGTACCCGACATGTGCTATATTGCGGTGTAGGTCAATGTATATTAAAAATTGCCTGTGTGTATAGATTTGGAAAGTGTGTATTTATACATACATATCTGTCTATGGTGTGTGTGTGTGTGTATCTATCTATCTATCTATCTATCTATCTATCTCTCTCTCTAGATCTGTGTCTATGCATGGTGTGTGTGTGCAGGGCAGCCATCAGAAATTATGGGGCCCCTTACTGAACCTCACAATGGGGCCCCCGTAAACTTCCTCAACCTGTAAAAGCTTTTCGCCCCCTTCCTAAACAAAAGACCTAACACAGTTCCACAGCAATAAAACTCACAGTAGTGTGTGTGTGTGTGTGTGTGTGTGTGTGTGTGTGTGTGTATATCTGTCTGTCACGTCTGGGGCCCGGCACCCAGCGGCGCCATCGACAAGCCGGGTGCCAGGAGTTGTGATGGCTTCCGGAGCTCGCAGGGCTGGTCAGGAGGTGGAGCGCGGCATGATGATGCGTGCCCGCCGGGTTTAAATGCAGACCGCGCGATCCGGCTCATTGTCCTGTCGTGGAGTTTCCCCTCAGTGCTGAGTGTCTCCTGGCGATTCACTACTTGGTTGTTTTTTTTTTTCAGTCTCCGTTGTTACCTGGCTTGTATGAGAACCTCCCCCGTGTACCATTCCTTGGCTATTCCTTGTCCACTCGAACTCTGATAGATTTTTGACTTATATGATAGATACCCCTTGTGTACCGTTTTGGCTATCCCTGACCACTCTAACACTGATCGATTTGGGCTTGTGTTAGAATGCGTCCTTGTATACCGTCTGGCCTATTTCAGGTATACCCTGTCCTGTGTGTTGCTCAAACATTCCCCACTTGCTGTTGGTAAAACCTTTCCCACTCGCTGTTGGTAAAACCTTTCCCACTCGCTGTTGGTAAAACCTTTCCCACTCGCTGTTGGTAAAACCTTTCCCACTCGCTGTTGGTAAAACCTTTCCCACTCGCTGTTGGTAAAACCTTTCCCACTCGCTGTTGGTAAAACCTTTCCCACTCGCTGTGGTAAAACCTTTCCACTCGCTGTTGGTAAAACCTTTCCCACTCGCTGTTGGTAAAACCTTTCCCACTCGCTGTTGGTAAAACCTTTCCCACTCGCTGTTGGTAAAACCTTTCCCACTCGCTGTTGGTAAAACCTTTCCCACTCGCTGTTGGTAAAACCTTTCCCACTCGCTGTTGGTAAAACCTTTCCCACTCGCTGTTGGTAAAACCTTTCCCACTCGCTGTTGGTAAAACCTTTCCCACTCGCTGTTGGTAAAACCTTTCCCACTCGCTGTTGGTAAAACCTTTCCCACTCGCTGTTGGTAAAACCTTTCCCACTCGCTGTTGGTAAAACCTTTCCCACTCGCTGTTGGTAAAACCTTTCCCACTCGCTGTTGGTAAAACCTTTCCCACTCGCTGTTGGTAAAACCTTTCCCACTCGCTGTTGGTAAAACCTTTCCCACTCGCTGTTGGTCAAACCTTTCCCACTCGCTGTTGGTAAAACCTTTCCCACTCGCTGTTGGTAAAACCTTTCCCACTCGCTGTTGGTAAAACCTTTCCCACTCGCTGTTGGTAAAACCTTTCCCACTCGCTGTTGGTAAAACCTTTCCCACTCGCTGTTGGTAAAACCTTTCCCACTCGCTGTTGGTAAAACCTTTCCCACTCGCTGTTGGTAAAACCTTTCCCACTCGCTGTTGGTAAAACCTTTCCCACTCGCTGTTGGTAAAACCTTTCCCACTCGCTGTTGGTAAAACCTTTCCCACTCGCTGTTGGTAAAACCTTTCCCACTCGCTGTTGGTAAAACCTTTCCCACTCGCTGTTGGTAAAACCTTTCCCACTCGCTGTTGGTAAAACCTTTCCCACTCGCTGTTGGTAAAACCTTTCCCACTCGCTGTTGGTAAAACCTTTCCCACTCGCTGTTGGTAAAACCTTTCCCACTCGCTGTTGGTAAAACCTTTCCCACTCGCTGTTGGTAAAACCTTTCCCACTCGCTGTTGGTAAAACCTTTCCCACTCGCTGTTGGTAAAACCTTTCCCACTCGCTGTTGGTAAAACCTTTCCCACTCGCTGTTGGTAAAACCTTTCCCACTCGCTGTTGGTCAAACCTTTCCCACTCGCTGTTGGTCAAACATTTCCCTGGGGTCTGGCTGGGCCCTGGCTCACGGTTCTGCCGTCTTCTGTCCTGATCCTCTGCTCCTTCTCCTCCTCCCAGCCATCGCAGCCAGCTTCTCTTTTGTGTGTGAGTCACACACGTGACTGGAGGGCGACGCCAAAGCAACGTGTTTGGGAGGCATAAGCACGTTGCTTGACCTGCCCACCCAGGAAGCTGCCGGCCAGTACAGCTCCGGATTCAGACTCCTTGAGTCCGATACCGGAACTTAAAAACTGTTATGGTGCCGCCGACGACCGGGCCCCTTACTGCAACATTGGGCGTAATGCCCTGATGTGTGTGTGTGTGTGTGTATCTATCTCTAGATCTGTGTCTATGCATGGTGTGTGTATGTAAAGAACTGCCTGTATGACAATTGTGTATGGTGGGTGGGTGTTTGTGTGTGTGTGTGTGTGTGTAGTAAATTGTTTTGGGTTCGGTCTTTTTTTTTCTCCTAAAATTTTAAGATTCCCAATGATGATAAATAATGGCATTTCGCCAAAAAGTGATTTTTGTCCCTTTTTATTTTCTCCTGGAGCGTAACGTGCAGGGCTCGTGTAATTTAACATCTCCTCCTTTTAGTTGGAGAGGTTAACCATTAACACTTGCTGACCCACAATACCAAAAAATGTTTATTCGTGCAAGGCCTAGGACAATCTGTGCCGTCGCCCCTGCGGCCTCTCGGTGCTCGTGCGTTACATGTAACTGGGTTGAATACTCATTGGAGCTGCTGACCCTTCATATTTCTGCACGCAATAGTACGCTGTCGTACGGTGTTCTCAGCCTGCAATCTCCCCGGAAATACACGCAGCAGGTGTTGAATGACGGCCTTCAGGACCCGAGCCAAGACCTCCACTTGCGACAGGACAGACTCCTGTCACCACGGCCACTTTAACCATTTAAAGTAGTTGTGGTGGCTAAAGCCAACGTTTTAACCCTGTCACAACTAAAGGGTTGCATACAGTTTTTTTGCTTCAGGGTAAACCAATAAATGTAAATTTAACCCATGCATCCCCAGTTACAAATTTAGAGCGGTACTGATGAAATCTTCTTGGTAAAATCCTTTCTAAAAATAAAATGGATTTCTCATTGAGCTCTCCCTCCTGTCACCCTGTATTACTGTAAAGAAGTTGCAAGGAGCAGCCTCCACCTGCACTGTAACAAAATGCTCAACCAACTTTACTGCTGCATTCCAGCAGCCAGGGATTTGGCAGAATACAGGGAGAGCTGTGGGGTCAGTCACTGCTGTACAGGGATAAGATTCAGGGGGTTATAATGAGTGTAAATCCCTGTAAAGTACAGATACAAGATGTTGCTGTAATTGCCACACACAGGCATTATGCAGCACATCCAGATACAAGATGTTGCTGTAATTGCCACACACAGGCATTATGCAGCACATCCAGATACAAGGTGTTGCTGTAATTGCCACACACAGGCATTATGCGGCACATACAGATACAAGGTGTTGCTGTAATTGCCAGACACGGGCATTATGTAGCACATACAGATACAAGGTGTTGCTGTAATTGCCATACACAGGCATTATGCAGCACATACAGATACAAGGTGTTGCTGTAATTGCCATACACAGGCATTATGTAGCACATACAGATACAAGGTGTTGCTGTAATTGCCATACACAGGCATTATGCAGCACATACAGATACAAGGTTTGCTGTAATTGCCATACACAGGCATTATGCAGCACATACAGATACAAGGTGTTGCTGTAATTGCCATACACAGGCATTATGCAGCACATACAGATACAAGGTGTTGCTGTAATTGCCATACACAGGCATTATGCAGCACATACAGATACAAGGTGTTGCTGTAATTGCCATACACAGGCATTATGCAGCACATACAGATACAAGGTGTTGCTGTAATTGCCATACACAGGCATTATGCAGCACATACAGATACAAGGTGTTGCTGTAATTGCCATACACAGGCATTATGCAGCACATACAGATACAAGGTGTTGCTGTAATTACCATACACAAGCATTATGCAGCACATACAGATACAAGGTGTTGCTGTAATTGCCATACACGGGCATTATGCAGCACATACAGATACAAGGTGTTGCTGTAATTGCCATACACAGGCATTATGCAGCACATACAGATACAAGGTGTTGCTGTAATTGCCATACACAGGCATTATGCAGCACATACAGATACAAGGTGTTGCTGTAATTACCATACACAAGCATTATGTAGCACGTACAGATATTGTTTTTTTTTTTTTTTTATGTAATTTTATTTTCGGGTTCATTTATTTCCAAATCCTTTTTTTCCTTTGGCCGCGCCGCGCCTCCTGCCAGCCTTTTAAGACAGACCTAAAAGGATAGTCCTAGTCAGATCCTCCAGCCGTACCTAGGAGAAGAGACGAGTGAGCAAAAGGGAAACTGAAACCTTTTTCATTCCTTTGTGGTGCTTGTAGCGCCCCCTGGAGGCAGAATGCATCCTGCGTTTGCATTTGAGCACGGCGTCCTCTGTATTCGCTCAGTATTTGTGTTCCATTACAAAGTTTGCCTCTTCCCATTCTGCAGGACTCACCACAATTCCCCCCTTTAAATCTGATGTGATTGGAGGATTAAATAGCACCTAAACATCTGGTTAAACATTGTTTGTTTATTATTAAGTGATGGTGTTACAGCTCTTCTGTTTCGCTGTTTATTTGAAATGGGTGGGCTAGGGGGAAACGGCCCCCCTCCCCTCTTCCCTTTTATTTTATTACTCTACAGTGTCTCATTGAAGTGCGATATACAAGCTGCACATTCACTACTTTACATTGTAACAAAGTGTCATTTCTTCAGTGTCGTCACATGAAAAGCTAGAATAAAGTATTTACAAAAATGTGATGGGTGCACTCACTCCTGCCAGATACTGTATGTGTAGAAATGTATTTTTTATCTTCTTGTACCTTAAACTTGTTATCTTATCCTCATGGTCTGTGTGTCCTGCGTTACTAACTTACACAATGTAGCGACTTTTTGTGACCGCGCCTATATACGTGTGCATGGACTTCGTGGCCTGCAGGCATTTCTTTTTGTATGCGTTTGCAGGAGACGTGTCACTTTTCGGCTGTCTCTTTTAGTAGGAGATTTCTCGCGAAATGCCCCGGGCGCCGTGGGGTTTCCTCCTCCTGTGGGTTTTCTCCTCCTTCCCGTGTGAGAAGATTTATCATCAGCACGTGACCAGGAACAGGACAGGCTCACACGACGACAGACTCGTGGAATCTCGACAAAATATACAGGGCGTCCAAAAAGTCTCTTTACAATTTCATTAATTTATTCCAAAAGCAAAAGAAAAGACCGATAAGTGAAAATTTATTACAAAACGAGACGTATATATTTAAGTTTTTTTTGCCTCATTTAATACACCTCTATATGGGCGCCATTAGTTGCAGGAAGCACATCAAGACGGTGCTGGATTTCTTGCCATGTTGGCTGTAGCTTCCCCTCATCAATGGTAGCAATGGCATCAGTGATCCTCTGCTTTAATCGACTGCCCGTGATTAAGGGGACAGCAGAGGGGCCCGTAATGCTTAAAAACAGAAAATAGGGGTTAAAACCTCAGTGCCTTGACGCTCCCCGTACTCAGGCGCGTCCGCTCTCCATGGGCACGTGTTTGGTGCCCGGCTCCTACCCACGTACAGAGCGGAGAGCCCGTGTGCACCCACAAGTCGCCGTCTGGGGGTTGAGATCTGTTAAATAATTTTTTTGACGTGAGGGGGGGGGGTAATCCGGGAAGGAATGCACGGAGAAGCTTTCAGGCATGTACTTTCATGTCACCGTTGGAACAGAAAACCTTGGGCAGCGTCCAAAGTCTCTGCAACCTGCAGAGGTGAGAAGACGCCAATCCGTCCGCAAGCCCGATGCGCTCCGCTGAAATAAAACGTACGCACCGACTGGACGCCAGCCCGTTCACCTCGGCAGGCGCAGGCTCTGTCGGCTCTCAAGGACGCCAGTGATTTGAGGCCTGCGTGTGGCTCCGTGCCACGACGAGGGAGAGCGAGCGCCTCTTAATGGAGTGTCACTTCCTCTGCCTGAGTGAGGCCTGACAGCCCGGTACGCGCACCGTCATCCGGCCGTCAGGTCGCTGCTCTCTTCCAAGGAACTTATTGGCTGCCTTAACTGAAGCCAAAACCGCACGGCATGCACGCTTACCACCGTTTTTTTTAAATGTGAAACTGCAACCTCTGCTGCGGCGCAGTACAAACGGACAAGACCTAAAATGAGCTGCACTATTATAGCAAACACCTGGATTTTATTACACATTTAGGTGTGTGTGTAAATTTTAACAAAATATTTTGCGATGACCTCCGACCCTGTGTCGAAACTCTGCCCCTCGTTGGTTCTGCGCTGCACTTCCCATACTGCTCAGCCGGTGGTATCTGTGGTGACTGAGCATCATGGGAGTTGTATTTTAAGGCTGCAGGGGTTACCGAGGAGTCACCTCCTATAGCGCAGGATTTGTGCCACCCTCCAGATGTTGTTGTTCTTTATAAAGCGTTGGCATATTCCGCAGCGCTGTACAATAGGCACAGTATAGACAGGGTTACAATACATTGAACAACATTTGACAAACAGTACAGGAGATGATGGCCCTATTCCCGTAGGAACTCAATCTAGAAGGGTTGGGGTTGGAAACAGGAGGAGAGGACTGCAAGGTGAGAGTGATTGATGGTTGCCTGGGATTAGTAAGAGTAATTAGAGAAAGAAGTGTAGACAGCTGGAAAGGATGCCTGAAAATAGAGGCGGTCCTGGGTGGGGGGGTGGATGGGGAGGGAGGGTGGGACTGCTGAGTGTGTGAATGGGACTGTTGAGTGTGTGAATGGATCCTGGCTGTGTGTTTCCCTGTATGAAGAGGAAATGAGTTCAGGTAAGTGTTAGGCATCAGAGGCCTTTGAAATGGGGGAGGGGGACGGGGGGGTCACAGGTTATAATTCTATCAAAAAAAGCGTGATTTTTAGGAAATCGGACAAAAATTAAGAAATGCAGATACAAAATACACTTGCGAGGATAGCATATTGTGGAGTGCGCTGGTGGCCATCATGTTGAAAACTGGATACCTGGAGTGTTCTTCAGATGCTTGCAGCAGGGAGATCAGTGTGTGAATGGATCCTGGCTGTGTGTGTCCCTGGAGTGTTCTTCAGATGCTTGCAGCAGGGAGATCAGTGTGTGAATGGATCCTAGCTGTGTGTGTCCCTGGAGTGTTCTTCAGATGCTTGCAGCAGGGAGATCAGTGTGTGAATGGATCCTAGCTGTGTGTGTCCCTGGAGTGTTCTTCAGATGCTTGCAGCAGGGAGATCAGTGTGTGAATGGATCCTAGCTGTGTGTGTCCCTGGAGTGTTCTTCAGATGCTTGCTGCAGGGAGATCAGTGTGTGAATGGATCCTGGCATGTTGCAGGATTCCCCATGGTGATTCTTGAGACGTGGTGAGATTATAGGTCTGCTCCCCCCCCCCCCCCCGATAAAGACATCTCTCTGTATTCTCTGGTCCCTTTTAGCCAGCTGATCAATGTTCTTATTTTCCCTTTTTTTCCCCTCCAGATTTCAACGGCATGAACGCCGGTCAGTCTCCATTTGGGTTCTGCGATCCCTTGGAGCCTGGTTCCATGGACCTCAACCCATTTCCAGCGCCCAACGACACCAGCCCACGTTCAGGGCTTACTCCGGAGCATAGCCGGGGCGCCATGCTGGGAGCAGCGCCCTCCTTCCATACAGATCCAGGTACTTGCGCGTGTCCGGTGACTCGAGAGGGCGAAGGTTTCATGGAATTGGAAAGCTGTGGCCGGTTAAAGCTGGTCTGCTCACACGAGCCTGGTGGTGATGCACGTCGGCAAATGATTGCTCGTTGGGTTATGTCTTTCCATCACACAACGACACTCTATGCTGCGCGCATGATGCGGGCCTGGGCACAAATGTTTATCCTGATGCTTCATGGGTAACGTTCCCATAAGACCCTGTAACAGATCTCAGTACCTCCACCAATGTCAATGCCGCTTCCTCGCTGGACCCCCGAGCTCTCCCCAGCAGACTCCCCTGCCTTCCTCTAGTCCTCAGACGAAGCTTAAGGACTGGGACACGTAAAGAGCCTGCTAACATCCCTCAGAAATAAATCTACTCATAGATATGGAGATATTCAGGGTCAAAATGGAACTGCATTTATTGGGACAGACCGTCAAACATGGGTCATATACGTATCCTCCCTAGAAAATGTTGAGGGTTTCTGCTCCTTCTGCTACACGGCATTTGGGACATTAGACTAGGACGGATAAACATCTGCTAAACGTTCCTAGACAAGACAGGACAATTGCAGCTGTGGATGGTAAACAAGATTACAGTCTAAAACGGCAGATAATGGGGCAGTGTTTGCCTGACAAAGCAGATTAAGACAAATGTACACCGTTATGAACACCTAGACCATAATGATAGATGGACAATAACTTTATTCATACAAAACAGATTACATAAACACCTCACACCCTCTCTACAGGCACAGGGTGAATTAAACATGAGAGGGCAGGGAAATCTAGAACGTGAGGTCTGCTCCTCCCAAATACATTCCTAGGCCCATGTATCCAAAGTGACGCACGTCCTGCCCTAAATGCGAAAACCCAAAGTGTGTGTGTGTCCTGCAGCTTAAGAGTGGAGGGGTGACCTGTTGGCCTCCCTCTGCACACCCGCTCCACCCGTTTTAACCCTTAAGATCATTTTAAAGCTCCCTTTTTATCCAGCATAGCATGGACTCCCCAATCCCTCTGAGGTGACATGCTTCCGGCTTCCTGCAAGCCAGAGCACGTCACGGGGCTGGGTTCTCCAGCGAGCGGTCGTGTTGACTGGTCACAGTGCCTAGAGCGTCTTTTCAGGTGAGTGGCTCCTGGCGTGACTGCACATTTCTTACTTAATTCTCATGCTCTGCTCGAGCTTTAATCCGACCCGATCGCCGTCTGCAAACCACGTTCCTAGTGATCCCTTCCAGGACCGGTGTCAGCTGCTGCTTCACCTCCTACCTCCTCCAAAGACCAGGGCGACGGGGAGCACGTGCTGGTTTCTATTCTACAAAATGTGTATAAACCTCTGTAGAGGCTGAGCACCCGTTACCTCGAACGCCTGGGACCCCCAGCATCTCAGAATCCTGTGCTTCGGAGGAAGATTGCAGCGAAAGAGCTGCACCTGCCTGTCTGTACTCCTGAGGGGAGCGCTCTGCAGCCTTCCTACGCGGACATGATGCTCCCTGCGTGTGCCCGCTGTCAGCTGCAGCGCTCATGACACGGGTTCCCAATATGTTGGTCACACATGTGCATAGGAGCCTGCACGCGTCAGAGTCCAGAGCGCACAGTGCCCTGCAAATCTTTATCATTTAGGGGGTTATACACTAAACGACGTTGTTGCAACCATGATAATCTTCTGAAATCCAGAGGGGGGGGTGGTTAAAGAGCGGCAGGGGACGTTTTATTGACCCTTCCCCTGCCGTTTTTTTTTCCCCCTCCCTGGATCATCAAAGTTGATCACGATGGTCGTAACAATTGGTTAAGTGAATAATCCCCTATACCGTTTTTTTGTCTCACTGAGCGAGCACAAAGAGCATCTCCTGAGGATCAGGGGTTCCCTCGCCATGCCGCTGCCGCCCAGACTCAATTTTTGGGCTTTAAAGCCGCCACTTTCCATTCTAATGCTTCTCTCGAGCCTGTGGGAATATACCCTATATACCATATCGCAACTTGTGGCTGGAGAGGGCTGCCAGGTCTTCGTAGGGAATGCCGCTAAAAACAAACAGCCCGTCCGTTAAGCCCAGTCCTATCGCTCACATATAAAGGTCTCTCTTCCACACAGACCAGACGCCCATGTGTGTGACCGTCACGCCCCTTTATTTCAGGGCTTGTGATGTCCTTCATGTGCCTTCAGTTGTTGCTCCAATGTTTCCCTCTGGTCAACAGAAATGGCTCCTGAGGTTTTGGGAGGGGGATTAGGGGCTATTGTACAGCGCTGCGGAATATGCTGGCGCTTTATAAATAAAGAATAATAATAATAATTAAGATGGTCGTTTCCACCTACCAGGTGACAAAGTACAGTTGTTCGTTCGGCAGAATATTTTTCTTACTCTGTCCCCTCTCTTCTCTGCATGTTAGGTCTACCAGACCCAGACCTCGGGCTTTCGGATCACCAGTTCGGACAGACGGGGATGGCAGACCAGGTGCAATGGTCTGATAACTTGACGTCTGTTGGTCGCATGGCCCCAAGTACACAAGAAGAGTGAGTACCATGTCTTTAAACCACAAGGTTTTACGTAGGATGGATGAGTGTCAGAGACTGTGATGGTTGGGATCGTTTTGTAGAAAGGAGTGCTGTCCTCTACGGGTGCAATGAGTACCACCAACTATAAACTGTGAGGTCTTCTGTAGGATGAAGCATGTCCTCCAGAGTAGATAATCTTCTATACCATGCGTGCAATCTATAGACACTGGTCAACAAGATGCAATGTCTACCGAAAGATGAGGTATTGACCTCCAAATGGTGAGGACAAGTGCCGCCATCTATAAATTGTCTTGCAGGTGTCTTTAGGAAGAATGGTTTCCACCATTTTTAGATGGTAATTGGTAGCGTCAGGTTCGTTGTCAGGTGTTTTGGTTCTCCTGTGGGATGAGCATGTTCCACGAAGGTCATACTAGGATAAGGGACTGGATTTGTAGACCTTTTTAAAGCCAGGAAAAGGATCGGATCTTCCCAGGCGAGCGAGGTCTGTGTAATGGTTTAGACGGGAATTTCCCGAAAGCTGAAAGGTCACTAATCGTTTTAACACCGTGCTTGGAGGTTCATATCATCCCTTTACGGAAAATGCACAGACGACAGAAAGGGGAATAAACGAAAAACAAACGTGAAGACTGTTCGGACCTGCTGCAGGACAGGAAAGCACGGGCTGGGAGGATGTAAAGGGTTAAAAAGTTGACACCTTTTCTGTTGCCCGGCTGCTGTGGATCTCCAATAAAATATTCGCCTCCGAGTCTTTATTAAAATGCTTGCTTTCCTTGCGCTAGGGCCGTCTCTCGTTACGTTTTGTTTTGCCCGGCCCCCGAGGAAACTGCTGGAGTAAGGTCTCTGGTGACCTGGCACAGGGCCCTGGCAATTATTGCCTTGATATTTTTTTTATGGGCTTTGAAAGCTGTTTTTGCCCCTGAAATAGCCCACCTCCCCTTTGCGGGGGCATGCGCAGCCAGAGTATATCGTCCAGTGCGACACAAAGAGCGAAAGAAGTCAAATCACAAGTTAACGGTGAAATCCTGCTTAACGCGCAGAAAAACAAGTGTCTAATCGTCTTAACTGCGTCCCTGAACGCTAATCCCCCCCCCCCTTATCCCTCCCCTACGCCTTCCATTGACCATATCCCGTGTATAAAATATAGGGGGGGGTCCGTATAGGGGGGGTTTGCTGTCTTGTTCTGTTATTTTAACCTTTGATTCCCCGAGCTCTTGCCTCTCCGCCCTGGAGAACGCCTCGGCTGCTCCGTTTTTACATTAAATTGTTTTTCTCTTGTGATTGGTCGCTGGGCTCGGAGAATGTGGCCTGTAGCCCCGAGACCCCTATACTGGAGCGCTGCTGATTAGGGGCACGTCCCGGTGGCGGCTTCTAAACCTGATTTCATTGAGCGAGACTGATCATTTTCTAACTTGTCCATTGTGTCTTCCCTTTGGGAGTCCGCAGACCTCGCTGTGCCTGTCAGCCGGTGATTCAGTGCGCCTGCCGACACCCTGAATACCGGCGGCGTCTTTCAGCCGCTTATTCGCCCCTGCAGCGCCTAAACTACCTGCTGCTCTGCTTTCGGGAACGGCTTCCGCTCCTGCCGTCCAGACCCAGCTCGTCCAGACAGGTTTGACACTGTGTCTGCACGGACATATTGACGTGCGCGGCGGCGGCCATCGTAGAACCTTAACCTAGCGTCGGGCATCCTGAGGACATGGCACAAAACCCCGGACTCGTCTAACGTCTGCTCACCGGCGCCCATTGTGTTTGGTCTGGATAAGCTTCAACGTGTTTGGGGGGGGGGGGGTTGACACTGCCCGCGGGGACCCTGTGGCCCTCAGATCTGGGGAGATGGTCCGGCTGATCTCACGGTTGGCTGATCTAGCATTCAGTGTTTTGTTTCCCCCCCTCCCTTTTTTTTAGGGGGGTACAGAATGAAAGGCCACCTGAATTCCTAATGGGGTCGCTGGGAGAGCTTGGCGTTCCTCTGAGCCACATTATTCCCTGTAATCCTCTTAGGCGTCTGCGGAGTTAAAAGGCTGACACCTCGCGGCCGATCACAGGGGCCCGTAACGCCCACCTTTACAGGGGCCCGGCTGGTCTGCTGCCAGCGCACCTGCAGGACGCACATTCAGCCTGTACCGCCAGCGGCAAAAATCCCGTAACTGGCGAATATCGGACAAGAGCGCCGGATTAATCACTTGGCAACCTTTTGTGGGCTACGGGCACGATGCCAGAACCGTGCCCACCTGATTATCAGAAAACCCTGTATTCAGCCACATAGGAGGAGGGGGGGGGGGTTACACACTGTCGAGTCCTGGAGGGTATATTTTAATTAACCCTTTCATCAGTCACAATATTTGGTGATTTGGCATGTAGCTGATTTGCCTCTCCGCTGCCTGTATTTCATTCATGGGATACAGCCGACCAGTGAGCTGATTGGTCGAAGGGGAGTGTAGACTCGCGTGGATGGAGCTTGTGGGGTCTGTGACCAATACACCCACCCCCCTCATTAAAGCTCATAGGATGCTCATTTGGGTGACTCGTGCGACTCTGCTGTCTGGCAGTTTCCTGCGGCAAGTGGCTGACTCCATGCAGCCGATCCTGGTCATTACCATTGTGTTCAGTGGGAAGGGGGGGGCCCTATATGCCAGATCATAGGGCATGGCACCCGGCAGCCATGTTTTCCTGGACACTCATCGTGTTTGTGTTGAACAGCACATGAAACCTGCTGCCCTGCAGAACCTCAGCTTTGCATGACAAGCAGGTGATGTCATCTCTTCCTGCAGAAGCTGCATACTGCATGGGAGCGCTCGGCAGCTCTTTACATGTAGTTGGGGTATGTGTCCAGATCCATGCTTTATCCCGGCCCACCCGTGGGATTGGACACTGTCCCGAGGGGGGGGGTTTACTTACAAATGCACTGGATTTTCTTTATAGACGTAGATGGTCACGACCGTCCAGAAACTACGTGTGCGTAAAGCTTGTCCTGGCCCCCCTCGCGGACGCTCTTGTCCTGGCCCCCCTCGCGGACGCTCTTGTCCTGGCCCCCCTCGCCGACGCTCTTGTCCTGGCCCCCCTCGCCGACGCTCTTGTCCTGGCCCCCCTCGCCGACGCTCTTGTCCTGGCCCCCCTCGCCGACGCTCTTGTCCTGGCCCCCCTCGCCGACGCTCTTGTCCTGGCCCCCCTCGCCGACGCTCTTGTCCTGGCCCCCCTCGCCGACGCTCTTGTCCTGGCCCCCCCCCCCCTCGCCGACGCTCTTGTCCTGGCCCGCCTCGCGGACGCTCTTGTCCTGGCCCGCCTCGCGGACGCTCTTGTCCTGGCCCGCCTCGCGGACGCTCTTGTCCTGGCCCGCCTCGCGGACGCTCTTGTCCTGGCCCGCCTCGCGGACGCTCTTGTCCTGGCCCCCCTCGCGGACGCTCTTGTCCTGGCCCCCCTCGCGGACGCTCTTGTCCTGGCCCCCCTCGCGGACGCTCTTGTCCTGGCCCGCCTCGCGGACGCTCTTGTCCTGGCCCCCCTCGCGGACGCTCTTGTCCTGGCCCGCCTCGCGGACGCTCTTGTCCTGGCCCGCCTCGCGGACGCTCTTGTCCTGGCCCGCCTCGCGGACGCTCTTGTCCTGGCCCGCCTCGCGGACGCTCTTGTCCTGGCCCGCCTCGCGGACGCTCTTGTCCTGGCCCGCCTCGCGGACGCTCTTGTCCTGGCCCGCCTCGCGGACGCTCTTGTCCTGGCCCGCCTCGCGGACGCTCTTGTCCTGGCCCGCCTCGCGGACGCTCTTGTCCTGGCCCGCCTCGCGGACGCTCTTGTCCTGGCCCGCCTCGCGGACGCTCTTGTCCTGGCCCGCCTCGCGGACGCTCTTGTCCTGGCCCCCCTCGCGGACGCTCTTGTCCTGGCCCGCCTCGCGGACGCTCTTGTCCTGGCCCGCCTCGCGGACGCTCTTGTCCTGGCCCGCCTCGCGGACGCTCTTGTCCTCGCCCCCCTCGCGGACGCTCTTGTCCTCGCCCCCCCCTCGGCTGACGCGGACGCTCTTGTCCTCGCTCCCCTCGCGGTCGCTCTCGTCCTCTTCCCCCCCCCCTTGCGGTCACTCTCGTCTTGGCCCCCCCCCTGCGGTCACTCTCGTCTTGGCCCTCGCCCCCTCGGACGCTGTTGTCCTCGTCCCCCCCCCCCTCCTTGCGGTCGCTCTTGTCCTCGTCCCCCCCCCCCTCCTTGCGGTCGCTCTTGTCCTCGTCCCCCCCCTCCTTGCGGTCGCTCTTGTCCTCGTCCCCCCCCCCCTCCTTGCGGTCGCTCTTGTCCTCGTCGGCCCCCCTCCTTGCGGTCGCTCTTGTCCTCGCCCCCCCCCTTGCGGTCACTCTCGTCTTGGCCCTCGCCCCCTCGGACGCTGTTGTCCTCGTCCCCCCCCCCCCTTGCGGTCGCTCTTGTCCTCGCCCCGCCCCCCTTGCGGTCGCTCTTGTCCTCGCCCCGCCCCCCTTGCGGTCGCTCTTGTCCTCGCCCCGCCCCCCTTGCGGTCGCTCTTGTCCTCGCCCCGCCCCCCTTGCGGTCGCTCTTGTCCTCGCCCCGCCCCCCTTGCGGTCGCTCTTGTCCTCGCCCCCCCCCTTGCGGTCGCTCTTGTCCTCGCCCCCCCCCTTGCGGTCGCTCTTGTCCTCGCCCCCCACTTGCAGTCGCTCTTGTCCTCGCTATCCCCCCCTCCCTTGCGGACGCTCTTGTCCTCGCCCCCCTCCCTTGCGGACGCTCTTGTCCTCGCCCCCCTCGCTGACCCTTTTTCCTTTTTTTTCTGGTTCTGTGTCCTAATTGGTAAGAGTCTGGGCGGCAATAAATATTTCTGCATGGTGAGTGCATGTTATTGAGTGCGTGTATATGAATGTTTCTGCATGTTATTGAGTGCGTGTATATGAATGTTTCTGCATGTTATTGAGTGCGTGTATATGAATGTTTCGGCATGTTATTGAGTGCGTGTAAATGGATGTTTCATTTGTATGGAAATGGTGGAGAAAGTTTTATAAATTACACTTAAGTGTTGCTTTACAGGCTGTTTTTTTTCCACTGCTGTAAAAGTTAAATCTTACAGCAAAATTATTGGTATTTGAAAAGTTAAAGTGTGAGTTTTACATAACTATCCTTTTTATTTTATTTTTTTAATCTGCTCAGGCTCAGAGAGTGGAGGGGGTTAAACTTTATAATGGAAAATAGATTTAACCCTTCACTCTAGGAATGCACCGAAATTTCAGCCACCGAAAATTATCGGTCGAAAATGGTGTTTTTGGTCGAAATGGAAATTCAGTCAAATAAAATGCCTGACAATTTCCATTTCAAAATTGGGCCGGAGGGCCAACCGAACAGGGGGCTCACCTGAGCCTGGAGGACGGCCGAGCAGCCTGCAACAGCCGGAGGACTGTCACCGCTGGAGCTCAGGACCGAAGTAGGAGGATGTAGATGAGTAAGGTGCAACCAATCAGCCATGCGAACCTGGGCCCAGAGGCCCGGCCAAGCAAGCTGCTCGGCCGGCCTTCTGGATCCTGCGAGTCCCTGGCCTCCAGTCCCAGGTTCTCATGTCTGATTTTAGGTATCGGTTATCGGCCGAACCGATCCTGAATTTTTCTGTTTTGGTGCACCCCTACTTCACTCCCCAGCAATGTACAAGTTACATTGGAGAGGACCTCTGCGTTCCACAACCCATTGGCGTAGGATCGTAGCGTCGTCCTGGCGTTGCCGGCACTCTCATACTTGCCTTCTCCCTGCAGGATCGACGACTTTCTATGTCCTCCCACCACAGTTGAAGGTCGCAATGACGAGAAGGCCTTGCTGGAGCAACTCGTGTCCTTCCTCAGCGGCAAAGACGAGACCGAGCTGGCCGAACTGGACCGAGCCCTGGGAATTGATCAGCTGGTGAAGGTACAGGCCCTCGAAACGAAGGCTTTTTCCCAGAGACCCCTATAAACAATGACCACAGATGTATATGTTCCCCCAGGAGCTACCGTTGGGGAATCTCCTACTTAAACGTATTTCATGATCACCTGAGATTTGTGGAGTGACACAGCTGGCATCCTGCAATTGTGTCCGGAGGAGGGGGGTTTCGGGGGACAAAAAAAATACTTGCATCCTCTGCTGTCATTCACACTGCAGTGCAGAACACATCGGGGGGTCGGGGGGGAAAAAAAAAACTCCTCAGATCACCATAGATCTGTCCACAAAAATTTACAGGCGTTTTCTGAAATCTGTCCGGTCTGGGGGCACTTTGCACATGCTCAGTCTCTGTCGTCGTCCCCCATCTCAGTGTCTCATTGGTTTTAAGGAACTCTCAAAATCAAATGTTTTTGCCCTTAAATAATTGGGCAAATGTCCCTGCAGCTTTCTACACAAATCGCAGAGTGTCGGAACCACAAATTGTGCAGCGCTACATTTACTAGTATTTATAAAGCACCGACAAGTTCAGTAGGGCTGTACAATGGGTAGGGTTGCAATTAACAATTATTCTCATAATCGATTAGTTGGTCGTTTTTTTTTTTTTTTATTATTTTTTTTTATTATATCGATTAATCGGGGGAAAAAAATAGAAAAAATTTGTTTAATCAAACCTCAACCTCCCCCTTTTTTAATAAGCAATTTGCGTAGAGTACGTAACTTTCGTACATACATACGGAAATTGCGTATCTTGCATACTTTTCACACAAGATATGCGAGTGCTTGGTCAGAGGGATGGGTTGATGCTGCATACGCATGAACTTGGCTACAAGCACTTGGTCATAGATGATGATGACGTCCGCATGAAATCGAGGTTAATAAGCTAAAGTGGTCAGGGTGCGTAGAGCGTCCCTTTTAAATAATTTTGTGGGAGGAGCGACTGGAGGTGGAAGGGAGTGACTTTGCTCCAGTGACTTGACTGGAGTGTGAGAGGGAGTGTGTATGGACAAAAGACCGGATCTGAGTGTGGGAGGGAGTTTGGGAAAAGGGACCAGACCAAAGGAAGGGAATGGCAGTTCCCGACCAAAGTGGTTGTGGCAGGGAGGGTGGGGTGGTGGCACAGGATTCCCGCTTCAAGTAAGGATAAAACATCGTCATACAGATCCTTCACGCAGTGACCATGTTCTACTGTTTGTGTTATAGTTCTGCTACTGTTGTAAACGGAATAAAAACAAACTGGTTGTGTCTGACATAACCCTAGAACTAAATCATACCTAGTAAAGCAGCGGCGCGTTTTCTCCAATCCGCTCCGAAGCTGAGGTTATTTATGTTTTGACGCAGTCTGACTCTAAGGCTAGGGTCAGGTGAACGCATTTTTCACGTCTACAGTCAAAAAGTGCGTTGATGCGTCTGAACGCATTTTTTCACGGAAGACGCCATAGCGGTCATACGATGCGCAATTTCGATGTGATTTTTTTACAGATCCAAACCAGGAAACTTTGGGCGTCTGGACGTTATGTTGGCCGGACATGAGCAGCGTCTGACGTCTCCTAATCACGCACACACGCCGCTATGCGAACGCAGCGCACTCTGTACGTCAGTATTAGCTGTCACGACCACTACGCGCGCTGCTGTGCAAAGACACCGGGTTAAGCCGCTCACTATCTATCTATCCTAGACCCAGATAATTACGCGCACTTATCTACCCGTCCCGGCCACACTTTCTCTCACAACAGGCACATAGAGCGCGATGTACTGCGTTGCAATCCTGGGATCAGTATAAGTCTTCTCCTGAAGCGCGTAGTAACTACGTCTCCCACAATCCCTGCAGTCTCCTTTTCCTATTCTATTAGTAACGCTGCCACCAGTCCTCATGGACACCACGCGCGTCGCGACTGGAGACGCAGGGCTTAAACAACCGCATTGTCTCCTGACGACCGCAACTTGCAATTTCTTATATATAACCCGCTTAAAGCAAATAGCAATACTCCCAATCTCTTAGTGTGGATTTCATCAGCCAGAGTCAAAACTTAAATACTTTTTGTTTATTTATGATAGAAAAATCACAGTGCTTTGTTACAGAAAAAATTATAACTAGAATAAATCAATTGCACACTACACAGTAAATAAAAGAAAAAGGGTGAACCATAGAGCATTACTTACGAAGAGCTATTCCTTAAGCTAGCATCAATGGTCTCCTGGAGCCTGGAGATAGAGCATGGACAGATCAGTCCTCTTTCGAAGGTACCCCAAGTGATCAGCCCCAGCACATGGCCAGTTTTCAGAATTTATACACTTCCTGATCCTTCCAGCCCCCACCCACAAATGGCCCAGTGTCCTGCACTACATTTCCCAGAGTCCCCTTTGCTACAGCGCATGTTAATTAATCTTTAATTGCCCAAAGGTGTCCCTCTCCCCCCCCCCCCCCCAGACCCCCCTAAGAGATCAAGCATGTGCTTCCTGTCTTTGAAGATCGGGTCTAGATCTTGGTGCCGGGCTGGCTGCCAAGGTGTGATTTACGATGTCAGTGTACAAAAGAAATTCCTTTTTACAGCTACGTGTAATATCCTCCCCCCAAGGGAGAAAGCTAACCATTTTAGCAGGTCTTTCTCAACAGCTGAAATGTAATCAAAATGGTCAGACACAAATATGGATATAACTCTGGAGGAGATATGTATAAACAGCCAGGTAAACACATATATACAGGCAGACCCTTTTATATAGATAGAAATACAGATCTAGTCTGCCACACTAGCGGTTCTACGTTCTCGAAAAAATGCGTTCGTTTGCTGCTTGCGTTGCGCGGCCAAACTTTCGTGTGTGTGCCTGCGTTGGATGTCATTTGCTGCTACCACGGCCGTAATAATGTGCGGCTACATGCAAGTTCACACTGCGTTCGTCTGACCCCAGCCTTAACAGTGTGTGCTGTACACAGGACGATTAATCGATAATGGAAATAGTTGACAACTATTTTAATCATCGATTTAGTTGTCGATTAGTTGTTTCAGCCCTAACAATGGGTGAAACATAACAAAACCTTCATACAGGTTAAACAGTAGGAGAGGAGACCCGGTTCAAGAGCTTACAATCTATAAGGACTTATCCTAAGGACATCGCGGGAGGAGAGAGGGTGTCACCAGGGACCGATCTGATGAGTAGCCGGAAAATTCAAAACCCCGGCTGCATGTGACACTGCTGGGGGTGGAGAAAAGTCTGTCCATATTTACACAAGATCAGCCCCGGAGGGAGGTGAGGGCTGGTGATCATGTAGGAGCGAGGTGACCTGAAAGCCGTCCAGGAAGAAATCTACCCTCAATAAGCTGAGCATAAGCCAATGTTGTTAAACTGCCATTTGGAGGGGCGTCACAGTTAGGGGATGCGTTCTGACGCTCCTCCAGCTTCATTCATCGCCAGCCGGCACCACTTCAGCACAATGCTCGTCCACCTGCCCCGGTGACTGCCGGCAAGAGATCTGAGGGCGCTGCAGGGAGGCGCACAGCGGGTTCGGATCAGTGCTATGTTATAACTCCCCATTCTATTCCTTTATAACAGGGTGGTGGTCTGGACATGGGCAGCGACCGATTTGCTCAGCATCCATCCCTCGCGCCCATGCTTATGGATCAGAAGCTAAACATGTACCCCCAGCAATATCCCTCCGCCTCTCCCAACCCCAGTCTCCAAGGTACCTTCCCCAACATGGTCCGTCAGAAAGCGCCCTACGGCTCTGTACCAGTCCAAGTACCACCTCCTCCGCCCCGAGGGGCTTTCCCAAACGCCATGAACATGCAACCGCGCCAGATGCAAGGTCGATCGGCAATGGCCTCCAACCAGCTTCGGCTGCAGCTGCAGCAGCGGATTCAAGGACAGCAGGTAAGGTTCTGGTGTGTTTTGGCGTGATATCGACTGGGTTATGACCGCCGCACCGTAACAATGAAACAGTGCCAGTGCCTGCAAAATTAAATGTGCTGCATATATGTGTGTGCACACTGTTGGTGGGTGCGGGGGCCTGGGCACGCTCGTCGGTTTTTGCAGGGGCCTGGGCACGCTCGTCGGTGGTTGCGGGGGCCTGGGCGCGCTCTGTCGGTGGGGGGGGGCCTGGGCGCGCTCTGTCGGTGGGGGGGCCTGGGCACGCTCGTCGTGGTTGCGGGGGCCTGGGCATGCTCGTCGGTGGTTGCGGGGGGGCCTGGGCGCGCTCTGTCGGTGGGCGGGCCTGGGCACGCTCGTCGGTGGTTGGGGGGGGCCTGGGCGCGCTCTGTCGGTGGGGGGGCCTGGGCGCGCTCTGTCGGTGGGCGGGCCTGGGCACGCTCGTCGGTGGTTGCGGGGGCCTGGGCATGCTCGTCGGTTTTTGCAGGGGCCTGGGCACGCTCGTCGGTGGTTGCGGGGGCCTGGGCACGCTCGTCGGTGGTTGCGGGGGGGACCTGGGCGCGCTCTGTCGGTGGGGGGGGGCCTGGGCGCGCTCTGTCGGTGGGCGGGCCTGGGCACGCTCGTCGGTGGTTGCGGGGGCCTGGGCATGCTCGTCGGTGGTTGCGGGGGGGCCTGGGCGCGCTCTGTCGGTGGGCGGGCCTGGGCACGCTCGTCGGTGGTTGCGGGGGGGACCTGGGCGCGCTCTGTCAGTGGGGGGGCCTGGGCGCGCTCTGTCGGTGGGGGGGCCTGGGCGCGCTCTGTCGGTGGGCGGGCCTGGGCACGCTCGTCGGTGGTTGCGGGGGCCTGGGCATGCTCGTCGGTTTTTGCAGGGGCCTGGGCACGCTCGTCGGTGGTTGCGGGGGCCTGGGCACGCTCGTCGGTGGTTGCGGGGGGGACCTGGGCGCGCTCTGTCAGTGGGGGGGGGCCTGGGCGCGCTCTGTCGGTGGGCGGGCCTGGGCACGCTCGTCGGTGGTTGCGGGGGCCTGGGCATGCTCGTCGGTGGTTGTGGGGGGCCTGGGCGCGCTCTGTCGGTGGGGGGGCCTGGGCGCGCTCTGTCGGTGGGCGGGCCTGGGCACGCTCGTCGGTGGTTGCGGGGGGGACCTGGGCGCGCTCTGTCAGTGGGGGGGCCTGGGCGCGCTCTGTCGGTGGGGGGGCCTGGGCGCGCTCTGTCGGTGGGCGGGCCTGGGCACGCTCGTCGGTGGTTGCGGGGGCCTGGGCATGCTCGTCGGTGGTTGCGGGGGGGCCTGGGCGCGCTCTGTCGGTGGGCGCGGGGGGGCCTGGGCGCGCTCTGTCGGTGGGCGCGGGGGGGCCTGGGCGCACTCTGTCGGTGGCGCGGGGGGGCCTGGGCATGCTCGTCGGTGGTTGCGGGGGGGCCTGGGCGCGCTCTGTCGGTGGGCGGGCCTGGGCGCGCTCTGTCGGTGGGCGCGGGGGGGCCTGGGCGCGCTCTGTCGGGCGTGGGGGGCCTGGGCGCGCTCTGTCGGGCGCGGGGGGGCCTGGGCGTGCTCTGTCGGGCGCGGGGGGGCCTGGGCGCGCTCTGTCGTGGGCGGGCCTGGGCGCGCTCTGTCGGTGGGCGCGGGGGGGGGCCTGGGCGCGCTCTGTCGGGCGCGGGGGGGCCTGGGCGCGCTCTGTCAATCTTCTCATGAGGTTCGTTGTGTCCCTTTTCACGATCCTGTCACGCTGCATGTCGGTGGCCGTTGGTCTCCCGGGGCGGAACCTGTCGGCAATTCATTGGTTTTGTGTTTTTTCTTTTTGTGGAATTCCAGCTCTTGCACCAAAATCGGCAAGCGATCCTCAACCAGTTTGGCGTGGGAAATGCTGTCCAGATGGGCTTGAGACCCGGCATGCAGCAAGCCATCACCCCTCAGGTAACACCAGCTGCCTGTCGGTAGTGTTGGATGTAAATCAGGAACATGCTCGTCTTGTTCGAATCCTCGCGTTGACGTACTGTCTCCTCCACAGCCACCGCTCAATGCCCAGATGTTGGCACAGCGCCAGCGGGAACTGTACAGCCAGCACCACCGGCAGCGGCAGCTCATACAGCAGCGGGCCCTCCTGATGAGGCAGCAGGGTTTCGGGAACATCCAGCCCACTCCCAACCTGCCAGTCACAATGGGGACCTCCAGGATCCCTCAAGGTCCCCCACAGCAGTTCCCGTATCCCCACAGCTACGGTACCAACCCTGGAAACCCACCTCCTTCCACCAGCCCCTTCTCACAGATGGCAACAACCCCCGAGACGCCCCTGCAGAACCGCGGAGGAGCTAGTGTGGGGGGCATGGTGAACCGGAACATGATGGGGAATGTAGGAGGACAGTTCGTCTCCGGGATGAATTCTCAGATGCAGCAGAACATCTTCCAGTATTCGTCAACCGGTAAGAGGAATCGAGAGGGCCTGAGCAGGCGGACTCCTTACCTTTGATGCCAGAATGTGCCCGTAATGGGCCATACCAGGGCCGGGATGGTGGTGGATAAAGGGGTGACAGCTTGGGTTTGCTGTTGAGGGGTGCTGGTCTGGTTCGGGTTTTAGTTCGGCATCACATCGAGGCGCATCTCACACAGATCTGACTTTCTGCATCGCAGGTATCAACCAGCAAGGGGATCCCACCTTTGCACCATCCCTGAGCCCAACCAGTCCTCTGATGTCTCCTCGCATCACTCCTTCTCAGAGTCCTATGCTCCAGCAGGCACCATCCACGCCCGGGTACCAGTCACCTGACCTCAAGACCTGGCAGCCCAATACGATGGGCAGTTCAAGGTGGGAATTGACACCAGGCATGTACAGCCTCGCCCAATGATTCTGTGTGACGCGATACCACCAGTCCTGTTTAACCCCATCATGACCAGGTGGTTGTACCATTGTTGTCTGAAAGTGCCCGCTGCTGTTTGTGTTTAGGTCTATTTTCCTCTTACTCGTTTTTGGAACCCACACATATTATACCGTTTTTTTCCCGCCATTAAATGGACTTTCTAAAAATACCGTTATTTCCATCATATCGTATAATATCACGGTGATTTCAGCGCTCCGTGTGTTGTTCAGTGATTTCAGAGCTCCGTGTGTTGTTCAGTGATTTCAGAGCTCCGTGTGTTGTTCAGTGATTTCAGCCCTCCGTGTGTCGTTCAGTGATTTCAGCCCTCCGTGTGTCGTTCAGTGATTTCAGCGCTCCGTGTGTCGTTCAGTGATTTCAGCCCTCCGTTTGTCGTTCAGTGATTTCAGCCCTCCGTGTGTCGTTCAGTGATTTCAGCGCTCCGTGTGTCGTTCAGTGATTTCAGCCCTCCGTGTGTCGTTCAGTGATTTCAGCCCTCCGTGTGTCGTTCAGTGATTTCAGCCCTCCGTGTGTCGTTCAGTGATTTCAGCCCTCCGTGTGTCGTTCAGTGATTTCAGCCCTCCGTGTGTCGTTCAGTGATTTAAGCCCTCCGTGTGTCGTTCAGTGATTTCAGCGCTCTGTGTGACGTTCGCCGTGGTTTCAGCGCTCCGTGTGTCGTTCAGTGATTTCAGCCCTCCGTGTGTCGTTCAGTGATTTCAGCCCTCCGTGTGTCGTTCAGTGATTTCAGCCCTCCGTGTGTCGTTCAGTGATTTCAGCCCTCCGTGTGTCGTTCAGTGATTTCAGCCCTCCGTGTGTCGTTCAGTGATTTCAGCCCTCCGTGTGTCGTTCAGTGATTTCAGCCCTCCGTGTGTCGTTCAGTGATTTCAGCCCTCCGTGTGTCGTTCAGTGATTTCAGCCCTCCGTGTGTCGTTCAGTGATTTAAGCCCTCCGTGTGTCGTTCAGTGATTTCAGCGCTCTGTGTGACGTTCGCCGTGGTTTCAGCGCTCCGTGTGTCGTTCAGTGATTTCAGCGCTCCGTGTGTCGTTCAGTGATTTCAGCGCTCCGTGTGTCGTTCAGTGATTTCAGCGCTCCGTGTGTCGTTCAGTGATTTCAGCGCTCCGTGTGTCGTTCAGTAGCTCCGTGTGTCGTTCAGTGATTTCAGCGATCCGTGTGTCGTTCAGTGATTTCAGCGATCCGTGTGTCGTTCAGTGATTTCAGCGATCCGTGTGTCGTTCAGTGATTTCAGCGATCCGTGTGTCGTTCAGTGATTTCAGCGCTCCGCGTGTCTTTCAGTGATTTCAGCGCTCCGCGTGTCTTTCAGTGATTTCAGCGCTCCGCGTGTCTTTCAGTGATTTCAGCGCTCCGCGTGTCGTTCAGTGATTTCAGCGCTCCGCGTGTCGTTCAGTGATTTCAGCGCTCCGCGTGTCGTTCAGTGATTTCAGCGCTCCGCGTGTCGTTCAGTGATTTCAGCGCTCCGCGTGTCGTTCAGTGATTTCAGCGCTCCGCGTGTCGTTCAGTGATTTCAGCGCTCCTCGTGTCGTTCCCAGCGTCTTCGTGCCGGGAGGACAGTCCCAGCCCGTGCCCGGCCAGCAAGGAATGTACAATAACATGAGCATCACGGTGTCCATGGGAGGAGGAAACCCCGGGGTCCAGAACGTCAACCAGATGACGGGACAGATGCAGATGACCTCCCTTCCCATGCAGGCCATGAACTCCCTATGCGCAGAGCAGGTTAGTAACTCACATCACAGGGCGCCACACGTACTATCCGTGCACACAAGAAAGGGACATGCGTTTCCACATCTTCCCTGTGCTCAGAGAGCTTACTAATAAATGGCGGCACGTTCAAGGGACCCCCCGGTGGAGAGACCCCCCCCCCCGGGCAGAAACCCCCCACGGGTTAAAATATACAGATTGTTCTGCAAAACCAATGAGAAAATGCGTCTGGGTTTCAATTCCCTGTAGCTTGAAATGGGTTTGGTGCCTATTTGCAGGGGATTATGGGACGGCGAGCAGTTTAGCTCTCAGTGACCAGTCCATTGATGAAACTCGCTCTCTCGCTCCTTTGCCCGGGGCGCTCGCCCCTTTGCCTGGGGCGCTCGCTCTCTCGCCCCTTTGCCCGGGGCGTGTGCTCTCTCGCCCCTTTGCCCGGCGCCCCGTCCTCTGTAGAGAAACCTCACCTTTTTATTGTATTTATTTTTTCCAGCAAGTGAACGACCCAGCCCTGAGACCCACAACCCTCTACTGCAACCAGCTCTCCTCCGCAGACCTGCTTAAAGCAGAGCCAGAGCCGGGCCAGGTAAATGAGACTCTAACAGGCTTGAAGGGGAGCACCTCTGCTGCACTCTTTCCCCCCGTCTAGGCAAGTGCCCCTATGTACACTGATATGAATCTGACGCGATTGCTTAGCGGCGAGCTGGAGGTCTGTCTGTGTGTGTGGCTGGGTGACGGCGTAAAGGAGTTCGCACAACAATAAACTGATATTTATTAAAGGAAATTAACCCTTTGTGTCGTCTGCCCCTGCCCCCCCAACGTTTTGCCATCCCTGAACAAGTCTATAGAATCCACAATGACAGCAATCCAGTGGCATGTGTGTCCGAGTCCACCACCGACACAAGTCAACCCTGGTCACAGCCTGACGCATATGTCTTCATCCGGCACAATCCATTCCATAATACAGAGCAGCACTCCCATCATGCAAGGTGGCCAGGCAGGTGGCATCACAATCCATAGTGACCACCTCAAATATATCCATAGAATGGAAGAAGAGCTGGACCGGCGCTCGGCTTCCTCTTGACTGTGGCTTTTTGCTGAAACGTTGCTGTAGTTGTTGCCTAATAAACCTGTCAAAAGAAAAAGTTGATTGCCCAACCCAGTTCTTCTGTTCTTGGTTGGCCATGCCATTTGACTTGATTGTCTTCGGTGGATCATTGACACGCCGCCATTGCGGTGCATGATCACGCTCTCACTTTGTATGTTTGGCCATCACCTGGCCAGACATCATGTCCTCCCGTTCCTTTACCCATGGCTTTGCTCGGCTAATTTTAATGAGAACAGTTGCCCAAGATCTCCATCCTGCACATCCACGTGACTTGAGAAACCTCCCGACACAAAGCCACCTTAGATTATGTTCTGCAGTGGCAAATGTTGGTTTCAGGACCGCGGCCAGACCAGAGATCTGCAGGAGGGAGTCCAGGCAACACAATTGTTGAATTACAACTAGGCTATGACGGAAAGTTAGAATTTTAATAAAGACTCGGAGGTGATTATTTGCATTCCTTAAAGAAATGAATAATCGCCTCTGAGTCTTTATTCATTTCTAGGAATGCAAATAATCGCCTTCGAGTCTTTATTTGCATTCTTTAAAGAAATGAATAAAGGACTCGAAGGCGATTATTTGCATTCTTTAAAGAAATGAATAAAGGACTCGAAGGCGATTATTTGCATTCCTTAAGAAAGAAATGAATAAAGACTCGGAGGCGATTATTCATTTTTTTTATGGAATGCAAATTATCGCCTCCGAGTCTTTATTTCCATTCCTTAAAGAAATGAATAATCGCCTCTGAGTCGTAGTATTAAAGTTGTCACTGACTTCCAAACTGCAAGCCTGTGGCTGAAATCTGGTTCTCTGTCGACTCGTGTGCTGCGGACACCTGGCGAGCCGAGGCCACATCCAAAGTGAATGCATTTTGTAAACGTTTGACTTCCATAAGTGGCTTTTATAAACTTTATTCAATTTAATTTGGTTTTATGACGTTTTTGTGGCGTCCTTGGCCGAGCGTAACCCGCCAGGGGCCGGCGAAGAGCCTCGCGCTCCCACTCAACAAATCCTCTTGTTTGTGCTCTCTCTCAGCAGGTGCAGCAGGTCCAGGTGTTTGCGGACGTTCAGTGCACGGTGAACCTCGTGGGAGGAGACCCCTACATGAACCAGGCGGGCCCCATCTCCTCTCAGAAAGCGAACGCAGGTCCCCAGACCCCCCAGTCTCAACAGAAGAGCCTATTACAGCAGCTCCTCACCGAATGACAGGCCCGACTAAGGTGACCTCACGGGAGACTGCGGCGAACACTGAGAACCCCGGCTGTAGGAATATACCTACAGGCACCTATATATATCTTGTGGGGGGGGGGGTACACTTTGCTGAGATTTTTGATATCTCAAACTGCAGCCAACGTTTGGGGACAAAAACCTGCGGAAAAACAAAACTGCGCTCAGAGCGGCGGCGTTAAAAAAAAAAACTCAAAAAAAAAAAACAACTTGCTGCAGTGGTTCTTTTTTTTCTTCTCTTCTCCCGGTTCGCCCCATCCCCACCTAGAATGACGCTTTGGGCCGCGTCGGAGGAGTCGGAGATTTAAAGAGCTGCAGGGCTGGACAATCGGACCCCCCGGTCCCCTTTTCGAGCCAAATGACAGTTGATACTTATTTTTGTAAGCAGTTGCTGTGATGACACTGAAAGGACTTGGGCGTTTCGTTTTTTTTTTCTTCTCGGACGCCCATCGAGAATGTCGAATGAGGAACTCAGTTTCAGCTGGTTCTGTCACTGAAATGGAACCTGAAGAAAGAGAGGGTTCTGGGTAATTTACGGGTGGCGGGGATGGGGGGGATTTAACGTGCATATATATATATATATATTATAAATATATACCGAGGTAAGGCGCATCTTTGTTGCAGCTGAAGTGCATTTGTAGGGCTCTCTCTGGCTTGTATGTACAATCAACTTGTTTTTACGGAGGGGGGCCCTGCTTCGCGCACATTTTAGGGCCCGTATTTTTTTGGGGGTTTTTTAACTCCTTTGCCGCTGGCACAGCAAATGGGGGGGGGGGGCAGCTTGCGATATTTTCATGAAAGCTGACACTTTTAGGGGGTGGGAGGGTTTTCTTGATAACGGGAGAGAAAAAAAAAACACTTTTTTCTTTTTTGGGAATTTCTTTTCTCCACGTTTCACCCCCGACATGTACGATTGGGTCAGCGGGATTTGAGGTGGTCACCACTTTATCTTGCCAATAATAAACGCTGCCCCATGCGTCGCATCAGAACCGGCACCTTAACAGATAATACACAGGACACGTGCCGAGGGGCCGATTACATGACGCCGCGTGACGTTTCGGGTGCCGCAGTCTTTTCAGAGTTGGCATCCGAAGCCGGTTTGAGGGTCGTCACTCCCCGACATGACAAGTGGCCGCAGCAATCTTCTGGATGCCTGAGCCTCTCAGAGTTGGCATCTGAAGCTAGTTTGTGGGACCTCACCCCCTCTCAACACGGTGAGTGGCTCCAGCCGACTTAAGCTCACGGAGCTGGTCTCATGCGGCCCCCTGTCCTCATGCAGACCCCCTCGATGGCCAAACCTTTTGGGGGCGTTAGAAATCACTTAACCCTTGAGCATCCCGGGGCATCGGGAACGGGTTCCCATGTGTCCGCACCCTGCAGACAATATTGCACTTTAATTTGCATTACGACGGGGCAAAAAAAAAAAAAGCCACCACCGTAAATAAAGAAAAAAAGAAGAAACCCTGACACGTGGGTTAAATAAGGGGGGTGTTTGTTGCGTGACACCTTGTAAGGCACTGGGGGGGGGCTTGGTATGGAATGTTGGATGCGTGAGGACTGTAGGCAGGTGCAGAGAGGTTCCTGATGGGTTGTCTTCCTGAACGAGGAGCACACAGGGCCTGGGCGCCATGCAGATCCATATCCTGATAAACGGACCCATCCCTACCATAAAAAAAATAATTTTTTTTAAAAATTGCGGGGGGGGGGGGGGGGTTGGGCATTTTTTGAAGCCGGGATAACCGGAGCCGCCCGAATCTCTCTGACCCTATAAATATACGGTCCAGGAGCCGCCCGAATCTCTCTGACCCTATAAATATACGGTCCAGGAGCCGCCCGAATCTCTCTGACCCTATAAATATATGGTCCAGGAGCCGCCCGAATCTCTCTGACCCTATAAATATACGGTCCAGGAGCCGCCCGAATCTCTCTGACCCTATAAATATATGGTCCAGGAGCCGCCCGAATCTCTCTGACCCTATAAATATACGGTCCATGAGCCGCCCGAATCTCTCTGACCCTATAAATAAATCCATATAAATATACTGTATACATAAAATTGAAGAAAAAAAAAACCTGCATTTTTTTTTTTTTTTTTTTATCGTATTTTTTTTCGTGTTTCAGTATCGAGCCTATTCTTGTTGCAGTGTGGAGCGTTCGCCTGCGCGGTCACACCGGCTCTGTGTACATACATTCCGCACCACCACTACCACGCGTCCGGGTAGTTCCAGTCCCAGTGGTTTGTGTATAGTTCCTGCAAGCGGCTTTCAGATGTGTAAGATATGTAACCGTGTTTAAGCTGCCGCTAGGATCTCGTCTCTCCCCCCCCCCCCCCCCGACTCGTCATTACGAAGTCCGTAACAATGTAACTTAAACTCAGGATGTTCCTACTGCCTGTAGCCCGCAGCGCTGCCATGCAACAGGAATCTGTATTTTCATTTTATGTTTTCTTTTGGTTTTAGGAGCAGGGCCTGTCTTTTTCCCCTCCCCCCCCCCCTTTACGTGGAAGGGACTCTTCCATTTTTTTTATATTTTTTTTTTATATATATATATTATATATATATTTTTATTATTTTCTTTTTCCCTCTATTATCTCGTCAGTTTTGTTATATTGTGTTTGTTCACAGGCACTGCCTTTCACCTCCTTTTTGTCTGACGTCCATTCCAGGTCACGAAACATAGTACCTCAGTTTTTATTTTATTTTTGTATATTTATTTTTGTTTTCTTAAATTTTTCCCAATGAGTTTTTCTTTAAACCGGAAAGAGAGAACCATAATCCATTTTTTAAATAATTATTATTGGCCAGTCGCCCTCTAAAGCAGATTTCGGCAATCTTCCATCATGCTCAGATCCTCGTTGGGTCGTCTAAGCCTCATGGGAGATGTAGTTCCGAAAAGTCCAGACGGCCAAGGTTGGCTTACCCCTGGTCAAAAGTAAGTTTCGGGGAGGAAGGTAGAGGGTATCAACCGAGCGAGGGCACAAACCAGTGACCATTTCTAGAGCAGCAGTTTCAGATTAACTTCCAGAGAGCCTCATTTATTGCATAAAAAAACAAAATGCGTAAGTTGACTTTTTCATATTTTTTTTTATTTATAAATTTACAGTCCTCAAATTCTTTAAAATTTAAAAAAAAACGAATTAACGTATCCACACTATAAATACCAATACAAAACCAAACTATTTTTTATTTTTTTAAATGCAATATGAACTTTTTTTTTATTATTTTTAATTATTTTTTTTATGTAAATATTTCCTAAACCGGGGAGAGTATTTTAAAATGCGTTTCCGGTCACCGATGGCGTGAAATGTCCTTTTTTTTTTTACCGTCTTAGATGTTAGCCACTGTGTACATTTTGTTTTATTTTTATTTATACTTTTGTGTGTGTTCTTTCTTTTTTTTTTTTTTTTTTTCTTTCATCGTTAACTGCTGTCTTATCCACTTTGCCGAAAAACGCGGCCGCTACGTACTATTGCCACAGCCAGCTAGAAATGCCTGTCGCACTTTTCTTGTAGAAAAAGCAGTGCCTCTGAATTAGGCTTCGGTAAATGGCTTTATGGCTTTTTTTTTTTTTGCTTTTTTTTTTGCTGCTGCAGGTAAAATAAAATTTAAATATAAAAAAAAAAAAAAGTTGTACATATGCTTGGCATACATGATTTTCTTTTTACTTAAGTGGTGGGAATCTCCTGCTTTATTTCAAATCTGACTGAAATCCTTCTGAAAACTTGTAAAAAAAAAAAATAATAATAAAAAAAAATAACCAGCATGTCAAAAATGTTTTTTATTTTTTGCTTTTTTCAAAGGGCCTTGTTCGATCCTACCGTGTTAAAAAAAAAAAAAAATGCAAAAAAAAATAACCCGGAGTACTCTGCCCATTTTCGCATTTTTTCGGTAACTTGCTATATACAATTTCTTATTACATTTTGGATGAAAACTTCTTTAGCCAGCTGCTTTTCGTAATGTAAAAAAATAAAAAGGTTATGGAAAATAAGTTTCAGATATTTTATATTGCAATTGTTTCGTAAGAAAAAAAAAAAGCAAATACCGGGATTTTTTCATATTTTTATTTTTTTTTCCCCCCCCATTTAAAAAAAATAATAAAATAAAAAAAATATTATTTTTTTTGCTCTTAAGCAAAGATTTTGTTCCCTTAAAAGAAGTCTATATATATTTTTTGTTCTTGATTGCTGGCTATGGATCACATGGCAAATAAAATAATTTATTGTAAAAATAAACTGATCTTTTAATTTTCTTATGGAAAATGCGTAACAAGATGATGATTTTTTTTTTTTAAATTCCCACCCCCTCTATTTTCGCTACTTATTTGTTGTAGGGGGAAGGTGTAAAGAATGTACTTTAAGATGGAAGAATAAACAATAAAATCTGACATCTAACCTATTTCAAGTGAGATGTTTTTAAAGAGCACTTTTTTTTTTTATTGCTCTTAAAACTCACAGATCCTGTTTTACAGAACGTTTAGTTACGGAATGAAAAGAGAATGTACAATGAATTTATGAACCGATCTGATTTCCGAGATGATGTCTGTAGCTGATCGCTAGACTGTCTCCTGGCGTTGGGTTAGGTTTAACCCCTCTGCCGCTGTGACGCCACGCGACGTGGTTCTGTCTGGCTGCGGAAGGGGTCGAGGTGGCTGAATAATATTGCTTTCTTTGCTGTTATATTATTGGCTTTGTTCAATGTTTAATTATTCTGTTTATTGTAAATAAAGTCATTTAAAAATCCTGATCCATTTGTGTCAGAGTTTTATCTCGTGGAGAGACTGTTCATCAGTCTCGATTTCCTGCATCCAGTGCATTGTATTCTGCAAATTGTATTGTATCATGCAAAATTCACTAAATATCTGGAAATTACACCAAATATGTATGCATTTGTATATGGATATCGCACTGTACATAAAGTGCCAATGCCACATCCTATTTATAACCGGTATCACACTGTATATAAAACACCAATGCCGCTTCCTATTTATACCCATATATCACACTGTATATAAAGCGCCGAGGCAGCATCCTATTTATAACAAGATATCACACTGTATATAAAGCGCCAATGCAGCATCCTATTTATAACCAGATATCACACTGTATATAAAGCGCCGAGGCAGCATCTTATTTATAACCAGATATCACACTGTATATAAAACACCAATGCCACATCCTATTTATACCCAGATATCACACTGTATATAAAGCGCCATTGCAGCATCCTATTTATACCCAGATATCACACTGTATATAAAGCACCAATGCAGCATCCTATTTATAACCAGATATCACACTGTATATAAAGCACCAATGCAGCATTCTATTTATAACCAGATATCACACTGTATATAAAGCGCCAAGGCAGCATCCTATTTATAACCGGATATCGCACTGTATATAAAGCACCAATGCAGCATCTTATTTATAACCAGATATCACACTGTATATAAAGCGCCAATGCAGCATTCTATTTATAACCAGATATCTCACTGTTTATAAAGCACCAATGCTGCATCCTATTTATAACCAGATATCACACTAGATAAAGCATCAATGCAGCATCCTATTTATAACCAGATATCACACTGTATATAAAACACCAATGCCACATCCTATTTATACCCAGATATCACACTGTATATAAAGCGCCAATGCAGCATCCTATTTATACCCAGATATCACACTGTATATAAAGCACCAATGCAGCATCCTATTTATAACCAGATATCACACTGTATATAAAGCGCCAATGCAGCATTCTATTTATAACCAGATATCACACTGTATATAAAGCGCCGAGGCAGCATCCTATTTATAACCGGATATCGCACTGTATATAAAGCACCAATGCAGCATCTTATTTATAACCAGATATCACACTGTATATAAAGCACCAATGCCACATCCTATTTATACCCAGATCTCTCACTGTTTATAAAGCACCAATGCTGCATCCTATTTATAACCAGATATCACACTAGATAAAGCATCAATGCAGCATCCTATTTATAACCAGATATCACACTGTATATAAAGCACCAATGCTGCATCCTATTTATAACCAGATATCACACTAGATAAAGCATCAATGCAGCATCCTATTTATAACCAGATATCACACTGTATATAAAGCGCCAATGCCGCATCCTATTTGTAACTAGGGATGAGCCGAACACCCCCGAGTTCGGGTCGCATTCGAACTCGAACAATTTTGAAAGTTCGAGTTCAAACTCGAACACGAACCGAACTCCATGCAAGTCAATGGGACTCAAAAGATCGGTTTTTAGAGTGCCCTCCAAGAGGGCATATATGCATGATATTTGCCATAAAAGGTGTATGGGGGTCCGGGTACTGCCCTGGTGGACAGGAAACGAGGACAAAAAGTTTAAAAAAAAAAAACCTTTTTAAAGGAACAGTAAGTTTTCCATGAAATAAAGGTTAAGAATAAAAACGAAAAATTCCTTCAAATATCCAACCTAGGAGGTCCCCATAACCTGCCCGTGAAGTGGCGGATTTGTCAGATGTATAGAAACATTTAAAAACAAAAAAATGACATTTCAAATTACGGTAAATGTTTTTCCTTTAAGCTATTCATAAACAACTGCTTGGGGCGGCAGCCTGTATGAAAAGAGGAGACATTTTAGGACACAGAACAAGTTTAGTGATTTTTTTTTTTTTTTTTTGGGCTAAATTATGGTGAAACTTATGCAGGCTTCGGATGAAAGTAACAATAGGTGCTTTAAAATTGGGCCTTTAGTGTAGGCAACAGTGCGGTCACACCGTAACCCCTCTGTGGTATTGTGGAAGAGTGCAGGGTTGGACCCTGCGGTCAAATATTAAAATGATACGAATCTGGTATAGGCGTCAGTGCACCCAAATATTGTGCCTTTGGTGGGAGCAAGTACCTGCACACCATAACCCCTCTGTGGTATTGTGGAAGAGTGCAGCGGTGGACCCTGCGGTCCAATATTAAAATATGTATCTGGTATAGGTGGCAGTGCACCCAAATATTAGGCCTTTGGTGCCAGCTAGTGCCTTCACAACGTAACCCCTCTGAGGTATTGTGGAAGAGTGCAGGGGTGGAGGTTTTGGTAATGCAAAAGAGATCCCCGATCTATTCAGTTACGTCAGCATCAGGGGATTGATAGCTGCTGATCCAGGACTGATTCATTTTTATAAATGTCAGCCGGTCTACAGAGTCGGTGGACAGACACACTCTTTTATCTGTGACAAAACCTCCAGCGGCACTGAAGGTCCTTTCAGAAAGCACGCTGGATGAAGGGCAACCTAGTAGCTCCATAGCATATTGGCTACAGTGATCCAATCTCAACACCCCGCAAGCCAGTGGATCATCTGCTGTTAAGGTATCCAGGTCTGCCCTTGCCCCTAGGTAGTCCTGCACCATACGGTGAAGACGCTGGCAATGGGTGCCTACATTTGAAGTCCCTGGGCGTTGTGGACTAAAAAAAATTAAAAAGGCATCAGTCAGGCCTTCACCGCTCTTCTTCTGATCATCTGCAGCCTCAGAAGCACCTGTGTCATCACTTGGTAACCTACCAGTGCCTGGAAAGGTGTTACGCAAGTGTCGCTTTAGAGCGTACTCAAGTTGTTTCATCCTGTCCTCCCTCTGTGTGGGCAGGATGAGCTCTGCAACTTTACTCTTGTATCGTGGATCAAGAAGGCTTGCCAACCAGTAATGATCCCTCCTTCCTTGATAGCACGAATCCTGGAGTCCTTTAGCAGGCTTTGCAGGATAAGGGAGCCCATGCAGTGTATGTTGGAGGTGGCATTAGCTTCCGAGTCTTCCTGGTCAATGAGGATGACCCAATTGTGCACTTCCTCCTCCCAGCCACGTACTAGTCCTTGGGTTTCTGGGCACACAAAACCCTCCCTTGAGGAATCCCCACCTTCAATGCCCCCACTACTTAAATATTCCTCATCCTCCTGTCTGATCTGAGGACCCGCAGGAATGCTGTCTGCGTAAAGACTGGGGCCTTGAGAGCTAGGGAAGGCCTCCTCTTCCTCCCGCTGCTCTGCCTCTAGTGCCACATCTATAATTCCCCGCAGAGTGCACTCCAGCAGGAACACTAAAGGAATTGTGTCACTGATGCATGCACTGTCCCTGCTCACCATCCTCGTTGCCTCCTCAAATGGTGACAGTACAGTGCATGCATCCTTGATCATCAACCACTGCGGGGGGGGGAAGTTGACCTGAACCTGTCCTTGTGCCATACTCCCACAGGTACTCATTGATGGCCGTCTTCTGCTTGTGCAGACGCTGCAGCATTGCTAATGTCGAGTTCCACCTGGTGGGCATGTCACAGATCAGATGGTTTGTGAGGAGGAATTCTCTTTAAATTTCTGCCAGGTGAACACTTGCTGGGAATGACCGTCTGAAGTGGCTGCAGACTTTTCTGGCCTGGCTGAGAAGCTGTGCCAGCCCTGGGTACCTGGTTAGGAAACGCTGTACCACCAGATTTAGGACGTGTGCTAGGCATGGTACATGCGTCAACTTACCCTGGCGTAGGGCAGAGAGAATATTGCTACCATTATCACAGATGACCATTCCCAGCTCAAGCTGGCGTCGTGTTAACCATCTCTGCACCTGCCCCTGCAGAACTGACAGAATTTCTGGCCCGGTGTGGCTCCTGTCCCCTAAACAAACCAGCTCAAGCACAGTATGGCATCTTTTTGCTTGAACCATTGCATAGCCCCGCCACGTGTCGGTTTAACTGCCACTTCGCCAGAGACAGAGAAGGAGGAAGAGGTGGTAGACCAGACAGACCTCATACAAGCAGCTTTCTGGAGGCGTGGTTGATGAACAAGCTCCAGCACAGAGTCCCGTCCTGGATCCCTCCCAGCTGCAATCAGTTACCCAGTGTGCCGTGAAGGAAATGTAACAGCCCTGTCCATGCTTGCTGCACCACGTGTCTATAGTCATGTGCACCGTGCTGCTGACTGCCTTTCCCACTGACTCCATAACATTGTCTTCCACGTACTAGTATAGTGCTGGAATGGCCTTCAGTGAAAATAAATGGCGTTTTGGAACCTGCCACTGTGGTACTGCACATTCAGCAAATTCACAGAAGGAAGCAGAGTCCAGCTGGAAAGGAAGCAGCTGTAATGCCAGTAATTTTGCTAAGCTGACATTTAGACGCTATGCTTGGGGATGGTTGGGACTATATTTTTTTCTTACGTTGCAGCAGCTGGGGCAATGAAATCTGACTGCGTAAATCTTCAGCTGATGGGATGCTGTCACATTCTGAGGAAGAACCTGGTACACCCATTACTGTAGCATCATCCCGGTCAGTGGAGGTTGTAGGCAATGACATGGCAGGACATATAGTGGGGGTAGAGACAGATGAGGAGGAGGAGGACCTATGCAAAGTGTTGTGCCAAAGGGATGCGTGGCAGGTGGTCATATGTTGCCTCAAGCACGTGGTACCCAAGCGTGGGATGTCTTTTCCACGCTTGATCCTCATCTGACATAGATTACAAATAGCAACAGTGCGGTCTGCTGCACATTTCTTAAAGAACTCCCAGACAGCAGACTTCCTGTACATGTGCTTTGAGACAACAGCGCTCTGCACCTGAGCAGCTGTGACTTCTGATGCCTTGGACTGGCTACGGTTGCTCATAGAGGACGTTGTACCTCGTGTTTGTTGTGCCTCCTCATTTGACTCCTCTGTTCCATCAGGCACCCAGGTGGAGTCAGTGACCTCATCATTGTCATCACCCCCTATCTCTTCGACACTGGAGCCAACTTGGCAGTATGCTGCAGCTGCTGGGGCAACATGAGTGCCAGTTATTTGTGTGTCACTGGCACCTCCTTCCTCTAGGTTGATTATACTCCCTTCCTCAACCTCAGAGATTGAATCAGAGCACTGTAGTTGCTGCGCATCCTCAAGCAGCATGTCCCTGTCATTGTAGTCAAACAATTCAGCTGACTCCTCCGTGTATGTTGGTGAGGCTACAGCAGGAGTAGCTGTGGACATGGAGGCTGCATTAGATGCTTTGGCAGCTGAGGTGGACTGTAAAGCACTACAAGCCTGGCTGGCAGAGGACTCGGAGGATGACGATGGCCTGGTTAGCCAATCCACCAAATCCTCTGTTGCTGCTGCTTAAGGCGGCCAGCACCAGTTAGAAAGGACACGCATGCACCACGTCCACGACGACCAGTGGCACAGCCTCCCGACACAGAGGCTGCTTGCCCTCTTATCTGTGTCTGGGAGCGTCTTCCTGTCCTTTTTGGTCTTTCTGACATGGTGATTGATATATACAGAACTCTGTTATAAAAATTGGAGATATGCAGAACTCTGATTCAACTGTGTTATCTAGATTAAAGATTTCCAGAACTCTGGTATAACTCAGTGAGACACCGATAGCTGGCAGCCCCAGATATCACACTGTATTTAAAGCACCAATGCCGTATCCTATTTATACCCAGATATCACACTGTATATAAAGCGCAAATGCTGCATCCTATTTATAACCCGATTTCACACTGTATATAAAGCCTTAATGCTGCATCCTATTTATTCCCAGATATCACACTGTATATAAAGCCTTAATGCTGCATCCTATTTATACCCAGATATGACACTGTATATAAAGCGCCAATTGCTGCATCCTATTTATAACCAGATATCACACTGTATATAAAACACCAATGTTGGAGCCCACCTGCTCCTCATCCAAAAGAACCCTGACCCCTAACATGTTAATTAGAGGGGAGACCCTCCGTCTCCTGCCATTGATTCAGTTTTAGGTTCACAGGTTGGAAGAGGAATTTTTATAGTATTGGAAAAATGACTAACAAAGGTGCTTTTCTTTCAAACTTATACGCTACTAGAAGACACCTTGGTGCCCTGGATCCTAAGCTACTTTCCACCACTATCCATCCTCATCCGATCTCCACATCCAACTGCACGGACAAAGCCACTGATATCTACAACTCCGTCCTATCCACATCACTTGACAACCTCTATCCTTCCCACACGCAGACCTACCCGCCAACCATGGCACACACGCTATCTTTGCCAATGTTCCAGGGCAGCTGAACGCGGTTGGAGGAAGTCTCACACTTCGGCTGACTTCCTACACTACAAATTCATCCTCCGTTCCTACAGTCTCGCTTTATCCTTCACTAAACAAACTTCTCCCTTATCTCATCCTTTTCTCATGATTCCAGACGTCTGTTTCATACTTTCAATCTATTGATGCGCTCCACTTCCACTCAACATTCCACAGACCTCACTGCTGCCGGCTTTGCTGCCTATTTCACCGATAAGATTTCTAAACTTAGAAATGTATTCACTGCCCTCCTCCTCCTTTAACCATTCTACCCCATTGCCTCCCTCACTGCCTGCCCCTCTTCTACTATCAGGGTTATTCAAAGAGCTCCGAATTGCTTGAGAAAGGTAACCGAACGCTGATTTTCAGCGTTCGGTTACCTTTCCTGGCCATTCGGCTATCCAGAGAGCAGGCAATTCGCCAAATCCTGGCGAATTGCCTGAACATACGGTGCCTGTTCAAGGGCAGTGAAATCCCCATGAAAAAGCACTGCTTCGTCTATTCAGAGAACAAAAACCAGCAGTGAAAGGTTCCCCTAATGCCCTGCCATTCGGTGGTTTAATTCGACAGGTTTATTCAGGAGAATCGCATAGGCTTCAATGTTAAAAATATTCCCGTTTTAATTCAATATCTAATAAACCGTTCATTATAAAATTCTGCAGTAAAGAGTCTCTTTATTTATAGATTTTTTAGGATCTTTTAAGCATTTCTTTTTTTTTTTTTTTTTTTAAAGTCCGATATTTTTTTTTTTTTAAAGTTTACTTATTTTTTCTGTAACAGCCTTTTTATTATCATTCCCTGGATCTCATATGTAAATTTCAGACATTTTCACTCAGTAGTTTCTTTGCAAACAGCGTTTCACTTTCACAGATTCACACAAACTATTTTGCTAATTTATTCACCTCCCTCGTCTGCGGTCTCAGCTGCTTCGGCTGTGTTCGGCTCCTGCTCGGGCTTGGTTTTCGGCAGGTTAATCCAGATGTTTTTGCGGGTTTTCAGTGTGCATTCGGTGGATTTTGCGGTTAGTTTTCGTCAGGTTTACGCCAGCTTTTCCCTGCAATTCGGGGACCCTGTGGTGTTTGCTGAATACACCGCAGGGTCACCGAAACGGGATCGGCAAAAGGAACCGAATTGAAGAGAACGAAAAGACACCGAACGTGCGGTGACTTTTCGAATCTCTGAATAACCCTGTATGTCTTCCTTCTCTCCAGTCTCAGAGGAGGATGTCGCAGAAGTTCTCATGCCCGACCACCTGTCCGCTTGACCCCATCTCCTCGCATCTTACTCAGTCTGTTCTACCAGTCATTGTCCCTGTCACTCATATTTTTAACCTCTCCCTCTCATCTGTAGTCTTCCCCTCTGCCTTCAAACATGCTCTGATCACCCCCATTCTAAAGAAGCCATCTCTTGATACCACCTCCCTTTCGAACTACTCTCCACCACCATGAAGGTTTCGCTTCCTGATGAAGCCGTTTCTGATCCCTTACTTTAATGGGGAAACGCGTCAAATTTTAAATATTTGTCTGACTGTATCTCCAAAGCTGTCAACCATGCGCAATCCTTCTTTAACGTTTTTATATGTTTTGTAGCTGTTCTGCACTTATCCTCAAATGTGCTGCTGCAACTCAGGACCTCTGGCTATGAATTCTAAGGCTAGGTCAGACGAAAGCATTTTTACACGCGAACGTAAAAAATGCGTCCGAACGAATTGACGTATTTTTTCACGGAATTCGCGAAAACGGTCATACGATGCGCATTTTCGTGCGTGATTTTTTACGGATCCAAACCAGGAAACTTTGGGTGTCTGGACGTTATGTTGGCCGGACATGAGCAGCGTCTGACATCTCCTAATCACGCACACACGCCGCTATGCCGACGCAGCGCACTCTGTACGTCCGTACTAGCGGTTCGGCGTTCTCGAAAAAATGCGTTCATTTTCCACTTGCGTTGCGCGGCCGGACTTTTGTGCGGCCGTACATCGTATATTGGCCGTCATTGCCCGTCATTTGCTGCTAGTGCGGCCGTAATTATGTGCGCCAGAACGCACGTTAAAAGTGCGCTGGTCTGACCCCAGCCTTAATTGTGGCTCTTTGCATTGATATTGCAGGTATAGGGGCAACGTAACCTGCTTAGCATTTGCCATTTCCTCATACAGCAAGGGGGGGATGGTCTGGAAACATTGTTTCCCAGTTTGTAACAGATCTGCCTACTGTATTTCCTTTTGCTTTACCAAGCACAGCACACCCTTGGGTTATCCTTTTTGTCTTTCCTATATATTATGGACCCTCCAAGGCCCGTTGTTTCCGCTCGACAGATTAACTACTCTCTACATACTGGGGTGCTTTGCTAAGGTGTATGTGCCTGAAAGCCAAGGAGCCTTATCTGTACCCCAATTCCTTATTTTTACGTCTTGTCTTGTACTTCCAGGATCTGTGGATCCTTTTTATTTTACTCTATTAAAAGTTCATTTTTAACCCTTGTTCACACCAGTTTGTGTATAGGCCATATGCACGAAGGTACATCATACCACATTCACCCGGGTATGTTTATTTTCTTTCTGATCCCTTTCGAACTACCGTCTCCTCTCTCTGCTCCCCTTTGCCCCCAAAATCCTAGAACGTCTGGTCTATAGGCAGCTCACCAGTTTTCTCACTGCTAGCTATGCTTGATCCGCACCCATCCGGCTTTCGCTCCCAACAATTTACGGAGACGGCTCTGACCAAGGTGACTAATGATTTAGTTGCTGCTAAAGCGAAAGGTCACGTCTCTCTGCTTATTCTCCTTGATCTTTCCGTTGCATTCAATACTGTTGATCACCCTATTCTGCTCCTCACGCTGTGTCAACCTGCCTCAGTGACATCGCTCTCTCCTGGTTCTCTTACCTCTTTTTGCTCCTTCAGTGTCTCCTTCGCTGGTGTCTCTTCACCACCTGTTCCTCTTTCAGTTGGGGTGCCTCAAGGCTCTGTTCTGGGTCCCCTACTCTTAATCTATACAGCCTCTCTGGGTAACCTCATTTCTTCCTATGGATTCCAATATCACCTCTATGCTGAAGATGCCCAAATCTACCTTTCCGCCCCGATCTCTCTCCTCCTGTGTTACTGCCGGCCTCTCTGCTGTCTCTGGATGACTTCCCATTTCCTGAAGCTCAACCTCTCGAAAAACTGAACTTCTTATCTTCCCTCCCTCTAATACCTCCAAACTTGCGCCCATTTCCCTTCAGGTGAATGGTGCCACCATTCCTTCTACCTCCTCAGACTTGTTTCCTTGGGGTCCTCTTGGACTCTGATCTCACATTCAGTCTCGAACAAAATATCGCTACTTCCACCTAAAAAACATTGCACACGTCCGTCCCTTTCTTAATCCAGATTCTGCTAAATTCCTCATCCAAGCTCTTATCTCCCGCCTCGGCTACTGTAACCTCCTTCTCTCTGGCCTTAACCTCCCTGGCGGTCTAATTTTTTTGAAAAAACGCGTCTATTCCCCCCCCCCCCCCAGCAGTATTCCCGAGTGTGGCTCGGGTTAAATTCCTATGTTGGAAGTGGTAACCCCGAGCAACACTCGGGATGCCACTGGATACATCACCTCTCCCTGCGCTCCCTCGATGTCCCCCCAGTCTCCTCTGGCGATCACGACCTCATTACTTCCTGATTCCCTCCTCGCGAGAAGGAAAACAGGAAGTAAAACGCTGTGATTGCAGGAGGAGACTGCGAGGATCAGCGAGGGAGCGCGCGGAGAGGTGATGTATACAGCCAGAGTGTGTCTCAGGGTTACTGCTCTTAGCTGTGAAATTTTAACCCCGAGACACACTCGGGAAAACCATCAGTGGGTTAAGAGATCCCAGATTCTCCCTCTGCAGCCTGTTATGAACACCTGTGTCAGACTCATTCACCTCACCTCTCGCTCCTCACCCCTCTGTCAATCTCTACACTGGCTCCTGTTTCCTTTAGAATCCAATTCATTATATTGGTGCGTCACATACAAAGCTCTCCATAACCGCGCCCCGGCCTACATCTCCTCCCTTATTAGCAGGTACATCCCGTCCCGACCACTTCGCTCGGCCAATGATCTGATGCTATCAGTTCCTCGTACCCGCACCCCCAACTCCCGCCTTAAAGACTTCTCCCGAACTGCCCCCTTTCTATGGAACTCTCTCCCCCACATCATCAGACTCTCCCCGTCTCTCCAGTCCTTCAAGAAGTCTCTGAAAACTCATTAGTTTAGAGAAGCCTATCATCTCACTCCATAATCCCCAATTGTTCATTTCATGCACCATCTTCCCACTCAACTCACTCACATTCTCTGCCACTTACCCTCACTTAGTGTGTCACCCCTCTCCTCTTCGATTGAAAGCTCTTGAGCCGGGTCTTCTACTGTTCTGTGTGTTTAACGTATGTATATTTGTTTTTCGGTCTCTCCCATTGTACAGCGCTACGGAAACTTGTTGGCGCTTTATAAATACTTATAACTGTAAACAGCTCAAAGTGATAAAGGTGTAATTAACTCTACAGGTACAGTTGTGTTCAAAATTATTCAACCCCCAATGCTGTAAAGGGTTTTAGGGAATTTAGTGTACATTTGTAATTGTATTCAGAATGAAATCCTACAAGGACTTTTTAAAGAACCATATGCAACTAAAATGACATCAATTGGTTTTGTAATACAGTAGTAAATGTTTCTTTTGTGAATTCTTCATTGACACAATTATTCAACCCCTTAAAGACTACCACTCTGAAGAACAGAGGTTCATTCAAGTGTTTTCAATCAGGTATTGAAAACACCTGTGGATGTCACGGAGCAGCAATAAAGCATAATAAGCACCAATTAGGCAGCTTTAAAATGACTGTGATACTCAGCTCCTTCTAGACATTTACTGGTGTGGTTACAAACATGGTGAAGTCAAGAGAATGGTCCAGGAAGACAAGAGAAGAGGGGATTACTCTTCACAGGAAGGGCAATGGCTATAAGAAGATTGCAAAGATGTAAAACATACCAAGAGAGACCATAGGAAGCATCATTCGCAAATTCAAGGCAAAGGGCACTGTTGAAACGCTACCTGGTCGTGGCAGAAAGAAGATGCTGACTTCGACTGCTGTGCACTACCTGAAGCGTAGAGTGGAGAAAAGTCCCCGTGTGACTGCTGAGGAACTGAGAAAAGATTTGTCAGATGTGGGTACTGAAGTTTCAGCTCAGACAATACGGCGCACACTGCGTAATGAAGGCCTCCATGCCAGAACTCCCAGGCGCACCCCCTGCTGTCTCCAAAGAATAAGAAGAGTCGACTGCAGTATGCCAAAAGTCATGTGGACAAACCACAGAAGTTTTGGGATAGTGTTCTGTGGACTGATGAAACAAAATTAGAACTGTTTGGGCCCATGGATCAACGCTATTGTTTTGGAGGAGGAAGAACAAGGCCTATGAAGAAAAGAACACCTTGCCTACTGTGAAGCATGGCGGGGGGGTCAATCATGCTTTGGGGCTTTTGCTTCTGCAGGTACAGGGAAGCTTCAGCGTGTGCAAGGTACCATGAATTCTCTTCAGTACCAGGAGATATTGGATGACAATGTGATGCAGTCCGTCACAAACCTGAGGCTTGGGAGACGTTGGACCTTTCAACAGGACAATGATCCCAAGCATGCCTCCAAGTCCACTAGAGCATGGTTGCAGATTAAAGGCTGGAACATTTTGGAGTGGCCATCGCAGTCACCTGACTTAAATCCGATTGAGAACCTCTGGTGGGACTTAGGCTAGGGTCAGACGAAAGCCGTTTTAACGTGTGTTTAGACGCACGAAATCACGGCCATGCTAGCAGCAAATGACGTCCAATGCCGGGGGAACACACGAAGTACGGCCGCACGAACATTCGTCCGCGCAACGCAAGTGGCAAACGAACGCATTTTTTCTAGAACGTCAAACCGCTAGTACGGACGTACAGAGTGCGCTGCATCCGCTAGAGGCGTGTGTGCGTGATTGGGAGACGTCAGACGCTGCTAATGTCCGGCCAACATAACGTCCAGACACAAAAAGTGTTTTATTGATGATCCGTACAAAATCATGGACGAAAAGGCGCATCGTATGACCGCTATCGCGTATTCCGTGAAAAAATGCGTCCATTCGTTCGAACGCACTTTTTCACAGACAACGCGAAAAATGCGTTAGTCTGACCCTAGCCTTAAAGAAAGCAGTTGCAGTGCGCAAGCCTAAGAATGTGACTGAACTGGAGGCTTTTGCCCATGACGAATGGGCGAAGATACCCGTAGATGGCTGCAAGACACTTGTGTCAAGCTATGCTTCACGTTTAAAAGCTGTTATAACTGTAAAAGGATGTTGTACTAAGTACTAAGATTGAATGTCACTTGGGGGTTGAATAAAACTGATAATGATGTGAGCACAGAAAAGACATTTGTGATTATTTCATTATAAATGTTATGTTATATTTGTCTGACCTACACGTGCCTCTTTGATTTAATTGTAAGCAAGATGACTGAATGATCAAAATCAATGTCAAACTGGCCAAAACACTCAATTTCAGTGGGGGTTGAATCATTTTGAACACAACTGTATAAAGCTCACAGTAATATATGCTGTATGAGTATCACAGAGCTCCACAGCAATAAAACTCACGCTCATACACCACGCACATTGCTGTGAGTTTTATCGCTGTGGAGCTCTGATACAGTAAGGTGCAGTGTGAGCGTATCACAGAGCTGCACAGCAATATACCCTTTGATGCAGTTAGCAGTTTTGTTAAAGGGGATCTATTGTAACAAATCACATTTTGTTTCTATTTGTAGTTTGTTGTATAAAGCTGTGTCTGCTCCATCCAGTGTGAGCTTCTTCAATGCTCCAAAAGTTTGACAATGTGACTGTTATGTTTAGGACAATGATAGCCCCTTACATACTCTTCAGGTCCTGGACCGAGGCCCTGAGAACTCAGTAGCACTAGGCCTGGAAGGCCAACAAACCCCTCAATATAGTTTCCATATTAGGCCTGAGCATCAAGGTTTGAATCCCAGACAGACTGATCCGGGCTGCAGACTATCCTGAGATACCGGCACCAGAGCAGAGTCGCCTCCACCTCCTCTAGGGTCACAAACCACCGGTTAAGGTTTATGAATCCGGACGTGGCTCCTCACACCGTCAAGACCCTCTACTTCCTTAACCCCTTCACTCCCAAAGTCAAGTTCTCAATCGCTCATCGTAACACGTTGAAAATCACTCGATGGCATATCAAAACTCCATGCTCACACCTTTTTAAAGCAGGATTAGTGCACTCCCTGTGGAGAAACTAAACCCACGGTTTTATCTGTCTCCAGCCACCGTGCAGGGAGATAAAAACAAGCTGCAAACAGCATCCCTAAACCTCACTAACAAATCTCAACAAACTTTACTACTGCATTCCAGCAGCCAGGGATTTGGCAGAATACAGGGAGAGCTGTGGGGTCAGTCGCTGCTGTACAGGGATAAGATTCAGGGGATTATAATGAGTGTAAATCCCTGTACACTACAGATACGTATTATGCAGCACATACAGATACAAGGTGTTGCTGTAATTGCCATGCACAGGCATTATGCAGCACATACAGATACAAGGTGTTGCTGTAATTTCCATACACAGGCATTATGCAGCACATACAGATACAAGGTGTTGCTGTAATTGCCATACGCAGACATTATACAGCACATACAGATACAAGGTGTTGCTGTAATTGCCATGCACAGGCATTATGCAGCACATACAGATACAAGGTGTTGCTGTAATTTCCATACACAGGCATTATGCAGCACATACAGATACAAGGTGTTGCTGTAATTGCCATACACAGGCATTATGCAGCACATACAGATACAAGGTGTTGCTGTAATTGCCATACACAAGCATTATGCAGCACATACAGATACAAGGTGTTAGAAACCTAGAAAAATGTCGGCAGATAAGAACCTTTCGGCCCATCTAGTCTGCCCTATTACATGGATACTTTACCTGGATTTATCTTTTGTTTAGGATAGCCTTATGCCTATCCCATGCCTGCTTAAATTCAATCACTGTTTTGGCCTCTACCACTTCTACTGGAAGACTGTTCCATGTATCCACCACCCTCTCAGTAAAATAATGCTTTCTGATGTTACTTTTAAACCTTTGCCCCTCTAATCTAAGACTATGTCCTCTTGTTTTGCTACTTTGTTTCCTTTTAAATATACTCCCTTCCTCTACCTTGTGGATTCCCTTTACGTATTTAAATGTTTCTATCATATCTCCTCTGTCTCGTCTTTTTTCCAAGCTGTACATGTTAAGATCATTAAGCCTTTCCTGGTAACTTTTCACCTTCAAGCCGTACACCATTTTAGTAGCCCTTCTCTGAACTCTCTCTAAGATGTTGCTGTAATTCCCATACACAGGCATTATGCAGCACATACAGATACAAGGTGTTGCTGTAATTGCCATACACAGGCATTATGCAGCACATACAGATACAAGGTGTTGCTGTAATTGCCATACACAGGCATTATGCGGCACATACAGATGTTGCATTGCTAATAATCTCATTATGATCACTACAAACCCCCATAAGCAGGAGATCTCACCATTTTATAATCTGTCTGCAGCACATTTACTGACACAAAGGCTATTTCTGCCAGTATGCTGATAATGCAGACCCCGTGTGACATTAGCTGGCGTCCCTTTTCTGGCACAGAGTCAAGAACCTTTCATCTCAGCGATATTTCTGTAAAGGATAAGCCAAATACCTTAAAAAAAAAAAAATGTAATTTCTAATTTTTATTTTAAATTTATGAACCATCTCAAAACAATCAAACAAATTTTCTTTTTCAGCCTAAATGTAATGGTTACCTTTGCATCCTGTGTTTCAAATAAATATTGTGATAACTTTATCAAAAAAAAAAAATCACTCGGTAGTGAAGGGGTTAAGTGCAGCTCAGTCGTCCATCAGGACACGCAGTACATACATTATACTTTTTATTCACACATGGAGAACGGGTTCATGTTTCCAAAAAACAGCACGGGTCACATGGCTTCACTTTTTTGGTACATATGGTATTTGGCATGTTGTTACCGCACTCGCTCGCTGAAACGTTCGCCAGACACATTGTCATAAAATCCATTCTCTGTATTTTTTGTTTTATCTCTTTCGTCCTTTGTAGCGTTTATAAATTGGGGGGGGGGGCTTTGACTCCCCCGCGTGCCACCTCCAGCACACAGGTCTTCTTTTGAGGTCTGGGCAGGAGCAGAAGTCGCCGTCATTTCATCAGTTTGAGTTTTCTCAGGAAGGGGTGTACTTGTTCTTTGGGGTACGGCCTGAGTGCGATGCAGGTGGGGATGTTTTCTGGTTGTTCAACCCAGGCTTTGTGATCAATGTTCTCTTTTTTCAACGTCTCTGCAAGATTTGTCAGGGTCACCTCGTCTGGAACCTGTGGAACAATAAAGAAAAAAATAAAACATCATTTGGGGTGTCTAGTAACAATGGGGGGACAGACCAAAGGACATAGAATTATTAAGGGGATGGCACAGGATTTGACATTCAGAGGGTTTAGGCAGACGCCGGCGCCTCTGTATTCTAAAAATAATCATAATCTGGATTAAGAACAAAAACCTAGACCTGGCTCCTAAAATACACAGCTGGCTCCTATGTATAATCTGAATTTCTCAAACAGCGATGAGGTAAAGGAACATTCTAACAGGCTTTTGCATTTCCCTAAATCAATTCTTAAGGTCTCCTCCCCCACCCCCTATACCTCATCCACCTCTCCGAGCTCTCTCTCCCCGTCACCCGCCCCTCTCCGAGCTCTCTCCCCGGCACTCGCCCCCTCTCCGAGCTCTCTCTCCCCGTCACTCGCCCCCCTCCGAGCTCTCTCCCCGTCACTCGCCCCCCTCCGAGCTCTCTCCCCGTCACTTGCCCCCCTCGAGCTCTCTCTCTGTCCCCGTCACTCGCCCCTCTCCAAGCTCTCTCCCTGTCCCCGTCACTCGCCCCTCTCCGAGCTCTCTCCCTGTCCCCGTCACTCGCCCCTCTCCGAGCTCTCTCCCTGTCCCCGTCACTCGCCCTCTCCGAGCTCTCTCCCTGTCCCCGTCACTCGCCCCTCTCCGAGCTCTCTCCCTGTCCCCGTCACTCGCCCCTCTCCGAGCTCTCTCCCTGTCCCCGTCACTCGCCCCTCTCCGAGCTCTCTCCCTGTCCCCGTCACTCGCCCCTCTCCGAGCTCTCTCCCTGTCCCCGTCACTCGCCCCTCTCCGAGCTCTCTCCCTGTCCCCGTCACTCGCCCCTCTCCGAGCTCTCCCTGTCCCCGTCACTCGCCCCTCTCCGAGCTCTCTCCCTGTCCCCGTCACTCGCCCCTCTCCGAGCTCTCTCCCCGTCACTCGCCCCTCTCCAAGCTCTCTCCCTGTCCCCGTCACTCGCCCCTCTCCGAGCTCTCTCCTGTCCCCGTCACTCGCCCTCTCCGAGCTCTCTCCCTGTCCCCGTCACTCGCCCCTCTCCGAGCTCTCCCTGTCCCCGTCACTCGCCCCTTCCGAGCTCTCTCCCTGTCCCCGTCACTCGCCCCTCTCCGAGCTCTCTCTGTCCCCGGCACTCGCCCCTCTCCGAGCTCTCTCCCCGTCACTCGCCTCCCTCCGAGCTCTCTCCCAGTCACTCGCCCCTCTCAGAGCTCTCTGTCCCCGTCACTCGCCCCTCTCCGAGCTCTCTCCCCGTCACTCGCCCCTCTCCAAGCTCTCTCCCTGTCCCCGTCACTCGCCCCTCTCCGAGCTCTCTCCCTGTCCCCGTCACTCGCCCCTCTCCGAGCTCTCTCCCTGTCCCCGTCACTCGCCCCTCTCCGAGCTCTCTCCCTGTCCCCGTCACTCGCCCCTCTCCGAGCTCTCTCCCTGTCCCCGTCACTCGCCCCTCTCCGAGCTCTCTCCCTGTCCCCGTCACTCGCCCCTCTCCGAGCTCTCTCTGTCCCCGGCACTCGCCCCTCTCCGAGCTCTCTCCCCGTCACTCGCCTCCCTCCGAGCTCTCTCCCCGTCACTCGCCCCCTCCGAGCTCTCTCCCAGTCACTCGCCCCTCTCAGAGCTCTCTGTCCCCGTCACTCGCCCCTCTCCGAGCTCTCTCTGTCCCCGTCACTCGCCCCCCTCCGAGCTCTCTCCCCGTCACTCGCCCCCCCTCCGAGCTCTCTCCCCGTCACTCGCCCCCTCCGAGCTCTCTCCCCGTCACTCGCCCCCCTCCGAGCTCTCTCCCCGTCACTCGCCCCCTCCGAGCTCTCTCCCCGTCACTCGCCCCCTCCGAGCTCTCTCCCCGTCACTCGCCCCCCTCCGAGCTCTCTCCCCGTCACTCGCCCCCTCCGAGCTCTCTTCCCGTCACTCGCCCCCCTCCGAGCTCTTCTCCCCGTCACTCGCCCCCTCCGAGCTCTCTCCCCGTCACTCGCCCCCCTCCGAGCTCTCTCCCCGTCACTCGCCCCCCTCCGAGCTCTCCCCCGTCACTCGCCCCCCTCCGAGCTCTCTCCCCGTCACTCGCCCCCCTCCGAGCTCTCTCCGTCACTCGCCCCCCTCCGAGCTCTCTCCCCGTCACTCGCCCCTCTCCGAGCTCTCTCCCTGTCCCCGTCACTCGCCCCTCTCCGAGCTCTCTCCCTGTCCCCGTCACTCGCCCCTCTCCGAGCTCTCTCCCTGTCCCCGTCACTCGCCCCCTCCGAGCTCTCTCCCTGTCCCCGTCACTCGCCCCTCTCCGAGCTCTCTCCCCGTCACTCGCCCCTCTCCGAGCTCTCTCTCTCCCCGTCACTCGCCCCTCTCCGAGCTCTCTCTCTCCCCGTCACTCGCCCCTCTCCGAGCTCTCTCTCTCCCCGTCACTCGCCCCTCTCCGAGCTCTCTCTCTCCCCGTCACTCGCCCCTCTCCGAGCTCTCTCTTCCCCGGCACTCGCCCCCCTCCGAGCTCTCTCCCCGTCACTCGCCCCCCTCGAGCTCTCTCCCCGGCACTCGCCCCCCTCCGAGCTCTCTCCCCGTCACTCGCCCCCCTCCGAGCTCTCTCCCCGTCACTCGCCCCCTCCGAGCCTCTCCCCGTCACTCGCCCCCTCCGAGCTCTCTCCCCGTCACTCGCCCCCCTCCGAGCTCTCTCCCCGTCACTCGCCCCCCTCCGAGCTCTCTCCCCGTCACTCGCCCCCCTCCGAGCTCTCTCCCCGTCACTCGCCCCCCTCCGAGCTCTCTCCCCGTCACTCGCCCCCCTCCGAGCTCTCTCCCCGTCACTCGCCCCCCTCCGAGCTCTCTCCCCGTCACTCGCCCCCCTCCGAGCTCTCTCCCCGTCACTCGCCCCCCTCCGAGCTCTCTCCCCGTCACTCGCCCCCTCCGAGCTCTCTCCCCGTCACTCGCCCCCCTCGAGCTCTTCCCGTCACTCGCCCCCCTCCGAGCTCTCTTCCCGTCACTCGCCCCCCTCCGAGCTCTCTCCCCGTCACTCGCCCCCCTCCGAGCTCTCTCCCCGTCACTCGCCCCCCTCCGAGCTCTCTCCCCGTCACTCGCCCCCCTCCGAGCTCTCTCCCCGTCACTCGCCCCCCTCCGAGCTCTCTCCCCGTCACTCGCCCCCCTCCGAGCTCTCTCCCCGTCACTCGCCCCCCTCCGAGCTCTCTCCCCGTCACTCGCCCCCCTCCGAGCTCTCTCCCCGTCACTCGCCCCCTCCGAGCTCTCTCCCCGTCACTCGCCCCCCCTCCGAGCTCTCTCCCCGTCACTCGCCCCCCCTCCGAGCTCTCTCCCCGTCACTCGCCCCCCTCCGAGCTCTCTCCCCGTCACTCGCCCCCTCCGAGCTCTCTCCCGTCACTCGCCCCCCTCCGAGCTCTCCCCCGTCACTCGCCCCCCTCCGAGCTCTCTCCCCGTCACTCGCCCCCCTCCGAGCTCTCTCCCCGTCACTCGCCCCCCTCCGAGCTCTCTCCCCGTCACTCGCCCCCCTCCGTGCTCTCTCTCTGTCCCCGTCACTCGCCCCTCTCCGAGCTCTCTCCCTGTCCCCGTCACTCGCCCCTCTCCGAGCTCTCTCCCTGTCCCCGTCACTCGCCCCTCTCCGAGCTCTCTCCCTGTCCCCGTCACTCCCCCTCTCCGAGCTCTCTCCCTGTCCCCGTCACTCGCCCCCTCCGAGCTCTCTCCCTGTCCCCGTCACTCGCCCCTCTCCGAGCTCTCTCCCTGTCCCCGTCACTCGCCCCTCTCCGAGCTCTCTCCCTGTCCCCGTCACTCGCCCCTCTCCGAGCTCTCTCCCTGTCCCCGTCACTCGCCCCTCTCCGAGCTCTCTCCCTGTCCCCGTCACTCGCCCCTCTCCGAGCTCTCTCCCTGTCCCCGTCACTCGCCCCTCTCCGAGCTCTCTCTCCCCCCCACTCCGAGCTCTCTCTCCCCGTCACTCGCCCCTCTCCGAGCTCTCTCCCCCCCCCACTCCGAGCTCTCTCTCCCCGTCACTCGCCCCTCTCCGAGCTCTCTCCCTGTCCCCGTCACTCGCCCCTCTCCGAGCTCTCTCCCTGTCCCCGTCACTCGCCCCTCTCCGAGCTCTCTCCCTGTCACTCGCCCCTCTCCGAGCTCTCTCCCCCACGCCCTCCCGAGCTCCGAGCTCTGTCCCCACTCGCTCCCGCTCCGAGCTCTCTCTCTGTCCCCGTCACTCGCCCCTCTCCGAGCTCTCTCCCTGTCCCCGTCACTCGCCCCTCTCCGAGCTCTCTCCCTGTCCCCGTCACTCGCCCCTCTCCGAGCTCTCTCCCTGTCCCCGTCACTCGCCCTCTCCGAGCTCTCTCCCTGTCCCCGTCACTCGCCCCTCTCCGAGCTCTCTCCCTGTCCCCGTCACTCGCCCCTCTCCGAGCTCTCTCCCTGTCCCCGTCACTCGCCCCTCTCCGAGCTCTCTCCCTGTCCCCGTCACTCGCCCCTCTCCGAGCTCTCTCCCTGTCCCCGTCACTCGCCCCTCTCCGAGCTCTCTCCCAGTCACTCGCCCCTCTCAGAGCTCTCTCTCCCCGTCACTCGCCCCTCTCCGAGCTCTCTCTCTGTCCCCGTCACTCGCCCCTCTCCGAGCTCTCTCTCTCCCCGTCACTCGCCCCTCTCCGAGCTCTCTCTCTCCCCGTCACTCGCCCCTCTCCGAGCTCTTCTCTGTCCCCGTCACTCGCCCCTCTCCGAGCTCTCTCTCTGTCCCCGTCACTCGCCCCTCTCCGAGCTCTCTCTCTCCCCGTCACTCGCCCCTCTCCGAGCTCTCTCTGTCCCCGTCACTCGCCCCTCTCCGAGCTCTCTCTCTGTCCCCGTCACTCGCCCCTCTCCGAGCTCTCTCTCTGTCCCCGTCACTCACCCCTCTCCGAGCTCTCTCTGTCCCCGTCACTCGCCCCTCTCCGAGCTCTCTCTCTCTGTCCCCGTCACTCGCCCCTCTCCGAGCTCTCTCTCTCTGTCCCCGTCACTCGCCCCTCTCCGAGCTCTCTCCCTGTCCCCGTCACTCGCCCCTCTCCGCGCTCTCTACCCGTCACTCGCCCCTCTCCGAGCTCTCTCCCCGTCACTCGCCCCTCTCCGAGCTCTCTCTGTCCCCGTCACTCGCCGCTCTCTCCCAGTCACTCGCCCCTCTCTCCCCGTCACTCGCCCCTCTCTCCCCGTCACTCGCCCCTCTCTCCCCGTCACTCGCCCCTCTCTCCCCGTCACTCGCCCCGTCACTCGCCCCTCTCTCCCCGTCACTCGCCCCTCTCTCCCCGTCACTCGCCCCTCTCTCCCCGTCACTCGCCCCTCTCCGAGCGCTCTCTCACTGAGCTCCCCCTTTCCCCTCTCTTCTCGTCTCACTCACCTCCAGCACCACCTTGTGCATGGAGTCCAGCTGCTGCAGGTATTCCTGGGTCTCTGGGTTATCGTAATACAGGTGAATCGCTGCTGTGGCTGCGTGACAGGCCTGAGCTACCAGGGCTCCCAGGGGCCACCCCAGCACAGCCTGCAGGTCTTTGCGAAGCACTATATACTGAACCAGGCCAGGCATGCTGCTCCTACTGGGTATCCGTGTCACGAGAATAATAAAGCTTTACTTGTTATATCGAACCGAGCTCTAAAGTTAAGATCAACTCCCCTTCCACCGGAGGAGACGATTTGTCTCTAGCGATTTGAACTTCCTGAGCGTCATCAGGCACTCGCCGCCAGAGGAAGGGAAAAGGAATGGGCCTGGCAGGAAAAAGCACCAATCAGTGCCAGAGATTGCCTGAATGAGACCTGAAACGCACGGACACCAAGCCAGTAGGTGGTTGGTTGGCCCGCTTCCGCCACGGAACAACCAATCGCGTCGTTTATCGCCTCAGCGTGTGTTGTTGACAGCTGTCACGTGGGTAATGCGGCCTGTTGGCGGGAGAATTGATGAGTACTCCAGAGGCCAGCGGTTAGAGAGGTGAGGAATGGATGGGGGCGCTGGCTGTGTGTGTAATGGGGAATGCTGCCCCCTCCCGACCCTTTATGACCCCCAAATTACCGTCCCAGTGGGGTTTGCACTTTCCCCTCAGTCACTTTCTCCTGGTGAAACGACGCTTTCCCTCATTTTCTTCCATTATTTATGGATGGTGTGACCCCCCCTCCAGACAGTGAGCAGCCTCGGCTTTACCTGTAATAGCGGCTCAGGGCGCTTCATTCTCTTCCCATAGCTGCTATCAGATGAAGCTGAGGTCGGCTCCATTTTCAGGCAGCTTCTTATTGATGAAATAATTCTGACAATAAAATACCGTTTAAAGGATTGGACGTTTCTAACACAAAATCACAGGAAGAAATCCATTTATCTTGATACCTGCCCCCCCCTCCCTAGGGTCGGCCATGTTTTCCTGGACACATGCTTTGGTTTTTTTCCTCATGCTGATGGGCCCTATAGAAAAACTCAACTGAAAATTAACCCTTACAGGGTTATTCAAAGAGAAATCCGAATGGCTGGAGAATCAGCGTTCGGTTACCTTTCTTGGCCATTCGGCTATCCAGAGAGCAGGCAATTCGCCAAATCCTGGCGAATTGCCTGCACATACGGTGCCTGTTCGAGGGCAGTGAAATCCCATAGAGAAGCACTGCTTCGGCTATTCAGAGAACACAAACCAGCAGTGAAAGTTTCCCGAAATGCCCTGCCATTCGGTGGTTTAATTCGGCAGGTTTATTCAGGCGAATCCCATAGGCTTCAATGTTAAAAATATTCCCGTTTTAATTCAATATCTAATAAACCGTTTATTATAAAATTCTGCAGCAAAAAGTCTCTTTATAGATTTTTTTAGGATATTTTAAGCATTTTTCAGTTTTGTTTCTTTTTTAAACTTATTTTTTCTGTAACAGCCCTTTTTATTATCATTCATTGGATCTTATATGTAAATTTCAGACATTTTCGCTCAGTAGTTTCTTTGCAAAGAGTGTTTCACTTTTCAAACATTCATGCAAACTGTTTTGCTAATTTATTCACTTCACTCGTCTGCAGTGTCGGCTTTTTCCAGCGGCTTCGCTGCAGGTGATCGGCTCCTGCTTGGGTTTTTCCGGCGGCTTCACTGCGTGTGATCGGCTCCTGCTCGGCTTTTTCCGGCGGCTTCGCTGCAGGTGATAGGCTCCTGCTCGGCTTTTTCCGGCGGCTTCGCCGCGTGTGATCGGCTCCTGCTCGGTTTTTCCGGCGGCTTCACTGCGTGTGATCGGCTCCTGCTCGGGTTTTTCCGGCGGCTTCGCTGCGTGTGATAGGCTCCTGCTCGGGTTTTTCCGGCGGCTTCGCCACGTGTGATCGGCTCCTGCTCAGGTTTTTCCGGCGGCTTCGCTACGTGTGATCGGCTCCTGCTTGGGTTTTTCCGGCGGCTTCACCGCGTGTGATCGGCTCCTGCTCGGGTTTTTCCGGCGGCTTTGCTGCGTGTGATCGGCTCCTGCTCGGGTTTTTCCGGCGGCTTCGGGTTAATCCAGATGTTTTTGCGGGTTTTCGGCGTGCATTCGCCAGGTTTTCGGCTGGTTTTGGGCAGCTTTTCCCTGCACTTCGACAGCCCTGTGGTGCTTGCTGAATACACCGCAGGGTACCCAAAATGTGAAAGCCGATTTGCACCGAATTGAACGAAAAGTCACCGAACGTGCGGTGACTTTTCGAATCTCTTTGAATAACCCTGATAGAGTGAATAAATTGCAGCCGATAGCTGTGTTACACCATGATCACACACAAACACCGCTGCTATTATATGGGGGGGGGGGGGTCTCTGGTCTCACCTGAATCTAATGTCTCTTAATGCAAGGCCAGATAAAGCCAGCAGCCTGGTAGATACTGGCTCCTCGAATTTTACTCCTGGCTCCTACATTTCCAGTTTATTTTACACCAATCTAAAAGCAGTCTTTGGCATCTAAAAAAATCTAGTCGGCTTCAATGTTTTCTTCCCATCTCCTACATTTAATGACACTGACACTGTTGTCGTTTATGAAAGCTCATCCTGTCGCTCGGCCCCTAGGGCGCTGCGACCGGCTTTCACAGCATTCTTTGGGCCGTGAAAATGCATACATGCTTCTTACCTTTTTAGGCTGCGGTGACACGTGCGCACTCCCTGCGTCCATCGCAGCTTGTCGAAGGGGAGGGCCACGCGGTGTAGCATGCGCACTAGTTGTACGTGTTACACCAGACGTGCTGAAACCCTCCCCGTCGAAGCGCTACGACGGACGTAGGACGGGAATACAAAGTGTGATCCTCCATAGGAGGATCGAGCCTCGCAGCGCTGAGCGCACTAACTGTGCTCAGCGAGGTGGCCACATGGGCGTCAGAGTGGAAGGATGTCCACTTTCATGGACGTTCCTTCCGGTCTCAATAACGCTCGTCTGACCCCAGGCCTTACGGTCACGCAGTGCAGCTCCCGGCACCCAAATCCCATTGGGACGTATATGTACATTGCGTATCATTCACCCGTGACCTACCAGTACAGCCAGTGTCATTAAGGGGTTAATGGGGCTTTATTGTTCAAGCTCTGGAATAAGGAAAGCTGTATTGTGGGATGTATTTTTATGACATTTTTTCCCATTATAGTTTCCTTTTTTAGGGCTAAAAACGACCCGATAAGGTGCTACAAAACCTGCAGGGACATGGACGAGGCTCAGACGTTTTTTCGAGAAGGTAACTTTGTTAGTAAAGTCGTTGCTTTGCCTGTAGCTCTGAGCGGACTGACTGCGTGCCATGCACGGAGAGCATTCGTGTCAGGCCAAGCGTGGCGTTTAGACGCCGGCGTTTGTCTCGTTTTTATGCAAGTCGCCCGAACCTCTCACAATGAATGACTGCTTTCAGGGCATGTGGCAGGAGGTGAACTTATCAGTAAACCATCCCTCTATCTCACCATCTCTTAATACAAGCTGAAAGCATCCAAAGCAAGCGCAGGAGCCGCCTGAGAGGTTTGCATTGATTTAATTTTGCGGACAGGGAGCTGGGAGGGAAGGGGTTACCGCTGGCATCCAGGAAGAGCTGAAACAGCTAATCGATAATGGAAATAGTTGACAACTATTTTAATTATCGATTAATCGGTGTTGATTAATGGTCCTGTGTGCAGCACACACTGTTTAGAGCCAGACTGAGTTAAACGTAAATAACCTCAGCTTCGGAGCGAATTGGAGAAGACGCGCCACTGCTTTACTAGGTATGATTTAGTTCTAGGGTTATGTCAGACACAACCAGTTTGATTTTATTCCGTTTACAACAGTAGCAGAACTATAACACAAACAATAGGATACTGTCACTGGGTGAAAGAGCTGTATGCCGGTGTTTTATCCTTACTTGAAGCTAGAGTCCTGTGTCACCACCCTCCCTGCCACATCCTCTTTGGTCGGGAACTGCCATTCCCTCCCTTTGGTCTGGTCCCTTTCCCCAAATTTCACTCCCACACTCAGGTCCGGTCTTTTGTCCATACCCACTCCCTCTCACACTCAGGTCAAGTCACTTAAGCAAAGTCACTCCCTTCCACCTCCAGTCCCTCCTCCCACTCAGTTTGTTCACAAAATTATTTAAAAGGGACACTCAACGCACCCTGACCACTTTAGCTTATTAACCCCGATTTCATGCTGACATCATCATCTATGACCAAGTGCTTGTAGCCGCGTTCATTTGAGAAAGCAAACATGGGCTTAAGCTGCGCATGCAGCATCAACCCAACCCTCTGACCAAGCGCTCGCAGCATCGACCCATCCCTCTGACCAAGCGCTCGCAGCATCGACCCATCCCTCTGACCAAGCGCTCGCAGCATCGACCCATCCCTCTGACCAAGCGCTCGCACACCTTGTGTGAAAAGTACACAAGATACGCAATTTGCTTATGTACGTACGAAAGTTACCTACACTACGCAAATTGCTTATTTCTTTTTTTACATAAAATTCCTTTTAAGCAAACAAATTTTTTTAATTTTTTTTTTTATCCGATGAATCGATTAATCAAAATAATAATCGGCCAACTAATCGATTTTATGAGAATAATCGTTAGTTGCAGCCCTACATCCAGGTATAGCCGCGTTGACGTGGGGAAGGTTTGGATTTTTCTGATGGTTCCTTTCCGTTTTGAGGTGTGATGGTTCACCTGGAGGAGCTGGAGACCCTCTCCCACAAACTGGCACTGAGGCAAGAGCAAAAACGACAGGACCGGGAGACGCTGGAGGGCATGAAGGAGACCCTCATCAGACTGAGGAAAGAGAGAGACGAACTTCTGGCCAAAGTCTCCGTGCAGGAAGCCAAGGTGAGACGTGTCGGGCCTTTCTTGAATGTATGCGAGGAGCCTTAGGGCCCTATTAGCTCCTTAACGCTAGCGTCGACATATGCTGGTGCTAAATGAGTCTGCTTCTGCTTTATCAGTTCTCACCAGCTGAACACCCCATCCCAAAATCAGATCTTCTCCTGCGGTGTGAATGGCGACCTGATCTGCCGCTTCTGGCCGCCGGGAGCAGAGTGAGACTGGGGACAAATAGTCCCCAGTCTCCTTCTGTGAATGACTCCATGGCCCTTCACAATCTTGCAATATCGTACAGGTCACGTGGCCCAGCAGCACAGCCATGCATGTAGTACCATGGACTCCAGGAGGTTATACTTGTGGCGGCGCTTTGGCACTGCCGTGAGTATCCAGGAGGGTAGTGCTGCGTTCCACGGCAGGCTGCTGAATGGTGATTAAAACGGGAATGCTGAGAGGAAACTGACAGGTGCACTACCACCACAAAATGCTATGTCCTTATTGTGTTTATGTGATGCTGCTGATATCTTACATGTGCTTTGATTTTCTCTTGTATGTTTAGGTACGAAAATATTTTCCTCTATATGTGTCACTGGGTGCATCCATTGTGTGATATTTTCCCCTATATGTGTCACTGGGTGCATCCATTGTGTGATATTTTCCCCTATATGTGTCACTGGTCGCATCCATTGTGTGATATTTTCTTCTATATGTGTCACTGGGTGCATCCTCTGTGTCACTGGGTGCATCCATTGTGTGATATTTTCCCCTATATGTGTCCTGGGCGCATCCATTGTGCGATATTTCCCTCTATAGGTGTCACTGGGTGCATCCATTGTGTGATATTTTCCCCTATATGTGTCACTGGGTGCATCCATTGTGTGATATTTTCCTCTATAGGTGTCACTGGGTGCATCCATTGTGTGATATTTTCCCCTATATGTGTCACTGGGTGCATCCATTGTGTAATATTTTCCTCTATAGGTGTCACTGGGTGCATCCATTGTGTGATATTTTGTGTTGTATCTTTCCATCACTTGCTCCTCACTGTGCGGCTTTAGTCATAGAATGGAGTGAATTTGGCAGTCACCGACTCACCTCATTGTATTGTGTGGGATGCATTTAAAGGACCAGGGGTAGATTAGAAGTCTTTTAAGCTCCCTGTCTTGCCTCATTCAGCTGCCAGCTCTCAGCCTGAACAACAGCTTCCTGCCGCTTTATCTAAACATCCCCTCCTCCACCTCATTAACTGTTAAATACTGTAGAATCAATAAACAAGAGACACAAAGCACAACTTTTGGTAAATGTTGTATTATGGGAAAAATACACAAACAAGATCAAAACCTTACTCTATTTTTCCTTTTTACTTGTCATTACTTTGAAGAAAGAAACAGCAAAACAGCAGCATGGGGTTTATAAAGTGTATTATTTGTACAACTTTCTTGCGCAAGAAATCTAGTTACAGCTTATGTCTGTGGTTGTGTGCGTTTAACCCCTCCACTACCGACATCAACTTCACTTGATCTTAAATCACCTGCTGGTGACCCCTGATCAAGTCAAGGCGACCTGATCTCATGCTGGAGCAATGCAATTACTTGCTACTGTAATAAACCCACCAAAAAAGTCCCAAATTTCCTCTGACACTGTGCAGAGAGCAGCACAATCTGTCACATCCTCTGGCTGCAAGCAGCGGAATGCGAGGAACAAATAGTTCCCAATGTCCCTCTGCGGCCTCAGCGTGACCCCGAATAGCGTTGCACTTGGCTCCTTAGTGTCCAATGGACTCCAGGAGCTGATACTGGTGCATGGTACCCGCGAGCAGCTCAGGCTCCAGCTACAAACGAAAACAGCGAGTCGCCAATGGAAAATTCCTTCACTGTGTTGTTTCTCATTTGCGACTCGCTGTTGATGGGTAGGTTGGAACACGGCCCTGTATCGGGTCCCTGGGAGAAATGTTGTATATGCGCTTCCTTCTCCTCTGCGTCTGTATAACATCCTTAGCATGGCATGGAGTGATAGCGGCCACCTGGAGGGGTAAGGGCTGTCATGGTGCTTGATCAGAAATCAATTCTATGCAGATCCACTCGTTGACGACCCAGAATCAGCCCGGCAGTGACTCGCAGCCGACAGCGGAAACCAGGGGAAATCCTGACGCAGAGACCCTTCTAGAGGAAGTAAAAGGGATCCTGCAGGCAGATTGGTTGACAGGTAAGACGTGTGGTACCGGGCCGCTTCCCAATGCAACCCGCATGACAGCCAGGTGAACCAGCGTTTAGAGTGACTGTTTGGCAATGTAAGCCGTGTTACACACTCGCATGCTTTACAGGTTCTTCATCTTGGGGCTTATATAACCGTGTTGCAGAGAGCGACGAGACCGCAAGTCCCAAATACGTAGGATCATCAGGGTGTACTGCGCTCACGTCATAAAAAGGAGCAAAATCTGATGCCTGAAAATTAAGTGAAAGTAGAGCAGAATCTGTTGGGTTTAGCCCTAAAACAAACACAAACGGTGACCCTGGCCATAACGCCTAACCCTAAAGCTAACCACAGCAGCATCGATTTCACACTGCACTGGATGTCTGTAAAACGATGCGAGGGTCTCCTATAAAGTGGGCTATTTTTTTTTTGGTAACTCTTACGTGAAGAGGTTTCTTCATATTGACATTTCCTGCAGCGTCCAGGAGAGGGGCGTCGTTACCATAGGGTGCCCTATCTGCCTGTCATATTGCAGGGATCGGCAGCCTTGCCTCTTGATGTTTTGGAACTACATCTCCCATGACACTCTGCCACTCATTAAGTTGACTGAGCATCATGGGAAATGTAGTTCCAAAACAACTGGAGGACCAAGGTTGGTTGTACCCCTTTTTTTTTATTTTTATTTTTTTTATTCATCATTCGGTTTCTTTCAACGAACAACGTAGTTAGGATGTGAGGTCAGGTTTAGTAGAGCTACCCTTAAAGCTTTGTATAGAAGGGAAAAGGTCCTCCAGGAAGGAAGCTCATCTTCTGCTTTGTTCTCCAGGATCCATAAAATCAAAGACTCAAGAAGGAAAGGAGGGACAGGTTCTGAGAACCATAGTCACTGAGATGAGGTGGTTGTGGTGCCTGGTGTCACTTTATCTGTATCCCAGTGCCTTTGCGGTGTTTATGAAGCTCCATCTGAATTCTGGAAACTGGGACTATCCCAGCAGCGCTGCTTTTTGAGGGGACAGGCCTCCCTGGCTCTTATCGTTTGTCAGCCCCGGGGTTACAGTGAGTAATGAGAGGTTTCGCCCTCTGCCGCTTACTGTTACTTGTTGATCTATAAATACCGAGCCCAGCTGTTTCTTGGCTCGTGGCGACATCTAGCGGCCAGTGTCTTAAAGGGACAGAAGAGCCTAGAATTTTCCATGTTATTGAATGCCCTCATGGACACGCGCCTTGTGATGTACTCCCACAGGGACAGCTGTCTGAGAGCGCTGAATCCTTTGTGCAGCTTTCCAGGAGATGCCCCCCCCCCGACTTTAAAGATGATGTCACAATCTATTGGGGCCAAGCCTGTTATTAAAAATGTCATTATAGAACAAGAGCAAAGTATCTTATTTACAGCGAGCGATTCCTGACAGCATTTATTATAGATTAGACTCAAAGCTGGGGGATTTATCATTGTGCAGCTCTGTTATATTCAAGATCTGCGGGTGTGTATATGGAGGAGCCCCTAAAATACACCCACACACCCTGAATATATGGAGGAGCCCCCAAAATACACCCACACACCCTGAATATATGGAGGAGCCACTAAAATACACCCACACACCCTGAATATATGGAGGAGCCCCTAAAATACACCCACACACCCTGAATATATGGAGGAGCCCCTAAAATACACCCACACACCCTGAATATATGGAGGAACCCCTAAAGAGGCACCCGCACACCCTGAATATATGGAGGAGCCCCTAAAAAGGCACCCACACACACCCTGAATATATGGAGACCCTAAAAAGACACCCACACACCCTGAATATATGGAGACCCTAAAAAGACACCCACACACCCTGAATATATGGAGACCCTAAAAAGACACCCACACACCCTGAATATATGGAGGAGTCCCTAAAAAGACACATGCACACCCTGAATATATGGAGGAGTCCCTAAATGACACCCACACACCCTGAATATATGGGGGAGCCCCTAAAATTACAACATTTTCCTAACGGAAAGTTTAATTTTATTAATGACACGGAGGCGAGTATTTGCAGTCTCTTTCTTACTTTATTAAACAGCAGCAAGAAGTAGACAGAAAAGTATATATCCATATATAAACTTTGACAAGAAAAAACGATAGTACCAACATGGTACGTCCTTAAACAACCCCTTCCATAACGCATTATGGACTGTCCTGAGTTAACATAAGTTCCCCCCTGATGTCCATTAACCCTCTTTCTTGAAAAACCACGAAGAATCCGAAATCAGAAAACAACACTTGAAATCTTGTCCTTTCGGAGTCAAAGACGAACGATCCAGAAGGAAAGGAAGTAAAAGAATCCAAACTCAAACAGGTGGGCCAGTGGCTGCAAGAAAAGCACTAAAACAAAGGATGTGTTGTAACTGCGTGCAACATTCAAGACACGCGGTACTAGCGCTGAAAAGATTTCAGAACCCAGAAGAACAATAAATAGTTTTATTGAATAAACACAGTGTGCAGATAAGCAATCACAGTAACTGAATAAAGATGACACCGAGGCCATGTTTTATTTATTATTCTACGACAATAACGTAACAGAACAATATACAGGAGGGAGGGAGAAATGGGAGGGAAATACTCGCCTCCGTGTCATTAATAAAATTCAAACTTTCCGTTATGAAATAGGAAAATTTTGTAATTTTAAGGCATGACACGGAGGTGAGTATTTGCAAGTTCGAAGCCAGAGGAAATCTAAACATCAAAAACATCGGACGACCAATGTGATACGGGTTTTAAAGTAAAACTCCCTAAAAGTGGATTCCCGAGACCAGTCCGCGGAGCGTAACAAGTCCTCCAAGCGACAGCCATAGGAAACCGCTTTGGAAGCAATGGCGCTTCTGAGTGCGCCCTGAATTGGGAGGTGTCAATCCCCGCTAAATCCAACAGCCAACGAATCCACCTAGCCAGAGTGGGTGAGGTAACTGGGAGGAAGGGGGGCTTAAAACAAACAAAGGAGCCACTTCCTCCATACGTTGAAAGGAAAGATCACGTTCCTCGTATTCCTGCAAACATCTGACCGGACATAACCACGGTTGTGAGGGAAAAGACGGAAAAAATGCCTGCGAAATAGACGTCTTGGTACAACGAGAAATATCAAACCTTACGCCTTCCGGCAGAAAAGAGCGAACTCCAAAGTCCAACGCTCTCACATCTCCTACTCGTTTACACGAGACCAAGCACAGCAACTTCAACAATTTAGCCGAAAGCTGGCGTAACGACAAGCCATGATTATCTGGCCAAGCGAGGAGGAAACGCAACACCACAGTAACATCCCATGTTACCACATATTGAGGACGTGGGGGACGAGCAAAACGGGCCCCCGTAGAAGCCGACAGAGTAAGGGATGCTTCCAAGAGGAACACCGGAAAACCCGACATGTCCAGCCGACATAGCTGATCTGAAGACATTAAGAGAACGATAGGCTGTGCCTGAGTCAAAAACAGAAGACAAGAAGTTTAGGACATGCGTCAGAGGGGCTGAAAAGGGATCCTGAGCCCGTTCAAGACACCAGCTAGACCATCTTGTCCAACAGGAGGCGTATACCCCTCTAGTTCCCGGAGCCCAGGATTGCTGGAGCAACGAGGCAGCAGAGCTTGATAAGCCGCTCGTCGATCCACCGATCCCGAGAGCAACCAGGCCATGAGCTGCAGTTGACCTGACGAGATCAATGAGGGAGGTCTGTGATCCGGATCCAGTAATACGTCCTCGAAGGATGGAATCAAGCGAGGGTAGTCTATCACCAGATCCAGGATGGATAAGAACCATGCTTGAGATGGCCAGAACCAAGGTGATGTGCTGCGTCCGTACTACATTCAGAACTCTCTGAACCAAGCCGAATGGAGGGAACGCATAGGAGCGTCCCTGTCCCCAATCCTGAAGGAACGCATCCGTCGCCGCCGCGTCTGGGTCTTGACGCCAGCTGAAGAACGTCGGCAGCTTTGCATTCGACCGGGAGGCAAACAAATCTGTGTGGAAGGGATCCCACAGCCGAGAGAGCATTGAGAAGACTGAAGAGTGGAGCGACCAATCTCCTGCGTCGTGCCAATGCTGTGAGTTCCAGTCCGCGACCACATTCGAGAGCCCTGGAATAAACTGCGCCGTCACGTGGAGGTGATGTTGGAAACAGAAATCCCAGAGCTGGTGTGCCATGAACGTCAACAGAACCGAGCAGGGTTCCCCTAGGCTGTTGATTGTATCGCACAGCCGGGAAGTTGTCCAGACGAAGGAGTATGGATCGATGATCGGTTCCTTTCACAAAGCACCGGAGAGCAAAGAATGCTGCTAGCAATTCCAGGAGGTTGATATGCAGTGACGTCTCCTCTTGGGACCACCGTCTCCAGTCGACCGCATTGAGCTCCCCAACCTAGACGACTGGCGTCCGATTCTATCGTGAGGGAATGAGTTGGGAAATGAAGAGCACTCCCATTCAAAAGATGCAAATCCATAATCCACCATTGGAGATCGGTGATTGCATCCTCCGTTATCTCCACTATCCTGTTGTATGAAGAGCCGGACCGGAGAAAACGGGCCTTCAATCTCTGGAGGGCTCTGAAAACAGAGGGGCTGGAAATATTGCATGCCGTGTGGCTGACATAAGTCCTATGACGCGTGCAATCTGCCTCAGGGAAGTGGAGCGTTGGCGAAGTAGTGTGCGGACTTCCTTCCGAATAGAAAGGACCTTCGAGTTCAGGAGGCTCAGAGTCTGAGATACAGAGTCGAGAATGAAGCCCAAAAACTCCAGTTTTTGTGATGGAACCAGGATAGATTTTTCCATATTGATCAGGAACCCGAGATCCTGTAACAGCTGAACGGTCCATCGGAGATGTAGTTGTATGGTGGATTGCGACTGCGACATGATGATGTCGTCGAGGTAGATCACTAAGCGCACTCCTTTTGTTCGCAACTGAGCTATCACTGGTTTCATGATTTTCGTGAATCACCAGGAAGCCGACGATAGGCCGAATGGGAGGCATGTGAATCTCCACATTCTGCCATCCCAGGGGAATGCGAGGAAGTCCCTGAAGTCTTCTCGAATCGGAATTGTCAAATAGGCATCCTTGAGATCAAATTCGACAAGCCAATCCCCTGGAATCAACAACTCTTTCATTGTATGTATTCCTTCCATTTTGAAATGGCGGTATACCACCCAACCGTTCAACTCTTTCAGGTTGATGACTGGACGGTAACCGCCCCCTTTCTTTGCAACTACGAAGAGGTTGCTTACAAAGTACAGCGTGTGAGTAGGAGCTGTTTCTATGGACCCTTTCTGTTGGAGGTTCAGAACCTCCGCATGTACCAACTCGTAAAGTGTCGAAGACAGTGATAGCGGGTGTGGTGGTGACGACTGGTACGGAGTGTCAGTGAACCCCTGTACCGTGTTGAGGACCCATGTTTCTTGTGTGAGTGCGTCCCAGTTGTGTAGGAAATGACACAAGCGCCCCGCGATTGGGATGTGGTACAGGTAGAGAAAGTACCTGCTGGACGACGGAGGTATCCTCTGCCTCTCGTCCCTCTATACCCGCGTCCCTGCCAGGGTCGTGCTCTTGATGGGTAGAAAGATCCCGTAAATCCTGATGCTCTGGACTTCGGAGCTGATAGTGAGGGCAAGTTTCCGGCACGGGAAACGGCATAAGGAGCGAGTCCACGGCCGGCAGGGCGCCCTCTTTATCTGCCGGCCCTGCCAAAAACTCGAGTGGGATTGAAGACTTTCTTCATGGTAGCCTCTGTCTTTTCCATGTTGGAAAAAGTGTTTGCATATGTTCCCATCTCCTTAATGAAACGGTCCCCGAACAGAAAACCCTGCGCTTCACTACCTAGGTCTTTGGGGGCTAGGGTGGTGAACTGCGGGTCCATTTTAGTCAGAATCGCTTTTCGGCGTTCTGCCGCATTGGCGTTCCCGAATAAGCACATAGTGCGCTGTAACCATCCCCCAACCTCCTCAGGTTCCAAGGGGTTTCCAGAAAGCTTGGCGTCTTCCACCATCTCAAAGTCGTGCCAAGGGACCTGAGATATCTAGGACTTTGTCCTGTATCACGCACAGGGCATTGTCAATACCCTTTTTAACTATCCATCCTTTTCCCCCCCAGGAATTTTTCAAAATATTCGTCTAGCACCGGGGTAAGGCAGACTTTGCCCGCGGTGATAGGTCGGGGACACTCAGCCCTCATAGTTGCTCTTGAGGGACGGTCTAGGGGAGCCCTGAAATTTTGATCGATCCACTTGGCTGCATGTGGTAAGGGGTACCACTCTGTGGAAGGTGGGTGGGAAATAGTTTGGGGATGAAACAGGGGGTTACCCTGAGGGTCGTATATGATTCCTCTCGGGCTGGCCCCAGGAAAAATAGGTGGTATCACATCCTCCTCCAATTGCGCGTCATAAGAGGGCGCGTGAATTTCAAAAGGCTCCTCGATAGTCATAAGCCGTATCCCCATCATCCTCATCTGAAAGCGGATAAGCCGGTAGCAGAGAGGTGCTCGTTTTGAGTTGTTTGGGTAAACATACCACTTTACACGCGCCGCGGTCAAGGGCTCGTTTTTTACTGGGGATATTTTGGGGTTCAGGCAGTTGAACGGGAGGTGCCAGCCCCTCTGGCACTCAGATTGTCAGGCGCGGTCTCATTGAGCATGAAAGCTCTGGGGTCTGTTCAGAGCATGAGAGCTCCGGGATCGATTCAGGGTTTGGGAGTTTAAATTCATTTGAGGAGGATGAGGGTTTAAATTAAAACGAGGGCCATGGGCACACATGGAGTGAGCAGGGGTAAGTGTGCCAGAGGACACGGTAGGGCAGGGATTCACAGATCTGGAAGGCATAAAGTAATGGGGAGCATATGAAGTGGAAGGTAGGTTACGGTCAGCCCAGGCGCGGGAGACGGACTCCGACATACAGGTGACCGCCGACTGCATTCGGGTAATTGAAGCCTCCAGCCGTGTCTCCAGATCCCCCCGCTGGGGGCGCAGGGGTAAGCCATGCCGATCAGCGAGGGTAGAGATGTGCATCACCTCACCCTCGGAGTCGGAATCATGCTGGCCAGAGCGCGAATTGTGCTTAGAGAGGGATATGAGTTGAAGGAAAGTCTTTTCCTCCGCTTGAAATGGCCGCCGCCTAAAGCCCGCGAAAACGCCGCGAGATAGGGGGCGGAGCCTAACGCATGAGGCGAATGCTCGGAAAGCCAACAGCGCAGGCCGTGGGAGGTGTAAAAACAGGATTGTAACACCCAGTTACAGATCCTAAACCCAGCGGCCAAAACGCTACTACATATTAAATAAATACAGCGCCTCAGACTCCCTTTAAGCGCAGGGAGGCTGGGGTAAGAAAAATTTAATACTTAACTGTCCGCTGAGCAGCAAGAAAGAGGGTTAATGGACGTCAGGGGGACATTATGTTAACTCAGGACAGTCCATACTGCGTTATGGAAGGGGGTGTTTCAGGACGTACCAGAGAAATGGTTGAAATTGGAGCCCGGTATAGGGACTTCCTTCTTACGTTGGGATGCTTGGGAAGTCTGGGCAGTGTAAGGGATAAACATTGTATACCTTTGAAGTGTTTTGCGTCTCCTTTATAAGAAAAGCTGCCTCTCTTCCGACGCAAATGTCTTGTAGCAACTCATTCCTTCCTCCTTGTCCGTTTTGACACTTATATAAAAATATTAAATAGAAATGTTAGCGTATATATTCTGTGTTTATTTAGTTTTAATATTTAATATATGTTCTTTTTCAGGTATCAGTGGGAAACTGACCAGGAGAGGCGCCTGTATCTGTATCAGCACGGCCTTCGAAGGGAAGTACCTGGACTCCTATTACCTGGATTTGGTCTTGGGAAGTAATCCGCGGATCGAGCGTCATTCCATTCCCGCCTTCATTCCTCTAGATCAGATTGCCAACACGCATCTACAGGCCGACCTTAAAAAATTCCTCGTCCTCCTCTTTCAGCATCTGAACGCCTACGCGGGCAGGAAATACCAGGCCGAGCAGCTCCAGGTAGCCAGGTGCTTAGTGTCCGGACATAATCGCATTCCTCCATAGTTTCGCCCCGTCTTCAAAATACCTGTATTAAGTACACCACCCCCGTTTCACAGACGATGAATATGACGCCCTCTAAACCAGGGCTATCAAATTCCGACCCCCTAGATGTTGATGCCTATAATTCCCAGAATTCTTTGCAATAGATGGCCAGGGAATCATGGGAGTTGTGGTCCAGAAACATCTTGGAGGGCCGGCGTTTGAAAGCCCTGCTCTAAACTTGCCGTTTCTTGTGTTTGGGGTCAAACCCATCGGTCCTCCAGATCTTCTGGAACTACATTTCTCATGATGGTCAGTGAGTCTAAGGAGTCCCTGAGCATCATGGGAGATGCAGTTTCAGAACACCTGTAGGGCCGAGGTTGCTGACCTTTGGCCTGGTTCATTAAGTATTTTACTTGGCCGGATTCTATTCATGTATTGACATCAAGGCAGGCACTTCACATTTTAATCTTTTTTTTTTTTTTCCTGTCTCATTTCCAGGCTCTTCCGTTGATCGCCACCCCCGGGACGCTGCAAAAGAACTCCCTGTACACTCTGCTCACGTTTGAATATAATCTGGACGTTGAAGGGGCAGACGTCTGCTTTTGCGCAAAGGTGCTGTATGGTGACCTCACGCGCGTCCTGCCCACGGAGGTTCACATCACGTGTAAAGGTATTCTCGTCTCGCCTGATCTTTATTTTCCTTTCTCCTCATTCGGTGCAGCATTTGGTTCCGTTGGTCCGTCCTTTAGACCAGTGTTTCCCAAACCTCTCCTCGGGACCCTCAACCAGGCCAGGTTTTGCAGATCCCTTGGGGAAATGCAGACTGAATCCTGCAATCACTGAGCAGCAAATCATATTACCTGTGCTGCGCTTCACATATCCTGCAAACCTGGCGTGTCAGCGGGTCCCGTGGACAGGTTTAGGAAACACTGGTTTAAGGTGTATGTTGTCGCCGTGTGATTAGGGTAGGGTGGTAGACCACAGGTTTATAAGCAGGCAGATGGAGGACTCCTTTTTTCTCCTATAGGGTTAGGCTGATGTCAGATGAGCGCAGTCTGATCGCACTCTGCGTGCGTGCATAACGGACGTATGTACTGACGGAAGATACTGTAGACACCGTCCGTCAAAAAAAACAGACCGTGTGTAGGAAAAAAAGGGAACTATGGGAAATAAAATGAATATGATAAAAATTTGAAAGGATATGAAAAGCCATTGTGTGCGTCAAGGTGCTGGACGTCGCAAATGCGCTGCGTCTGACATCTCCCCATCACTCTGACCTCTCCCCATCACTCTGACCTCTCCCCATCACTCTGACCTCTCCCCATCACTCTGACCTCTCCCAATCACTCTGACCTCTCCCCATCACTCTGACCTCTCCCCATCACTCTGACCTCTCCCCATCACTCTGACCTCTCCCAATCACTCTGACCTCTCCCCATCACTCTGACCTCTCCCCATCACTCTGACCTCTCCCCATCACTCTGACATCTCCCCATCACTCTGACATCTCCCCATCACTCTGACCTCTCCCCATCACTCTGACCTCTCCCCATCACTCTGACCTCTCCCCATCACTCTGACCTCTCCCCATCACTCTGACCTCTCCCCATCACTCTGACCTCTCCCCATCACTCTGACCTCTCCCCATCACTCTGACCTCTCCCAATCACTCTGACCTCTCCCCATCACTCTGACTCTCCCCATCACTCTGACCTCTCCATCACTCTGACCTCTCCCCATCACTCTGACATCTCCCCATCACTCTGACATCTCCCCATCACTTGACATCTCCCCATCACTCTGACATCTCCCCATCACTCTGACATCTCCCCATCACTCTGACATCTCCCCATCACTCTGACATCTCCCCATCACTCTGACATCTCCCCATCACTCTGACATCTCCCCATCACTCTGACATCTCCCCATCACTCTGACATCTCCCCATCACTCTGACATCTCCCCATCACTCTGACATCTCCCCATCGTGGCGCACTCTGCGTGTCCGTCCTAGCGGTTTTACGTTCTTGCCTAACTTGCGTCCGTTTGCCACGTGCGTTGTGCGTGCGCAGTTCGTTGCGGATGCACTTCGTGTGTGGGTCTCTATTGCTCATGATTCTATGCTACGATGGACGTTAAACTGTGTGGCGACATGGACGTGATCACTGCCTTCGTCTGATGCCGGCCTTAACTCACAGCCGATGCCTAACTAGGACTGCCCTGCTTTTTTTATAGGAGATGTGGTTCCCTCTGTGAGGGCTGTCGGGGTGCAGGGAGCAGCGGGTTAGGAAGCACAATTCTGACCACAGGGGAAAGTATATTTGTTTTTTACTGATTTGAAATACTGGGCGGCTAAGCCGCTTACCAGACAGTAATACTGAATGTTTGTTTAGCCTCCGCATAAAAGGAGTAGGCGTTTGTTGTTTTATATTTGTTTATTTTCTGTTCATAATGTACCTTGCAAGCTCCGTGACTGCAGAATAAAAGCGGAAGCTCTGATCCCGGCAGCTATATCACAATGTGTGGGATCCCAAACGCTGCTCTCACAGATGTTTCTGAACTACCAGCTATTGTATTCAATGGATTCTGAGGATTGTCGGCCACAAACAGGGTGGGAGTTTGAGATCCCTGGCCATCCTTTCCTTACGTGGTATACACCAGTGGGTTCCTAACCTCTAACAGGTCAGGATTGCAGGATATGTGAAGCACTGCACAGGTGATATGATTTGCTTCTCAGTGATTGCAGGATTCAGTCTGCATTTCCCCCAAGGGGATCCTTAAAACCTGTCCTGTTAATGGTTCCCTGATGACTGGAATCCACTTGTGTATATAATAAGCGCTGCGAAGGAGGTGATTCGGCCTGTCGGTAATGTCTGAGAATATTCCGTGCAGCGTCCGTGGCCTGGGGTAAATCAAATGTTCAGCCATGAGAACTGTTTGTACTAATAAAATCCGTTGTCTCTTAATGGTGACGGGGCAGGCGTGTTCATCATTTTAACTTGCTTTGTTCGTTTTTTTTCGGGTTTTCTTGTCTGTTTGTGGTTTTGTGCACCCGGTTTCACACTCAGGGGTTATTGACATATCTTCTATATTCTTCAGATCCAGCTCAGTCCCTCACCGACACGATATCGTCCCATTCCAAGCTGTTCTACAAGAAGCCTCTCCACCAGGCCCTGGACTACTTAAAGTCTGCAAATGAAACCTTGGTGCACACCAGCGCTTCATTATCCGGCGCAGGCTTGTTCTGACGTCGCAATCGGAGAGTTTTGATAGACTGAAATGGCCTTCTGATTGTCAGGAGTCACCGCGTAATATCCTTTTTGGCAGCGTGGATGGGTACATGTCCCAATTACTGGCTCTGCCACATCTCCAGGCAGTGGTATGCGTGCAGATACTTGCATCGTCTGCAGGTGACAAGTGGCCGGCCAGACCAGAAATTTTAGAAGATGTCTCCTAGACTGCTGCCAGCTGAACCCCATTGCACTGTTTTGCATCTGTCCTTTAGCTCTTCCCGGGTGCGTAACGAGCTGAGAGATGCGGCGGACCAGTTTCCAACCCGTGCCATCCTGCCTCCAGGGTTTGACAACTTTAGAGAGAGCCATACAGTGTCGGAGATGCAGAAATGGCAAGATTATTCTCTTCCTGTCAGTCACAATGACCCCGATGGTCTGACGGGAGGGGGGGGGCACGTGTCATCTCACTGAGAACATATTCCTAAAGTTACAAACCGTGCATGGGGCGCAGCAGCTCCCAGATCTGCACAGCGTCTCTCGTGGAGACCTGCTGCAGTACCGGGATGTGACCAGCAGAGGGAACCTGTCAAATACTTTGTAAGGTCTGCGAATGCAATGTAAAGCTAATCCAGCCAGTGCTGAGGGGTTAAGGGGTCACGTAAAGAGGTTTTCTCATAAAACCATTGGTTCCTGACAGTAAGTGTTCATAATATTTGTTGGGGGGGTGGCTGGCGTGTTCCTAACGGGCAGTGGCGAGGCAGTGTCTGATGGAGTGCTGTGCTGAGGATGTGGGATTGACCCGCAGCATCATTATTCAAGTGTTTCGCTTACCTGAGCTGTTTGTCATAATGACGATCAGCTGAAAACGTTTGCATCAAGACTGCAATTTATTAAAAGCAAAAAAAAATGACAGTGGAAGATATTGATCCCCTAATATGAATTCCCCTCCCCCCCATTTGTATTCCCCTCCCCCATCTGTCTGTTACCCTTGTGAAAGAATTCATGCCACGAGAATCCGATGAGCTTCCGTATCCAAAAATATTCTGTATTTACCTACACAAAATATATTGCTTCTGTTGTACCTGCTGTGTGTGCGTCCGTTTACCAGTGAGCCTATAAAGTTCTTGCATAACCTCCGCGATGAGGAACGAGTCAGACCACGTCTGTGAAAACATAACTTTGTGCAAAATACAAAGGAAATGGCTAAATTAATACATTTAACAAGTTGCCGTTTACTTAATATGAAACCTGCCAAATAGTTTTGCCAGGTCGGCAATGATTTCCTGGACTCCCTTTTCATGCAGAGTGGGAGTACGGTAAAAGTGCTGCCCTGCAACACGTATAATTCATATGCAGCAGAAAGGAAAAAAGGAGTCCCAGGTGACCTGTCTTCATTGAGTTCTTACCTGCAGCGTGTGGATTATACATGCTGCGGGGTGGCATTTTCATGCACTGCCCATCAGCATAAATACATTATACATGTTCAGGAAAACATGGCCGACCTGGCAACACTACTGTCATCAAAAGAAAAACCTACACTTGCCATGCGTCTGGTTTTGTGATCCTGGCCGGTAGGTGGCAACTCAATGCTGGCTGAGCATCATGAGACTGGTAGTCACAATCTGCATGGGGAATCCCTTTCCTATGTGCACCAGGGAACACACTTTCCCACCTCTCGAAGTCCTCACCTGGCTAGATAGCCAAGGAGCAAGGTTGCCCTACAACAGGGATATCAAACAACCCCCCCCCCCCCAGATGTTTATGGACTGCAACTCCCATGATTCTCTCTCTTTCCACTTTTTCCATTTAAAGTATTCTGGGAATTGTAGGCAGAGTATAGATCATTGCCCTACAGGTTTGTGTGGGCTCCCCAAAGACCAAGGGCCCTATTCCAACCGTGATGTAAACTTACCACATCCTTTTACGTTCACACCTAGGCTGGATTCTGGCTCCAAAGGGGTTATTCACTAACCGCCGAATTGCACCGAATGATGAATTTTACCATAGGTGCCGTTTCGGGGCAATTCGACTATTCACAAAAAAATACACTGAGGATCTGGCGTTCCTTCTTGGGTATCTCTGTCTAGCATTCGGCTTGTATGGGAATAAATCCGGTAGCCTAATCCATGTGTTACTGGACACTGTGTGGACCAGGGATCTCAAACGTTCTTCCCTAGATGTTGCCGAACTACAACTCCTATGATTCTCTGGACACTTTTTCTGCATTCAAAGAATCCTTGGAATTGTAGGACATCAACACAATGTCACAATTTGACATCCCTGGTGAAGGTATGGTAAACAGGGAATGCGATTTTTTTTTTTTTTTTTTTTTTTTCCCCCCTGAAATCCATTGCTTGGATAGTGCTCTTCACCAGCCACTTTATTAGGTACACCTGTTTAATTGCTTGTGAACACAAATTACCAAATCTTCCTATCCGGTGACGGAAAGTTTGGATTTAAATACAGACTCGGGAGGCTCCTATTTGCTTATCTCTTCTTTATTCAACTCACAGCAGCAAAAGAATGCAACAAAAAAACACCCAACATGGGAGTATCCCTTCCCTCAGACCCTGGCCACCCCCTCCTTGCAGGCCATAGGGGGGCGTGGTTGGAGCATCATTTCCTCTTGATAGCGCTCCGAACAGCTCAACAGAACTCGATCAAACACAGTAGGGTCTTCAGGGAAGGCAGGAAACCAAGAAAACATCTGCCCAGCGGCTCAAGGCCCTGAAAGGAAACAAACACGAAAGCCAGGTCAGCACCACGGGAAGACAAATCGTCCCCGACACACGACATGCACATCCAAGCACTCAGCGAGGCAGCGCGACAGTACACAGGCGCCCCAGTCCCCATCAAAATAACAACCAGTATATGGAGAACGAAGCGTCCACAACCCCCACAATGGGCGGGAGAGGCTGGAAATCCAAACTTTCCGTCACCGGATAGGAAAATTTGGTAATTTTAAGACACGACTCGGAGGCTCCGATTTGCTTGTTCAACGCAACAAATCCTCCGATGAATGCGGAACCTGACGAAAATAGAAGGTGCGGAAAGTCGATTGTCTCGTCCAATCAGCCGCCTTCATGATATCCTCCAAACGACAACCAACCACGTAAGCCTTGGACGCAGCCGCAACCCGGGTGGAGTGTGCCCCAAAATGGGAAGTCTCAACACCAGCCAAAGACCACCTCCACTCTGGCACGGTGGCTGTTGACACCGGAGCGTGATGGGAGCGAAAAGACACGAACAATGGCGAAGTCGCGACCGTCCTCAGCAACCCCGTACGCGACTCCTAAGTCCTTAAACAGCGGACCGGGCACAACAACGGCTCCGACGGGAACGTCGGATAGGAAACCGATGAGAGGGACGTCTTGGTCCTACGGGACACATCAAAACAAACCCCCTCCGGGACGAAGGAACGGATCTGGAAATCCAGCGCCCTCACGTCACTGACGCGTTTGCACAAAATCAAACACAATAGCACCAGCAGCTTGGCGGATAATTGTAATAATAGACCCTCATTATCCGGCCAAGAGCGCAGAAACAAGACCACCGTAACATCCCAGGTGGAGGTGTATCTGGGCATGGGAGGGCGGGAAAGTCTGACCCCTTTCAACAGACGGCAAACCAAGGGGTGACGTCCGACCGGACGCCGTCAAACCCGACATGGCCAGCCGAGATAGCGGATCGGTAAACATTAACTGTCCTGAAAGCCAAACCCCCATCAAATTGTGAGGCCAGGAAATCCGGAACAGATCCTAAAGGAGCCAAAATGGAATCCTGACCCCCGTCCCACACACCAACGGTGCCATCCATCCCAGGCGGGACGGTATGCGGTCCTGGTACCCGGAGCCCAGGCGAGCTGGAGCAACCCTGCAGCTGATTCCGAAAGCTCAGAGCGTTGCCAGGCGAACCTGAAACAAGCCATCAGAGGCAGCCGACCCTCCAGTAGCAGCGGGTGAGGGAGGCCGCACGGGTCCAGGAGCAGGTCCCGAGACCAAGGCAGGAGCCGCGGCCGTTTCCACGGACAATTCCAACATCATCGGGAACCACGGTTGCATCGGCCACCATGGCGCGATGAGGACCAACTCCGATGGGGACAAGTGAAGTTTGCTTAGCACGGATCCGATCAGTCAGAAAGGCGTAGAGGCGAGCCGTCGGCCAATTCTGTAGGAGTGCATCTGTCGCCTCCGGGTCCGTTCTCCAGCTGAAAAACCTCTGACAGTTCAGCCGAGACGCGAACAAGTCCACCAGCAGCGGACCCCATAAGCCGTTGAGAGCGTCGAAGACCAATGGAAAAAGCTTCCAATCCCCCCGATTCTTTGAAGTTGCGGGAGTTCCAATCCGCCACAGTGTTGTGTAGCCCCGGCAGGAATTGGGCCCTCACATACAGGCCTCGGGGTAGGCAAAATTCCCACAGGCGCGTAGCCATGGTCGTCAGCCAGCGATCTGGGACCCCCCCAAGGTGTGTATGTACCGCACCGTCGGAAAGTTGTCTAGGCGTAGTAGGACCGTCCGATGTACGGTGTTGCGTATGAAGCAACGAAGGGCAAATAAGGCCGCCAGGAGATCCAGTGAATTTATATGCAGCTTGGTTTCCTCCGTCGACCAACGACCCCCCTGTCTCCAACAAACCGCACCGGGCCCCCCAGCCCAGACGACTGGCGTCCGACTCGATCACCATTGTGTGCACTGGGTCTACCATCGGGCGGGAGTTCCACTCCGACCAACCGGCTGCCCACCAGTGCAGAGCTAGGATCGCGTCGTCCGAGAGGTGAACCAGGTCCCGGTAGGCCATGCCTTTCCGGAGAGAACGGACCGTCAATCGCTGGAGGGCCCGATAGTGGAGAGGAGCCGGGAGAACTGCCAGACGAGTGGCTGCCAGAAGACCAACCACTCGAGCTAGAGACCGAAGAGTCGTCGATTCGACCCTCAACAAGGAGCCGACCTCCTTCCGGATGGACTTCACCTTGGAGTCCGGGATACGGAGTGTCATGGATCGTGAGTCCAGAGTAAAACCCAGGAACTCCAGTTGCTGGGTAGGGGTCAGCAGAGATTTGTCCTCGTTGACGAGGAACCCCAGATCCTGTAGGAGGGACACCGTCCACGACACGTGGAGGGACCTCAGAGATCGTGAAGTTGACGTAATCAGTATGTCGTCTAGGTATACGACCAGCCGGACCCCCCGGGACCGAAGGTGGGCCATAACCGGTTTCACCAGCTTCATGAAGCACCACGGAGCAGACGATGGGCCGAATGGGAGGCATCTGAAGCGCCAAAGCTATCTGTCCCATGGAAAGCACAGGTAGTCGCGACACTCCACCGCCATCGGAACGGACAGATACGCATCTTTGAGATCCAGCTTCGCGAGCCAGTCCCCCGGACGCAACAAGTCTCTCATAGTGTGCACCCCTTCCATTTGAAAATGCTGATACGTGACCCATTCGTTGAGGTCCCTTAAGTTTATGACCGGTTGAAGACCACCACCCTTCTTGGCAACCAGGAAGAGGTTGCTGATGAATTTTGGGGAGGACCCTGACATCATCTCTATCGCGGCCTTCCTTACCAGGGTTCGGACCTCGGATCGTACCAGAAGCGTTTGGTCGGCGGAGAAGCGCAGCTGCGGAGGCGGGTGATTGCGCAGGGGTGGAGGCGCAGCAAAGTCGATTACATACCCCCTTATCGCTTGGAGCACCCAGGGATCTGTGGAGATACAAGCCCATGCCTCGGGAAAGCGTCCCAGATGACCCCTCTACCGGGATCGAGTGATCCAGAATCAAATGTGGAAGGCTTACCTGACGGGCGTCCGTGGATAGCCTGATCCTCTACCTCGGTAGCCGCGGCCACGCCAGCAACCTGCTCGTTACTGGTATGGAGGCCTGAAGGAACCAGACTCCTGGGTTCCTGATGAGGAGGGCTGGACGGGGCCTTTCGAATTGCGGGAAGGACCCGCTCTGCCGGCAGCACGACCCCCGGTAGTTGCTGGCTCTCCCAAAAACACGTTTGGGACCACAGACCTTTTTAATGGAGGTCTCGACTTTTTCCAGGTTGGTGAAGGTCCCTGCGTATTTCCCTAGATTTTTGATAAAGGTTTCCCCAAACAAAAGGCCTTGGGCTTCACTACCCATATCCTTGCTGGCCATAGTGGTCAGTTGGAGGTTCATTTTTAACAGGATCGATTTCCTGTGTTCAGCGGCCAGTGCCGTATTAGCGGCTCCCAGTAGGCATAGTGAGCGTTGGACCCACTCCACAACCATGCCCGAATCCATGGTAGCGCCTTGGAGACGGGCTTCCTCCGCCACGTCAAAGAGGTGGACTAGCGGGGCCGTCACTTCCAGCACTTTGTCCTCGCATGCTCTAAAAGCGTGGTCAATGCCGCGTTTCGGAGACCACCCTTTGGTGGTGATGTATTTCTGGAAGTCCAGATCCACCTCCGGGGTAATACAGGTTTTCCCCACGGTAGATGATCATGGGCACTCCGCTCTCAAATTGGCCCGGGTTTCCCGATCCATGGGGAGACGCAGATGTGCGTCCACCCATTTTTCTACGTGTGGTTGTGGAGTCCACGCTGTGGATCGGGGGTTAGCGACCTGCACGGGGTCGAACATGGGCTGGCCCTGTGGGTCCCGGATAATAACTGCGGTAGAATTGCGCCTGGGGGCGTATGGCTCCTCATCGACCATCAGGTCGGAATCCTCTGGTGCGTGAAGCTCGATGGCTTCGATATCCTCCCCATGCTCGGGTTCCTCACTCTCCGAGTCGCTGTAATTTGCAACGGAGTCGGGTGTTGGGATCAGAAGGGCAGGCGTGGGGCAGCCAGTGCAAGGGAGCGTAGAACGCTAGAGGAATAAAACCCACAGCGCGGCGGTTACTCGAGCCGGAATCCGCGGGAGGCCCCAGGCGCTGATCCCCGCGGTTAGAAGCTGGGTAGATCCGGCCCAGGAATGAAATCTGCAAAAACAGTCACTCTAACTCAAACATACACATAAAATTTTGCAGAGCACAAAATGGTGTACTTATCTCTGTGAGGAGCAGCAAAAGAAGAGGAAATGATGCTCCAACCACGCCCCCTTATGGCCTGGGAGGAGGGGGTGGCCAGGGTCTGAGGGAAGGGATACTCCCATGTTGGGTGTTTTTTTGTTGCATTCTTTTGCTGCTGTGAGTTGAATAAAGAAGAGATAAGCAAATAGGCGCCTCCCGAGTCGTGTCTTAAAATTGCTAATCAGCCAGTCACATGGCAGCAGCTCAATGCATTTAGGCATCTAGACACGGTGAAGACAATTTGCTAAAGTTCAAGCCGTGCATCAGAAAGGGGATTTAAGTGACTTTAAGGCTGGGGTCAGACGAGCGTGATTTCTACGGACTGTACGTCCGTGCAGTACGGACATCGTCAGTACGGATGACGCAGTAGTGGTCACACAGTCCGTTTTTTCACTGAAGTTATTTTTTGATGGATGTAGGAGGGGAAAATAAATTACAATGAAAAAACATTCTGTCCGTCAAAAATGCTGGACGTATAAATGCAGTCCGTCTGACCTCGCTCCATCACTCACACACAAAGCTATGCAGACGTTGTGGACGTGGCGCACTCCGCACGTCCGTTCTAGCAGTATTACATTCTTGCCTAACCTGCGTCCGTTTGCCGCGGCCGTTGTGCGTCCGCAGTTCAGTGCGGACGTACTTCATGTGTCAGGCTCCAATGGACTTTCTTTCATGCTATCACGGACGTACTTTTAGGCGCAATCACGGACGTGAACACTACGCTCGTCTGACCCCAGCCTGAACGTGGCATGGGTTGTTGGTGCCAGACGGGCTGGGCTGAGTATTTCAAAAACTGCTGATCTACTGGGAGTTTCACGCACAGCATCTCTAGGGTGGTCCAAAAAAAGAGAAAATATCCAGTGAGCGGCAACCGTGTGGACTGTGACGATTATAATATATATACGCACCGTAAATGCTTGGCATGGCGTTTATAATGGGTCAATATTTTCTTGTGTATATAAATTGAGATACAACACAATTAAGTTTCCTTTTTTAAGCCTGAGTTGATGTGTTTTAGACTAGTTTAGTTCAAAGATTTGAATATCCCTGAACCAAGCAATTAAGCTCCCCTTTGAAAACCCTGGAAGGTGTCAATGGTGAATGTAAACTGCAGGATAGGGGAGCTAACAACTCAAGCACACCAAAGAGTGTTCTCCCAGACTCAGTGGCAGCGACCCTGTACCTAACCATGAATATCAAAGAAGCAATTATGCCTTTGTAGTTCAAAACCATTTGATGATAATACAATTCAAAAGGTATCATAAAAAATTAAATAAGTGAACGGAGCATGCACATGAATTACCAGGAGTGGGCGGTCTGTACCATCTATGGGCATAATGCTGGGGGAGCGGAAGAAACGTATAAATTGTGTGGCAAGAGCCATGCACGTGGCTTATTCTTTTTCTGGGGCCATGCAAAGTGGGAATTTGCCGTTTTTCCAATCCCAGATGTCCTTTTAGCTTGCTGACCCGTAAGTAGGTTCTGTGTTTTTAATCCTTTTTTTTTTATTTCTCTGCTTGTGTGCATAATTTATTATCATATCTATTTTTCTGTAATATGCACTGTGATATATTTTTCGCATCATAATAAATAAACATTTATTAAGATCTGCCTCTGTCTGATAGAAGACACTCACTAACCGAAAAGACTGGATTATCCCAGGGGTTATTTTGGCTCGGATTGATCTACCAAGAGTGAGTTGGGGTGAAGTCAGTCGTTTGACTATGCACCCCAAAACAGAAGACAGTTCAGAGTCTCAGGCTAGCTCTGGTCCAGACATTAGGCATCTGGCGTAAAAAGTCATTGGCCTGTGGTGGCAGGGTTGATAAATTAATGGCAAGTGGGTGCAGGGATGTGTGCAACGTAGACGGATAGTGATTTGTAACCCTGTGTCCACTTTGCTGAGTCACACGCCCTTCTGGAGTGAAGTCGTTACGTGACAAATAGGCAAGTGAGTGCAGGGGATTGTGTGCAACGTATCCATTATTCTGGGTCTAGTGCAGACAGTGATTTTATTTTTTTTTTTTTTTCCATACGTCAAGCGGCAGTACCCACGGGTTCTTCTTCTATCCCGCTTCTGGACAGGTTACCAAAGCCTAGAAAAAAACATACACGTAGGGATAAGTGAACCCCTCCCTAACCTGTAACTCCTCCCCTATGACCTATAAGAGGAAGCCGAGCCCCCCAGTCTTTCCTTCCTGTTCTCAGGACAGGGTTACCTGGGTGGTGGCGTTTGGGAAATCTGTTGGTTCTGGGGGCAGCCGCATTGCTTCTCCCTCTGGTTCCCGGGCCTAGCCTGGCCCTCCTTTGCCGGTGGGTCCTATCGGTGGAGGGTCGGCTGGTTCCTGCGCTTCGTTTGCTGTGCAGTCTGGAGTGTCTGTGCCCGGGGAGTCACAGCTTGATGACGCGACTTCTGGGGTCCTTCGGCGCTTGGAACACATTCGCCGGCGGTTCATGCGCCATCTTGCCACATGTTAAAGCGCTGGCGCCATTTGACGCAGATGTTTTGCCTGGAAGGCTGCAGGTCAGCGTTGCTGTTCAGCCGGCGCCTGGATCTCCTCTCGCCCCAGATTGGTTGTCCTAAGGTTGGTGTGTCTGCTTAGCGGTTCCCTTCTTAGGCTCTTGTCCTTTGTTTCAGGATGTTGGCCCCGGGGGAGGCACTGCCTGATACGGAGAAGGGGAAGGCCACCTCTAAATCTAAGCACCTGGTTTGCAGCTCCTGTGCTCAGCCTCTGCCGGATGGCTGTAAGAAAAAGGTCTGCTCCTTGTGTACTAAGGACGCGGTGGAAGGAGCTAAGAAATCTGAATTGACTGCCTTTGTGTCCTGGCTCCAAGACAATCTGCAGCAGATCTTTGCTGACATGCGATCTGTTTCTGCCCAGCCCCCGCTCGTTCCTGACACTCAGGCTCCTTCGGAGTTTTCGAGTCATAGGAAAATGAAGCGGGAGGATTTCAAGGACCTTGATGCTGAGGATGAGGCCCTTGATCCTGATGATTCAGAGTTTTACTCGGAGGAGGATGAGACCCTGGCTGTGTTTGAGGACAATGTCTGTCCTTTGATCACGGAGGTTGCCTCTGTCATGGGGGCTCAGGAAGAGCAGTCGAGGCCCCTTAAAGCTCGGGGGTTTCCTTTTCACCCCTTATTGAAACAGGTTATGACTAAGGAATGGAAGGTTCCTGACCGTCCTTTTGTTTCCAAACGATTCAAGCTTATGTTCCCCCTGAATTTGTCTAAATACGAGGACTTTGATGTCTTGCCCAAGGTGGACATACCTGTGGCGCAACTCCATCACCGGTCTGCGATTCCGTCGGAGTTGTCCACGTTAAAGGACCTGATGGACAAGCGGATTGAGACTGCCTTCCGGCGTAACTAGGCTGCTCTGGCTTCCCAGGCCAGGGCCCTGGTGGCCGCATCATCGGTATCGTGTGCAAAAAAGGCTCTGGCTGCAGAACTGGAAGGGGTCTTCTCTGGTCTCTCTCCTGACGTACGTTGCCTGAGTTTTTGTGTGACGCAGCAATTGAATCCTTGAAGCTGGCTTTGCGGGTCTTGGGCCTCAATGTGGTGGGCCGTCGCACGGTCTGGCTCCGGTCCTGGTCGGCTGACACGGCTTCTAAGAACTCTCTCTGTGGTCTGTCCTTTGAGCCTGGCAAGCTGTTTGGTTCGGCGTTGCAGGAGTTGTTGCAGCAACTTGCGGATACAAAGAGGGCTCTTCCACAAGATCGCCCGAGGGATGCCTTGAATCGTAGATTTTTCTCAGGTCAAGGGATCCTTTCGTCCCTACAACAGGGGCTTCCTGATCAGAGACCCCAGGCTCCTGGGTTTCGTAAGTTCAGAAAATTCTCACTCCTCTATCCCGGTAGGAGGTCGTCTTCTTCACTTCGCAGATGCATGACAGCGGACGACTTGAGATGCTTGGGTTTTAGAGACGGTTCGGTTTGGCTACTCTATTCAGTTTGTGTCTTCTCGTAATGCCTTCCTTCTCTCCTCTCAGAGGTCGAATTAATCCGAGGATCTGTTGTTTTCCAAGGTCCAGGGACTTCTCGGAAAGGGTGTGATCGAACCTGTGCCTTCCCAAGACTGCTTTCATAGTACCTACTCTCGTCTCTTTCTGGTGGGGAAACCGGATGGCTCCTTTCGCCCCATTCTAGACCTTAAGACTGTGAATCTGTGTGTACAAAAAGAAAGGTTCAAGATGGACACTCCTTCTGATTTCATAGGCATCCTGCAGATCCAAGGTGACTATCTCCATGTACAGGTCGCCCAGGTTAGATATGGGGGCATGATTTTTCATTTACAGTTTCGGGCTCTTCCCTTTGGGCTGTCTTCTGCGCCTAGGGTTTTTTCTAAGATTTTGATAGTGCTTACAGCTTTTTTACGTCAGGGGACAATGAACAGGTCCTCCTATTTGCTGCTAAGGCCGCTTCCGTGCCTCTCCTGGAGGCTCATGTGGCCTGCACTATCGAGGTGCTGTCCCAGCACGGATGGCTGGTGAACTGGAAGAAGTCGCGACTGGTACCGGTGCAGTGGATTGTCTTTATGGGTATCGTGTTGGATACGTCTCTGGCGGTCTTTTTTTCAGATTCCAACAAGGCAAAGCTTCAGGATCGCGTCCGAAGTCTTCACGCTACTACTTCAGGCTCGATCTGGTGATTGTTGCAAGTTCTGGGTCATCTGACAGCTGCTATCCCGGCTGTTCCATGGGCAAGGGTGCACACCCGCGGTCGGCAAGGAGATATCCTTGCCCAGTGGGATGGGGACCAGTCATCCCTGGACCATCACATCTGCATTTCGGAGTCCACGAGGGCTCGGTTGCTGTGGTGGCTCTGCCCTCCGTTTCTCAGCACGGGAGTCCCAATGGCCGTGCCAGAGTGGCTCACTGTAACAGACGCATCGGCGTCCGGGTGGGGCACTCATTGTCTGGACGTCCAGGCCCATGGGGTTTGAGATAACTGGACTTCCGATCTGTCCTCAAATTGCAGGGAACTCCGGGCCGTCTGGGAGGCGTGCCAGGCCTTCGCTCTTCAGGTGCGAGGACGTGCCGTGAGGATCCAATGGGACAACATGTCCACAGTGTGTTACCTGAACAAGCAAAGGGGCACCAGATCTCGACTCCTTTCCGCTCTGTGCAGCACCATCGTGGACTGGGCGGAGATTCATCTGCAGGTGCTCCCTGCGGTTCACATCCAAGGCCTTCTCAACACTCGGGCGGACTTTCTGAGCCGGGCTTCTCTGTCTCAAAGAGACTGGTCCCTGTCCCCGGTGGTATTCCTGGAGGTGGTGTCCTGGTTCGACATGCCATCCATAGATCTGATGGCCACCAGACTTTCTGCCAAGCTTCCTCGCTTCGCTTCCCTCCGAAAGGGGGACTGTCCGGATCTGCTGGACGCCTTCTCGATCCGGTGGGACTTCGATCTGGCTTACATCTTCCCACCGATTGCTCTGATCCCGCGGGTCCTTCAGAAGATCAGGATGGACCAGGCTTCAGTGATTGCTGTCCTTCCGTTCTGGCCTCGCAGGGTCTGGTTTCCAGAGGTATTGCTTCTGTCTCGTCAGCGATATTGGATCCTCCCGATATCGAACTCCCTGCTGGACTTCCCTGGTCTTCCAGCCGTGAAGCTGGGGTCGTTCAGACTGGCGGCGTGGCTGTTGCAGCCTCTGTACTGAAATCTCAGGGTCTCTGAGGCCCTGGTTTCCCTGTTGTCGCATGACAAGAAGTCTTCTACTCGGAGAATCAATGATTGGGTTTGGCGAACGTTCCTCTCCTGGTGCAGGATGCATCGTCTGGACCCGGTCTGTGTTTGTTCCGGACCTGCTACGCTTCCTGGAGAGGGGATTCCGCAAGTGGTTGCGGCCTCAGTGTTCATGTGGCTGCCATCTCTTCGGTCACTGAGGGATTTGGTTCTGCATCCCTTGGTGTGGATGTTTTTCCGGGCCGTGTCTTCCCTGCGCTCCTTTGTCAGGGAACTGCTTCCGCCCTGGGTTTTGAACCTGGTCCTGGAAGCTCTGTGTGGTGCTCCCTTTAAACCTCTGCTTTCCTCCTCCTTGCGGGTCTTGACTCAGACGGTATTCCTCACGGCTATCACCTCTGCCAGGAGGGTGGGGGAACTAGATGCTCCCTACACTGTTTTCCATGCTAGCAAAGTGGTGTTGCGTCCATTGCCTGGTGTGACGGAATGAGGTGTTATCTGTCTGCGGGTGTGCTCCAATCTGACCCCCTCTTGATGGCGTCAGGCCCGACTAACGAGTGTCACGGCACTCGGCGTCTCGAGCTGCCTGAGATGACCCTGGCGTTACTTGGCGAGATGGTGCTGCCGAATTAAGTTGACCCGTTCTGCGTAGTGGGGAGCTAGGAGACCGCAGAGTGTCTCCTGCACTGTGATTTTAGCTATGAAATGACGACACCAAACGGGGCTGTATGCTTCAAGTCAAACGCAGTTGAACTGACTCTTTACTCAAATGGGACACGCATTTAAACATCTCACACACAAAGGAGACATGCCCAGGCTTGAATGGGAACTCAATTTGCATACAATGGCATGCTTGCATCATCAGATTACACACACACAGAGCTAATGTACACAGAAATAAGCATACAATTGAATTTCAACACAGCCTTTCACTCCTAGCAACCAAGGGGAAATATAATACCTTTAAATGCATCACACAATAAAACCACATCTAGAAAAGGTATAACTGTTCATTTCAACACGCAAAACCGAAAGAGTCTCAAATAAAGAAAAAGGTCTTTGAAATGTCCCAGGCTGTTAGTTCTGGGGCTCGCTGGTCAGAGCCCCTATGTCCGTTCCATGACACCTGGTTTCTGTCCTAATCAGGAAATAGTTCTCCCTGCCTTCTGTGATGCCTCGGTCTCCTCTTCTCTGGGCAGGTGGCACTCACTGGATATGGTGCGGGTCTTGAAGATCTACCTGGAGCGTACCAGCTCCTGACGTCGCTCGGATCACCTCTTCAGGGTGCTTCTAAGGGTGCTGGTGCTTCTCGTCCTTCTATTGCTCGTCCTTCTATTGCTCGTTGGATTTGTCAGGCTATCTCCTTGGCATATTCTGCTGGTGGCAAGGTTTCTCCCCTACGGGTGAAGGCGCACTCCACGGGGTCGGTGGCTGCTTCCTGGGCCTTGCATGCGAATGCTGCGGCGGAACAGCTGTGTAAGGCTGCCACTTGGTCGTCTCTCCACTTCTTTTCACGTCACTACCGTCTGAATGTCCTTGCCTCTGCTCAGGCGTCCTTTGGGCGTAAGGTTCTGCAGTCGGTGGTTAAATCTTGATCCCTCCCTCTCTCTTGTGGGGCTTTGTATGACCCGTGGGTACTGCGGCTCGACGTATGGAAAAACGGTATTTCTTACCATAAATAATATTTTACATAGTCTTACCGGCAGTCTATTCCCTCCCTCATTGGTTGTGTTGTTCTGTTCTAGATGTTGCTAATAAATTGTGTTTTTTTGCTACTTCGGTTCTGCTTTGTCAATGACTGGGGGGCTCTGGGCTCGGCTTCCTCTTATAAGTCATAGGGGAAGAGTTACAGATGAGGGAGGGGTTTACCTGGGTGTTTTTTTTTTTTTTTTTTTATCCTCTAGGCTTTGGTAACCTGTCCAGAAGTGGGATAGAAGAAGAACCCGTGGGTACTGCCGCTACGACTATGGAAAATTATTATTTACGGTAAGAAATACCAGGGTTTTCTACTTTGCCACGTCACGTGTCCTTCTGGAGTGGGTGTACGTGACATGGACGAAAGTTCTTTGAGGTCAGAGGAGAATGGGCAGACTGGATCGAGACAATAGGCAACAGTAACTCAAATAACCACTCATCTGTGAACGCACAACACGTCCAACCTTGAAGCAGATGGGTTACAGCAGCAGCAGACCACACCGGGTGCCACTCCTGTCAGCTAAGAACAAGAAACTGAGGCTACAATTCACACAGGCACCAAAACTGGACAATAGAAGATTGGAAAAACATTGCCTGGTCTGATGAGTCTTGATTTCAGCTGCGACATTTAGATGGCAGGTTTAGAATTTGGTGTAAACAACATGAAAGCATGGATCCATCCTGCTTTGTATCAATGGTTCAGGCTGGTTGTGGTGGTGTAATGTTGAGGGATATTTTCTTGGCACATTTTGTGCCCCTTTAGTACCAGTTGAGCATCGTTTAAACGCCACGGCCTACCTGAGTATTGTTGCTGACCATATCCATCCCTTTATGAACACTGTCATGAATGGGGGTCAGATCACCTGGTAAAGTATTAATAACTGTACAATACTACTGAGTCTGTGTGCGACATATAAGCGTGTGTGCCTGCATGGTTAATTTATTCACCAGAGGTAATTAAGATCTGAAAGAAGCCTTTTGTCATCCATACAGCCTTAAGTATCAAAACTCCTTTGAGCTGCAGTGTGGGAAACCTTGGTCTGTTCACACCTCTGTAAGGGGGAGAGGGGCAGGGACAAAGGCAAGTTGGCACCTTCCCTGGGTCTGAATGGCACCAGGATGACGATCAAAGAAGTAGCTGGTTTCTCTCAGTTGATCATAAACATGTGATTTATTGCATATACGTAGGTATCTGGAGAAGACTTTACTTTTTTAGTTATACAGTGGCTAAAAAAAGGGTGCTCTGGGAGGTCAAGGGGGCGGTCTGGACTCTGTCCAGGAAAACTGAAGAGCCAGGAGGCTGGGTATAAATGGAAGCTGCCTGCTCTGGCCATGTGCTTACTTTTTTGGGGTCCATGCAAGTGGAGAGTAATTGCCGTTCTTTTGAACCCAGCCCCTGGGCAGAGATTCCAGTTGTAAGGAAAAATAACAGAAATCCCTATACTTTACTGTTTATTTTTCTGCTTGTGAGCGTAAATCTTGTAATATCTTTTATAGCTGTATATGCACTGTGACCTTGTTCTCATCATAATAAATACACCTTTATTAAGCTCTGCCTTTGTCTGATCTAAGAATCAAGTTACCTAAAGAGACATCTGTCCTAGTAGCCTGCAGTTTCTGGACAATCTTCTAAACTAGGTTTGGTGGGGTCAGTGTACTAAACGGTTTTGTGGGTTTAATTGAACAGGGCGTTTCAGACCACCTCTCCATATTAGGTGAAGACCTGTGGTGGCAGCATTTATTTGGTCATTATATGGGGTCTAGCGCAGACAAATAGTGAGTTTTAACCCTTCACCCACTTAGCCAAGTCGCAAGCCCTTCTGGAGTGAAGCAGGTACGTAACAACCACAGTTTACCCTGTATCTTCTGATGGCTACTTCCAGCAGGATAATGCACCATGTCAAAGAGCTCAAATCCTCTCAAACTGGTTTCTTGAACATGACAATGAGGTCACTGTGCACCAATGCCCTCCACAGTCCCCAGATCTCAATCCAATAGAGCATCATGGATGTGCAGCCGACAAATCTTCAGCAACTGCGTGATGCTATAATGTCAATATGGACCAAAAGCTCTGAGGAATGTTTCCAACACCTTGTGAATCTATGCCATGAAGAATTAAGACGGTTTGGAAGCAAGAGGGGGGTCCAACCTGGTACTATCAAGGGGGGGTACCTAATAAAGAGGGCAGTGCGAGAATTTATATTCTATACAGTATCTCACAGAAGTGAGCGCACGCTTCACATTTTTGTAAATATTTTATATCTTTTCCCGTGACAACACTGAAGAAATGACACTTTGTTACAATGTAAAGTAGTGAATGTACAGCTTGTATAACAGTGTAAATTTACTGTCCCTCAAAATAACTCAACACACATCCATTAATGTCTAAACCGCTGCCAACAAAAGTGACTACATCCCTAAGAGAAAATCTCCAAAATGGGCTCAATTAGCCATTTTCCCTTTCCGGTGTCATGTGACTCGTTACAAGTCTCAGGTGTGAATGGGGAGCAGGTGTGTTAAATTTGGTGTTATTGCTCTCACGCTCTCATACTGGTCACTGGAAGTTCAACATGGCAAAAAACTCTGAGGATCTAAAAAAAAGAATTGTTGCTCTACATAAAGATGGCGAATGCTATAAGAAGATTGCCAAGACCCTGAAACTGAGCTGCAGCACGGTGGTCAAGACCCTGAAACTGAGCTGCAGCACGGTGGTCAAGACCCTGAAACTGAGCTGCAGCACGGTGGTCAAGACCATAAAGCTGTTTAACAGGACAGGTTCCACTCAGAACAGGTCTCGCCATGGTCGACCAAAGAAGTTGAGTGCACGTGCTCAGCGTCATATCCAGAGGTTGTGTTTGTGAAATAGATGTATGATTGCTGCCAGCGTTGCTGCAGAGACTGAAGGGGGGGGGGGATCACCCTGTCAGTGCTCAGACCATACGCCGCACACTGCATCAAATTGGTCTGCATGGCTGTCGTCCCAGAAGGAAGCCTCTTCTAAAGATGATGCACAAGAAAGTCTGCAAACAGTTTGGTGAAGACAAGCAGACTAATGACATGGATTACTGGAACCACGTCCTGTGTCTGATGAGACCAAGATAAACTTATTTGGTTCAGATGGTGTCAAGCGTGTGTGGTGGCAACCAGGTGAGGAGGAGTACAAAGACCAGTGTGTCTTGCCTACAGTCAAGCATGGTGGTGGTAGTGTCATGGTCTGGGGCTGCATGAGTGCTGCTGGCACTGGGGAGCTACAGTTCATTGAGGGAACAATGAATGCCACATGCACTGTGACATACTGCAGCAGAGCATGATCCCCTCCCTTCGGAGACTAGGCCGCAGGACAGTATTCTGACATGATAACGACCCCAAACACACCTCCAAGCCGACCACTGCCTCGCTAAAGAAGCTGAGAGTAAAGGTGATGGACTGGCCAAGCATGTCTCCAGACCTAAACCCTATTGAGCATCTGTGGGGCATCCTCAAATGGAAGGTGGAGGAGCGCAAGGTCTCTAGCATCCAACAGCTCCGTGATGTCGACATGGAGGAGTGGAAGATGGCTCCAGTGGCAACCTGTGAAGCTCTGGTGAACTCCATACCCAAGAGGGTTAAGGCAGTGCTGGAAAATAATGATGGCCACACAAAATATTGACACTTTGGGCCCAGTTTGGAGATATTCTCTTAGGGGTGTAGTCCCTTTTGTTGGCAGCGGTTTAGACATTAATGGCTGTGTGTGTTGGGTTATTTCGAGAGTCAGTAAATTCACACTGTTACACAAGCTGTGCGCTCACTACTTTACATCGTAACAAAGTGTCATAAGAAAATAGTTACAAAAATGTGAGGGGTGCACTCACTGCTGTGAGATACTGTGTGTGTTATATATATTTCACCAATACTCAGTCCTTCTGAGTATGAAGTTGTGCTATAAGCTCCTGCAAACAGATTACCCCCATTTTATATATTTATTCGGATGCACCAGTTCTACAGGTTGAGTGTCCCTAAACCATTCTTCCGAAACCTGAAATAGTTTTGAGTGCCGACCTGCACCAAAAGTGAACAGTCCCACCTTTTGACCTCATGCGACATAGAGATATTAGAAATCCCATATAAAACGCCCTTCAGGCTGTGTGTACAAGGTGTGTGAAACGTGTGAATGTCATGTTAAGACTTGCGCCCATCCCCGAGATATCTCCTTATTAGATGAAAATATCCCAAAACCACCCAATCCAGAAGACTTCTGGGCCCGAGCGTTTCAGATCAGCCATACTTGCCCTGTAGGCTCAGGGATACGAGAGAAGATAATAATTGTGCATTTCTCTGGGTGGGTTTATGACGTTGGTATTTTGTGTGTTTTTATTATTATTACCAATTTCAGATGTATAAGTCAAGGAAGCCAGAGGGACAGCAGGTTCACGATCTCCCCGGCTGCTGTCATTATCCCGACAACGCACTCCCCGTGGTATTTCTCTAGAATAGACTGTTACAGTCAGAAATCCCCATGCAGATATGGAGTTTCGAGGCTAATCCAACCCCCCCCCCTCCCTGAATCCAAAGGTTTTCGTTCTCCCCAGTTACAGCGCATCTTCAGGATACCATATAATATATTCGTAAAAATATAGCTCTACAAAAGGATTAAAATAGAACCCCTCCTCCCACCCACCCCTAGCCCATTGATAGGCAATACAACCACCGAGCCGAGAAGTCACTGTCCGTTCCGAGGAGCTGTGCCGCCATAGTCCTTCAGAACCCCAAGTCTAATAGGAAGGAATATTTGGCCCGGTGATAATTTTGCTCCTGGAATTGACTGTGGATTCGTCGGCGTCAGAATAAAACGTCCTTAGAAACCAGGCGTGCAAAACAATATCGGTGTGTGGGGGTGAGGGGTTGTGTGGGGTAAAAATAAATGGACGAGAGTTCTGCTCCGTTCTGTTTGTTCTTTTTCTTAAATAGGTCTTTATAAAACGCATCAGGTGTACTTTTTCCCGTGAAGTCTCTCTCCTCCTTCTTCCCCCCCATTCGAGCGTGCTGAAGGAGTGACGGTCCGAGGCTCTTCCGGTGTTCGAGCAGGGTTAAAAGCCGGGGCGAGGGCGAGGCGACGGGCGGTTCCGGATTCAGAAGATGAACACCAGCGCGGGAATTAAAAAATAGAACTAGAATTTTTTTTTGGATTAAAAACGTGTGCGTTTGGGTGTTGCAAAATCTTCAGAATTTATAAGGAGATAGATCTTCCTCTGGTTTTAATGCGAAAGTAATGAAATATATTGCACTTTTTCCGAATTCCTTCTGTCGACACAGCGGGTCGACTTGCCGTTAGGACAAGCCTTCACTTCACAAGCGCTCGAGGTGTCCTTTCCCACCGAGGTGGTCTCTCCCATCTCTCGGCGATCCGCTTGAAGGTTTACATTCCAGGCTCTTCCTCGTTAGCTTGTATCTCCACAAGATCTACCTCCTCGGTATGTGGTCCTTCCAACTATGTGTCCTTTCCTGGTAGCCAAAAGACAATGGACGACGACACTTGTTTGGGTAGGAGACAGAGTTCTTACCCGCCGCAACAAGCAGTAGTTGTCTAGTGAGAGGACGTCAAGCAGATATATTAAAAAGGCAACTCCAGAAAAAAAAGGAAAGTTATGTTTTTTTTTACATATATATTATCTATTGAGTTTTTATTGGTTTTTCATTCTTTCACGTGTGACCAAGTTGGTTTCGACGTTCTGAAGTTTTACATCATTGCCTGAGGTGTCAGTCTGCGTTGACCGTTTCTTCCGCTGTGGTTGACCGGCCATCAAGAGTTGTCCACCACTTGGTGCGGGAGAGTTACTGACGACCCGTTGATGAACGAGCCTTGTTTGTCCCGTCCCTTCATGAAGAATGTGAGAAGCTCTCCTTTGCCCTTGACGTAAATGGGACCTCTCCTCACGAAACGGAAGCCGTATTCCTTCAGGATGTCGTGCGTGTCCTCCACCACCTTCAAACGAGAGAGACGAGTTAGCATGTACATCGGTGGCAATGAGACGGGGACGACATGAGAGAATTAAGAGTTTAATGGGCAAAACCTGTGTTTAAAATGATATTTTCAATAGAACATTGCATACAGTAACTCAAATACAGTCATGGCAGAAATTGTTGGCACCCCAGACATTTGTCAGGACCCTGGCCTAGTACGGTGTGCAGAAATGTGGGTGTGAGCCCAAGATGCAGTGAATAACGAACAGATATAGGCAGGTTACAGGGTTTATTTAACAACAAATAAACAGACAGAAACTACAAACACAGGAATTCAGAACCAGACAACAGGAGGAGGCTGGGGGTAGTGGGAATGGGAGAACTGTATAAACAACGGATACAGATAACATAGAAATCATGCGGAGGTACAATGGGAGCAGGCAAAAGAGTAGTCAGGATATGCAAGGGTCTGGTACACAGGTAATAGCAATATAACAGAGGGGTACAGGGGGGACAAGGAGGATACCGGTAATGAATGATAATTCAGAGCAGAGGGTAAGCGGGAATGTCCTTGGTTCAGAGGGGTTCCAGACAAGGATCTCAAGAGTTCAAGAAAGTAGGTCTGCACTAGGCAAGGCTAGGAAATTCAATGAGGAAGCGTGGGATAAGAGGCGTAGCTTCCTCATATGCAGGATTCATCAGGTGGGATCAAGTGCAGGTGAGGTTTCAGGTCCAGAATGCAAAATCAGAGTGTCCAGGAATAAGCATGGTTCAACATGAAGTCCTGGAACCTGCATAGTTCATGCAGAACATGGCAAAAAAAGGGAAAACAAAGGGGGCGCCAGGGGGTCAGGGGTACGGGTCCTGACAAAATTTTTCCAGAAAATCCAAGTATTTCTCACAGAAAAGTATTGCAGTAACACATGTTTTGCTATACACATGTTTATTCCCTTTGTGTTTATCGGAACAGAACAAAAAAAGGGAGGAAAAAAAGCAAATTGGACATAATGTCACAAAACTCCAAAAATGGGCTGGACAAAATTCTTGGCACCCTTTCAAAATTGTGGATAAATAAGATTGTTTCAAGCATGTGATGCTCCTGTAAACTCACCTGGGGCAAGTAACAGATGTGGGCAATATAAAAATCACCCCTGAAAGCAGATAAAAAACAGAGACGTTCACTTAGTCTTTGCATTGTGTGTCTGTGTGTGCCACACTAAGCATGAACAACAGAGGAGAAGAGAACTGTCTGAGGACTCGAGAACCAAAATTGTGGAAAAATATCAACAATCTCAAGGTTACAAGTCCATCTCCAGAGATCTAGATTTTCCTTTGTCCACAGTGCGCAACATTATCAAGAAGTTTGCAACCCATGGCACTGTAGCTAATCTCTCTGTGGGTGGACGGAAGAGAAAAATTGATGAAAGGTTGCAACGCAGGATAGTCCGGATGGTGGATAAGCGCCCCAAACAAGTTCCAAAGAAATTCAAGCTGTCCTGCAGGCTCAGGGAGCATAAGTGTCAGCGCAAACTATCCGTCGACATGTAAAAGAAATGAAACGCTATGGCAGGAGACCCAGGAGGACCCCACTGCTGACACAGAGACATAAAAAAGCAAGATTACAGTTTGCCAAAATGTACTTGAGTAAGCCAAAATCCTTCTGGGAAAACGTCTTGTGGACAGATGAGACCAAGATAGAGCTTTTTGTTAAAGCACATCATTCTACTGTTTACCGAAAACGGAATGAGGCCTACAAAGAACAGAACACAGTACCTACAGTGAAATATGGTGGAGGTTCAATAATGTTTTGGGGTTGTTTTGCGGCCTCTGGCACTAGGTGTCTTGAATGCGTGCAAGACATCATGAAATCTGAGGATTACCAAAGGATTTTGGGTCGCACTGTAGAGACCAGTGTATGAAAGCTCGGTTTGCATCCGAGATCTTGGGTCTTCCAGCAGGACAATGACCCCAAACATACGTCAAAAAGCACCCAGAAATGGATGGCAACAAAACGCTGGAGAGTTCTGAAGTGGCCAGCAATGAGTCCAGATCTAAATCCCATTGAACACCTGTGGAGAGATCTTAAAATTGCTGTTGGGAAAAGGCGCCCTTCGAGTAAGAGAGACCTGGAGCAGTTTGCAAAGGAAGAGTGGTACAAAATTCCGGGTGAGAGGTGTAAGAAGCTTATTGATGGTTATAGGAAGCGACTGATTTCAGTTATTTTTTCCAAAGGGTGTGCAACCAAATATTAAAGTGGCATTAAACCCTCAGATTTTCTAACATAAAACAGTAGTATAATGTGAGCCTTACTGTAATCCAATGTAGTATTCCTTCTCTTTGCTTCTGTTTCTTTTAAATCCTCATCTCTAATCATGTTTGGCAGGACCTCCTGATTTCAGATGACCACCGTTTCTCTGTAATGCCTCATGGTGTCAGCGTTTTCACCCAGAACTATAACAGGACGTGCTGCAGAGATCCACATGCCCACTTGTGATTGACAACTGCTGCCTGAACGTGCTGTGTTTTTTTTTTTGGGAAGTTTGCAATGAATAGGTTGTTTATGATAAAACATAAGCAATAAAGTTTAAGAAAAAAAATACCTAGCTCTGATTATGAGAATCTGCAGAACAAAAAAAAACACAGCACGTTCAGTTGTCAATCACAAGTGGGCGGGGATGTGGATCTCTGCAGGACGTCCTCTTGTAGTTCTGGGTGAAAACGCTGACACCATGAGGCATTACAGAGAAATGGTGGTCACCTGAAAAAAGGAAGAACCTGCCAAACATGATTAGAGATGAGGATTTAAAAGAAACAGAAGCAATGAGAAGGAATACTACATTGGATTACAGTAAGGCTCACATTATACTAATGTTTTATGTTAGAAAATCTGAGGGTTTAATGCCACTTTAAGTTAAGGGTGCCAAGAATTTTGTCCAGCCCATTTTTGGAGTTTTGTGTGACATTATGTCCAATTTGCTTTTTTTCCTCCCTTTTTTTGTTTTGTTCCAATACACACAAAGGGAATAAATATGTGTATAGCAAAACATGTGTTACTGCAATACTTTTCTGTGAGAAATACTTGATTTTCTGGAAAAATGTCTGGGGTGCCAACAATTTCGGTCATGACTGTATATACATTTTTTGTTTCTTGAATATTTTGGCATGGAATGCTGACAACCGAGCTGACAGTTTTTGGGGGGTCACTTTGTACACAGACCAGCAGCCCGAGACGGTAACCAATAATAATCATTCAATATGGTGTTAGGCCATTAAATGTTATGTTATGATGCTGTGTCATCTGTTTCCCTTATTTATGGGCTAAAAAGGGAGAACATCGTTTCTCCCCAAACTGTACTAGTGGCCCGAAAAGGGCATTTCTGATGGTCTTGGCCCTATTCCAATGGATTGTTAAGCTTGACGCTCTAGCCCTTACACACAGGGGTCTATTCACAAAGCACTGAAATTTAACGCGATTTTCATATCGGCGATTTCTAGTTCGTCGAACATTCGGTGAATTTGCTAGTTTTGAATGTTCAACATATTTTGCCGAAAATGGAGTCACTGAAGCAGTTATTGAACGTCCGTGAAAAGCCCTGATCAGCGCTGTCTTGCCTCGGCAAACTCCACCGAAGTGAATATAAAACTAAACGTTTCCTAATGAGTTTAATAATAAAAAAGTCTGCTACAAACTTTAAGAGCCCTATTATATTCTTCGCGCACAATTGTGATCGCGCGTAAAAACGCATTAACGCGAGGGGAAAACCCTTTGCGCTGAACGTCGTATTACGACGATTGCGCACAAAATGCGCATTAACGTCTAGCGCGAGTGACCCTGCGCGAACCCTTTGCAAGCGCAATTTAGTGCGCGCATCCTATACTTAACATTGTGAGCGCAAATGTGTTTGTGCGCTGGTGCGCGCATGGTATTACAATCTTAGCGTAAAATTTAACGGGCGGCGTTTGCGCACATAATTTTAACGTCTTTGAAAAGCTGGTGGTAACGGCAAATTGTAACAACCTGACCGTACCAAACGTCGGATTCACAACGGAGAACGGCGATGCGCACTTTTTTTTACTAGATCCGTCAAAAATGACGGCCACTACCTTGTCTTCCGTCCAAACATACGTCTGTTGTGCGCAGTCCGCACAAAAATGCGTTCGTCTGACGGACTCGCGTTAAAAATTAACATTGCGCTCACTGATTTCTGCACGCAACGGTACTTTGCGCGCATTTTTGTGCGTCGGTTTTACGAGCGCAATATCCCGACGGATGAAAAAATGCACGAGGAATGTAACTCCAGCGGTGATTTTCATACGTTAACATTTAACGCTTTGCGCAAAAAAACACATGTTTAGTGTGCGTTTTTGCGTTAAGAATGTAATAGAGCCCTAAGTGTTTTAAAAATAAAGGAGTTTTTGTAAAATATTCTTTAAAAAATAACAATATTGCTTTGAAACCTATTGGATTCGCCTGTTTAAACCTGTCAAACTGAAACACCAAAAGTCCGGTAACTTAGCCGAAATTTCAGTACAATTCAGCGTTCTGGAATAGACGAATTGTTAGTTCTCTATGGGACAATTTTGGTGCTACCGAATTGCATTGAAATTAGGGATGTGCATTTCGGAATTTTCGCGAAATTTCCCGATTCGTGCATTCGGATTCAGACGATTTTACGAAACTTTTAAGATCCGAAAACACAGATCCGAACGAATTTACGTACCAAAACGAAAACTTTTTGGAATTTTCGAATGGACTAGAAATGTGTAAAATCGAAATTCATTTTCATTTTCATTCCATTCGTGATTTCGGCTCCATTCCGGATTTTGGTTCCATTTCAGTAATTTCGGACATCGTATTTATATCGCTGATTCTGTAATTAAGTTTTGTATCATTCTCATCTCAATGTATCCTTCTTGTAAAACCAGAGAAATCTCAATGTATCCTTCTTGTAAAACCAGAGAAATCTCAATGTATCCTTCTTGTATAACATGAGAAATCTCAATGTATCCTTCTTGTATAACATGAGAAATCTCAATGTATCCTTCTTGTAAAACATGAGAAAATCTCAATGGCAGAATTATCGTATCGGCAGAATTATCGTATCGTATAATTATCGTATCTGAAAAACCATTAGTTTACGTCAAAATGACGAATAGACACTTTGAAATGAGAACAGACGTTCCGAAAAACACGAAAATTTCCGAAATCACGAAAAAAAGTAGATACGAAAAACGAAACGAAACGAAAATCGGCCAAAACGAGTCGAAACGAAAATTTTCAAAATCCGAACCGAATCGAACCGAAAAAAAAAATCGGTGCACAAGCCTAATTTGAAATGCACCGTATTTCGCTGTCAATTCGCCTGTATTTGGTGAATTGACTCCTCTCTGGACCAGCCATGGTATCTGGTTCTCCTCGAACTGTTGATAGACTTTCCTCGACTGCTTCTGGTTGTACCGGATTTGTTGCTAGGTCCGGAAGCCAACCCGCACCAGATGATAACGTCTCTGTGTCGATTGGTTGCGTGGTTAGTGTTAGGGGACATGGTTTTGCCTCGGGAATTTTGTCATGGACTGGCGATTTGTTACAGCAGGCCTGGAACTCGATCTTTTTGTGGGTCAGCCTGGTCCAGATGGGATGGCTCTTTGGATGACTTGATTTACTTTTTCAAAATCACTTACTGCTCCAAAATAAAAACCTAAAAAATCCTAAACCTACCTCTGATCCCACAGTGCCGGGCGTGGCGTGATCCACCACTTCTTCATGCTGTATGCAGCAGAACACCGGAAATAAATAGTTCTCAGTGTCCAACTGTGGTTCTAGTGCGACCATGCATATACAAGCTCATGCAGGGTCTCTCCGGGCTACATGAAGTCCTATAGGCCCTAAGAGCTGATACCACTGGCAGTGCTTCCAGTATCAGTGGGTCCCAAATATTCCGACTCGAAACACTAATACAAAGGCTTATTCAGAATAGAGACCTTAACCCATTACCGTCGGATGGGTCGTGCCCGGCGGGGAGGCGATAACATCGGCTGCTGTGGCGGGCCCCTCCTCCGGCCCGTCTATGCAGCTGCCACGCGTCATTGGCTGCAAGGGGTCGTCCTGAGTTCAGGCCGTCATGCGGTAACTGCTTAGGCGGGCCTGTCGTGGCCCATAGACACTAGCGGGGAGTGCTATGCTACCCTGCGGTGTTTAGTCCCACCCGCCGAGGGGACAGCGTAGTATGCCCCTTCGGCGGTAAGAGGTTAACAGCTCGCGACCATCTTATCCTTTCGCGAGTCGGCAATAACTGCTAGGTTAGAACAGGGCCCTCGATTGGATGGTGGCACATTCATACCATTCAAATGCCCCCTAATTCATGGTGGTCAACAAGATCTGAAAAATGCAGAATGTTGCTGATGGGTCACACAGCTATATATCTGGATGTGATCCATCCAAATGCCCCCTAAATTTGGTGGTGATCTCCAAAATCTGGAGATGCTGAATGTTACTGGTGGGCCACACAGGTAGCTATATAGCTGAAGGTGATCCATCAATCAGCTTTCAACCCTCATACCTTGCCTGGACTGAAATTCTAGTCCCGACCTGCCGATCCTGATTGTGCCCAAATACTGAATCTGCTGTTTCTTAGTAGCTCACTGACTGAGTGTGCTGAGGATCACACAAATTCTCAAAAATATCAATACTTAGCCACTGCAACCTACTACTCATTTAGGACCTAGTTGGTCCCTGAGACGATATGACTGAATCACCAGCTCTTATACTCTATAAAGACTATTGACAATGCAGCCACAAATGGGTAAAAGCCTGGAGGGGTTTCAGAAGATCCCAAACTTCATGCTGAAGCTCTCACAACATTTGGGACCTAGTGGAAGTCAACCGAAGTCTTCCGAGACTGGAGGAACTGACTACCAACATCATTGTAGTTTGATTCCTGTCATTTGTCTCCAGCGTGAAGATCTCAGTGACTGGTTATCCAGCTCGAGTAGTTACCTGGTCATTGAAAAATGAAATTACGTAGCGCATTGACTAGGTGTATTACCTGTATGTTTCCCATCACCCCCGTGGACTCCATTCTGCTGGCGACGTTCACAGTGTTTCCCCAGATGTCATAATGAGGCTTGCGGGCCCCGATGACGCCGGCCAACACGCCACCTTTGTTTAAACCTGAGGAGACATGAATGCGATACAAAGGATTCGATGACCTTTCATACTAGCAATGGAGAATGTTCTGAGATTCTTGTGGAATCGTCTTGCTTCTCCGTAACCTTCCTTGTAATGCCACATTTATATGTATTAATATCAAATCTGAGTATGGGGTGGTGGGGTAAGGGTGGTATGACAATACTTAATTGGGGCAGAAACTTTGAGTTCATTTAAAGTCGTGTCAAAGAGGTCTTTATCAAGCTTGAAAAATATATAATTGAGGCTAAAACGTTCGAATAATGTATTTACGGGCCGTACTGGTGCAAGTAATGTTATTATTATTTACATAGTGTTGACACTTTTTAAGGATTCATACCATCCCATGTCCATACCAAGTGAAACTTTCATGCTCTTCCAAGCTCATAATCGGGTAACCACCTGCCCGTGAGTTGGTTGTCTGAGGCCTTTTAATTATAATTATGGTAACTGACGATGAGCTCTGTGAAGTAGGATGGAGATAGTAAGCTGGTTTGGTGTCCCACCATATTAATTTGTGATATAAATTCGGCTTCGTTTTATCTTCCGGTTGGGTTAAAAGCCACTCCGCATCTTGGCGTTGGAGAAACCCCACCTGCTCTTGTGAAGCACCTACCTATCCTCAGCATGAAGTTGTTGAATGACTGGTAGTTAATGTTCATCAGGGTCACTTTCATGGCCAGCGCAAAGTCAGCCAGGTCAGCTAGATGCTGCCATCGTTCCTTGTCTGAGATTTCTTCTTTCTGCAGAAAAAAAAAGGATGTGAAAGATAAAAGCTACAAAAGCTTTGCCGAGATGCCACACCACCGGTGAATCTATCGGTGTAACCGGACGTTCAGGTCTGCTTTACAATGCAATACAAAATTAAACTCTCCAGTTTACGTGGGGGTTTAAAGACCGGCACCAGTGGAGAACTGTAGAGCTTTTCAAATGGTCTTAATCTCCACTCCATAATGTGCCTGACTGACAGTGGTGGGATCCAAGTGTAGGTGGCCCTCCTGGCAAATATTTGTGGCCCTTTTCCTTCTAGACTATTTTGCTTTTCTTTGCCTTTATTCATATTTTACCTCCTAGACCCCTTCCAATTCACAGTTGGTGACTGTAGGCCTTTGATGGTCGAACCTTATACAACAATACCCATTGGAAAACGAGACCCTTGATCACCTTGATGGTCTCGTGACTCACCTTTATGGTATTGTAGCCGTTGGTGTTAGGGTCTGGAGTGACACCAGAAGCTGCCATGTACGTGCTGCCGATGGTCTTTATCTTTGTTATGCAGCGGAACTGAGATTCATCCAGCAGCTTCAACCAAAGAAAAAGGAGAACATTTTGACCAAATCCACATAGCGCCAGGAAGTCAGCTTGAGCTACGCAATTAGTGTAGCGTTCAGCTGCGCAAATTGCGTAGGCTATGCTGGCTCAGTGCTGCCCCTGCTGTCTGTGTAGTGAATCACACACACACAGCAGCTGGCAAACTGAAAGTACGGGGAAAAAAAGCGGAGGACAGAAAAGCACAGCGAGGGAGCGTGGAGAGGGGAGTATGAAAACTTTTTTCAATGAATAACATTTTATTTGCAGATTAACTATACAGTGGCAAGAAAAAGTATGTGAACCCTTTGGGATTACGTGGAGTTTTGCATGAATTGGTCATAAAATGTGCTCTGATCTTCATCTAAGTCACAACAATTTGAAAAACACAGTCTGCTTAAAATAATACAACACAAACATTATATGTTTTCATGTGTTTATTGAACAGAACATGTAAACATTCACAGTGAAGGGTGGAAAAAGTATGTGAACCTTTGGACTTAATAACTGGTTGACCCTCCTTTGGCAGCAATAACCTCAACCAAACATAGAAACATAGAAAAATGTCGTCAGATAAGAACCTTTCGGCCCATCTAGTCTGCCCAATTACATGGATACTTTACCTGGATTTATCTTTTGTTTAGGATAGCCTTATGCCTATCCCATGCCTGCTTAAATTCAATTACTGTTTTGGCCTCTACCACTTCAACTGGAAGACTGTTCCATGTATCCACCACCCTCTCAGTAAAATAATGCTTCCTGATGTTACTTTTAAACCTTTGCCCCTCTAATCTAAGACTATGTCCTCTTGTTTTGCTACTTTGTCTCCTTTTAAATATACTCCTTTCCTCTACCTTGTGGATTCCCTTTACGTATTTAAATGTTTCTATCATATCTCCTCTGTCTCGTCTTTTTTCCAAGCTGTACGTTTCCTGTAGTTGCAGATCAGACCTGCACAACGATCTGGAATAATTTTGGACCACTCCTCTTCACAAAACTGTTTCAGTGTAGCAATATTCTTGGGATGTCTGGTGTGAATCGCTCTCTTAAGGTCGAGTGAGGGCGAGTGGAAATGCACACGCGGGCAGTACAATAAATTATTTTGTGCTGCGTATTCCGGTGGTGCCAATGTGCAGCCCCCCTTCCCCAGGCTGCATGGTGGCAGGCATTAGCTGCCTAACCTGACCAAGCTCGTTTCTGTCACTGGCAGGGGGGTGGAGAGGAGCTTCCTTACCTTCTCACTCTGCTCACACTGGGGTCTGATGAGGGGTGTTTAGGGGCAGAGTTAAGGGCTGGGTAGGGGTTAGGTGGAGCAACTGGTGGCGAGTAACGCTTAAGGCCTGGTTAGTAGCTTGGGACTTGAAATTTTGAGCCCTGCCTTTATAATCCTCGTCTGTACGTAAACACTCTCTGTATGTAGCACAGTGCCTGTTCATATGTAAACCACGCACGGCGAGCCAACAAACCCAAAGACCATACAAATGAAACAGAGATATTGCGTATTATAAAGATATTTTACAAAACACAATAAGCCCCCCCTCAAATCCGACGATTAATTCATAACCTGTATTAATTCAGCTCACACTCATCTGAAATTTTATTTTCCTGTCCGTGACTTTGTGTGGAACGTTGAACATCCGACAGTGTGCTTCTGCGTATACAAAGAGTACGCAGTGTGTGTCTATATACACATATACAGTGGCAAGAAAAAGTATGTGAACCCAAATGCGAGTAGGCGAATGGAAATTTTGAGCCCTGATAAAGGTGTTTATTCTCGGACCCTCAGAAGTACAGGCAGATGGTCAGTTGCAACAATGAATCTTAAATGCAGCCAAATGGACATGACAGGCTCAGGTTCTGACGGACGGACGGTGCAATGTGTGTGTGTGCGTGGCAATGTGTGAATATGTGAATGTGTGTGTAAGCGTGTGTGTGTGAGTGTGTTTAAAACTAGGCGCGTTTCTATGCCTACAAAATGCTTCTATTCTAGTTTCTACTCAGAAATGTAATTTCTCTACATGGCCAGTCAGTCAGCTGTTTAGGGGGCAAAGCGTTCCAAGAACAGATCTGCAGCAGAAGCGACTATAAAAACTTACATTGGTCAGTTTATCGATAAGTAGAGCAATGTCGTCACTAGACATGTGCGTTTCGTTTGAAGTCGTCCGAAAATCCACCATTTTTCGTTTTAGGAAGCATTTCCGAAAACGATACTCGGCCATCTGAAATTTCGAATCGGTCCGAAAGAACGAATTGCTAACGATCCGAAACGAAAATAATCGATGCAATTCAAGACAAAGCAATGGGTTAATGGTCATTGGGCATCTCACAGGGCACAGCATATATCCCAGCAAAGGGTTAGTGGGGGCATCTCACAGGGCACAGTGTACAGTCAGGTCCAGAAATATTGGGACATCGACACAATTCTAACATCTTTGGCTCTATACACCACCACAATGGAGTTGGAATGAAACAAACACAATGTGCTTTAACTGCAGACTGTCAGCTTTAATTTGAGGGTATGTACATCCAACTCAGGTGAATGGTGTAGGACTTACAGTAGTTTGCAGATGTGCCCCCAGTTGTTAAGGGACCAAAGGTAATAGGACAGAATAATAATCATAAATCAAACTTTCCCTTCTTAATACTTGGTTGCAAATCCTTTGCAGTCAATCACAGCCTGAAGTCTGGAACACATAGACATCACCAGACGCTGGGTTTCATCCCTGGTGATGCTCTGCCAGGCCTCTACTGCAACTGTCTTCAGTTGCTGCTTGTTCTTGGGGCATTTTCCCTTCAGTTTTGTCTTCAGCAAGTGAAATGCATGCTCAATGGGATTCAGATCAGGTGATTGACTTGGCCATTGCATAACATTCCACTTCTGTCCCTTCAAAAACTCTTTGGTTGCTTTTGCAGTATGCTTTGGGTCATTGTCCATCTGCACTGTGAAGCGCTGTCCAATGAGTTCTGCAGCATTTGGCTGAATGTGAGCAGATAATATTGCCCGAAACACTTCAGAATTCATCCTGCTGCTTTTGTCAGCAGTCACATCATCAATAAATACAAGAGAACCAGTTCCATTGGCCGCCATACATGCCCACGCCATGACACTACCACCACCATGCTTCACTGATGAGGTGGTATGCTTAGGATCATGAGCAGTTCCTTTCTTGTTCCAGAACTGTGAAGGCTTTGTTAGGTGTTGTTTGGCAAACTATAACCTGGCCTTCCTGTTTTTGAGGCTCACCAATGGTTTACATCTTGTGGTGAACCCTCTGTATTCACTCTGGTGAAGTCTTCTCTTGATTGTCGACTTTGACACACATACACCTACCTCCTGGTGAGTGTTCTTGATCTGGCCAACTGTTGTGAAGGGTGTTTTCTTCACCAGGGAAAGAATTCTTCGGTCATCCACCACAGTTGTTTTCCGTGGTCTCCCGGGTCTTTTGGTGTTGCTGAGCTCATCGGTGCGTTCCTTCTTTTTGAGAATGTTCCAAACAGTTGTTTTGGCCACGCCTAATGTTCTTGCTATCTCTCTGATGGGTTAGTTTTATTTCTTCAGCCTAATGATGGCTTGCTTCACGGATAGTGACAGCTCTTTGGATCTCATCTCATCTTGAGAGTTGACAGCAGCAGATTCCAAATGCAAATAGCACACTTGAAATTAACTCTGGGCCTTTTATCTGCACATTGTAATTGGGGTAATGAGGGAATATCACACACCTGGCCATGGAACAGCTGAGAAGCCAATTGTCCCATTACCTTTGGTCCCTTAACAAGTGGGAGGCACATCTGCAAACTGCTGTAAGTCCTACACCGTTCACCTGAGTTGGATGTACATACCCTCAAATTAAAGCTGACAGTCTGCAGTTAAAGCACATTGTGTTTGTTTCATTCCAACTCCATTGTGGTGGTGTATAGAGCCAAAGATGTTAGAATTGTGTCGCTGTCCCAATATTTCTGGACCTGACTGTATATCCCAGCAAAGGGTTAGTGGGGGCATCTCACAGGGTCCCCTGTATCCTTTTGTCTTTTATACTGACGTTTTTGTTTAATCTTTATAAAATGGAAACAAATTGATCCGAAGTTTTGAATCCGTCCGAAAGAACGAATTGCTAACGATCCAAAACGAAAGGGAAATCGATTCGAAATTATCCGAAACGAAAACCAACGGAACGAAAAGATCCAAAACGATCCGAAATGAAAAATACCGCCGTGCACATGTCTAGTCATCACTTCAATCCATCTGTTGTCATGTCACTCAGCTCTCGTCCATGCCTATTCCTGCCCAAATCTATATAGGCTATATAATATTTAACATGTTTTAATACAGGGTGAGCCAGTCAAACCTGCATTTTTGAAATGACTGTAAAAAATAAACGGATGGATATTTCAAAATTTTATTGTTACTATCTTAATGTACATTAAAAAGCATTTAAGAAACAACATTCACTGTTTAAAAATAACTCCAGTAAGATGGTGTCCTTCCCGATTGAGACATTCTTGTAGGCGATTTCTGAAACAGCCCATCGCATCACGGAGCATACGCTGAGGAATTCTCTCGATTTCCAACCGGATTCTCCTCTTGAGTTCCCCAAGCGTTGGAGGTCGTTGTTCAAAGACTTTACTCTTCAGGTACCCCCACAAGAAAAAAATCGCACACTGTGAGGTCGGGCGATCGGGGAGGCCAAGAAATTGCTCCATTTCGGGATATCACCCGATTTGGAAAAACATTGTTGAGAACATTCATGCTGACACGGGCTGTATGACTTGTGGCACCGTCTTGCTGGAATAAGGTTTCATTGTTCATTCCATGTTGACGAAGCTGAGGAATGAAGAACGAATGCAACATTTCCGAATAGCGTTGTGCATTCACAGTAACTGCTTGCTCCCTGTCATTTTCAAAAAAATACGGGCCTATGATTCCCAATGAGGACATTGCGCACCAAACTGTTACCTTGCTTGAATGGAGTGGTGTTTGATGGAGTTGTTGAGGGTTTTCATCACTCCAATATCGGAAATTTTGTTTATTCACAAAACCGGAGAGATGGAAATGTGCCTCATCGCTCATCCACAGGTTGTGAACAAGGTCCTCGTTTTCATCAAACATGTCCAACAACGTTTGGCAAAAACGCCGTCGAGCTGCAAAATCGTTTTCATTCATAGCCTGAACAACCTGAATTTTGTATGGGTGATGGTGTAAATCTAACCTCAAGATTCTTCGGATGCCCGTGTTTGCCAAGCGCAGCACTCTGTCGACGCGCCGATCTCCGAGGGCTTCTTTCCACAGCAACTCTCACGCGGTCAATATTCGCGGGAGTTCGCACTGATCTTGCACTGCCACCCCTTCTGCTTCTCGTTTCACCAATTGCTTCAAAGTTTGTCACCCACAATTTGATTGAATTAACAGACGGCACTGGCTTATTTCCATTAATTTGAAAATTCTTCCGGAAACGACGCTGAGCGGCTGCATAACTACCACTTTGGTAAAACGCTTACTTTTGGTAAAACGTTTTGGTAAAACGCTGTACTTGTGTGTATAATAATCAGGAGGAAGGGGCTTTACCGTTTATTCCCATGGCAGCTGGTTTTGTCTCTCTCTGGTAAGCAGTGTTAATTTAGTTGACTAATAATTTTTGGCAACGACTTAGTGAACTAAATTACTTTTGTGACTAAAACGTAATTAAAAACGAAGTCATGACGACTAAAACTATGGTGAAAATCCATTGACATTTTAGTGGACTAATAAAAACTAGACTGTTTATAATAAATAAATAAAACTATTTATTAAGAGATCCAATCAGGACTAATCAGGATCTGGATTTAATGGATTTTCTATGTTTGGATAAGATGTTACTCCAAGAGTATATAATGAGTGCAGAAATTCTAGAGAAATGCTTAAATAATACATAACACTTAAAAACCATTAGATTTCAGTTACATCTACTCTAAATTTAGTCAACTAAAATTTTGTGACAATTAGTCGACTAAAACTAAAACAATTCACACGACTAAAATATGACTATAACCACATGGTATTATAGTCAGAAGACTGTGACTAAAACTAATTTAAGATCCGCTTCAAAATTAACATTGCTGGTACGCAAGCCAATGTTGTGAGAATTATTAACAAACCTGTAAACTCCAGGGTTTAGTCCCAGTTTTGGGCCAAATCACCAGGTCTCTCCCCTCTCATCCCAATATTCACCTCCCAATCATCCCAGCACAGCCACCATCCCGTCCCAATCCAATCCTTCGCTGAGAAAAGAAGGGTTTACTCCAACCCTGGTGTAAACTTTCCAGAGCCATTATAGCCTATGGAGTTGTGACGTTTACACCAGGGCCTCCCCTGCCATTCCTGTAAATTAATGTGCTCATTGTGCTTCTATGACATGTATGTATAGTTAATCTGTAAATAAAATGTTATTCATTGAAAAAAGTTTTCATACTCAGCTTTCCACGCTCCCTCGCTGTGCTTCTCTGTCCTCCGCTTTCCCCCCCCCCATATTTTCAGTTTGCCGGCTGCTGCGGGTGTGTGATTCACTACACAGACAGCAGGGGCAGCACTGAGCCAGCATAGCCTACGCAATTTGCGCAGCTGAACGCTACACTAATTGCATAGCTCAAGCTGACTTCCTGGTTCTACGCTCTTCAGTGCCTCCAGAGACACTGAGTGCAATTGAAAGCTTGAGCCAATGGGAAGGCTCCATTGGCCTCAAGCAATTCCTTTTTTTTCAAAAAAACCCGCCCCCTCATGGGAGGCAGAGCTCCCCATGGATTGATTGACGCAGGACAGTGTGACTGTCCTCGTCAGTCATGGGGGGGGGGCGGGCAGGCTTAGCTCAGCAGTCAGCATGTGTGTAATAGCGCCCTCTATTAGTCAGTATTGTAAGTGCATGCTTTTAGAACTAAAAACCTATATGCAAACTGTATTTTAAAGTAAGAGTTGTAATAGTGCCCTCTCTTAGTCAGTATTGTAAGTGCATGCTCATAGAACTGTTAAAAAAAATGCGAACTTTACTTTATAAATAGTGAAACTCTATTCTCCTATATACCGATAATCAAATACGTAAATGGCGACTGTGTAACCCTGTGTATATCTGGCTCTGATACTAGCCAGTGCCTCATCAGCCACTGACCTCACCGCATGTTACTGGTTTACACTAAGGTTAGAATAGAGCCACTTGAAGTTTGAGATGTGATGTAGAAACCCGTGTAAGACGTACTGCATCAAAATCCGAGATGATCTCATTCAGGAACCTCAGGCACTCGATGCCTCCGTTGTTGATGCTTTCTTCTGTATAAAAATCGGAGAAGTTTGGAATAGACGCAAACATCACGCCTATTTCATCATAGGACTGGCTGTACAGCTCCTGAAAGAGGAAAGAAAACGGTCTGAGATGGAAAGTCCTGCAGGTCCAGAGAAGGTTTAGATACATGGAAGCCGTATGTACGTCACAGGCAAAGAGTGCACCTCAAGCAATGTATAGAAAGCCTGACCTCTTTTAGCAAAGCATGAGATGAGTTTATTATTTCACTCTCCACTTATACACATTTCCTGGGGATTTCATAGAGTGCCCGGCGTCTTTATGGCAAAGTATAACAGATGAAAGTAGGGGGGCACATTATTAACCTACTGAGACCCTTGACAGGGCCGCCATCAGGGCATTATGCCCCATGCTGCCGTAAGGGGCCCGGGCCCGGGGGGGTCCCGGGCCCCCGTCGGCAGCGGCGTCGCCCTTTTACAGCTCCGGTATCGGACTCGATGAGTCCAAATCCGTAGCTGTGTCTCTGCTGCAGGAGCCGGAGGAGACACTGTGTCTCCTCCGGCTACTGGTAGCTTCACTGGCTGGGCGGGGCCAAGCAGCATGTGGGGGCCTCTCAAACACGTTGCTTTGGCTCCGCCCCTCCACTCAGTGAAGCTGCGCGCCTGAGACGGAGGGCCCAGGCTGAAGACAAGAAGAGAAGAAAATCAGAAGATTGAAGAGAAGATAGAGAAGAGCTGAAGATAGAAGAGAAGAAGAGAGAAGAAAAGTAGAGCTGAAGGAAGGAGGACAGCGGAGTGGTGAGCCAGGGCCCAGACCCCAAGGCCCAGGGTGCAGACCCCAAGGCCCAGACCCAAGGCCCAGGGCGCAGACCCCAAGGCCCACACCCAGGGCCAAGACCCAGAGCCCAGACCCCAAGGCCCAGACCCCAGGGTCCAGGCAAGGCCCAGACCCCAAGGCCCAGACCGAGGGCCCAGACCCCAGACCCCAAGGCCCACACCCAGGTACAAGACCCAGAGCCCAGACCCAGGGCTCAGACCCCAAGGCCCAGGGCCCAGACCCCAAGGCCCAGGGCCAAGACCCAGGGACCAGACCCCAAGGCCTAGACCCAGACCCCAAGGCCCAGACCCCAGGGACCAGAGCCCGGACCCAGAGCCCAGACCTTGAGGCACAGACCCATGGACCAGACCCAGAGCCCAGACCTTGAGGCACAGACTCAGGGACCAGACCCCAAGGCCCAGACCCAGGGCACAGTCCAGACCCAGTTCCAAGACCCAGGGACCAGAGCCCAAGGCCCAGACCCAGGGTCCAGACCACAGGGACCAGACCCCAAGACCCAGGGACCAAGGCCCAGCCCCAGGGACCAGACCCCAAGGCCCAGACCCAGGGACCAGACCCCAGGGCCCAGACTTAGGGCCCAGACCCCAGGCCAGACTCAGGGCCCATACCCCAAGGCCCAGGGACCAGAGCCCAGACCCGGGGACCAGAGCCCAGACCCAGGGCCCAGACCAGACCCAAGGCCCAGAGCACAGACCCCAAGGCCCAGACCAGACCCAGGAACCAGGCCCAGACCCAAAGGCCATCATATGCAGCCCGTTACTGTGAGTTTTATTGCTGTGGATTCTGTGATATGCTCATACACACTGCACATTACTGGGACTTTTATTGCTGTGGTGCTCTGTGATACGCTCATACACACTGCACATTACTGGGAGTTTTATTGCTGTGGTGCTATGTTATGTCCTTTTTTTTTTGAAGGGAGAGAAAAGCTGTTAGAGGTTGAGGGAGTGCCGGGGGGGGCCCCATCGTGAGGTTTAGTAAGGGGCCCCATCATTTCTGATGGCTGCCCTGACCCTTGAAACCCAAACCCGTTAAAAATGGAATAGAAAACACTGACGAGGACGTTTTGTTAACAAACTGGGATCTGAAACCTAAAGTAAATGGAGATGGTGCGCTGGACTCGCATCGCTTTATTCTCTTGTGTTTATCACAGCAGTCTGAATTCCATTGACATTTTGAGTCCCATCATCTCATAGTTTAACACTTCGTCTTGTGAAGTGTCACACCGAAAACTCGCCCAGTTCCCGTGAGTTCTTTTTTTATCCGTTGGGATGTCTTCTGATGTCAACACAGACTTCTCTTGCACAGAAAACCATGGTCTGGCAGGAAGCTGTATAAACACCTGTCTGATCATGCCTGACCAATAGACACCATCCCGGACAGCCGTGATGGTGGCCAAAATATTGTGAGCGTCTTTGTGTCCTTTATAATGGAAACCCAGACTGCAGGACCCTGCTCAGCTGGCAGAAACCTATTGTCAGATGTTTTCTTCTGTTTAATCACTCGTCAGCTGTTCTCCACTACTAACCCACCATCGCTGGGATTACATATTACCCATTGACCAGCTATTGCTGCACAGTCGCTAATAATGCAGGGTCTGTCACTGGTCCATCCTTATCATCAATAAAATGCATTTTTTTAAGGTTCTCACTTAATCGCTCACCTCATCTCGCTTCTTGGACCCCAGGAAGTGCCGGGCCACGTGCTCAGGCAGCATGTTTGTGACCAGAGCTTCGTTCCAGCGTCTCATGTCATACACTTTCTCCTTCTGCTCGTGGACGTCTATCTTCCACAAGAACAAGGTCCTGGCCAACTTCTCCACCTGAGAGATAAGAATGAACACACAATATGTAGGTCATAAATAAATTATATTCGAAAGTACAATTAATATCCTGTCTATCAACCCATAGTTTTACAGAAAACCAGTAAATATTCAAATTCTAAGTAAAGCAGCTGTCAGTGACTGAACCTTCGTTTCTAAATCTAGTGCTAGATTCCACCCAAAACTCAATCCATCAGACTCATCCCCAAACTCAATCCAAGTTACTATTGACCAACCTTAATCCATTAGACACTTCCCCTAACTCAATCCATTTTACTCTCTCCCAAACTCAGTCCATCAGACTTTACCCCAAGCTCAGTCCATCAGACTTTACCCTAAACTCAGTCCATCAAACTCTGCCGCAAACTCAATCCATCAGACTCTTCCCCAAACTTAATCCATACGCCTTTTCCTCAAACTCAATCCAGTGGACTTTTCCCCAACCTCAATCCATTTTACTCTTCCCCAAAATCAATCCACCAGACTCTACCCCAAACTCAGTCCATCAGACTTTACCCCAAGCTTAGTCCATCAGACTTTACCCCAAGCTCAGTCCGTCAGACTTTACCCCAAGCTCAGTCCGTCAGACTTTACCCCAAGCTCAGTCCGTCAGACTCGTCCCAAAACTTAATCCATAAAACTCTTCCTCAATCTCAATCCATAAAACCTTTCCCCAACCTCAATCCATCAGACTCTATTCCAAGCTCAGTCCATCAGATTCTGCTGCAAACTCCATCCAGACTCTTTCCAAACCTCGATCAAGTTCCTCCTCAAACTCACTCCATCACATTCTCCAATGAGACACTTCGGACCTCATTCCTTCACATTCTCCACTAGCCTTATCAATAAGATACCTTGGACGTCAATAAAGACTCTTTCCACCAGCCTACATTCATCAGACTTTCTCCAAACTCAATCCATCAGACTCTCCACCAAACTCAATCCATTAGACTCTCCCCAAACTCAATCCATTAGACGCTCCACCAAACTCAATCCATTAGATGCTCCACCAATCTCAATTCATCAGACTCTCCCCAAAACTCAATTTATCAGACTCTCCCCCAAACTCAGTCCATTAGACTCTCCCCAAACTCAATCCATTAGTCTCTCCCCAAACTCAATCCGTTAGACGCTCCACCAAACTCAATTCATCAGACTCTCCCCCAAACTCAATTCATCAGACTCTCCCCCAAACTCAATTCATCAGACTCTCCCCCAAACTCATTCCATCAGAATCTCCCTCAATCTCAATCCAGACTCTCTGTAAACTTCAATCTATCAGGCTCCTCTTCAAACTCAATCCACCACATTCTCCACTAGCCTCAATCCACGAGACTCTCCCCTGATTTAATAAAGATATTCTTCAAGCCATCCAACTCTCCACCTGCCTCATTCCATCAGGCTCGCAAGCTGATGTTTTAACAAGCAAGAGACGGAAAAAAACTAAAAACTTACGTGTCGAGCAAAGTAGTAAAAGCTGAGCAGCATGATGAAGATCATAGCCGTCATGGAGTATTTTGATGGAACTAAGTTGGCCCTGAGAAAGCATGCGAGAGTCGAGGAGTCATTAAAATCATTTGTTTTCAGAGAATGGCTACACAAAACAGACATTGACCCCCGAGCCGCCATATATGTGAATATCTTGGTTATAGATTTGAGGATTCATTGCTTTTCATGGTTAATGTAGCATGGTCAGCTTGCTCCCTTCCGGCTTAAAGTATTAAAACTGAGGACACCCGTTTATAGCAAATTTCAGCCTATGAGAATTTGGGGTAGAAAACTGGGAAAAAAACTGTTTCCTGTTAGTTGAACACCATATACTACAGCAATCTGAAGACCAGAAACTAGCTGCAAGGAGTCAGTAGGTTTAACCCAGGGATGTCCAAACTCTGGCCCCCTCAGATGTTCATGAACTACAACTCCCAGAAATCTCAGACTGCATTAGATGGATGGAGAAGCATGGGGGTTGTAGTTCAGGAACACCTGGGAGGCCGGAGTTTGGACATCCCTGTTTAACCAGTTGGACATGTTTCTAATCCCATATGGCCCAATGAGGCCATATAATGTACCTGGAATAGAATCATTTATGCCCTTAAAATTTTTTTTTTGAAGAATCCCAAGATATAAAATCCTTTAAACATTTATTAACAAAGATATCGTCTACGCTGTAGTGACATGTGAGAGTCATCGGTCCTCTCTCGATCCTAGCATCACGGAAATATGCTGACGTGAAGGATCCATTAAAATATGTGTAAATGGAAAAAAAATGTCTCACACATATCCGTTGAAGCGTTTACTGTCGTAGTCGTCGAATATCGGCCGCCAGGCGTAAATGTTGACCACGCCGACCATGGCTGTAATCAACACCATGAGTGTCAGCTTGACCATGTGGCTGACTTGCACCAGCATGATGGTGGCGATGAGCGCCAGCACCGCAATGTAGCTGTAGTACTTTGGGTTCTCAACGCAGCCCCACGAATCTGCGGCCAGGGAAGTGCTGTTGTACGTGGTGGAGTAGTACTGCAAGCAGCTGAGCTGTGGATGAACCAAATGGAGAATCAACGTTTGTTATCATTCTGCTGAGCTGGCCAATGCCCGGCCATTTGGGTATTGACTTAGAAATGCCGTAGAAGCTAAATGGATATTCAAGACACCAAAAGAACGTGTCCTGCTTCAATAGTGAAGGTTATTTTGGCCAGAATGTCCATGCCGACTGGTTGAAATGTTTTCCAAGCCAATTCTAGACAAGTGTCAGGAGAGAGCAGAACTTCATGCAAATATCTAGAGAAACGTCCATTACCACAAGTATGAGGACCTTCTTCCATCGATGCTTCTGACAAAACCCGAGCAACGCCACAAACGCAGCAAACTGAACCAACGGTAACTTACCATATCCACAATATCCGCCATGGTGAGAATAAAGATGGCAGACATCGCCCACGTGTTTCTCGCCCATCTAGTTCGGTCGATCCAGGTGGAAAAGGCAACTAACTTCTTGGGAAAGACCTGAGAAGCAAACAGACATGGCGTCGGATTATTCTAACCAGCTGCATCAATATTCGCATGTTATACGTGTATATTAGTGATGTTTCTTTCACCAGTAGGAAAACCTGAATATCCGCATTAGAGCGGAAGCACGTCCACGGTATTACAACGCGTTTTACTGGGAGAGTAACTCCACCAATAAAAACGAGGAATACCAATCCTACTTATATATTGAACATAATTTGGTGTTAATTCATCTTCTCAGCTGATGTAAAAATGCTTTAAGGCCCCGCTGTCAAACTCCGAGCCCCCTCCCCCAGATGATGATGCCTACAATTCCCAGAATTCTTTCAATGCAATAGATGGCCAGGGAATCATGGGAGTTGTAGTTCAGAAACATCTGGGGGGCTGCAGTTTGACAGCCGTGTTTTAAGATGTTCTAAGCCAGGGATGTCAAACTCCGGTCCCCCCAGATGTTGATGCCTACATTTCCCAGAATACTTTGAATGCAATAGATGGACAGAGAATCATGGGAGATGTAGTTCAGTAACATCTGAGTGGCCAGAGTTTTACAACACTGTACTAAGCTGCCATCACGGAATGCAGATAAACGGGGAGAAAAAAAATGACAAAAACCTATTACAAAATCACACAAATTAAATTCAAATGATACATTATCGGGAAAAGAAAAGAATAGCCCCCCCCCCCGCCCCTTGTTCTTATGCCGCACCCATTTCCTTTTTTTTTTTTTTATCTCGTAGCGCCTGCGCAGAGCGATGGGTCGGAGCTGCACGCGCATGCACAGATCTGATCCATCGGCTGCCTCTCTGAGAACGCTCGCTACAGCGATTGGTCTGAGAGGGTGAGGTCGGCCACTCTCTGTGTATGACATCACTAGTGACCAATCTGATTACCGGCAGCCGGGAAATTAAAAAAGCCCGGCTCCTGGTGACGCTGGGTGGGGAGGAGGAAACTCTTCAACTTCACACAATGATTTCACCAGATCAGGGCTGGAGGAGATGGGGTCAGGATGAGTAGAGCGTCCCTTTAATCTTTCCCCTTGCTCGATTTTGGAAACTGCGACTTCCGTTTTGACCCGCGTGTGCGCCTCTTTTTCCTTTACTTCAAATCACAATAAAAACAATAGACGTATTTTTAAAAAAATACCAATAATCTTAACTATTTTGGATTTAATATGCCTTCTTTTGATGCCGAATGGTGTTTGTGAAGGGTATCGTGTCACAGAAACCCCTCATATTATCACTCCTTCCGAAATGATATAGACGCGCATACGTAGAGGATTTAGAGATTTAAAAGTCAGATTCATTTTTTTTGCATAACAGAAATCACATCATACAACATGAATACACTGAAAGTGTAGTTAAGGTTGAGTGCTGCCCCTCTCGTGTATTATATATATATACTGTATACATCACCAGAGTATATTAGTACGTAGTGATTATTACTTATTATAATCCTTTATTCTTTATTTATATAGCGCCACATATTCCGCAGCGCTTTACAAGATCAGTGTACAAGGGGTTAATACATTGTAATACCACATATGGATGAGATGACCTGATTCAGGGGGTCCCTGTTCCCAAGAACTTACAATCTGAGATGTACAAGTATTTTGTGAGGTCGGCGCATCCATATCGTTAGGTGTTTTGCCCAAGGACACTCGCTGGTGGCGTCTTCTGAGTGGGATCGAGTCGTCTTTCCATGATTGTAGAGCAGCGACCTGGTGGTCGGGTGGAACCCGCTTCTTGTAAAGTCGAGACTTGCTTCTCCACAGTTGTATTGGAGGGATGTGCTGAACGGGATTTGACTTGCTTCTCCACGATCAAAGGGTAGAAACGTTACCACTGGACTACACAGCCGATAGTGTGTGGTCGGCAAGTATGTACCGTTAGGTGTCTCGCCCAAGGACACTTACTGGAGAGGTGCTCTGGCCGGGATTCCAACCTGGGTCTCCACAGTTATAGAGCATTGATGTTACCTCTACTCCATCCAGCCAGTAAAGGTAGCGATACCCTTTTTATTTGACTTACGTTACAATTATGTCACATTTCAGCCCTGCCCCCTGCTGGTGGTTGCAGAGATTCCTCTGTTTGCTGGTGTTCAGGCTCTGCAGACCATCTCTATTGGGCTGATAGTCTGCGGTCACATGACCTGCTCAGCCCTATGTATAGGGCCAGCAGTACTCTTGCTCCTTGGGTCTGGATAGGTCAATACCTATTAAGTTCCTGCTCCCTGTTTTGCTGATTTGTATTTCTGATTTCCCTGTGTATGACTCTCTGGCTCTGGCTCTTGGAATATTCTTACGTCTGTCCCCTGAAGTTATCTGTCTGGATTTATCGTGTATGACCTGGCTTGTGTTTTTGGACCTCTCTCTTGTATGTGTATAGTTAATGTGCTTTTGCTCAGTAGACCTTTTGGTCATGAAATCAATTGCTACTGAGCAGTATCGAGTGTTTTCATTTTTTCTGACCTCCCTGGATGGGAGTGCTAGGATCAGCAGTCCGCTTTGTTGTATTTTTAAGTACCAACGAGTTCTGCCCTGCAGGCTGCTAAATACATTCAAGTCTCATTTTGTTCTGTTGAGAATTACTGTGTGTATTCTCATTCTATCGACCTTTGTCCTGAACCTGTATAAGTACCAACGAGTTCTGCCCTGCAGGCTGCTGAATACATTAAAGTCTCATTTTGTCCTGTTGAGAATTACTGTGTGTGTTCTCATTCTATCGACCCTTGTCCTGAACCTGTATAAGTACCAACGAGTTCTGCCCTGCAGGCTGCTGAGTACATTAAAGTCTCATTTTGTCCTGTTGAGAATTACTGTGTGTGTTCTCATTCTATCGACCCTTGTCCTGAACCTGTATAAGTACCAACGAGTTCTGCCCTGCAGGCTGCTGAGTACATTAAAGTCTCATTTTGTCCTGTTGAGAATTACTGTGTGTGTTCTCATTCTATCGACACTTGTCCTGAACCTGTATTTAGATTTAGAAATTGTACCCAGTGCAGGGCTCCCTCTTGTGCCTGTCACCTGCACTGTCACCTCTTGCTCTGTTTCTCTTTAAGTGTAGTGTGTACCGGATCCTACATTATGCAACAAACCACAAACCTGCCTCATGGGCTTAAAAATGTACGCTATGAAGGGCCCTCCCTTGCATCTGCCCGGGACCCCGTGACAAATTAAAAGACAAGTTCTTCAGTTCTGGAAGCTTTACGGAGCAAAATCATAGAAGTGAACGATAAAGAGCTGAGCAGAAGAGTAGGGGTTAATACAACAACCCATCCTAACCCCCTGCCCCTATGATTTTGCTCCCACTAAAGAGAGGAAGCAAAAAACATGGCCGCCTCCATGAGAAGATCAGGCAGTTTAGGAGTTACAGAAACTCCGTTGGAAGCTGTATAATAAAAAGCTTTACTGGATTAAATAAGCTACAACAAAACACATATCAAAAATCTCTCTAACAGACGGTGGGCGAGCTTTAAGATTTTTGAGAAATCCACATTAAGACGACAATCTGGTCATCTCGGAGCTGATCTCCTACCGTCTTCAGAAACACTGTTCTTACCCGTGGAAAAATGGCTGCGAGCGAACAGATGGTCAGGACCAAGAGAAGGATTTCACCGATGACAAAGGTCACGTAGTTGGCCACCAGGCTGGGAGAAAAGACATGGGGAGAGATGAGACGCGATAAACATGACTCCCGTTTGCTACGGGATAGAATTGCATTTTAATCTGCAGAACATTCAGTAATTAAAGGACGCGCACACACAGCAGCGTCAGGAAAACAGTTCTTAAAATATATTTTAAAAAAATGAGTAAATTCAGTTTTTAGTGGAAAAAATGGTCGTCAGAAATATATTTCGTATTTGACTTACATGGGATCTATGAGAATCTGTACAACGGCCGTGAAGAGCAGGACGACACAGGAGCAGCTGAAGGCAGCACCGCTCTGCTTCTCCTTCTCCACCGAGAAACGCGTTTCCATTTCTGGGTTAATAAATCGCATGGACAGCCGGTAGGTGTATTTCCCTTTCAACCTGCAGAGCACAGTGAGCAAGAGGTGAGGACTCTCTGCAAATGATCATGACAAAGTGACATTGTCACGCTGACCCTTGATTTGGGCCATCGTGGGGCCTTGGTTCATGGAGGAATGTAGCCCCTGAGGCAGGTTAGCTGCTGGTTGACTAGGCGGATACAGCATGTATAGACAATACAGATTCCATACAGGAAAATAACAAGACTGTAACACGAGGGGCAGGAGGGCATAGACGAAATCTAAAGGAATCCCTATGCTGGGGATGATCCTTGAAAATGGTCTTCTAACTATGGAAATCTCACAAAGAATGACAGAGTCAGGAGAAGAGGAAGAGCGTGGGTTAAACAAGACAGATAGACAGGAGATCCTAAACTGAAGAGAGGTCCTTATACTGGCCTCTGAACTAAGGAGATCAAAATACATGAAACAAGAAACAAGGAACAGACAGGAATGGTCAGGGCTGGAGCCAAGGATACAGAACCAGGAAGGAACGACAGACTAGCAACGGTTGGCAACAGGTCAGTAAATACAGATTACAGAGCGCAGACAGATAGGATATTCAAGAAAGCCGAGATCAATACCAGAGAATACAAGAATGCTTAGCAGCAACACAGGAACCAGAATTCAGAACTCACAGGACCAGGTGTCACAACTAGAACTCATGCCAGAGCAATGAGCCTCTGTGCTGCTGGTGTTTATATAGAGAACAGGTCTGGGTAATTAGGACATGTGATCCCAGACCTGACCAGCACAGCAAAACCCAGGAGTGGCACAGGGTGGAATAGCCAGGCCCAGACAGGAAAAAAGCTGACCTGGATCGCTCCCACCACCAGGGGGCACGGCTGAAACCGGTGGAAAAGTGACAGACATCAGGCGACTTGGGTCATTGACAGCCATGGTTTCGATACTTTAGAAATCACAGAATGGGGGGAAAAAATGGAGAATGGGACAGGAATGTCTAGCTTCCACCTGATTGTCATTCTGGTGATCTAGAAAGGTGCCCACACAGGGCAAGAGTTTCAAAACGCAAAACGCGTCCCACCTCACAAATACTGTCAGACTGACGTATAGAGAACCCGGCCATAAGCCACGCACCATATGGTATCTTCAGGAGAGCAGCCCTTTATTGCTCCAGTTGAATATTAGGCAAAGCAAAATGTTGGTCTCCAGCGGTAGAACATTTTTAGACTCACACTTGCACCGTCTCCCTCTCCAGTAAGGCTTCGTTGAGCAGTTTGTTTAGCTCCTGTTCATTCTGTTGGGCGTCAATGACCCTCTCGGCCAGATCCCTCAAGCGGAGCCTCCTGCGTGGGTTGGGGAAAGATGGGTTCACCACCTGCGATCGACAAGCAGTGGACAGAAACAAAAATGATATAGTTTTATAACAAATCAAAATAACATTTAATAGGTTTTTTTTTCATTTAGTCAACTTTATACAAAAGTCATGTGAACGTGTATCTTTGAACACAGGCAGCAACGAGTGTTTACAATTCTATACTAAATTTACATTATTCATTGTATTTTTACATTTTTTATACTAAAGGCTTTATTTATCACTTCCATGTCCACACCATTCCGTAACACTAGTGCTAGTAGTGATCCTGATGACCAAAAAACTCCTCTTGTCTTCTTCTGCCCCAGCTCCTCTAGATTGTAAGCTCCTCTGAGCAGGGCCCTCTACACCTCTTGTTTCTGTTCCTATGTTTGTCTTAAATATGTCTCGTTCCCATTGGTTATTGTAAAGCGCTGCAGAAACCGATGTCGTCACATAAATGATGGTAATAATAATTTATCAATTTGTTCACTAAAGAAACCCTGCAAATATTATGTCCAAGCAGCAATAAGTCATAAATTGCAGATAGGCGGGACTCACTGACTCACACTGTGGCCCTTTTAGCTCCAGGGGCCATTGGGTGTTTTGGTATTTCCCCAAATTGTAACAAGAACAAGTGCACCAAGCCTTGGAGAGGCCAGCACCGTCAACACAGTCCAAGAACAGGGAAGGTGAACCAGGCACTCAGTCTCCAAAAAATGGCAGGTTTATTGGACATTAATGGCAACATTTCTGCTTTTCATGAGCCATCCTGAAGACTCAAGTTTGTTGGGAATTTCCAACAAACCAGCTGTTGTTGGAGGCTGAGTGCTCATGCTCAAGCCCCCTTCACTGTTCTAGTAATGAACTCAGCTCTTAGTCCCACATCATATCTGTACTACTAACACAGCACCTTTAATGAAAAAGGAAAAGCAGATGCCCCAAGCCCTGGAAAGGCCAAGTCCCTCAACAATGTCCAAGAACGGAGAAGGAAGACCGAGCACTCAGGCTCCAAAAATGACAAATTTATTGGAAATTACTGGCAATGTTTCAGCTCTGCATGAGCCTTCCTCAAGGCTCAGTCTTGAGAAAGGTTCATGTAGAGCTGAAACGTTGCCATTAATTTCCAGAAGACCTGCCGTTTTTGGACACTAAGTGCCCAGTCCTTCTTCTTTGTTCTTGGAATGTACCATTAGTAGCATCCGATCTCTTGGGACACTGCAATGTCGTCAGTCATCACTCACCCTGGTGTCCAGCTCCTCATTCTCGTCCGGGGTGGTGCAGGTGGTGTGGATGCTGCCGTTGCATTCCTTGGTGTTGATCAGTTGCGGGGAGCTGCTGTGAGATGACGTCAGTGACAGCTTCTGAATGAAACCGAAGGAGAAGAAGAGAAAAGCAAAACAAAAAATAATAATAATAGGATAGGACGTGGTGCTATGGGAAAACATTTCATGGACATCTCAGACAGCCTCCAAGGATGGAGTATCAAGAGCACCTAATAATCTACACTGGAAACGGCTTCATCACACACAGGCTGAAGTTTGTTAGAGCTTATATACAGAGTTGCTAAAAGTTGATTTGAAATATTTGTTTAGTTTCGGATCGATTTGTTCCTTTTTTTTTAGTTTGTTTCGGTGCGGTCGTTATGTTACCGTGATTCTTACTTTGTATCGATTTGTTATTTCGTGAAATTAGTAATTCGTATTTTGTATCGATTCGTTATTTCGGAATGGTAAAACGGATGAATTAATTGCTTGGATTAGGGTTAAAAAAAAAAGGATAACTAATCCCAAAAATATGTTTCAGCGCCAAGGACTGCAACTCCGCAGGGCTCCGGAACAAAAAATGCCCCGTCCTTGGTGCTGAAATATGTTTCAGCACCAAGAACAGCACCTGCCAAACGCAGCCAAACTGAAGGAAAGTAAAAAAAAAAAAGGCTGCATTCTGCAAAGAAAAAAAAGCCTCGTCGGTTTAAAATAATTGGGAATCCAAACATTTTACTTAAAAAATACTCAAATATTCTAAAAAAAAAATAGGCTTTTTGCTGGAACTGAAAAGTGTAAACCGTTGACTAAATATTTAATAAAAACGAGGATTTTTTTTACATTGAATCCTATGGGATTTGCCTTTTAAAACCTGTGGAATGAACCACCAAAAATCTGGACTCTGGGCATTTCACTGATATTTCGATGCTGTTCGGCGTTCTCTGAATAGATTAACTATTACTTGTCTATGGGGAATTTCACTGCTGCCGAATCGCACCAAATGGTCCCATTGCCTGTGGTGCTGAATACAACAGATTCAGCACCGCGGCCAACAGACAGGGACGCGGTGCTGAATCTGTGAAACAAGTGAAACGGTATAACAAATCGATTCGTGAAAACTATATCAATTCATTATATTCCGTTTTGGACGGAACCGATTCGTTATTTCGGAAGTGCTTCTGAAATACGAATCGGTATAACTTCGTCCAAATTGCTATTCGGGAACGAAGCAAAACTCATGTATCTACTGAGGATCTGTCAGACTTGGGATGTGAGAAAAGGACTCTTGGGCATGTTTGAGATATAGCATGCGCAATATACAGATGGTACTTAATGGGCTCTTTGTAAGTGAGACACTGAACCTCTTAAAATCGTTATATTTGGTAAAAATCCATAAAGTAGCACTGAATGAATAAAAAAGCGTATCCATACCATTCTCTCTCAGAGCTATTGGCATGTGGTTAGGTGGACGCCGACAGTATCAAATAAGGTTTTTAATTGTGTAAAATTAGGGAATATCTGTGTACATGTCTCTGCGTGTGTCTATGTACCTCGTGGGTGGGGCTTTATAACACCAGGAATAATAAAACAGAGATACTGGAGACGCCATTGACGCAATTCTCAACCACAGCTGCTGACAAGTTATTTATTTTGATGCTCACAGAAATTAAGCTCCTTGTTGTGTAAAATGAGAAAATATCTCAGTGCGTGTGGTCTCTGTGTATGTCTATGTACCTCGTGGGTGGGGCTTTATAATACCAGGAATAATAAAACTGGGATACTCACAAAATCATTGTTGCCATTCACACGCAGGGCCATTCACACGTTGTTTATTTGGATGCTCACAGACATTAAACTCCTTGTTGCGTAAAATGAGTGAATATCTGTATACGTGTTTGTATGTATCTATGTACCTCATGGGCGGGACTATAAAAAAAACCGGAATAATAAAACTGATAGTATTATGGACGCTATTGATGCCATTCTCATCTAGGACTGATGACACGTTGTTGGATGCCCACAAAGAATAAGCTCCTCGTTGTGTAACATGAGGAAATATCGGAGTACGTATCTCTGTGTGTAACTGTGTACCTCGTGGGTGGAGCTATATAACACCATGAATAATAAAACTGGGATAATCACAAAACCGTTAATGCCAATCTCACCCAGGGCTGTTGACACATTGTTTATTTTAGAGATTACGAAATAATGGAATATCTAAGTATTTGTCCCTATGTGTATCTATGTACCTCGTGGGTGGGAAGATATACTGATAAGAATTATACAACTGGGATACTTTGTTGCCATTCTCACCCAGGGCCATGGACACATTGTTTATTTTGATGCTCACAGAGATTAAGCTCCTTGTTGTGTAAAATGAGAGAATATCTGAATATTTGTCGCTGTTTGGTCCATGTACCTCGTGGGTGGGACTATATTATCTAGGTGTATAATACATTTGATATACTCACCACCCCATTGATGCCATTCTTGTTGACTGCTGGCTGCTTTGGCAGAATTACTAGGTAGGTTATGATGCCCTTCTCCCTCAGATAGTCACACCTTGTGCCTCCTTCTCCGGGTTCCACATCGAACTCCCCCTTCAAGCAGTCGTACGTGCTTTGTGAGATATGGACCCGCCTGCGGTAAGGGGACAATATATTAATACGGGTAGGTGGAAATATATTGTAACCGGGATGGATTTTCATTTTAGGAGCCTGTAGGCACACAAAACTGGTGCGCCTTCCTCCCCGCCAAGAAAAATTGGGAAGATACTTTTTTTTAACTTCTCTTTTGGGGAAAAATTCTAAATATATTACTCATTTAAAAAAATAAAAATTTTCAAGATTCTGTATTTTTTTTTTTTTACCATTTCTAATTTTTTTTACTTTTAAAATAAAAAAATTTAATATTGCTTTTATTTTATTATATTATTATTTTTAAATATTTTATTAAAATATATATATATTTTTAAACTTTTACAGAGAATGGTGTTCACCACAAGGAGGCGCGTTGCTGTGTAAAAACTTTAAAAACAAATTGGATTTTTTTTTTCTACTTAGCAAGGTGGGAGCCTGTAGGCTCATGCCTACTTTGCCTAATGGTAAATCCGGATCTGATTCTAACTTATCTTTTTTTCTCGTTTGGGAACTCACACACCTGTAAAGCGACACCGTACTATCTACACAACGAAATTCTAAAAACCGTTGTGCCATTGGCGAAAACAAGAAAAGCAGGTGCAACGTGGGGCGTCGTCTCTCCTGGATACGGCGAAATAGACCCGGCTAGAAGGAGAAGAGTCACCAATCAGTGGCTAATGCCAAGAACACGCACCCAGGGATTCCTCCCGCCTCCATTTTGTTTGCCAAGGTGACGTCTGTAGACCACACATCATACTGCCAGCGTTTCTGCCCCAGCACCCCGCCGATGACGGTCCCCGTGTGGACCCCCACTCGCATGTCCACATCCGTCTTTGTCTTCTCCCTCACGTAGCTGAAGGACAGAGAGGAACGTAGGATCAGTCATCGTAAACAGAAGTATTGTAAATGAGTCTAATCAAACGAGGCTCTACTCATCCTGACCCCTTTACATTTTCACAAAGTGGTCATAATGTGAGGAGTGCCCCCAATTCCCCCCAGCTCCCCCGATCTGGCTGAAAAGCTTGGTGAAGTGGAGGAGTTTCCTCCACCCCACCCAGCGTCACCAGCAGTCGGAATCTCCTGCGCCCTCTGGAACGCTCGCTCTGTGTGCAACAAACTCACAGCAATCCATGACATCTTCCTTTCAAACTCCTTCAACCTCCTAGCTTTAACTGAAACCTGGCTAACTCCCTCTGACGGCCTCCGTTGCTGCTCTCTCACATGGAGGTCTACACTTGAGCCATACCCCCAGGACCGGGTGAGAGAAATGGTGGCGGGGTCGGACTCCTGCTCTCTCCCACCTGCACCTACCAGCATCTCCCTCCACCCCCATCCCTCTCCTTCTCCTCCTTCGAGACACACTGCATTCGCGCTGTTCTCTCCTCTGGCTCTCAGGGTGGCAGTCATCTACCGCCCACCGGGACCAACCTCCCAGTTCTTTGACCACTTTGCTACCTGGCTTTCTCACTTCCTGTCTTCTAATCTTCCATGCCTAATTCTCGGGGACTTCAACATTCCCATTGATGATCCTTCCGCCCCTGCTGCCTCCAAACTTCTTTCACTCACGTCCTCCCTTGGACTCACACAATCCTCCCTCCTCCCTACCCCACCGCGATGGTCACGCTATTGACCTTGTCTTTTCCAACCTCTGCTCCATTTCTGAGTTCAACTGTCGCCCTTTCCCCATCTCTGACCACCACCTTCTCTCTTTCAACCTATCTGGACTTCCTAAACACCCTGCTCCCCCACCCCGCACACACACTCGCAGAAATCTACATGCTGTGGACCCCCATCAATTCTCCAACTTACTTCACCACCTCCCTCATACCTCATCCTTCACCTGCCCTGATGCTGCCACTAATCACTACAACACACGCTTATCTCTGCTCTAGACACGTTTGCTCCTCTTCGACTCTGTAAGGCCCCACGCCGCCAGCTTCAGCCCTGGCACACCCTCCAGACACGCTACCTGCAAAGATGCTCCCGCACCGCAGAGCGTGCCTGGAGGAAATCCCGCTCTGAAGCTGATTTTGTTCACTTCAAGTTTATTCTCCGGTCATACACCTCTGCCTCCACTTGGCCAAACAATCCTTCTTCTCATCTCTTATATCTACGCTGTCCTCCAACCCTAAACGGCTCTGGTCCACCTTCAACACCCTCCTCTACCACCTGCACCTCCCCCCACAGCTGCCTTCAGCGCTCAAGACCTGGCAGACTACTTCCTCAGTAAAACTCTAACTATCAGAAGCAACATCCCAACACAAGATAGTTATCTGCCACCTCCACTCCCAGAGGTCCCCTCTGCCACCCTCTGTCGCTTCCTCCCAGTCACTGAGGAGGAAGTCAATTCCTTATTGTCCTCCTCACATCTCACCACATGTGCCCGCTCGACCCCATTCCCTCACATCTAATTCCTCCCCTCTCCTCCTCCCTCACCCCTGCTCTCACACACATCTTCAACCTATCTCTCTCACTGGCTCCTTTCCATCCGCCTTCAAACACGCGCTAGTTACCCCTTTACTAAAGAAACCATCCCTCGATCCCAACTCTCCATCCAACTACCGCCCTGTATCCCTGCTTCCCTTCACATCAAAGCTCTTAGAAAAACTAGTCTTCAACCGCCTCTCCCTCTTCCTGTCCTCCAATTCCCTACTTGACCCCCTGCAATCTGGCTTCCGTCCCCTACACTCAACTGAAACTGCCCTCACCAAAGTCACCAACGACCTCCTAACTGCTAAAAAACACGGCCACTATTCTATTCTCATCCTGCTTGACCTCTCGGCTGCTTTTGACACTGTTGACCACCCCCTCCTTCTACAGACCCTCAACTCTCTGGGTCTCGGTGACACTGCACTCGCTTGGGTCGAATCCTATTTATCCAACAGGTCCTTCTGTGTGTCCTTTGCTGGAAACTCCTCCTCCTCATTGCCTCTATCTGTTGGTGTACCTCAAGGCTCTGTCCTTGGTCCTCTGCTCTTTTCCATCTACACCTCCTCCCTGGGCAAAATCATCAACAGCTTTGGCTTTAATTACCACCTCTATGCTGATGACACTCAGATCTACCTCTCTACCCCTGATCTCTCTCCCCCTGTCCTTTCAAAAGTCAGTGACTGTTTATCTGGCATCTCCTCCTGGATGGCCTCCCACCACCTAAAGATCAACATGTCAAAGACTGAACTCCTACTTATTCCTCCCTCCAATGCCTCCCCACCTCCTGACTTCTCTATCACGGTGGAGGGTATCACCATTTCCCCATCAAACCAAGTTCGCTGTCTTGGAGTTACACTTGACTCTGCTCTTTCCTTCATCCCCCACATCAAGTCTCTTTCCTCCTCCTGCCGATACCAACTGCGTAATATTTCCCGAATTCGGCCATTTCTTACCGCTGTCACCACAAAACAACTCATACACGCCCTGGTAATCTCCCGACTCGACTATTGCAATAATCTCTTATCTGGCCTCCTCTGTCCCGCCTCTCCCCTACAAATCCATCCTGAACGCCTCCGCCAGGCTAATTCACCTCACCCGCCGCTCTGTCTCTGCCGCTCCCTCTGCGAGTCCCTTCACTGGCTCCCCATCCACTGCAGAATTAAGTTCAAAATCCTTATCCTTACCTACAAAACCCTCACTAACTCAGCTCCCCACTACCTGTCCTCACTAATCACCAAATACACCCCAGCCCGCTCCCTAAGGTCAAACAGTGACCTGCGCCTAGCTTCTCCCCGCATCACCTCTTCCCATGATAGACTGCAGGATTTCTCACGCGCAGCCCCCACTCTCTGGAACGCTCTCCCTCGTACTGTCAGACTTTCCCCTAACTTCTCTCCTTCAAACGCTCCCTTAAAACGTTCCTATTTAGGGAAGCCTACCACCCAACTCACTGACAACCATCAATCACTCTCACCTTACAGTCCTCTCCTCCTGTTTCCAACCCCAACCCTCCTAGATTGTGAGTTCCTACGGGAATAGGGCCCTCATCTCCTCCTGTACTGTTTGTCAAATGTTGTTCAATGTATTGTAACCCTGTCTATACTGTGCTTATTGTACAGCGCTGCGGAATATGCTGGCGCTTTATAAATAAAGAATAATAATAATAAAAATAATAATCTCCCGGCTGCCGGTCACCAGATCGGTCACTAGTGATGTCACACACAGAGAGCGGGTGACGTCACCCTCTGACACCAATCGCTGTAGCGAGCGTTCTGAGAGGCAGCGATGGATCAGATCTGTGCATGCGCGTGCAGCTCCGATCCATCGCTCTGCACAGGCGCTACGGAATTTATGTACGTAAAATGTGTGAGTCCCGTAGCGCTGCGTAATTTGCGGTTCCTACACTATGCACGTCAAATAGGAACACAAATTGCACAGAAAAGCTTCAGGGACTTCCAGGTTCAGTGGTCCCTGAGCCGAAGAGAAGGAACAACGCGCGGCGAGGGGGAAAAGACGAGTAAAATCACCCAAAAAATGGAAACATTATTGGGTAGAGGCTGTCAGCAGGATCTGCCCAATTATTTAAGGGCAAAAAGTGGGAAGCTCTATTTTTTAAGAGTATTCCTTTAATATTAGTAAATAATTTACATACAAATAGTTAAAGTGTTATTAAATGTGTAAAGTCCTGATCGGATTATATTATGTGCATATTGACAGTGCGGGTTATTCAAAGAGATCCGAATTATGGTTGAAAGGGAACCGAACAGTGAAATTCAGCGTACGGTTACCCTTCTTGGCCATTCGGTTATTCAGAGAGCAGGCTGTTCGGCAAATGTTGGCGAATTGCCTGCACATACGGTGCCTGTTCGAGGGCAGTGAATCCCCATGAAAAAGCAATGCTTCATCTATTCAGAGAACACAAACCAGCAGTGAAAAGATGCCGAATTGCCCTGCCATTCGTTGGTTTAATTCGGCAAGTTTATTCAGGCGAATCCCATAGGCTTCAATGTTAAAAATATTCCCGTTTTAATTCAATATCTAATAAACCGTTTATTATAAAATTCTGCAGTAAAGAGTCTCTTTATTTATAGCTTTTTTAGGATCTCTTAGACATTTTTCGGTATTTTTTGGCTAAATTTTTTTCCTGTTTTTTTTTTTAAATCGTTTTTTTTCTTTTTCTGTAACAGCCCTTTTTATTATCAGTCATTGGATCCTATGTAAATTTCAGACATTTTCGTTCTGTAGTTTCTTTGCAAACAGCGTTTCAATTGTCAAACTTTCAAGCAAACAGTGGTTTTTTTTCACCTCGTTCGTCTGCGTGTCGGGTTGTTCCGGCGGCTGCTCTGCGCAGTGATCGGCTCCTGCTCGGGTTTCTCCGGCGTGTTCGGTGGGGTTAATCCAGATGTTTCTGCGTGTTTCGGTGACTGTTCGTCGGGTTTTGCGGTGGGTTTTCCCTGCACTACGACGGCCCTGCGATGCTTGCTGAATACACCTTAGGATCGCCGAATCACACCGAAATGAAGGGAAGGAAAAGTCACCGAACGTACGGTGACTTTTTGATGTCTTTGAATAACCCTGAGTGTGTGCGGTGCCCTGCCATGACTGAGGCCTGAGGCGGTCGCCTACTTTGCCAAATGCTGTCTCTGTTATATGAATTCTTAACATGGTGGGACCGGGTTAGCCAAGTCAACCAATGCTTGAGGGGGGATTTGGGGGGACATTAGGGTTTATAAAAAAACATGTGTTAAATTTTTTTTTTTTAAGCGGCAGTTGGAAATAACAGCAGTCGGAATGGTTGTGTCCTCTGGTTTGATGTCTGGACCAGGAAGGTACTTACGATATTGCGTCAACCATGGCCAAACCCATCAGAATGGAGCAGACGGCATGGTCTTCTCTGTAGTCGGGCAGGCCGCAGATGCAGTAGTAACAGTCCCCCAGGATCTTGATCCGGAGCTGGTGGTATTTCTGTAGAAGATGCATATCAGAGATAGTTAGGAGATGTCTTTGCCATGTGGTCCTCACTGGCCTATTTACCGCATGTTTAGGACATACACTACAATCCGGCGCTTATCATTAATATTATTATTTTTATTGATTAAGAGCCGACACATTCTGCAGCGCTGTACAAAAGCTACAATGGGTGAAGATGATACAAGTCTACATTACGACAATAAGGCAGCACTGCAACAAACAGATACAGGAGGGATTAATTATGGTTAGATTTGAAGGTGATGGAGCCATGTGGGCCCACCCGGTGCTACCGATACCGGTGTAAGGGATACAGGGGCCTTGCTGTAGAGCTCTACATCCGCTCATATGTTGCTCAAACATAAAATCATTGAGTCAAAAAGATCTTTTTTGCCTTTATGTGGAAAATAAAGTCTTCCATGTAGAAGATAGGAAAGATGGAAGCCGAGCGATCCAGACAGAAGACGATACGGGCACTGTCATGCCCCATGACTCAGGGTTCATTTGTATATTTTAATGTTATGTGTTGAATCTGCCTTTTGCTGCTTACAGCTATTATTTCACAGCTATTTTGATCCTGCTGGGTTTCCTTACCCTTGCTGTATCCAGCTAGCTCCACCCCTTTTTGCTCAGGCTAGTTCTGAGGTACTTGTTGTCACCTAGCAGCCATCTTTGCTCAATGCTGGACAGAACTAATGTCTTTTCACCTGCATTGCTGTACACTATTACAAAGATTGTCCGTCTGATCGTTAAAGTTTTCAACTGGATTCATCTTTCTACCTGTCAGTTTTGCTGAGTTGACACTGTCTGCTGAACCTTCATCGTGTGAGTACTGGTCAATACAGACTTAGCTAGTCTCAAGCGCCCACGCTTCACAGCTTTGCTAGGGAGGCAGAATAGGTGGCACCTAAGCTTATATTCAGGGCAAATTTATAGAGTTTAAATCAAAGGCGACGTTTCGACTCTATGAAGGGTCTTTTTCTAGTCTTCAAGCGTTCGATCGGACCTGAGCGATGTGAGCCGCGGTCCCACTGTATCCCATAGTATGATGTACACGTAAACCCGGCAGGTGGGGATGACAAGGCGCACTTACCGCAGCGAGTTTATCGAAGCGGGCAAAGAGCTCATTCAGCAGCTTCACCAGTTCCTGGGCGCTGCAGGAGGACGAGAGCTGCGTGAAGCCCACGATGTCTGCGAAGAGTATACTGCAGGGAAGCAAAGCACAAGGGGCACAAATAAATGTACAGTCATTGAGCTCGACGGTTACATGTTACTGTAAGGACTTTTATTCTGTCCTGATATGACAAATATTAAAGGGAAACTCTATTCACCATGACCATTTAAGGGGTTATTCAGAGAGAGCCGATCTGGCCCCGAAATTGCACCGAACAGGGAATTTCCCCGTACGGTGACATTTCGTGGCCATTCGGCTATTCAGAGAGCAGGCAGTTCACCAAATATTGGTGAATTGCCAGCAAATACGGTGTCTGTTCGACGGCAGTGAAATTCCCCCATAGAGAAGCAATGGTTAATCTATTCAGAGACACCGAACAGCAGAGAAATGTCAGTGAAATGTCCTGATTTTCGGTGGTTTCATTCGGCAGGTTTATTCAGGCGTATACCATAGGCTTCAGTGTTAAAAATATTCCTGTTTTAATGCAATATCTAATAAACCGTTTATTATTTTAATCTGCAGCAAAAAGTCTCTTTATTGATTTTTTTTTAGGATATCTTAGGCATTTTTCTGGATTTTTTAGTGATAATTTTTTCCCTATTTTTTTTTTTTAAATAGCGTGTTTTTTTCTGTAACAGACTTTTTTACTATAATTCATAGGACCTTATATATTATTTTCAGGCATTTTCATGTAGTAGTTTTTTTGCAGACACCTTTTAAAAGTTGCGTTTTTGCTTTTTTGCCTGTTCGCCGGCTTGCCACCTTTTTCCAGTGGCTTGTCGGCGCTCTGTTTGGAGGGTCTCCGACTATTTACGGATCGATTCGGCGGTTTTGCGGCAGATTGTCAGATGCATTCTACGGTTTTTCGGTGGTTTTTTGGATCAATTCGGTGTGATTTTTCTGTTTATTTGGATTGATTCGGTGTGTTTTCGGCGTTTTTTTTAGATTTATTCAGCAGTTTTGCACCGGTTTTTCAGATGCATGCGGCGGCTCTTTTGCTGTACTTCAGGGACCCTGTGGTGAATGCTGAATTCATCACAGGGTCGACGAATTGGACTGCCAAAGTGCAGGGAACGGGAGAGCGGTGATATTTCAGGGCTCTCTAAATAACTCTGAAAAATATATTACTTTTTTTACATTGAAACCTATGGGATTCGCCTGTTTAGACCTGTCGAACGGAAACACCGAAAACCATTCATTTTGCCAAAAATTCTGCGTTCTGTGAGTGGATGAACTGATAGTCCTCAATGGGACAATTTTGGTGTCACCTTACGCTGCCGAATTGCAACGAAATGCACCATATTTTACTGTCAATTTGTCTGTATTCGGAGAACTGACCAATTAAGGGGTTATTCAGAGAGATCCGAAAATGTGGCCGAAATGTAACCGGACACTGAATTTCAGCAAACGGGGATATTTTGGGGCCATTCGGCTATTCAGAGAGCAGGCAGTTTGCCAAATTTTGGCGAATTGCCTGAACGTACGGTGTCTATTCGAGGGCAGTGAAATCCCCCATAGAGAAGCAATGGTTAATCTAGTCACAGACACCGAACAGCAGAGAAATGTCAGGGAAATGCCCTCCTGTTCGGTGGTTTCATTCGGCAGGTTTATTCAGGAGAATCCCATAGGCGTCAATGTTAAAATATATTATTCGTTTTAATGCAATATCTAATAAACCGTTTATTATTTTAATCTGCAGCAAAAAGTCTCTTTATTTATAGATTTCTTAGGATATTTTAGGCATTTTTGGGGATTTTTTTCGGGTTTTTTTTTTAAATAGTTTTTTCTTTTTTCAGTAACATTCCTTTTTATTATCATTTATTGGATCTTATATGTAAATTCCAGACATTTTCATTCAGTAGTTTTTTTGCAAACAGCGTTTCAATTTTCACACTTTCAAGCAAACAGGTTTTTTTTCTTCACCCCGTTCGTCTGCGTGTCTGCTTTTTCCGGCGGCTGCTCTGCGCTGTGATCGCCGGCTAGTCGGATTTTTCCAGCATGTTCGGCTCGGTTTTTGCGGTGGTTTCTGGGGGTTTCGATGAGTGTTCGGCGAGTGTTCTGCCGGTTTGCAGTGGGTTATCCCTGCACTACGGGGGGGGGGCTGTGGTGCTTGCTGAACACACCGCAGGTTCGGCGAACTAGAATCGCCCCGAAGTGCAGGGAACGAAAAGTCACCGAACGTGCGGTGACCTTTCGGATCTCTCTAAATAAACCTGTTAGTGAATAGTGGAGTTGGCCTGAAATTCACCATTCAGTGCAATTCGGTGGCAATTTCGGAAGCTAGTGAATAACCCCTTATGCGTTGTGGGAGTTGGCCTCTCTGGGACTTGGTGCACCACTTTCTGGTCCTTCTTCCTGTTTGTACAGTCTGATCAGGTCTCGACTGAAGTTGGAGCTTGTTTGTTTTTACCCTTTGTCTCAAGCAATAGCGGCGGTTTATGTGGGTTTGGGTCGAAATCCCTACAACCAGGTCCCCTAAAGCCAAAATCCCAACGGCCAACTTCCCTACACAGACAACTCCCTGACAGCCAACTTCCAGACATCCAAAATCCCAGCGGCTAACACTAACCCTACTCCCTAACCCCCTAAACCTAGCCCTAACCCCCTAAACCTAGCCCTAACCCCCTAAACCTAGACCTAACGCTAACCCCCTAAACCTTGCCCTAACTCCAACCCCTAAACCTAACCCTAACCCCCCTAAACCTAGCCCTAACCCCCAAAACCTAGCCCTAATCCCCTAAACCTAGCCCTAACTCTAACTCCCTAAACCTAGCCCTAACCCTAACCCCCTAAACCTAACCCTCACACCCTTAAACCTAGCCCTAACCCCCTAAACCTAGCCCTAACCCTAACCCCCTAAACCTAATCCTAACCCCCTAAACCTAACCCTAACCCTAACCCCCCTAAACCTAGCCCTAACCCCCTAAACCTAGCCCTAACTCTAACCCCACTAAACCTAGCCCTAACCCTAACTCCCTAAACCTAGCCCTAACCCTAACCCCCTAAACCTAACCCTCACACCCTTAAACCTAGCCCTAACCCCCTAAACCTAGCCCTAACCCTAACCCCCTAAACCTAATCCTAACCCCCTAAACCTAGCCCTAACCCTAACCCCCCTAAACCTAGCCCTAACCCCCTAAACCTAGCCCTAACTCTAACCCCACTAAACCTAGCCCTAACCCTAACTCCCTAAGGGTTAGGGTGTTAGTATTAGGGTTAGCCACTGGGATTATGGATGTCTGGAAGTTGGCCGTGTAGGGAACTTGGTATGTCCGCCACTTGTTCTGTCTGGAAGTTGGTCGTCGGGATGTTGGCATTAGGGAACTTGGCTGTAGGGATTTTGTCCGGCACCCGGTTTATGTCTATCGCTTTGGTCAGCTCACAGGATGGTATGACATCCACTACAGCTCTCTTAACGGGTTTTGGAATGAAGAAGGGAAGGACACAGTCTCATGACTGAGACCCAAGCTTGGAACAGACTACAGGTATGTCCCTGTTACACATGACATCTGCGTACCACGTTGGAGATAGGTATAATACACATTGGCAACATTACTGATATGTCCGGTGTTGGAAACATGAGTCTATCATTCTGGAGACGAGACTTCAGACCATATCACCACCAATGTTCCAACATGGCACAGAAGGACAGTGGTGGATATTTACTCTTTATGGGCCACATTGGATTCAAGAGCACAGGTGACATTGATGGCCAATTTTAATAGAAGTCACTAGCTGACATGCTCTAGTTTAGGGTGTTCACAGCTCTGAATGTAAAAATATGACCCACTGTCTAAAAATTATTTAACCCCTAGCTTTTCAGGAGAGGGCACCGAACTGTGGCACATACCTGACGTTCTCGTGACGGTACATGTACATGGTGTTAAACTGCTGGAGTTCCTTCTGTTTTTGGTCTTTCTTCATGTCGTTTAGCATCTCGTCAGCGATGTGCTTGGGGAGGATGGAGAGCAGAAGCCGCTCCTGCATGGAAAGACACAGACTCGGGTTCAGAATTGTCATTTTTAATGTAATTATTAGTGGAGACAAGATCGATCCACAGAAACTTTAGGTCATGGAAAATTCCAACGAGTCCAACAAATTAGGGCCGAAACAACAAATCGATTAATCGACGACTAATCGATAATGAAAATAGTTGTCTACTATTCTCATTATCGATTATCTGCCTGTGTACAGCACACACTGTTTAGAGTCAGACTGAGTAAAACGTTAATAACCTCAGACGCTACTTCACAGCTGATTGGAGAAGACGTGCCGGTTATTTTACTCTGTATGATTTAGTTCTAGGGTTATGTCAGACACAAACAGCTTCTTTTTATTTAGTTTACAACAGTAGCAGAACTATAACACTGACCCTGAGGTACTACCACTGGATGTTTTATCCTTACTTGGAGCTGGAGTCCTGTGCCACCACCCCATCCCCCTGCCTTCCTCTCTCTGGTCTGAAGCTGCCATTTATCCCTTTGATCCAGCCCCTTCCCCAAAGTTCCTCCAACACTCACTTCTCTTCAACTCTCAACTCTTGATCCTCCTCCCGCTCAGTTTACCATGAAATTATTTTAAAGGGCCACTCTACGCACCATGACCACATTTTATTATTAAAGTGGTCAGGCTGTGTGGAGTGCCCACCTTCTCACCCTGCTTTCATGCTGGCATCTTCATGTCTATCTGAGTGCTCGTAGCAGCATTCGTTCAGAGAGAATGCAGACAAGGGCTTGAGCTGCCAACGCAGCATCAATTCATCACTCTAAGCAGTGTACCTGCATGTGAAAAGTTCCCAAGATGCGCAATTTGCATATGTGCGTACGGAGGTTATGTACACTAAGCAAGTTGCTTATGAAAAAAGGGGGGATGGAGTGATATTTACATAATGGTTTTTTTTAAGTAAAGAATTTTTTTTTAATCTGATGAATCGATTAATCGAACAAATAATCGGCCAACTAATCGATTATGAAAATACTCGTTAGTTGCAGCCCCACAACAAATACTCTGAGAAACAGAAGAAAACAAGAAAGCTGTATCCCTGGACGAAGGTCCAGTGACTTCACAGCTTCAGGGCCTCCTCAATCAGGGCCAGTGCATCCATTAGGCCAATTAAGCAGTTGCCTAGGGTTCTATAAGGAGGTGGGCACAGCTCTGGGTTAATATAATAGTGGGCACTAGGGCAGAAGTTACTGTATGTACAGTGGCAAGAAAAAGTATGTGAACCCTTTGGGATTACGTGGAGTTTTGCATGAATTGGTCATAAAATGTGCTCAGATCTTCATCTAAGTTACAACAATTTTAAAAAAAACAGTCTGCTTAAAATAATACAACACAAACATTATATGTTTTCATGTGTTTATTGAACATAACATGCAAACATTCACAGTGCAGGGTGGAAAAAGTATGTGAACCCCTAGCCTAATGACTTCTCCGAGAGCTAATTGGAGCCAGGAGTGAGCCAACCTTGAGTCCAATCAGTGTGATATTATTGGATGTGTTGCTGAAAGCTGTCCTGCCCTTTAAAAACACACACCAGTTTTTGGGTTTACTGGTTTCAAGAAGCACTGCCTGATGTGAACCATGCCTCGCAGAAAAGAGCTCTCAGAAGACCTACGATCAAGAATTGTTGACTTGCATGAAGCTGGAAAGGGTTATAAAAGTATCTCCAAAAGCCTTGATGTTCATGTGTCCACGGTAAGACAGACGGTCTACAAATGGAGAAAGTTCAGCAATGTTGCTACTCTCCCTGGGCGTGGTTGTACTGTAAAGATGACTGCAAGAGCACAGCGCAGAATGCTTAATGAGGTAAAGAAGAATCCTAGAGTGTCAGCTAAAGACTTACAGAAATCTCTGGCACATGCTAACATTTTTGTTGACACATCTACAATAAGGAAAACATTAAACAAGAATGGAGTACATGGGAGGACACCACGGAGGAAGCCATTGCTGTCCAAAAAGAATATTGCAGCATGTTTGAAGTTTGCAAAAGAGCACCTGGATGTTCCACAGCACTACTGGCAAAATATTCTGTGGACAGATGAAACCAAAATCGAGTTGTTTGGAAAAAACACACAACACTATGTGTGGAGAAAAAAGGCACAGCACATCAACATCAAAACCTCATCCCCACTGTAAACCATGGCAGAGGGAGCATCATGGTTTGGGGCTGCTTTGCTGCCTTAGGGCCTGGACAGATTGTTGTCATTGATGGAAAAATGAATTCCAGAGTTTATCAAGACATTTTGCAGGAAAACGTAAGACCATTTGTCCGCCAATTGAAGCTCTGCAGAGGATGGGTGATGCAACAGGACAATGACCCAAAGCATACAAGTAATTCAACAAAAGAATGGCTTCTACAAAACAAAATACGCCTTCTGGAGTGGCCCAGTCAGAGTCCTGACCGCAACCCGATTGAAATGCTGTGGCATGACCTTAAGAGAGCGATTCACACCAGACATCCCAAGAATATTGCTACACTGAAACAGTTTTGTGAAGAGGAGTGGTCCAAAATTACTCCAGATCGTTGTGCAGGTCTGATCTGCAACTACAGGAAACGTTTGGTTGAGGTTATTGCTGCCAAAGGAGGGTCAACCAGTTATTAAGTCCAAAGGTTCACATACTTTTTCCACCCTGCACTGTGAATGTTTACATGTTCTGTTCAATAAAAACATGAAAATATATAATGTTTGTGCTGTATTATTTTAAGCAGACTGTGTTTTTCAAATTGTTGTGACTTAGATGAAGATCAGAGCACATTTTATGACCAATTCATGCAAAACTCCACGTAATCCCAAAGGGTTCACATACTTTTTCTTGCCACTGTACTTCCTGCATAGGGCTGTCATGTAATTTGCAGACGTGCCCTCCTGCCGATAGCCTCAGACAGGTGATAGCTCTCTGACTGCAAGTGCCATCTGGCTGTGAGGGGGGGGGAGACATTAGGGGGTGAGGGATATAGGTGTGTGGGTGGCAAGAGATTAATTAACAGATAAACATTAAGGGTGGATTAAATGGGGATATGGACCTTATAGGATTAAGAGATTTATTAGGAGAACAGAGACAATATTTGGTGGGAAAACACTGGGGAATGGGGGGCGGGGTGACAATATGTTTTTTTTTTTTGCCTAGTGGGGCTTAAATACTTGCACCAGCTCTGTCTGTAAAGAATATTAATAACCGGATCGACCGGAATGTGATGTATCTTGAAGGCAGCTCTTTCGTTGTCTACTAGATCTTCCCACCAGTCACACCAGACCTTACATGTATCAAAAGACGAATGGAAGGTCAGAGACTAGACACAATGAGAAAGTGTCAGATTTTAATGTAGTGTCATAGACGGCATGACAAAGCTTCGGATGAGGATACAGCCGATCTCATGCTGAAACCTCCTCAGCCGAAACATTGCCACTTGCCACCATTCTTCTTCGGATACAGAAAGAGGTAACAAGCAATCAGACCTTCCTCACACTCACAGACCTCATTGAACCTTGTTTTTCCACTCTGCAACCGGAAAGAAGTAACAACGTATCCAGGATTCAACATGTTGGACAACTATAGGACTATACACAGGACACAAGGTCACCCATTTAATCTGGACGAAAGGAATTTCAGCCTAAAGCATAGATTTTTTTTTACAGTGAGAACAATAAAGCTGTGGAATTCTCTGCCTGTTGAGGTGGTTGCGTCAGAGTCTGAACAGACTTTTAAACAACGACTTGATGACTTCCTGCAGACACAGAATATTAAGGGTTATAATATTTAATATGTGGGTAAAAGCTTCTTGATCCAAGGAGAAAACTGACACCAAGAATCTCACGATTTTATTTTATGTCTTCATATATTAATTTCTGGCTGATTACTTGTTCTTTTAATTTTTCATCTCTTTTTGTTAGAATATTCCCCTCTGCTTCTCCCTCCCCCTCTTCCAATGTCGTAAATACCTCCAACACACCCAGGTCACTCTCGCTAAATCTCACTGTTTTGTTTTCTACATCCAGCAATCAGATCTGCCTCAAGCTCAAGGACCTCACTGAACTCCATTTTTCCACTCTGCTGTCTCGGTTAACCTCCCACCCAGTCCCGATCCTAAATTTCAGCTCTCCTTTCCAGCTGCTTCCACTTTTCTATCTGATTACTCTTACTAAGCTCACGCTTCTGGTCCCTGCTATATTCTTTCTGGCCACCAGCTCCACCTTCCCTCCACTCCCATTTCTTTCACATACCTCTGTCCCTCTGTCCCTTAGATTGTAAGGTCACGGGACGTCTGGCTGAGCACCTGTATGAAGTGCTGAATTTGCAGGACCATTATCTTACAGGCAGGGACCTCTGTTCCTCATGTATCATGTTTGTGCTCCCCCATTGTAAAGCGCTGCGGAACTTGTTGACGCTATATACATGCTGTTGTAACATGTGTTTGGGGACTTGGACCATCATGAAGTGAAGAGGCATCCTGGTCCTGTGTGATAGCTACATTGACTGCTACATTGTATGCACCTCTCACTCGCTGTTGAACACCAACCCTAACCCTTACGATCAGGTAAAACGCAGGGAAATTGGGAAAAAACTAAACACATAATGAATGTGGGTAAAACAGCCAGTTGCCAGCTGTTCCCTTCCACTGCTTTTGTCTGTTGCTCTGCCGCGTTGCCTGACCGCACCACGGCCATCAGCTCTGCATATCACCTGCAGAAAAGATGAGCATGTTTTCCCATCAATAGGTTTTTTCTCCCCTGATGGCACAGCGGGCATATTCCAAGCACTGGTGTATTTTGGCCTAGGCCAACAAGGCCCAGGCCTAGGGCGGCACTTTCCAGGGGGCGGCGGCCCGCTGGGTGGCCCCACCCTAAAAAAAATATATATATATATTTTTTTTTTTTACTTTTGCAAACTATTTTACCAGGAAGGAAACATTGAGATGTCACTAATTTTCAAGTATGTCCTGGGTAGGCAAGGCCTAGGCTTTCACTTTCCAGGGGGCAACAAAAAACCTCACCACTAATTGGGTTACTCACAGAGCACCGAAATGACGCCAACATTTTGGTGTTCTGTAGTTCCCTGCACTTCGGGGAATAAAATTTCCCAACCCTGCAGTGAATTCACCATTCACCGCAGGGTCCCCAAAGTGCATGGAGTCGGCCGCTGAATGCTGCCACCGCAAACCATGGCCTGCTGTTTTCAAAAGAACTACTGAACGAAAATGTCTGGAATTTACATATAAGATCCTATGATTGATAATAAAAAGTTCTGTTACAGAAAAAGGAGAACCGCTATTAAAAAAAAAGGGGGGGGAATTTAGCCCAAAAAATTCTGAAAAATCACTAAAAGGTACAAAAAAAATCTATAAATAAATAAAGACTTTTTACTGCAGATTAAAATAATAAATGGTTTATTAGATATTGCATAAAAAACGGGAATATTTTTAACATTGAAACCTATGGGGTTCGCCTGAATAAACCTGCTGATTGAAACCACCGAACATCAGGGCATTTCACTGACATTTCTCTGCTGTTTGGTGTTCTCTGAATAGATTAACCATTACTTCTTTATGGGGATTTGCACTGCCTTCAAACAGCACCGTACTTGCTGGCAGTTCGCCAAACTTGTGTGTGAGCATATCACCAGAGCAGTGGTGTACTTAGAGGAGTGGCGGAGGGCGGGCCGCCCCAGGTACCAGTGATTATTGGGGTGTCATTAGGGGGTACTAGGAGGTGCCACTGTCACTGTGTGTCAGCTTTGAGCTGTGTTCTCAAACAACGAGCAGCGGAGCATGGCGTTTGCATACGGAATAAAATCGAATAGAATAAAAATCCCCCTCTCCTCCCTCCATAGCTCCTCCCCTGCCCGCAGCAGCTCTAGGAGAGGGGAGGGGGATGTGATTTGTGTCCAGAGAGAGAAGATGACAGTAAACGGCAGGTAATGGGGGGGGGTTCAGCAGAATATGAAGCCCTGTCTGCTTACTGCTGTTTAAAGTGGACCTTTCCTTAACCAGCACTGCAGTGATAGAAATTTGTCATTGAGCTGCCTGGCTCCTGGTGAGGCTGCTTGCGTGCAGGTCACACTCGGTCCGGCCAGTCAGGTGGTACTGAGTCTCAGTACCACCTGACTGGCTGAACCACGTGACACGCATGCACGCAGCTGCCCGCCCTTTCATTAACATGTACTGTCACTCTATTCTGGACTGAACACCCACCGGGAAGGGAATCAAAGCCACGGTGCACCCTCTGGCAGTGGCACCCCACTGCTGACAAGATGGCTCCACGCACAGGCACAGCCGTGATCCTAACGTGGCCTGGAGGAACCTCCTGCTGAGTCTGTACACAGTCCCTGCTGACTCTGCACACAGCCCTACCGCGGACAGAGGCCGGTAAATGTAGAATAAATAATTGCTGTGTGCTCATATACACTCGGTTTGCTGTGAGTTTTATTGCTGTGAATTCTGATGCACTCATACACACCGCACATTGCATTGCTGGGAGTTTTATTGCTGTGGATTCTGTGATACACACTGCATATTACTGTGAGTTTTATTGCCCTGGAGCTCTGGGATACGCTCATACACACTGCAAATTACTGTGAGTTTTATTGCTGTGCAGTTCTGTGATATGCTCATACACACTGCACATTTCTGTGGGTTTTATTGCTTTGCAGCTCTGAAATGCTCATACACAGTGCCCATTTCTGTGGGTTTTATTGCTATGCAGCTCTGTGATACACTCATATGCAGTGCACGTTTCTGTGGATTTTATTGTTCCGCCAATTAGAGCGTCTGTGATCCCGTTTACTTGACATGCGTGGCTGTTCTTTGTAAAAATACTTGAATTTAAACATTTCATAATTTTCTTTATCTCAATAGATACATTTGAAATGGTATACAAAATATACAAGTAGGCACTTGGTATCCACTTTTAATAAAAAGAGAGGAAAAGGCGGAGCTCTAAGAGGAAAAGGTGGAGCTTAAAGAGGAAGGGTGGGGATTAACCAGGAAGAGGTGTGCCCTTGACAGGAAGCGGTGCGTCAAATTTAAATTAGGGGGTGCACGAGTTTAGTCAGGCCTAGGGCAGCACAAAACCTAAATACACCACTGATTCCAAGATGGCAATGCCTGGATTGATCGGGCTCAAATTGTGCAAGTGTGGTTCAGGGAGCACGAGAGATCATTTTCACACATGGATTGGCCACCGCACAGTCCAGACCTTAACCCCATTGAGGTTAATCTTTGGGATAATGTGCTGGAGGAGACTTTACGCAGCGCCACGACTCTCCCATCCAGGGCTGGTGCTAGACTATATTGCACCCTAGGCAAGACCAGCTACTTGTATCCTAACCCCCCACCGGCCCACCCCCAGAAAAAATTGTTAACTGTTGAAATGCGAGGGGGATCACACACACACACGCACACTGTGCATATGGGGGTACGGACACATACACACTGGGACAGGGGCACACAAACACACTGGGGGGGGACACACACTGTGCACAATGGCCGTACATGGTCTTTCGGTACCCATCTTACACCTCTGCTGGTCGGGGCCCGGGATCGGTCTGTACCTCTTTCTTTCCTCTGCCCTCTGTGCCCTTTCTTTCTTTTTTCTGTGCATTTTTCCTTCCTCTGCCTCTTTCTTTCCTCTGCCCTCTGTGCCTCTTTCCTTCCTCTGCCTCTTTCTTTCCTCTGCCCTCTGTGCCTCTTTCCTTCCTCTGCATCTTTCTTTTCTTTCATCTACCTCTTTTTTTTTTTCTTTCCGGCTTTTTCTTTTTTTCTTTCTTCCTTCCCTTTTCTTCCTTTCCTTTTCTTTCTTTCATCTGCCTCTGGTGGCGCCTGCGCGTCACCATAAGACACCCACCTTCTGCGTCACTAGCTTGGGTCTGCGAGCCGCCACTGCCAGCTACATGAGCCGCACAATGAGTAACGGGTACAATAATTGGAACCTGGGTTGGGGTCGAATGCGCTCCTAGACAGCAGTGCACCCTAGGCGGTTGCCTAGCTTGCCTAGTGGGAGCAACGGCCCTGCTCCCATCATCAATACAAGATCTTGGCCACAAATTAATGCCACTCTGGACGGGAATAAATGTTGTGACATTGCATGAGTTTATCGACACGATGCCGCGGCGAATGCGTGACGCAATCACAACAAAAGGCAACACAACCAAATATTACAGCGTGTGACTTTGTTTTGGCTGGACAGTGTATATATATATATATAGTGCTTGTGACTGAATAAATATCCAGACATTAAATAGATTTGTTAGATCTGTTAGAAAAGACCGGCAGAATCCGGAGTGGTGGAAGGCATGCAGATACGCCTGTGACGTGGCATATTATCAGCATCATTATCTCCTAAATATATCCGGATGGTTAAGTACGAGCGTTCATTAGGATCTGAAATAGCCGCACATGGCAAGAAAAATATTCCCACCGCACCCTTCCCTGGTAACACACCGCTACATTCTCAGGGAGCAGAGAGTATCTCTGGTGTCAGAGGAGGGTTAGAAGGCGATGACAATAAGAATACACAGTATATATATATATACCATGCAATCTCACTCCCCTGCCACGTCATATAACATACAGAAAAGCAATAGGATTTAGCGCAGTGACCGATGTCAGCAATCTGTGCTAATAGAGTTATACTGGTTCATATTTATTTAAATGTTTCTCTTCTTTTATATTTAAATCCTTTGTTACAAAGCCTACATTTACAGGACACTCGGCAACGTTAAGACAACATTTCATAAAACGTGAAGTCCTGTTTTTTGCTTTTCAATAAACGTCCAAAAAAGAGTTTTAAACATAATAATCCCACATATACTATAAACAACAATCTGCCACATTCAGAGATAATGAAAACAATGACCTAGAAAATTAATTACATATAAAATGGATTACGGTGATCTATCTGTATCTATCTATCTGTATATCTGTATCTATCTATCTATCTATATCTCTATCTGTATCTATCTATCTACGTATCTATCTATCTGTCCTGAGGAAGGCTCCGTGTTGGGAGCCGCAATGTTGACGATCGTGGATCAATAAGATTGAAGTTTTTTTGAAAACCCTGGAGTGCTGGCTTATATCTGCAGTTTGCTATCTGTATGTATCTGTATATCTGTGTCTGTATCTAGCCGTCTATTTGTCTGTATATATCTATACCTATCCAGGCCCGGACTGGCCATCAGGCATACCGGGCATTTGCCGGTAGGCCGCTAGCTTCCCAACGGAATCCCAGATGATCTGCCTTGATTTCCTTCCTGCAGCATATGAATTATACATGTTGCAGTGCAGCACTTTTCTCTATGCTCCCCCTCTGCATGAAATAGTAATATGTGTCCAGGAAAACATGGCCGACCTGGCAACCCAACACACACATATACGACCTAGGGTTGCCACCTGTACAGGTTTCACCCGGGCTGTATGGGCTTTGAAACCTCTGTATGGGTGTGTGATGAGCCTAGCCCGGACATGTACATGTACAGGACTAGGCACATTAACCAGGCAAGCAGGGCTGCAGAATAGGGATGAGCTGTTCGGGTTCGGACGGTTCGAAGTTCGACCCGAACTTTGGCAGTTCGAAAGTTCGTGAATTTCGAACTTTTTGGGCGTTTTCGGTTCGGGTTCGAAAAAAAAAAAGAAATTTTGAAAAAAGTATAGAAAATGCTTAAAAAAATACTAAAAAATCTAGAAATAAAGAGACTCTTTACTGCAGAATATTATAAGCAATGGTTTATTAGATATTGAATTAAAAACTAATGTGTACGTGGAAAGATTATCAACTCTAAATGACCTCTGTTCACAAACGGGCATAACACCAGGTGTTTTTAGTCTGGTAATCAATTTGATACATTGTACAATATACTGAGGGTGGTGTCTGCTTCTGATTGAGATTTGAGAATTAAATTCCCTAAAACATCCTAATATGCTGCATTTAACTGGTGTTTGAAAAAAATCTAAAGCAATGTTATTTTTCACCTCGGGATTAAACATTCACAGGGTTATTCAGAGAGCGGTGAAAAGCAGGAGAATAACTGGAGAAGTGAAAATTCTAGGTCAAAATAGCCAAACCAAAAAAATTCTCCCATTTATCTCACTTTCCAAATCGGCTATTTGGTCTAGATTGTTCTCGTCTCTTGCCAGTTCTCCTGGCTTTCACCTCTCTCACAGGGTTGTTCAGAGAAAGGTGAAAACCAGGAGAATGGCAGGAAAAGAGAACAATCTGGACCAAATAGCCGATTAGGAAAGTGAGATAAGGCTAGGGTCAGACTAACGCATTTTTCGCAGCGACCGTCAAAAAGTGCGTCCAATGCATTGCCGTATTTTTTCACGGATTGCACGAAAACGGTCATACGATGCGCATTTTTGTGCGTGATTTTTTACGGATCCAAACCAGGAAACTTTGGCTGTCTGGACGTTATGTTGGCCGGACATGAGCAGGGTCTGACGTCTCCAAATCACGCACACACGCCGCTAGTGGATGCAGGGCACTCTGTACGTCCGTACTAGCGGTTCTGCGTTCTCTAAAAAATGCGTTCATTTTCCACTTGCGTTGCGCAGCCGGACTTTCGTGCGACCGTACTTCGTGTATTGGCCGTCATTGCCCGTCATTTGATGCTAGTGCGGCCGTGATTTAGTGCGCCTAAACGAACGTTAAAAATTCGCTAGTCTGACCCTAGTCTAAATGGGAGAATTTTTCTGGTTTGGCTATTTTGACCTAGAATTTTCCATTCTCCAGTCATTCTCCTGCTCTTCACCGCTCTCTGAATAACCCTGACAGGGTTATTCAGAGAAAGGTGAAACTCAGGAGAATGACTGGAGAATGGAAAATTCTAGGTCAAAATAGCCGAACCAGAAAAATTCTCCCATTTATCTCACTTTCCAAATCGTCTTTTTGGTCTAGAAGTTTCCATTCTCCTGCTTTTCACCGCCAAAAAATCAGTAAACTTTTTCTGCGTGTCCGAAAATGTCTCCTCTTTTCATACAGACTGCCGCCCCAAGCAGTTGTTTATCGATAGATTAAAGCAAAAGCATTTACCGTCATTTGAAATTTAATTTTCTGGATTTTACATATTTCTATACATCCTAGAAATCCGCCACTTCACGGGCAGGTTATGGGGACCTCCTAGGCACGATATTTGAAGGAATTTTTCATTTTTATTTTTAACCCTTATTTCATGGAAAGCTCACTGTCCCTTTATAAACGTTTTTTTTTAAAACCTTTTGTCCTTGTTTCCTGTCCCCCAGGGCACTACCCAGACCCCCCATACACCTTTTATGGTAAATATGTAGCATATATGCCCTCTTGGTGGGTACTCTAAAAAACTGAATTTTCAGCCCCATTGACTTGCATGGGGGTTCGGTTTTGGGTTCGGACCCGAACAAATGGGAAGTTCGGGTTCGGGCTCGAACCGAACTCGGGGTATGTTCGGCTCATTCCTACTGCAGAATGTGCCAGGCACCCGGCCCTGCACAGCTCGGCTCCTGAATCCATTTAGGAGATGTGGGTCAGCTCCCTTTGCCCCCATTTTACCAGGCTGGGCACCAAGGGGACAGATTGCAAAGCCAGGAGCTATAGTCTGCCTCTCTCTTACTCTCCCTTCTCTCTCCTGTTCTTTCTCTATCCCTCCCCCTTCTCTTGCTCTTTTCTCTATCTCCTCCTTCTCTCTCTCTCCTCTCTTCTTTCTCTTTCCCCTTTCTCACTCGCTCCCCCTTCTCTCTCTCTCCCCCTTTTCTCTTTATCCCCCTTCTCTCTCTCTCTCTCTCCCCTTCTCTCTCTCTCTCTCTCCCCTTCTCTCCTCTCTCTCTCCCCCTTCTCTCTCTCTCTCTCCCCCTTCTCTCTCTCTCTCTCTCTCTCCCCTTCGCTCTCTCTCCCCCTTCTCTCTCTCTATCCCCCTTCTCTCTCTCTCTATCCCCCTTCTCTCTCTCTCTCTCTATCCCCTTCTCTCTCTCTCTCCCCCTTCTCTCTCTCTCTCTCCCCTTCTCTCTCTCTCTCTCCCCCTTCTCTCTCTCTCTCTCCTCCTTCTCTCTCTCTCCCCCTTCTCTCTCTCTATCCCCCTTCTCTCTCTCTATCCCCTTCTCTCTCTCTCTCTCTATCCCCTTCTCTCTCTCTCTCCCCCTTCTCTCTCTCTCCCCCTTCTCTCTCTCTCCCCCTTCTCTCTCTCTCTCCCCCTTCTCTCTCTCTCTCTATCCCCCTTCTCTCTTCTTATATTTTTAGGGAATCCATTTCCTGCCTCCATTATTAATATGGCAAAAAAAAAACCTTTATAACTTTAATATGTTTGAGTAATGAAAAAACACATTTTTTGTTCCTGAGGGGAAGGAAGTTTCAAAACGCCGAGCCGCCGTTTGACCGCTGCGCCAAAAGAAATCTCCCCCCTCCCTTTTCAATCACATGCTATTTTAGGCATTTGTGATAAAAATAGCCCCTCCGTGCCGTGCCGCAGGTTGTGTGGAAACGTTTGGCGTTTTCTTTCTGGTATAATCACATGGGGGGGGCCCGCAGCGCTCAGAGCCCGAGATACTGATTTATCATTGCGAGTCTGCGTTGCCATGGCAATTGTGAGGTTCAGCGAGGCCCTGCTCTCCGTCCCATCCCAGCGCCTCGCCACCGTCCTTGTTTGAATTCAGCGAGGAATCCTCCGACGGTATAAAAATAGCTCGGCCATCTCGGTCTGCAGCTACGGCCATATTACCAAACCACGGCGCACATCTGGGCCTAACACGCCGACGCACCACAAGCGGCTCTGTGCTGCGCGTACAAGGTCACCGAGACACCCTCCTCCGCTTTATTTAAGAGTCGCATGAGGCGTTTCTGAGGAGAAAACCTGTTTGTAGACGGACACTTTGCGCTTCTCATATCGAAGGGTGACGCTGGCGTGTTAGGGAATGTCGCTGGAGGCGGAGTCAGAGACCAGGCCATTACCAGTCCTTATATGTGACTTTACGGCCTATTAGGGGCATTTATGTGGAAAAAATAAAATTCAGGACAAGAATATACTTTCTTATTTACAGCGAGTGATTTATAACGACATTACAGACACATCGCTGGGGGATTTATTGCTGTGCTGCTCTGGTATACACCCGCACACCCCGAATATATGGAGGAGCCCCTAAAAACACACCCGCACACCCCGAATATATGGAGGAGCCCCTAAAAAGACACCCGCACACCCCGAATATATGGAGGAGCCCCTGAAAAGACACCCGCACACCACGAATATATGAAGGAGCCCCTAAAAAGACACCCGCACACCCCGAATATATGAAGGAACCCCTAAAAAGACACCCGCACACCCCGAATATATGAAGGAACCCCTAAAAAGACATCCGCACACCCCGAATAAATGAAGGAACCCCTGAAAAGACACCCGCACACACCCCGAATATATGGAGGAGCCCCTAAAAAGACACCCGCACACCCCGAATATATGAAGGAACCCTAAAAAGACACCCGCACACCCCGAATATATGAAGGAACCCCTAAAAAGACATCCGCACACCCCGAATAAATGAAGGAACCCCTGAAAAGACACCCGCACACCCCGAATATATGGAGGAGCCCCTAAAAAGACACCCGCACACCCCGAATATATGAAGGAACCCCTAAAAAGACACCCGCACACCCCGAATATATGAAGGAACCCCTAAAAAGACATCCGCACACCCCGAATAAATGAAGGAACCCCTGAAAAGACACCCGCACACCCCAAATATATGAAGGAACCCCTAAAAAGACACCCGCACACCCCAAATATATGAAGGAGCCCCTAAAAAGACACCCACACACCCCGAATATATGGAGGAGCCCCTAAAAAGACACCCGCACACCCCGAATATATGAAGGAACCCCTAAAAAGACACCCGCACACCCGAATATATGAAGGAACCCCTAAAAAGACATCCGCACACCCCGAATAAATGAAGGAACCCCTAAAAAGACACCCGCACACCCCGAATATATGAAGGAACCCCTAAAAAGACACCCGCACACCCCGAATATATGAAGGAGCCCCAAAAAAAGACATCCGCACACCCTGAATATATGAAGAAACCCCTAAAAAGACACCCGCACACTCTGAATCTTTGGAGGAGCCCCTAAAAAGACACCCACACACCCTGAATATATAGAGGAGCCCCTAAAAAGACACCCACACACCCTGAATATATGGAGGAACCCCTAAAAACACACCCGCACACCCTGAATATATGGAGGAACCCCTAAAAAGACACCCGCACACCCTGAATATATGGAGGAGCCCCTAAAAAGACACCCGCACACCCTGAATATATGAAGGAGACCCTAAAAAGACACCCACACACCCTGAATATATGGAGGAGCCCCTAAAAAGACACCCACACACCCTGAATATATGGAGGAGCCCCTAAAAAGACACCCACACACCCTGAATATATGGAGGAACCCCTAAAAAGACACCCACACACCCTGAATATATGGAGGAACCCCTAAAAAGACACCCACACACCCTGAATATATAGAGGAGCCCCTAAAAATACACCCACACACCCTGAATATATGGAGAAACCCCTAAAAAGACACCCACACTCCCTGAATATATGGAGAAACCCCTAAAAAGACACCCACACACCCTGAATATATGGAGAAACCCCTAAAAAGACACCCGCACACCCTGAATATATGGAGAAACCCCTAAAAAGACACCCGCACACCCTGAATATATGGAGGAGCCCCTAAAAAGACACCCACACACCCTGAATATATGGGGATGCCCCTGTGAAAAGACACCCACACACCCTAAATATATGGGGAAGCACCTAAAAAGACACTCGCACACCCCAAAAATATGAAGGAGCCCTTAAAAGGCACCCATGCAACCCTAATATAGTAGTACCTCCTTTTAGACAATAAGTTCAAGTGAGTTGGGCTCTCTCTGCCTGTTTCTTTGAATTTGGTTGACCATTGCCTATATTTGCATTTTGTGTTGCAATGAGTTGGGTTTTAGCTCTTTGTATCTTGTGGACAACGTTGTTCTAAACCTATACTTTTCATGTTGGATGATTGAAAGGGATACCAGAAGTTCCTAATTAAAACCAGACCTCCAGATGGACATTTATTTATTTATTTATTTATAAAGTATTTTTACAAGAAGGATACATTGAGATTTCTCTCGTTTTCAGTATGTCCTGGGTTCAAGAGCATTGAATTGTTACAGAAATACAAAGTAATAAAAATACAAGATATTAAAAAAAACACAAATATACATATTACAGGAGCATTCTGTATATAGTCACTGTGTTACAGGTGCATTCTGTATATAGTCACTATATTACATGTTTACAGGCGCATTCTGTATATAGTCACTATGTTACATGTTTACAGGTGCATTCTGTATATAGTCACTGTGTTACATGTTTACAGGTGCATTCTGTATATAGTCACTGTGTTACATGTTTCCAGGTGCATTCTGTATATAGTCACTATGTTACATGTTTACAGGCGCATTCTGTATATAGTCACTATGTTACATGTTTACAGGTGCATTCTGTATATAGTCACTGTGTTACATGTTTACAAGCGCATTCTGTATACAGTCACTATCTTACATGTTTCCAGGTGCATTCTGTATATAGTCACTATGTTACATGTTTACAGGTGCATTCTGTATATAGTCACTGTGTTACATGTTTACAGGTGCATTCTGTATATAGTCATTATCTTACATGTTTCCAGGTGAATTCTGTATATAGTCACTATTTTACATGTTTACAGGTGCATTCTGTACATAGTTACTATGTTACATGTTTACAGGTGCATTCTGTATATAGTCACTATATTACATGTTTACAGGTGCATTCTGTATATAGTCACTGTGTTACATGTTTACAGGTGCATTCTGTATATAGTCATTATGTTACATGTTTACAGGTGCATTCTGTATATAGTCACTGTGTTAGATGTTTACAGGTGCATTCTGTATATAGTCACTGTGTTAGATGTTTACAGGTGCATTCTGTATATAGTCACGGTGTTACAGGTTTACAGGTGCATTCTGTATATAGTCACTATGTTACATGTTTACAGGTGCATTCTGTATATAGTCACTATGTTACATGTTTACAGGTGCATTCTGTATATAGTCACTATGTTACATGTTTACATGTGCATTCTGTATATAGTCGCTATGTTACATGGTTACAGGTGCATTTTGTATATAGTCGCTGTGTTACATGTTTACAGGTGCATTCTGTATATAGTCACTATGTTACATGTTTACAGGCGCATTCTGTACATAGTCACTATGTTACATGTTTACAGGCGCATTCTGTATATAGTCACTATGTTACATGTTTACAGGTGCATTCTGTATATAGTCACTATGTTACATGTTTACAGGTGCATTCTGTATATAGTCACTGTGTTAGATGTTTACAGGTGCATTCTGTATATAGTCACTGTGTTACATGTTTACAGGTGCATTCTGTATATAGTCACTATGTTACATGTTTACAGGTGCATTCTGTATATAGTCACTGTGTTAGATGTTTACAGGTGCATTCTGTGTATAGTCACTGTGTTACAGGTTTACAGGTGCATTCTGTATATAGTCACTGTATAACATGTTTACATGTGCATTCTGTATTGAGGTATGTTAATAGAGATCTCTTAAGGTACTTTAGACTGGGGGAAGATTTGATTGTGTCTGGGAGGTTATTCCATGATTGTGGTGCTCTGTAGGAAAATGAAGATCAAGCCACTTTCTTTTTGTATTGTGGTATTGCAAGTAAGGTGCTGGTCCTGGATCGGAGGTTATAGGATGAGGGAACTGCTGGACATCTAGTAGTTCCATCTGCAAGATGGTCATCTAGTATTTCCCATAAGAACGTAAAGGGACACAAACAAAAATGATTAACTCCCTCTGACCCCACTCCAATGATTTTTTTTTCAGTTTTCAATGTGAGCCGTACATTTCACCCCTCTCCTGTGTTCTGGTGCAAGTCTTCCAGCTACAGGAAGTAGTGGGATGACAGGTTAGGTCAATCAGCGCATGTTCCTCTATTGTGCAGCCAATCAGATGCTTCGAAATGCTTCTCATTGGGAAGTGAGCACTCATTCATCTGCCCACTTCGACTAGGACTAGCACTGTGCTGCCGTAATTCTTCTTGAATCCTCCTGAACCGTCGTGAATACGGTCTTCACTACGAAGAGCTTTCACACCCGCCAGGGTCAGTGGGTGAGACAGGCTCCTATCACCATTGCCACTTCAAAAAGCTTAAGTGGACATGGTGGTTATATCATCCTTATAAACTAGAACTCTCTAAAAATACGTCTCTATATATCAGAATAATTTATAGAGTACAACAGAAAGAATCGTCCAGTTGGGAGCGTTCACAAAGACAGTCCAATCGTCACTCTCCATTCAAGATGTGCTTGCGTCAGACTTTTGTCTTCTCTTGCCATATGTTCTAGATTTTATTATCATTTTCATAAAAATGTTGTTTATCACGTTAGACACAGTTCTTCCCCAACATTCCTCTCCTTCTCATGTTTCCGGCTTCATACCACTGACCCCACACGGACACCATGTGTCAAGTAGGCCTAGGCAGCCATGTGAAGCTCCTAAGGCTTCGCGTTAACTCTCGGAAAATAAAACAATGGCCGTTTCAAGCTCAGCAGAGCCCCGCGGCTCATTCCTCTGCTATCAAACAGGAAACAATGCACAAGCGACTCTCTTATCTATAAATCCCAAACCAGCTGACATGCGTCCAGTAACACATGCTCCCAAGAAGCACTATTTTTATCCTTTTAACGGAGATATCATCATTTTGTACAAGTCAACAGCGGTCAGCTGTCAACTGACTTTTTATATGCCGTCTCATCTAAGACATAAAGACTGCAAGATACAGGTTAGATAGATAGATGGAGAAATAAAGAAAGAAAATACAGTGGCAAGAACAAGTATGTCAACCCTTTGGGATTACGTGGAGTTTTGCATGAATTGGTCATAAAATGTGCTCTGATCTTCATCTAAGTCACAACAATTTGAAAACACAGTCTGCTTAAAATAATACAACACAAACATTATAGGTTTTCATGTTTTTATTGAACAGAACATGTAAACATTCACAGTGCAGGGTGGATAAAGTATGTGAACCTTTGTAATTAATAACTGGTTGACCCTCCTTTGGCAGCAATAACCTCAACCAAACGTTTCCTGTAGTTGCAGATCAGACCTGCACAACGATCTGGAGTAATTTTGGACCACTCTTCTTCACAAAACTGTTTCAGTGTAGCAATATTCTTGGGATGTCTGGTGTGAATCGCTCTCTTAAGGTCATGCCACAGCATTTCAATCGGGTTGAGGTCGGGACTCTGTCTGGGCCACTCCAGAAGGCGTATTTTGTTTTGTTGAAGCCATTCTTTTGTTGAATTACTTGTATGCTTTGAGTCATTGTCCTGTTGCATCACCCATCCTCTGCGGAGCTTCAGTTGGCGGACAGATGGTCTTACGTTTTCCTGCAAAATGTCTTGATAAACTCTGGAATTCATTTTTCCATCAATGACAACAATCCGTCCAGGCCCTGAGGCAGCAAAGCAGCCCCAAACCATGATGCTCCCTCCGCCATGTTTTACAGTGGGGATGAGGCTTTGATGTTGGTGTGCTGTGCCTTTTTTTTCTTCTCCACACATAGTGTTGTGTGTTTTTTCCAAACAACTCAATTTTGGTTTCATCTGTCCACAGAATATTTTGTCAGTAGTGCAGTGGAACATCCAGGTGCTCTTTCGCAAACTTCAAACGTGCTGCAATATTCTTTTTGGACAGCAATGGCTTCCTCCGTGATGTCCTCCCATGTACTCCATTCTTGTTTAATGTTTTCCTTATTGTAGATGTGTCAACAAAAATGTTAGCATGCGCCAGAGATTTCTGTAAGTCTTTAGCTGACACTCTAGGATTCTTCTTTACCTCATTAAGCATTCTGCGCTGTGCTCTTGCAGTCATCTTTACAGGACGACCACGCCTAGGGAGAGTAGCAACAGTGCTGAACTTTCTCCATTTGTAGACAGTCTGTCTTACCGTGGACACATGAACATCAAGGCTTTTGGAGATACTTTTGTAACCTTTTCCAGCTTCATGCAAGTCAACAATTCTTGATCGTAGGTCTTCTGAGAGCTTTTTAATGCGAGGCATGTTCACATCAGGCAGTGCTTCTTGAAACCAGTAAACCCAAAACTGGTGTGTGTTTTTAAAGGGCAGGACAGCTTTCAGCAACACATCCAATAATATCACACTGATTGGACTCAAGGTTGGCTCACTCCTGACTCCAATTAGCTCTTGGAGAAGTCATTAGGCTAGGGGTTCACATACTTTTTCCACCCTGCGCTGTGAATGTTTACATGTTATGTTCAATAAACACATGAAAACATATAATGTTTGTGTTGTATTATTTTAAGCAGACTGTGTTTTTCAAATTGTTGTGATTTAGATGAAGATCAGAGCACATTTTATGACCAATTCATGCAAAACTCCACGTAATCACAAAGGGTTCACATACTTTTTCTTGCCACTGTAGATACTGTAGGATTATCCAATGATTCTCCAGATGTTAATGGCCTACAAATCCCAGAATCCTTTGAATGAACTTCCAGCGAATCGTGAGAGTTGTAGCCAGGGCCACCATCAGAAATCTTGGGGCCTCTTGCTGAACCACTGGTCAGGGCTCCCTTCCATCAGCTGCCCATTTCAATAAACTTATTAAAAATATAACATTTTGCCTCGTCTTCTACAAACCTTATTTTATTAATAATGGGTTAAATCCCTGCTGGTCCAGCAAAGGGATAAAAAGTGTTCCCTGGCGCAGACCATACTTGCCCCAATGATGAGTGCTCTGACCAGTGGCGTAGCGTGGGTTGTCAGCACCCGGGGCCAGCCAAGAATTGTGCGCCCCCCCCAACCTGTGGACACGTTATCGATATTGCTCCAGCTCTCACATGGATATTGCCCCAGCTCATGGATTTGCCCCCAGCTCATGGATTTGCCCCCAGCTCATGGATTTGCCCCAGCTCACACATGGATTTTCCCCCCAGCTCACTCATGGATTTGCCCCAGCTCACGGATTTGCCCCCAGCTCATGGATTTGCCCCCCAGCTCACTCATGGATTTGCCCCAGCTCATGGATTTGCCCCAGCTCACTCATGGATTTGCCCCCAGCTCACTCATGGATTTGCCCCCAGCTCATGGATTTGCCCCCCAGCTCATGGATTTTCCCCCCAGCTCATGGATACTGCCCCCAGCTCATGGATACTGCCCCCAGCTCATGGATTTGCCCCCAGCTCATGGATTTGCCCCAGCTCATGGATTTGCCCCAGCTCATGGATTTGCCCCCAGGTCACACATGGATTTGCCCCCAGGTCATGGATTTGCCCCCAGCTCTCACCTGGATTGTTGCCCCAGCTCCGGCAGGGGGTTGAGGGACCCAGATGCCGGGCAGCGCGGGAGCGCCTGCCCGGTCTTGAACAGTCCGTCCTGTGAAGTGGATGCGGCTGTGTGCGTGCGCAGCCGGTCACGCGGTCCGGCCAGTCAGGTGGTACAGAGACTCAGTACCACCTGATTAGCCGGACCACGTGACCGGCTGCGCACGCACACAGCCGCATCCACTTCACAGGACGGACTGTTTAAGACCGGGCAGGCGCTCTCGCGCTGCCCGGCATCTGGGTCCCTCAACCCCCGGGCCAGTTTTAGGGGCGCGAACTGCGCCTGGGGCCACGGCCCCCCCAGCCCCCCCACGCTACGCCACTGGCTCTGACTGGCCCCTAGATGCCGCGGTCCACTAGGAAAATTGCTGGTATCATGGTTGACCAGACCTGGGTGATATGGAGGGGCCCTTACGTCTTTGGCAATTAAGATGCACATAGGGTTTGACAGGGCCCCCTGGAGCAATTGGGCCTCTGATCATGTCATGGCTGTCACCCCCTGACCTGCCCTGATTGTAGCAGGAGGAGTAGGAGGGCCAGAAATTGAGATCCCTGCGGTAAACAGAGAAACAGAGATAGACACATACTTACAGACACACACATACATACATACAGACACATACACACATATATACATACAGACACACACATACATACAGACACATATATACATACAGACACACGCATACAGACAGACACACGCATACAGACAGACACACACATACAGACACACACATACAGACACATACAGACGCACACATACAGACAGACACACACATACATACAGACACACACAGACAGACACATACAGACACATACATACACATACATACAGACAGACAGAGGCACATACATACAGACACATGCATACATACAGACAGACACATATATACACATACAGACAGACACACACACATACAGACAAACACACACATACATACAGACAGACACTTACATAAAGACAAACACACACATACATACAGACAGACACTTACATAAAGACAACCACACACATACATACAGACCCTTACATACAAACACACACATACATACAGACACACACATGCATACAGACAGACACAGACAGACACATACAGACAGACACACGTATTTGCAGACAGACACACGCATACATACAGACAGACACTTACATAAAGACAACCACACATACATACAGACCCTTACATACAAACACACACATACATACAGACACACACATGCATACAGACAGACACAGACAGACACATACAGACAGACACACGTATTTGCAGACAGACACCATACATACAGACACCATACATACAGACACATACAGACACACAAAATATACGTATCTGGCGGTGCGATGGCAATCGCTATGGATAGTCTGGTTGCTCTCTTATGATGATACGTCCATATTATACATATGAAAAGAGGCAAGAGAATATAATGGTGCAGTACACAATGGACAATATAGGATATATTAGGTAACACACATCCCACTCACAAGTCTAGAGCCCCAACACTGGCTCTGAGTGGGTCAAGGCAGTCGGGTCCTTTGCTTCTGTTGATGCAGAAAGGTGACCCACACCTTTCTAGGCAAAAGGAGTCTTCTTACAGTCGCGATGTGTACATAGGGGTATAAGACGAGAAAGACTTCCTTGTGCAGGTCTGACAATAAATACGTGAGTGTGATGAAGCGAAAATTCACTCACATTTGCTGGAGCTTTAAAACCAAGCTCTAAGTTGGAACGCCTGTGGACTTGTTGCAGGTCAAGCCCATAAAAACCTAGGATTCCAAAGAACGCCGGGGACTGGTAAAAATTAAAATTAAAATAAAATTTATTAAACAAACATAAAATAAACAGGACCTGACACAGCAGGTGACCCTGAGGTAAGAACCTGATACGACAGGTTACCAGTACGCGTTTCGCCACACGATGTGGCTTCCTCAGCTGGTTTACCAACTCAACTGAAACTGCCCTCACCAAAGTCACCAACGACCTCCTAACTGCTAAAAAAGACGGCCACTATTCTATTCTCATCCTGCTTGACCTCTCGGCTGCTTTTGACACTGTTGACCACCCCCTCCTTCTACAGACCCTCAACTCTCTGGGTCTCGGTGACACTGCACTCGCTTGGGTTGACTCCTATTTATCCAACAGGTCCTTCTGTGTGTCCTTTGCTAGTAACTCCTCCTCTTCATTGCCTCTATCTGTTGGTTGTACCTCAAGGCTCTGTCCTTGGTCCTCTGCTCTTTTCCATCTACACCTCCTCCCTGGGCAAAATCATCAACAGCTTTGGCTTTAATTACCACCTCTACGCTGATGACACTCAGATCTACCGCTCTACCCCTGATCTCTCTCCCCCTGTCCTTTCAAAAGTCAGTGACTGTTTATCTGGCATCTCCTCCTGGATGGCCTCCCACCACCTAAAGATCAACATGTCAAAGACTGAACTCCTACTTATTCCTCCCTCCAATGCCTCCCCACCTCCTGACTTCTCTATCACGGTGGAGGGTATCACCATCTCCCCATCAAATCAAGTGCGCTGTCTTGGAGTTACACTTGACTCTGCTCTTTCCTTCATCCCCCACATCAAGTCTCTTTCCTCCTCCTGCCGATACCAACTGCGTAATATTTCCAGAATTCGGCCATTTCTTACCACTGTCACCACAAAACAACTCATACACGCCCTGGTAATCTCCTGATTTGACTATTGCAATAATCTCTTATCTGGCCTCCCTCTGTCCCGCCTCTCCCCCCTACAATCCATCCTGAACGCCTCTGCCAGGCTAATTCACCTCACCCGCCGCTCTGTCTCTGCCGCTCCCCTCTGCGAGTCCCTTCACTGGCTCCCCATCCACTGCAGAATTAAGTTCAAAATCCTTATCCTTACCTACAAAACCCTCACTAACTCAGCTCCCCACTACCTGTCCTCACTAATCACCAAATACACCCCAGCCCGCTCCCTAAGGTCAAACAGTGACCTGCGCCTAGCTTCTCCCCGCATCACCTCTTCCCATGATAGACTGCAGGACTTCACACGCGCAGCCCCCACTCTCTGGAACGCTCTCCCTCGTGCTGTCAGACTTTCCCCTAACTTCTCTTCCTTCAAACGCTCCCTGAAAACATTCCTATTTAGGGAAGCCGACCACCCAACTCACTGACACAACCATCAATCACTCTCACCTTACAGTCCTCTCCTCCTGTTTCCAACCCCAACCCTCCTAGATTGTGAGTTCCTACGGGAATAGGGCCCTCATCTCCTCCTGTACTGTTTGTCAAATGTTGTTCAATGTATTGTAACCCTGTCTATACTGTGCCTATTGTACAGCGCTGCGGAATATGCTGGCGCTTTATTAATAAAGAATAATAATAAAATAATAATAATACATACAAATAAATATGGAGAGAGATATAGAGATAGAGATGTTCTACTTTGTTATTTTGGATTTTTGTTTTATATAGTAACCCCCCATATTGTCTTTTAACCCTTTCGCTGCTGAGGCGTTTCACGTCTCTGTGCTGAGCTCATTTTTACCTGTTTCGCTCATCATGTTTAAACGTGTTTTGAAGGCTTATTTTAGTATATGACCCAGACATATTATATATCGTTCTTTCCGTCAGACTTGGCAGATTCATAATATGTCATTATTATATGTATACGTCGTGACCTGTCTGTATATTATAACAAAAAATGCAATAAAATTTGAATTTTCAATAATTTACAACGTGTAAAGTTGTTTTTTTTCACATTTTAACATGCGAGCAATTGCAGTTATATTTTGTATGGGGTGCGCTTGTTAAAAAAATTAGAGATGGGTCTCGTTACATTTTTTTGGGGGAAAATTATGCGATTTTTAACAAACGCACCGCATACAAAAATCGTTAGTGCAGCATCATTGTTCACATTATAATTGAAATGGGAACAATATTTCTGCATTAACAAACCAAAAAAAAGAGAAAAATTGTTTCTTTTTTTTTTTTTTTTTTTTTAAATATTTTTTAATTTTTATTTTTATTTTTTATTAAAAAACTTTTTCACAGTCATGTTTGGTATCGTTGGAACGGCCATGCTCTGGCCGATCCAACAGTACCAAATATTAACCCCTAGCTGCCACGGATCGGGAGATAGGGGGTTACAATGAACCCCCTATCTCCACCAATGGTGGCAGCTAGGGTTTAACTCCAGGACTGGCGTCATCGTGCTATGCACGATGACGCCAGTCCTCAGGGGGAGTTCCCGGAAGCTTGGCCGACATCCAAGATGTCGGCAAGCTCCGGGAAAGTATCACGAACCGGCGCTTTTCGGCGCCGATTCGTGATCCTTCCCCCATGGGGTTAATTCCAGGCACCGTTAGGAAGGGCAGGCTGTGCCCTTCCAAACGGTGCCTGGATTAACCCCCTGCACCCCGGCGATCGGGAGGGAGAGAGGTCTGAAGGACCTCCCCCCCTCCCTTTCAGGCACCTCCTCCGCACACGCGGGGGGGGGCGCCTGAATTAGATGTCATTGCGCCGCCGCGATGACATCTAATTCGGCCGCCGGCGGTTCCGGGTGCTGGGCTGACATCGAGGATGTCAGCCCGCACCGGGGGGCACAGCGATCGGCCGGAACCCTCCGCACGGAACGCTACCTGCGCTGAGCGCGTCTACCGCAGTGAAAGGGTTAAAGGGACACTACCACTATCATAAGCTGTAACTTAAGGGGTTACCGCACTTTGGCGAGGTAAATTCACTGACCCTGCGGTGAATTCAGCATTCACCGAATGGTCCCCGAAGTGCGGCAAATCGACCCGCCGAACGCATCCTCAAACCACTGAATCGAACGCATAGACCACCACAAAAACGCTGAGACGATCGGAAAAACTGCCACAAAACCGCCAAATTAATTGGAAAACTGCCGCAAAACCGCCGAATTCATACAAAAAAAAACAATGAACACAGCTGCAAACTGGCTGAAAAAAGCAGACTATCTGCTGAACAGACCGCCGAATCGTTCCTCAAGCAGACAACGACCCGCCGACCAGCCGCTGGATAAAGCCGACAAGCCTCCAAACAGAGGTAAAAAAAACAACGCAATTTTTAAAACTCTTTTTTTTTTATAAAATAGTGCATGAAAATGCCTGGAAATAACATATAAGATCCTATGAATAATAATAAAAAGGTCTGTTACAGAATAAAAGAAAATGGCATGAAAAAAAATCTGAATTAAAAAGAAGTGCCGAAAAATCCTAAAAAATACATAAATAAAGAGGCTTCTTGCTGCAAATGAAGAGAATAAGCTGTTTAACAGATATTTTTAACATTGAAAACTATGGAATTCACCTGAATAAACCTGCCGCATGAAACCATCGAACAGCAGGGCACTTCGGCAACTTTTCTCTGCTGTTCGGTGTCTGTGAATCGATTAACCATTGCTTCTCTATGGGGATTTCACGCCGCCGAAGGTCACCAATATTTGGCGAATTGACAGCTTTCTGAATAGCCAAATGGCCCCAAAATTGCACCATACGGGGAAATTCCAAGGCCAATTTGGTGCTCTCTGAATAACCTCTTAGATTACGTTTGCCTTACAAACAAAACCACCTTATAAAACACATTATAAAACACTCTATGAAAATCATTATAAACACATTATAAAACACATGCTGCTGTTTTTTCCCTTTGTTTGAAGTAATTGCAGGTAAAAAGGAAAAAAAAATTATCTTCTATTTCCAACTTATGGATTTCTCCCATGATACAACATTTACCAAAATCCTATGATGAGTTTCACTTAGTGCCTGTGCTTTATCCTATACAGTATTTAACAGTTAAAGAAGTGGGGGGAGGGAATGTTTAAGTATGGCGGCAGGAGGTCTGTTGTTCTCAAGGTTAAAAGATAAGAGCAGGCTGCCGAATGAAATAAACAGGGAGCTTAAAAGACTTCTAATCTACCCTCTGGTCACGTCCTTTGAATACATCCCACACAATACAATAATATGAATTGGTGACTGACCCATTCACTCCATTCTATGACCAAAGCCACACAGTGAGGAGCAAGTGACACAGATGGAAACATACAACACAAAATATCACACAATGGATGCGCCCAGTGACACATATAGAGGAAAATATCACACAATGGATGCGCCCAGTGACACATATAGAGGAAAATATCACACAATGGATGCGCCCAGTGACACATATAGAGGAAAATATCACACAATGGATGCACCCAGTGACACATATAGAGGAAAATATCACACAATGGATGCACCCAGTGACACAGAGGAAAATATCACACAATGGATGCGCCCAGTGACACATATAGAGGAAAATATCACACAATGGATGCGCCCAGTGACACATATAGAGGAAAATATCACACAATGGATGCGCCCAGTGACACATATAGAGGACAATATCACACAATGGATGCACCCAGTGACATATATAGAGGAAAATATCACACAATGGATGTGCTTAATGATTTCTCCAAGAGCTAATTGGAGCCAGGAGTGAGCCAACCTTGAGTACAATCAGTGTGATATTATTGGATGTGTTGCTGAAAGCTGTCCTGCCCTTTAAAAACACACACCAGTTTTTGGTTTACTGGTTTCAAGAAGCACTGCCTGATGTGAACCATGCCACGCAGAAAAGAGCTCTCAGAAGACCTACGATCAAGAATTGTTGACTTGCATGAAGCTGGAAAGGGTTACAAAAGTATCTCCAAAAGCCTTGATGTTCATGTGTCCACGGTAAGACAGACTGTCTACAAATGGAGAAAGTTCAGCACTGTTGCTACTCTCCCTAGGCGTGGTCGTCCTGTAAAGATGACTGCAAGAGCACAGCGCAGAAAGCTTATTGAGGTAAAGAAGAATCCTAGAGTGTCAGCTAAAGACTTACAGAAATCTCTGGCACATGCTAACATTTTTGTTGACACAGCTACAATAAGGAAAACATTAAACAAGAATGGAGTACATGGGAGGACACCACGGAGGAAGCCATTGCTGTCCAAAACGAATATTGCAGCACGTTTGAAGTTTGCAAAAGAGCACCTGGATGTTCCACAGCACTACTGGCAAAATATTCTGTGGACAGATGAAACCAAAATTGAGTTGTTTGGAAAAAACACACAACACTATGTGTGGAGAAAAAAAAGGCACAGCACACCAACATCAAAGCCTCATCCCCACTGTAAAACATAGAGGAGGGAGCATCATGGTTTGGGGCTGCTTTGCTGCCTCAGGGCCTGGACGGATTGTTGTCATTGATGGAAAAATGAATTCCAGAGTTTATCAAGACATTTTGCAGGAAAACGTAAGACCATCTGTCCGCCAACTGAAGCTCCGCAGAGGATGGGTGATGCAACAGGACAATGACCCAAAGCATACAAGTAATTCAACAAAAGAATGGCTTCAACAAAGCAAAATACGCCTTCTGGAGTGGCCTAGTCAGAGTCCTGACCTCAACCCGATTGAAATGCTGTGGCATGATTGACCTTAAGAGAGCAATTCACACCAGACATCCCAAGAATATTGCTACACTGAAACAGTTTTGTGAAGAGGAGTGGCCCAAAATTACTCCAGATCGTTGTGCAGGTCTGATCTGCAACTACAGGAAACGTTTGGTTGAGGTTATTGCTGCCAAAGGAGGGTCAACCAGTTATTAAGTCCAAAGGTTCACATACTTTTTCCACCCTGCACTGTGAATGTTTACATGTTATGTTCAATAAACACATGAAAACATATAATGTTTGTATTGTATTATTTTAAGCAGACTGTGTTTTTAAAATTGTTGTGACTTAGATGAAGATCAGAGCACATTGTATGACCAATTCATGCAAAACTCCACGTAATCCCAAAGGTTTCACATACTTTTTCTTGCCACTGTATAGAAAAAAACAAAGCACATGTAAGATATCAGCAACATCAAATAAACACAATGAGGACATTTTTTGGTGGTACTGGCCCTTTAATGCTTGTAAATTGAGCCCCTGTAATTGTGTCGTTTCCAGACAAAGAGACTGATCAGACCCTGGTGGAGACGTTCAATTCTCATGTTGGTGAAGGGAGGTTCGGGTGCGGTGGACATAGTGGAGTAGGGATTTCATGAGTTTACGACAGATACCGTCGTTCATTCAGTTACTAACAGACACGGTCGCTCTGTTGTTAATTCGTCAGCTCGGCTCAGCCTTTGCCGAATGATCCTCTATGTCCTCATTCTGCATTTTCCCATCTTTGGTTGTGTCTGCTAACATTTCCCTCTATCTTCTGTTTGTCTGGAGAATGTTTTGTCTCCGTTACAGACCCAGCTGCGTTGTTTTATTCTGCCTGGGTTTCTCTACGTCTATTTATGGTTTCTGTCTGGGAAATTTCGCTTTCTGGGTGTCCTTGCACCTCCGTGAGATATCTTCAAAGTCCAACAACAAGTACAGTTCAGATCTGTGCTTGCGCGCGCAGCTCCAATCCATCGCTCTGCGCAGGCGCTATGGAACTTGTGTACGTAAAGTGTGCGAGTCCCGCAGCGCTGCGCAGTTTGAAGTCCATACGCTAGACAAGTTGCAAAGGAGCACAAATTACGCAGAAAAGCTTCATGGACTTCCGGGCTCGAGAGTCCCTGAGCCAAAGAGGAGCAGCGTGTGGCGAGGGAGAAAAGGTGAGTAATATCACCAAAAATAATATAAAATAATTGGGCAGGATCTGCCAAATCATAGGCAAAAAAAAGGTGCTCTATATTTTAATAGAATATCCCTTTAATTCCAGCGGCATCAATTTGGAAATATCGGCTGATTGAATTTGTCCCGAGTCAATACTCGAAAAATACAGCTGGTCTGTAACACAAAGCGGACTCTTAAAATTCCTGAAAAAGCTTATTTTTGGTCAATATCATACAGATTGATTTCGGTCTGATTCCCGCTATTTCCCTGCTTAAAAATCCATTTATCGGCACCTGATATTTTTTCAGAAATCAGCATAACGGTAAAACCGGATTGAATCGCTAAAGCCAATATTTCTATCAAAAAATAAAGCCGCGAGAGACGATATCTAAGACGAACTTTGATCGGGGATCGAAATAGCAGTATGCCCGGCTTGGAATCTCCTGACACGAAACATGGCTGACTTTTTATCAGGAATCAAGTTGCCTGGAAGCCCAAATTGGAATGATCTGAACAGGAAAATGGCCGAACTGCTGGTTTCGGCTATCGGCCGAATTAATTCAAGGCCATGGTGTATGGCAGAACCTCATTTAAGGCCAGATCTCCCCAAGTAGCTTCATATGACGACACGACTAAAATGTCAAGAATCTCCCAAGTTCATTGTCTTATCACCCAGTCCACAATTCTACAGCAGAAGCAAACCTATTGGTCTTGGCTTTAATAATGGTCTTCCTTGGCCAGGACTACTTGGCCATCCAGATCTTCTGAAGTTACTTTTGCCACAAGGCTCTGTTGACCAAATAAGTGGCTGACTATAACCTGGACGGCTGAAGTTGAGCATCTCTGCTTGAGGTGATACAGATCATCAGCTACTTCTGGATTGAGTTGCTGCACTCGAGGCAGGTAGTGTAGCTCTAAGCTCTGTTCCTTATGCGGCACAAATGTCTCTTGAGGATGTAGTAGCCAAGTCAACCTTGACTTTACGTTCAGTTTTTCCGTTTCGTAGGATCTACTCATCCACCTCCATCTATCCAGGGGATGACAGGTTCATGGGTTAATAGGGAGTCCCTTAGCATTTCCTCCCATTAGTCCTTGTTTGTGTTAAATTCATAGAAGCGTGGACCTCAGCGAGTCTCAGAGATGAAATTGGATTCCCAGGAGGACACGCAAACACTTTCTTTTCGCACAACCCTAGATACACCTGTAGTTGCCGAGTTCCTGAGATCTCCACGGCAGCATTTCTCAAGTTTATGGTCAGCAGAGCACTGGTCCCCGTGGCCCATAAAGAGGTCCTCATGATGCTGTAAGTGCCGAGAAGAGATTAGAGAGGATGTCATTATGAACTAAAAGCAGGAGATGAATGGAATGATCAACTAAATGCCGATATGTTTGAGAAAAAAGAGTGGGTCGGCAAAACAGCAACTTCCCCAGATAGAGACATCACCCGCTATATAACACTTGTTGGTTTCCACAAACACCAGCAAAATAAACACAAACTGAAATAATATCCAATACAGAACACCATGAGGGCTGTATAGACACCTGAGACAAAAAAGGAGAAAAACTCATGTTTAATTTTCTAAGAGCCGACCTGTGGCTCTAGAAGATGTGAGTGTGGTTATACAGAGCACGCAACAGGCAGATTGTTGTATAAGATATGGGGAAGAAGGTATCCTATAGGTAGGATGCCATATAAAATAATGTGTTAAAAAAGTTATAAGAATAAAATTAGTTTTTTTAACTCCTGATACCATTTTGTGCATTTTTCCCAGGAAGCAACATTTACCAAAATCTAATGGTTTTACTTAGTGGCTGCATTTTATCGGTGCAAATGTTTTACTATGTGGCTGTTGCTTGTTTAATCCTCAGTATTTAACAGTTAATGAGGTGGAAGACGGAATGTTTAGATAGGGCAGCAGCCCTAGGTGAATTGTGTTTTCCAGGCTACCTGAGATAAAAGCTGGTAGGTGAATGAGATAAAACAGGGAGCTTAAAAGCCTTCTAATCAACCCCTGGTGATGTCCTTTGAATACATCCCACACAATACAATGATGTGAGTTGGTGACTGACCCATTCACTCCATTCTATGGCCAAAGCCACACAGTGAGGAGCAAATGATGGAAAGATACTGTGGGGGGGGGGCAGTTTAAAACACAAAATATCACACAATGGATGCACCCAGTAACACATATATATAGAGAAATATCACACAATGGATGCACCCAGTGACACATATAGAGGAAAATATCACACAATGGATGCATCCAATGACACATATAGAGGAAAATATCACACAATGGATGCATCCAATGACACATATAGAGGAAAATATCACACAATGGATGCACACAGTGACACATAGAGGAGAATATCACACAATGGATGCACCCAGTGACACATATAGAGGAAAATATCACACAATGGATGCACCCAGTAACACATATAGAGGAAAATATCACACAATGGATGCACCCAGTGACTCATATAGAGGAAAATATCACACAATGGATGCACCCAGTGACACATATAGAGGGACATATCACACAATAGATGCGCCCAGTGACACATAAGAGGAAAATATCACACAATGGATGCACCCAGTAACACATATAGAGGAAAATATCACACAATGGATGCACCCAGTGACACATATAGAGGAAAATATCACACAATGGATGCACCCAGTAACACATATATATAGAGAAATATCACACAATGGATGCACCCAGTGACACATATAGAGGAAAATATCACACAATGGATGCATCCAATGACACATATAGAGGAAAATATCACACAATGGATGCACACAGTGACACATAGAGGAGAATATCACACAATGGATGCACCCAGTGACACATATAGAGGAAAATATCACACAATGGATGCACCCAGTGACTCATATAGAGGAAAATATCACACAATGGATGCACCCAGTGACACATATAGAGGGACATATCACACAATAGATGCGCCCAGTGACACATAAGAGGAAAATATCACACAATGGATGCACCCAGTAACACATATAGAGGAAAATATCACACAATGGATGCACCCAGTGACTCATATAGAGGAAGATATCACACAATGGATGCACCCAGTGACTCATATAGAGGAAAATATCACACAATGGATGCACCCAGTGACACATATAGAGGGGCATATCACACAATAGATGCGCCCAGTGACACATAAGAGGAGAATATCACACAATGGATGCACCCAGTGACACATATAGAAGAAAATATCACACAATGGATGCACCCAGTGACACATATAGAGGAAAATATCACACAATGGATGCACCCAGTGACACATACAGAGGAAAATATCACACAATGGATGCACCCAGTGACACATATAGAGGAAAATATTTTCTTAACTAAACATACAAGAAAAAAACAAAGCACATGTAAGATATCAGCAACATCACATAAACACAATAAGGACATGTCATAATGTGGTGGTACTGGCCCTTTATCTTCGATAGATGTTCTCATATGTAAACGTCTGAGGTTGCACTATATCTCTTGTATCATTATTTTGGTTTGTGATTTAAATACTATTATCTCATCATTATAAATCTATTTTGTTAATCTTTTTATTCATTTTAAATGGGTGATGATGGAGGACCTCGCCCCCCGCCCCTTCTGAGATGATTCAAAACAAGCTCCATGTGGATACTCCATGTTGAAAGTTGCTGCCATAACTTGTTCCATTCTGAACGATAGTTTGTGAAGCTTGTGACAGCGACGGAGTTAATCGAGTCAGGTCTCCCATGAGCCGGAATGACGTCCTGCCGTTGCTATTCTGGTTCATCAAGGACTCTTGCTTAAGATATACGTGATTAGATCACATTTCCCTACAGCCCTGGAACAATGTAAATAAAGTCAAGGATAAAGGAAGAAACTCAACGCGTTTGTATCTCCTGCTTGACTGCTAAACATGTAAAGCTAAATAACCCCAAACCCATAAACAAGAAGGACCCACTGCTTGCCCCATAAAATGACACGTAGACATATCTTGCGTGGAGTAAGGCCACAGCTTTATTAGGGAAAACAAAACAGAGACACGAGAGTATAAAAACATCTATTTAAATGACTTTAACATAACTTATTGCTCAGCAACCTCCCCTGCCGCCGGCTGCAGCTCAAGACTTCCGGCAAGTGTGTCCAACTTATGCCAGAGTTCGGTAAGGTTCCCTCTGCCATTATCCTCCACCAGGGGAACATCATGTCACAGTGCTCCTCCAGAGCTTCCTTAACTTCCAGGAGCTGACCAAGCAAATGCCCTGAACAAGACAGGGTGCGTCACACAGCGCCTTCTCGATTCCCATCTGAAGACCCAAGTTGAAGATATCTAAACCCACGTCAGTAAGATGATCACCATCGCTGTGCAGAATTATCTCCTTCCAGTTCTTAACCACAACAACCCCGACCCGTCTAACATAACGCTGTAAAATAAGCCTGCGTCGAGTCCGTTCCAAAGTCCGAGGATCACCAACAGTGGACCACACAGGCCGAAAAATCACTTCAGACCAAACTACTGTGATGCCATCAAACAGTGCCAGACAACAGGCCAAGTCCTGTTTGATTCTCTAAATTAAGTCAACAGACTGGGTCAAACCAAAGTCATTTCCTCCGGTGTGAATGACCAAAATCAATGGGGCCTGAACCACCCTGCGTAAGGAATAAACCTCTGGAAAAATTGCCCCAGGTAAGCCCCCTTATTTCCTGCCACCTCACATGCCCTCGTTCCCTGGACAGACCCAGATTGCTGCCATAAGGTCTACGTTCCGCCCGGCGACTTGCCCAATAGATATAGGAGTGGCCAAGAAGCCAAACTGAAACAAAATTAATACAACAGGTCAGGATGAATATACCTCCTAAAACACTGTGATTCCAACCAACCTACTGCCTGACCCTACAAAATAGAAAGGAAAAATGAAAATTGAACATTAAGTCACTTGAGTTGACTTCAATCTACTCTAGAGAGCTCTGGTGGATCTAAAGTAGAGTTGGGAGTTCTCACGAAGAGATTGTACCTTGGGAAATGCATTGAAACTCCAGGATTGGACATTTGACAAATGGAAGGTGGGCCACAAAGGTCGCGGCGAAGTCCCTAGCCCTGCCCATGACCCGCTTAAATGCCACCATTGCTTGGTTCAATCCCCGGCCGCAACAAGCAACCCAAAGCCAGCCCCGATCTGACCCAAGTTCGCTATCCGGGTCATGCCCTGTCCTTTAGCTTCTGCACTTGGCTCCTAGTGCTTTTTCACCCCTGTGTGTTGCTGTTGTTGGAGTATATTTAATAAGCAGTATACTCGTGTTGCGTATGGTCATGGGGGGATTGCTTAAATAGTAATTGTGGGAGTTGAGGTTTTCCTACTCATTGTTGCATAGTAATAATAAAGATTGTACAAAGCTTTGTGTCCGTCAGCTTCAGCCTTTCCTTTCTCTGTTTTTGCTGCTAATCCTTGTAACAGATCTCTGGGCCCGAACAGGGTCACATCTGTCAAATGCCGCTTCCTCGCATGGACACCCAGTTTCTCCTCGTGACTCTCACACCTTTCTCTAGTACCTTAGCTGCAGCTTAAGGCCCGGTGCATGTAGAGAGCCTGGCTAGCACCCCCAGAAATAAGCTGAAGCTGTAGACCTGGAGCCTCTCCACAGCGGGTATTAGATTCCTGGTACCCCAAATCATGAGCCGTGACTTCAAGCTTGATCAGAATAGGACTGACTGTTTATTACACAGGCACAGAGATACACTCAACCACCAACTGCATTTGCATACAATCAAGCAGATAGCTGCATGGATCAGATAACTACACAGGACCTTTAAACAATGGAGAATGGGGGAAGGAGAAAGTAGGGTAAACAAAAGGAATTTCTTATGGAGAGAATTTACACAATAGAGAGAGCAGTTACTAATACAGAGATCTACACTATACAGGGAAGGGTTGTATAATTGAGGAAATGTACGCAAAATACACAACAAGAGACTATACAATATATACACAAGGAAATAACACACACACATCAGAAATCTTTAGTTAACTGGCAGATATATATAAAACAGTGAAAACCAAATATATTTAAAAGGTCCACCAGTTCCCCCAATAGTCTCTTTCACGGGCCATAGTCTCTGGGCAGGAGGCTAGCGCACAGCCCCCTCCAAGTCGCACAGTGTCGGCGTGTTCTGTCACAATCCTCATTATCATTTTTTTTTTTACCCTTGGACAACATGCCAGGCTGTGCGTAAGCACCGAGCTAGACCCGAGCTGCCTTGACACCGAGGATGTGACCATGAGCCTTTATTTATGGGCTGTCACCACCGCGTACTACGCTCTTGGGTGCGTGTTAGTGTTGAGATTGAATCATGTGATAACATCAAGTCTCTCTTAAAGGCACCATCGGATCCTACACAGGGCGGCACATAATAAGCTTCCACAATCAAATCTGAGGGGGAAGCGAGGGAGGTGAAGATGCCAGGAGAGAAGCCCAGCGGGCACCGCGTCCTTTCCATAAGTTAAATGAAACAACATCACTTGTACGGTCACTTTTAGGTCATATGTGCGTTTGTCACATGGTGTGTGCCGCTCACCCAGAATGACATCCTGGAAAACGAATCACAACGCTAAAGACTCCCAGCCACGACTAATCGATCGGACACCCAATACTGTCTTCATGCAAAATAAAACAAAACACAGCAATAGAAAAAAAAAACCACAATCTTTGTGTGTTTAATTAGTTCCACACGCAAATACACACTTCAATGCACATTAACCACACAAACACAAGCCACACAGCCTAGCTATGGATGCATTGAAAATCCGGCTGCTGATATATTTCGGCCGAAAATTGTATTTTCTGTTTTTGGCCGAATGAAAAAAATGTCCGAAAATGTCATTAGAAAAATACATGCTCCGGTGCGGCTGAATTTGGACGTACCAGTTCAACCGCGGAAGCATCATTTTCGGGAGCTGTGGTTAGAAACTAGGGTTAGAGTTACACAATTAGGGTGGCAAATTAAGAATAGGGTTAGAAATTATGTTTAGGTTTAGAGAATATGGTTAGAAGATAGGGCTATGGTTAGAGATTAGGGTTAGACATTAGGGTAAGGGTTAGGGTTAGGGTTAGAGAATAAAGCTAAGGTTAGAGGTTAAGGTTATAAATTAGAGTTAGGGTTAGAGAATAAAGCTAAGGTTAGAGGTTAGGGTTAGAGAATAAAGCTAAGGTTAGAGGTTAGGGTTATAAATTAGGGTTAGGGTTAGAGAATAAAGCTAAGGTTAGAGGTTAGGGTTATAAATTAGGGTTAGGGTTAGAGAATAAAGCTAAGGTTAGAGGTTAGGGTTATAAATTAGGGTTAGGGTTAAAGAATAAAGCTAAGGTTAGAGGTTAGGGTTATAAATTAGGGTTAGGGTTAGAGAATAAAGCTAAGGTTAGAGGTTAGGGTTAGAGAATAAAGCTAAGGTTAGAGGTTAGGGTTATAAATTAGGGTTAGAGAATAAAGCTAAGGTTAGAGGTTAGGGTTATAAATTAGGGTTAGGGTTAGAGAATAAAGCTAAGGTTAGAGGTTAGGGTTATAAATTAGGGTTAGGGTTAGAGAATAAAGCTAAGGTTAGAGGTTAGGGTTATAAATTAGGGTTAGGGTTAAAGAATAAAGCTAAGGTTAGAGGTTAGGGTTATAAAATAGGGTTAGGGTTAGAGAATAAAGCTAAGGTTAGAGGTTATTGTTATAAATTAGGGTTAGGGTTAGAGAATAAAGCTAAGGTTAGAGGTTATTGTTATAAATTAGGGTTAGAGAATAAAGCTAAGGTTAGAGGTTAGGGTTATAAATTAGGGTTAGAATTAGGGTTAGGTTCCTATTTGTGATAGGGTTAGGGTTACAGTTAAGAGGTTATGCAAAGAACACAGAGTTGGCCACCAAATTGCACCGAATTTCCCCATGCGGTGCCATTTCGTGGCCATTCGCTATTCAAAAAGCAGGCAGTTCGGCAAATATTGGCGAATTGCCAGCAAAATACGATGCTGTTCAATGGCAGAGAAATCCCCATAGAGAAACAATAGTTAATCTATTCCGAGACACCAAACAGCGGGGAAAAATTGCCGAAATGCCCTGATTTTCGGTGGTTTCATTCGGCAGCTTTAAACATGCGAATCCCATAGGTTTCAATGGAAACAAAATCCACCATTTTTATTAAATATTTCTCTTTAAAGTCTCTTTATTTATTTATTTATATTTTACATTTTTTTTTAGGCATTTTTCGTGATTTTTCTTTCTGCGAGACTTTTGATACCGATTTTTTTTTTTACATGGCGTTTTTTTAAATTCTGTAATCGACCTTTATATTATTATTCACAGGACCTTATATATATATATATATTATTTCCAGGCATTTTCATGAAGTCGTTTTTTTAAACGCGTTTTAAAAGTGGCGGTTTTTTTTTTCCTTTTTTCTTTACCCCGCTTCTGTGACTGGTCGGCCTTTTCTGGTGCCGTTCGTCGGTGCGTTCAGCGGTTTTTCGATTCGATTCAGCGATTTTTGCGGTGGTTTTAGGATTAGTTCGGCGGGTCGATTCGGCGCACTTCGGGGACCCTGCGGTGAATGCTGAATTCTCCGTAGGGTCAGTGAATTAAGGGTGCTGAAGGAGAGAGCGCAGAAATTTCGCTGATTTCCCTTTAGCGTTACAGTTAACCCTAATCCTAATATTCTGCTCCATTTTTACATCTCTTTTAGGCAACAGATTCTGCCTTTTGTTTTGCCGCTCGCTCCCACATCAAGAGAAGGGGCAGAATCTGTTGCCGAAAAAATCATTTTAAAATAAGATGAAAAAAGTTGTTTTCAGCCATGTTTATTTTTTCCTCAATTTTTTATTTCAGGCCATTATATTCATTTCGGTGCATTCCTTACACTAGCCAGACACACCACAAACAATGCATACACACACTATCCCCACTGAAATCACACACAAACGAGCCACACACACATCACACACACCAGCCACACACACAAACCCCCACCAACTAACCACACACAACCACTAAACAGGCCCTGCTCCCTGATACCAGTACTGAGGCGCGTGCTGGTATATGGCAGCACTATGAGAGTGAATTACTTTTCACACTGTTTCGCCGTCACTTATCCCCGTCGGACGAGCAGAGGGATGCTCCATGTCGTTGTAAGGGGACTTTGTCACTTTGTCACGCAGCTTCATGAAGCCCTTTGGTTCAGTTACATAATGCGGCTATTTTTACAGAATGTTCTCCTGACAATGTATTCAGCGCTTTATATCTATTGTGTGCGAGTGGTATCTGGTTGCCCAGGATCCCGCACTATCTCCTGATAAGCTGGGATTCTCTGTGTCCCTCGGCAACACCGGATCATCTACACTGACATCGAGGAGCCACATGGGAAATAATGCGTCCTGGAGGATCTAAACTGGGTAAAGGGAGACACGGGCAGGAAGACGAATAAGGGCCCAAATCACTGCAAATCACAGGGCCATCACAGAAGATCATTGGGTCTTCACTGCAAATCACCGGGCCATCACAGGAGATCATTGGGTCTTCACTGCAAATCACCGGGTCGTCACAGGAGATCATTGGGTCTTCACTGCAAATCACCGGGCCATCACAGAAGATCATTGGGTCTTCACTGCAAATCACCGGGCCATCACAGGAGATCATTGGATCTTCACTGCAAATCACCAGGTCGTCATAGGAGATCATTGGGTCTTCACTGCAAATCACCGGGCCATCACAGAAGATCATTGGGTCTTCACTGCAAATCACCGGGCCATCACAGGAGATCATTGGGTCTTCACTGCAAATCACCAGGTCGCCACAGGAGATCATTGGGTCTTCACTGCAAATCACCGGGCCATCACAGGAGATCATTGGGTCTTCACTGCAAATCACCGGGCCGTCACAGGAGATCATTGGATCTTCACTGCAAATCACCAGGTCGTCACAGGAGATCATTGGGTCTTCACTGCAAATCACCGGGCCATCACAGGAGATCATTGGATCTTCACTGCAAATCACCAGGCCGTCACAGGAGATCATTGGGTCTTCACTGCAAATCACCGGGCCATCACAGGAGATCATTGGATCTTCACTGCAAATCACCAGGCCGTCACAGGAGATCATTGGGTCTTCACTGCAAATCACCAGGCCGTCACAGGAGATCATTGGGTCTTCACTGCAAATCACCGGGCCGTCACAGGAGATCATTGGGTCCTCACTGCAAATCACCGGGCCTTCACAGGAGATCATTGGATCTTCACTGCAAATCACCGGGCCATCACAGGAGATCATTGGATCTTCACTGCAAATCACCGGGCCTTCACAGGAGATCATTGGGTCCTCACTGCAAATCACCGGGCCGTCACAGGAGATCATTGGGTCCTCACTGCAAATCACCAGGCCGTCACTGCAGATTAGAGATGTGCGTTTTGTTTAGTTCCAAATCAAAATTCGGACGACATTTACCGATTCGTATTTCGGATGCACGACCGAAATAACAAATCGGTTTCGTCCGAAATGGAACGAAACTAAATACAACGTTTTGATTCTATCTTTACGACTCGATTCGTTGTACCGTTCACTTAGACTCGGCATCGCATCCCTGTCCATTGGCCATGGTGCTGAAACTATTGTATTCAGCACCACAGGCCATGGACAGTGCCATGGTGCCATACAGTGCGATTCGGTGGCAGTGAATTTCCCCATAGAGAAGCAATGGTTAATCTATTCACAGACACCGAACAGCAGAGAAATGTCAGAGAAATGCCCAGATTTTCGGTGGTTCGTTTAACAGCTTTAAACAGGTGAATCCTTTAAGTTTCAATGTAAAAAATATTCCCCGTTTTTATTAAATATTTATTCAACTGTTTATTCTTTTCACTTGCAGCAAAAGTCTCTTCATTTATTTATTTTTTAGATTTTTTTTAGGCATTTTTCTGGATTTTTTGGTGAATTTTTTGGATTCCTAATTATTTTAAAACAACGAGGCTTTTTTTCTTTGCCGAAGACAGCGTTTTTTTTTCCTTCCTTCAGTTTGGCTGTGTTCGACGGGGGCTGTCTATGGTGCTGAAACCTATTCGAGGACAGCAGCCCCGTGAGGCTCCTGGAGCCTTGGCCTGGCCGCCGGCTGAACCTGGGAGTGCCTCTTTTTTGTTATTTTTTATTAAACACCATTTTTTTATACCATTCTTTTTATATTTTGCAAAATCACTTTTTATTTTTTAAAAGATCTTTTTGTATTTTTTAAGACATTTTTTTAAGGACTTTTTAGTTTCGTAGCAGATCTTTTCATTATTTTTTAATGGACCCTTTTTATTATTTAGATACATTTTTATTGATTCAAGCTCCTCCTATTAGAATAGGAAATGGTTTTTTTCAGTTCAGAGGAATTTTCTGACGCCGATTCAGGCGCAATTAGCGTTTTTTGCCCATGTCCGATAACGGTATAGGCGACTCCATTTTTGAGCAAAACATGGTGAGCATTCACTAAATACTGAATTCACTGTGTTTTCGGCAAAATGGAATCACTGACGAACGCTGAAGTGCGGCGAAACATAAAGCACCGAAATTGCACGCAATTTAAAATAACATAGAATTTGTTTTCATTTCATTAAATGCCAAAATATCAAAACAAAATCTTTAGCTCCGCCCATAAATATCTTAATCCGGCCCTGCGTGTTTGCATAATCGGAGTGGGCCGGTCTGGATGAAGTCCAGGGTTGATTTTTTTTGTCCCAGCCCTGGGAGCAGCGTACGGTGAGGGACAAAACGTGAGAAAGTTCACCCCCAAAAAGAGAAAAAATAAATAACTGTGTAGAGGCTGTCAGCGGGACCTGCTCAATTATTTAAGGGCAAAAAAAGGAAACTCTATTTTTTAATAGCACATCCCTTTAACTTGACAAGATGATGTTTAATGGAGACATCCCGCCATGTTTAATGGAGACATCCCACCATGTTCAATGGAGACATCCCACCATGTTTAATGGAGACATCCCGCCATGTTTAATGGAGACATACCACCATGTTCAATGGAGACATCCCACCATGTTCAATGGAGACATCCCACCATGTTTAATGGAGACATCCCGCCATGTTTAATGGAGACATCCCACCATGTTCAATGGAGACATCCCGCCATGTTTAATGGAGACATCCCGCCATGTTCAATGGAGACATCCCGCCATGTTCAATGGAGACATCCCGCCATGTTCAATGGAGACATCCCGCCATGTTTAATGGAGACATCCCGCCATGTTTAATGGAGACATCCCGCCATGTTTAATGGAGACATCTCGCCATGTTCAATGGAGACATCCCGCCATGTTTAATGGAGACATCCCGCCATGTTTAATGGAGACATCCCACCGTGTTCAATGGAGACATCCCACCATGTTTAATGGAGACATCCCGCCATGTTTAATGGAGACATCCCACCATGTTTAATGGAGACATCTCGCCATGTTCAATGGAGACATCCCACCATGTTTAATGGAGACATCCCACCATGTTTAATGGATGCATCCCACCATGTTTAATGGAGACATCCCGCCATGTTTAAAGGAGACATCCCACCATGTTTAATGGTCAGTCGTTGAGTCACACCGCTACAGGCTGATCATGATTAGAACAGAAAGGATGCTCGTCCTACCTGCTGTTGGCTTTGTTCTTCCAGATTGAGTTTGACCTCCAGAGATTGCCGGGCCTCCAAGAAGGCCTTACGGTGCTTCCTGTCTGCCATGTAGTAAGACATGATCCCCACTGTGATTGTACAAAGGTAGATGGCTATGTTGGATAGGACCTTTTGGAAAGAAAAACGAAAAGACCAGAGATATCTTAATACACAAGAATTACAAAATAAATTCAATATAAACCCAAACCCTTCGAACAAAGGAAATCTATCTGCATACGATACAACTTGAGCCCTATTCCGACCTGGTGTAAACTTGACTGGAGCTCTTGTAAACTTACCAGAGCCGTTATAGTCTATGGAGCTGTTAACTAAGCATAGGAACGTTTTTTTTTTACGGTGAGAACAATAAAGCTGTGGAATTCTCTGCCTGTTGAGGTGGTTGGGTCAGAGTCTGTACAGACTTTTAAACAACGACTGGATGACTTCCTGCAAAAACATAATAGTAAGGGTCATAATATTTAATATGTGGGTAAAAGCTTCTTGATCCAAGGAGAAATCTGACGCCATTCTGGGGCCAAGAAGGAATTTTTTCCTAGTATGTTACATATTGGCGAGCACTTCATACTGGGTTTTTTTTGCTTCTTTTGGATCAACAGCAGTAGGTGATATGTGATAGGCTGAACTCGATGGACGCCGGTCTTTTTTTCAGCCTGTGTAACTATGTAACTTAACTAGAGCTGTTGTAGACTTTACACCAAGGTCGGAATAGGGCCCTTGTGTTTACACAAAAGCCTAAATTCTGTTGGAAAAGACCCTACTGGTGCAGACAGATATGCCTTTAAAGTGAAGTCGATCAATGATTTTCCTGTAGTATTATAAACCAAGGGGACCCTGGAACATACATGATTTTTGGGTTCTTTGAAGACTTTCATGGTCAAAAGAAGTCACCGTCATTTATTTATGGCTCACGTCATAAGAGCCGATGGTACGGTGGACCCGGCCTTGTGATAAATGGTACCTTGCTGATCATTGACTTTCGACTTGGGGTGACACAGAATTTTCTTTCTAGCTGAATTGAAAGTAAAATGAGCTTCATCGTAGCTCAACTCAACTCACCTTTGGGCAAATTGTCAAAGGTCAAGTCTGGCTGTTTCTCCTGCTCCCAGTTCAACAATATCCATCTCAGATCTTATCTATCAAACACTAGCCCCGAATCAGTACAGGGAGCCACAAATTTTGGCAAATTGCCAGCGAAATATGGTGCCTGTTCGACGGCAGTGAAATCCCCATAGAGAAGCAATGGTTAATCTATTCACAGACACCGAACAGCAGAGAAAAGTTGTCGATGTGCCCTGCTGTTCGGTGTTTTCATTCGTCAGGTGTATTCAGGCGAATCCCATAGGTTTCAATGTTAAAAAATATTCCCGTTTTAATTCAATATATAATAAACCGTTTATGATTTTAATCTGCAGCAAAAAGTCTCTTTATTTATAGATTTATTTTAGGATCTTTTAGGCATTTTTTGGATTGTTTCAGCAAAAAAAATCCTTTTTTTTTTAAAAAAAAAGCAGTTTTTCTTTTTTCCGTAAAAGACTTTTTTATTATCATTCATTTTCGTTCAGTAGTTTTTTTTGCAAACAGCGTTTAAATTTTGACACTTTCAACCATATTTTTTTTTTTACCCGTCTGGCTGCTTCGTGTCAGCTTTTTTCTGCGGGTGGTCAGTGCCGTACACGATGGCTCGACGGCTGCATTTGGCAGCTGTCTGACGTGTTTGCGGTGGCTGTCCGAGGGGTTGGCATCGGCAGGCGGCGTCTTGGCAGCGGCATTTGGCGGCCGATTCGCTGAACTTCGGGACCCTACGGTGAATGCTGAATTCACCGCAGGGTGGGGAAATTTGATTCCCCGGAGTGCAGGGAGCGACAGAGAAAACCCCCTATAGTAAAACACATTATAAAACACATGGTGCTGCTTTTTATCTTTGTATAAAAATGGAACGGGAGTGGAATAAGCGCCTAAGTATACAGCGAAATAAAATCAAATCAACAATTTATGAAATAATCCCTCTAAAAGTTACCAAATATAATAGGACAAAAATATATAATATATGGCTCATATAATCACAAATAAACTGCTACGGTGCAAGTGACCTGTGATTCATAGCATCATATTAGTGGTGCAAACGTTTACGTGTAAAATGACCAGAAAATACTTCTTCCAAGTAGTCAATTTATTTATATTTAACAAAACAGTAAGAACCAGCTCGAGCAATAAATAAAATGATATATATATATATATAAATATATAATTACTGATACGCGACGCGTTTCGCTGTAAAAAAAATTCCGGCTTCTTCAGTCAACTGAAAATGGCTGAAGAAGCTGGAATTCTTTTTACAGCGAAACGCGTTGCGTATCAGTAAATATATATATATATATATATATATATATATATATATTAGTTCCAACGTGAATGGAGCCGCACACGTGTTCTCGTTAAAACAATAAATTTTAATTATGACAAATTAAAATGAAACCGACGTTTCGGCTCCGACACGAGCCATTTTCAAGGTTGAAAATGGCTCATGTCGGAGCCGAAACTTTCGGTTTCATTTTAATATGTCAAAATTAAAATTTATTGTTTAAACGAGAACACGTGTGCGGCTCCATTCACGTTGGAACTACAAATTTATTTTTGGAAGCAAGCACAGTGGCGTTTAATCTTGCTCTAACCTGGAGAATAGAAAGGAGTTGCTGGGACCAATTACATATATATAATTTTATTTATTGCTCGAGCTGTTTTTACTGTTTTTTTAAATCTAAATAAAATGACTATTTGGTGGAAAGCCTGGATAGTGGTTATTTCCACCAGGGGCTAATACACCAACCTATCCAAAGGGTGTCAAAGGCGCAGTGTCTGAGCCGACTATAGGGGCTCCAGTCTAGGTGAGTGGGATCATTTTATATTACACTTGCCGCCTGCAATCGGTATGATCTGCTCTATGACTTCTTTCTATCTTGATTCTTTTTGAGAAACCTTTAAGACCTGAGACATTATGGTGTCACTCCATTAAGTTGACACAAGGCATCAGAATAGAGCTGAAGCTATATGGGCTCCCCAGGATGGGAGCTGAAGCTGTATGGGCTCCCCAGGATGTGAGCTGAAGTTGTATGGGCTCCCCAGGATGTGAGCTGAAGTTGTATGGGCTCCCCAGGATGTAAGCTGAAGCTGTAGGAGCTCCCCAGGATGTGAGCTGAAGCTGTATAGGCTCCCTAGGATTGGAGCTGAAGCTGTATAGGCTCCCCAGGATGTGAGCTGAAGCTGTATGGGCTCCCCAGGATGTGCGCTGAAGCTGTATGGGCTCCCCAGGATGTGAGCTGAAGCTGTATAGGCTCCCCAGGATGTGAGCTGAAGCTGTATGGGCTACCCAGGATGTGAGCTGAAGCTGTATGGGCTCCCCAAGATGTGAGCTGAAGCTGTATGGACTCCCCAGGATGTGAGCTGAAGCTGTATGGGCTCCCCAGGATGTGAGCTGAAGCTGTATTGGCACCCCAGGATGTGAGCTGAAGCTGTACGGGCTCCCCAAGATGTTAGCTGAAGCTGTATGGGCTCTCCAGGATGTGAGCTGAAGCTGTATGGGCTACCCAGGATGTGAGCTGAAGCTGTATGGGCTCCCCAGGATGTGAGCAGAAGCTGTATGGGTTCCCCAGGATGTGAGCAGAAGCTGTATGGGCTCCCCAAGATGTGAGCTGAAGCTGTATGGGCTCCCCAGTATGTGAGCTGAAGCTGTCACCCAGTGACACAAATAGAGGAAAACATCACACAATGGATGCGCCCAGTGACACATATAGAGGAAAATATCACACAATGGATGCACCCAGTGACACATATAGAGGAAAATATCACACAATGGATGCACCCAGTGACACATATAGAGAAAAATATCACACAATAGATGCGCCCAGTGATACATATAGAGGAAAATATCACACAATGGATGCACCCAGTGACACATATAGAGGAAAATATCACACAATGGATGCACCCAGTGACACATATAGAGGAAAATATCACACAATGGATGCACCCAGTGACACATAGAGGAAAATATCACACAATGGATGCACCCAGTGACACATATAGTGGAAAATATCACACAATGGATGCGCCCAGTGACACATATAGAGGGAAATATTTTCTAAACTAAACATACAAGAGAAAAGCACATGTAAGATATCAGCAACATCACATAAACACAATAAGGAAATTGCACTTTTTGGTGGTACTGGCCCTTTAAATGACTTTGCATTCTCTCCAATAAAAAACCTAATTTCAGAGAATCTTGCTGCGCTCACGTTCTGAGCGCCAGAAGATTTGGATATGCAAAATAGAATAAATTTGTTAAAAAGTAAAACAATGCTTTCATGAGTTTCCGTTCCGTCGTGCGTTACCCCACCACAAGTCAGACCTCGAGCCTGAGATTCCCATAAATGGCAGTATGAAACGGACGGATTCCAGAGAGACTTTAAGAGGACTTTAACGATCTCAATGGGTAACATTTATTTCAAGGATATGGTGACGAACTGGTCACTTCTGTAATGAAACCACGAAATGTGCTCTTCCATAAACAGCCGACCCGCAGGTTCCATGGATTCTTAGTTTGGTTTGAATAAAATAATACGGGCCCTATTACATTCTCCGCGCAATTTCGTCCGCGCAGCGCAATTTTTTTGCGCACAACAAAATTCGTTATCGCGCGAAAATTAACGTGGAATTACGATCCGTGCGCATTTTTTCGTCCGTCACGAATTTACGTGCGCAAAAACGACACGCAAAATCGTGCGCGCATTAACGTTGCGCGCAGAAATCGGTGGGCAGACTGAATTAAGAACCAACATTTTCTAACATTAGGTTGTTGCGCCTGTCAAAGTCAATCTGCGTATATGTGCTGCAGCAAAAAAAATAATGAAACAATTTATTAATTTTATTGTTTGGGTATGTGTAGAATGTGTAACTGTACTGTGCTGTATTTTTTTTTTTCGTGCTGGTGTATTTCGTTTTGGACAGAACGATCAAATTTACAGTTACCACCTGCTTTTCAAAGACGGTAAACAATTTCGCTCAAATGTCGTTCGTACAAAGTTGCGCGAAGATTGTAATACCAGCCGCATACCAGTGTAGGAACGCATTTGCGCTGACAATGTTAAGTATAGGATGCGCGCACAAATTTTCGTTTGCGCCGGGTCACATTGCGTGCGCGAGGAATGTAATAGGGCCCTACATTTTTACATGGAAAGGTTAGCAAGACACCAACCACATTCAGGTCAATATGTCACATAGCATGTGCAACCTTGACCCTTTGGTGCTCTGTTAGGGCTTTCTGAGCACTTAAAGGTTGGTTGTATCTATGTACTATGGACAAGACCCATCTGGTTTCCAGCCGATCCACCGATGCCACCATATTGTCCACAAGTCAGGCCACAGAGAGAAGCTGTACCAGCTGTAGTGCTGGTATAAGGGCTTCATGGAGCTGAAGAATTCATTGGGTCTTTGTCACATCCCGCTCAGCAGTAGTGTTTCTCAGTCCCATTCCTCTCACCTCCCACTGTGTTCCTCTTGGTTTGGAATGACCGCAATGGAAGCTGCCAGAGCCTCATGGGGCAATTGAGTTTGGGAATCCAGGGAATAAAAGGCTCTGACAAGATGAGGGGCCAATAAATCCCGGAATGTTTTATAATAATGGGTTGAGAACCCGTCTGGACCTGGACTCTTCCCACTGGGAGCCAATTTTAGTGCCTGATACAGTTCCTCGAATGTAATCGGGGAGTACAGCAGGACTTTATGATTGCAGGGGAAAATGGAACCCACCGTCTTCACCAAATGTAAATCAATCGCTGTTTGAGAGGGTGGGTCAGGGCGGATATTGTAAAGGGTTGTGCAGTATTGATGGAAGTCAGAGGCAGGAACGCAGAGGCAATGTCCCTCGTTTTGAAGGTCAAAGTCCCCCTTTCTAAGTTTAGGAATGAAAGTGGCTTGGAATCTATTCTTGAGGGCCCTGGCCAGCAATTTCCAACATATTTACCCCCCCTTGAGCGTATTAAGTTAGGTTGGTGATCGCAATGGACCTGGAGACCGGATCGATAAGGATCTTATGAAGATCTGCACGTAAAAGGACCTATTTCTGAAAAGAAAGTGGGTCAAGGTCCCTCTTATGGACACTCAAGCTCTCGTATGGAAGTGAGAAGTTGGTGAACTCAAGCATCATAATCCCTTTTCCATCTAGCTCCCATTTGGATAAGAGCACCTCGTAAGACACACTTATGGGCTTCCCAAAGCATCGTCGATGCTATGTCATTGCTATGTCATGCTATGTCAGATTTATTTTCCTCAAAAAAGCGGGTTAACGCCAGTTTGATTTCAGATTGGAGAACAACATCTGACAGCAGGGTATTGTTAAGTCTCCAGTGCGGAGTCCCCCTATCACTCTGTGGGAAGGCGAGGTGTAAAATGACCGGTGCATGGTCAGATCATGTTATCGAGCCAATCCAGCATTTGCGTATGAGGTCTAAGTAACGGCAAGGTAAGAAAAAATAATATAAACGGGAAAATCGAGAGAAAGTGTGGGAATAAAAATCCTTATCCGACGGATTCAATATCCGCCAACAATCAAAGAGACGTTAATCTCCGAGTAGTTTGTGGAATTGCCGCCTGAGCGATGCTATAGAAGTAGAGGCCCCAGTCAAGCTCTCAGTTGGCAAGTCCAAAGACACATTGCCACCCCCCCCCCAAGGATCAACATACCATCAACAAAGGAGGACAGTTTACCCATTATTTTCTTAAAGGCTTTGGTTTGCACCTCTCAGTGTGTTCCTGGCCCATTCCTCTCATCTCCCATTGTGCTCCTGTCCCATTCTTCTCAAACACAAACACCTTCATTGAGCCAAAGCCCCTTACATACACTTCTTGATATCATTGTGTTGGTGGGATTTGGTGAAACATACAGTGAACTTTAATGTGGCCTATTTTGGGGCTCGGGCCTTGAGCTGCAGCTCCATTTGCCGTAATTCCAACCCCGTGATGCTGGAATACGTAAAGTGCACTTGTCATCCCAGTTGGGCTCATTTAAATAAGTGCATCACTTCATATACATGTGCTCACAATTTCTACAACCACATAAATAAGAAAATCGCGTAATTCCCTTTTACAGTTTCGCCCGTCAATCACTTCCGGTGGCATGCCAACTCATGCCGGCGGAATGACGACTTCACTGAGGCATCTTTAAAATATTTACATTACTGATGTTAATAACTCACAGCAAGTTTTGCAACAAAATAAAACCTTTACTGTCTGGTATTAAAAATAAAAAGTTTAATTTAATAGAAATAATAATAAAAAAGAAATAAAATGTTTTTATACGAACTTTGTCTTTTTTTCTCAATTATTTGTGTTTTTTTTTCCCCCATCTCAATTAAAAGAATCCTTTATTTTTTTGTTCAGGGTGCGTGCGTGTCGGAAGAGGAATAAAACTAAATGTTTACATCAGGCCGGCGCTGGAAATAGCCGACTATTTATACATGAGAAGCGCTCGCTCTCGGAATCAGGACCCGCACAGAGTTTCAACGGGAACGAAACTTTGAACGCCATCGCTGAATTAAAATGACTGACTGCGCGCTCTGCTGACCGCAAAATCACAATGCGACGAAAGAGGAAGATGTAGAATAAGAGAAAATAATGTGTATACTTTAAGACCTTGCTAAAAAGGATATTTAAAGCGCGCCTGCCGTAGATAAAAGGACCGTTGACCATGTGACAGGGCAGCTCTTCCTTTATACATGGCAGGGTTTTTTCTCTGACCTTTATAATGTAAAAAATAGAGATATTTCTGTTTTAAAGTTTCTCCCTCTTGCCTGCTCGGCACCATTTCGGGAGAGGGGCTGCAGCGTGCAGAGAGTCAGCCCCTTGTACATTGGGTGTGCTGTGCTGGCTGACACTCAGTGGGCAGTCCTGTAGGACATCTCTCTGCTCACTGCGGCATGCCACAGTCACATGGCAGACAGGGGGCGGCTTTATCAAGGCTCTTAATTAAAGGCTCTGCGTAAATCGAAACGTTGGTTGTTTTTAATATAGATAAATAAATACCAATAAAACAATAAATCTTTATTTATTATTTATTTATCAGAGACCCTGAGTGCATGGATATAATGTTTTTTGGATTTAAGAACCAGGGCATTAAACTTTTCAGGACAGCTAAGGACTGAGCGCAGGTTCCTTTTGATATATATATATATATAAAATACATAAGAGGGGCAGCACTCAACCTTAACTACGCTTTCAGTGCGGGTGCATCTCAAGACATGATATACAACAAAACAGGAGGAAAGCACACCAAACATATTCAAACAATACAAAAGAAACCACAACAGCAGCTAAATTCATTTAGACATAGATATATATATATATATATATATATGCAAAGCAACAGAAATCAATTTTTACCATATAAACCTGCTTTAGTGCAATTGCACTTTTTGTAAGTATTTTACCATTATCATCACTTTATTTTGCAAGAAAGGGTTTTGACCCTGATTAATTATTCTCTATCTTGTAAGAATAATTCTCTTCTAATTTCCTGTATGAATATATAAATATGGTGATTCAAACACATACCTTAGCGAACATGCCCCATTTAGTTTGAAATGCACACAGACGGGCTAAGGTATAGGTTCTCCCTTCCCACTTCTTTCTATGGCATATTATTTTGGATGGCTTAGGAATGTTTCTGTTACTTTAAAAGTTAAAATGTAAACCATATGTGGTTACGGTTGCTTGCCCCAGCAGTTCCCTCATCCTATAACCTCCGATCCAGGACCAGCACCTTACTTGCAATACCACAATACAAAAAGAAAGTGGCTCGATCCTCATTTTCCTACAGAGCATCGCAAATATGGAATAACCTCCCAGACGCCATCAAATCTTCCCCAGTCTAAAGTCCCTTAAGAGTTCCCTATTAACCCCTTAGTGACCGGGCGGTTTTACACAAATCCGTCCTTTAGTGACCGCTGCTGTTTTTACGTTTCTGCGCTGTTAGTGTTTAGGTCAAATTTTCCTCTTATTCGTTTATTCAACCCACACATATTATACACCCTTTTTCCCGCCATTAAATGGATTTTCTAGAAATATCATTATTTCCATCATATCCAATAATTTACTATAAAAAAAATATGAAATATGATGAAAAAATTGTAAAAACACACTTTTTCGTAATTTAATCCCCAAAATCTACAACCACCAATAAAGACCCCGGCTAAATAGTTTCAAAATTTTATCCCGAGAATAGAAATACCCAATTTTTACATGTTTTTGCCTTTTAACCCTTTCACTGCTGAGCTAGTTCACCTATGTGCGCTGCGCTCATTCTGACCATTTTGTGCTAATTATTTTGAGATGACAGGCTAGGTCCTATTTAATTAAACCCCCCCAGACAAAAAAAACTTTAAAAAAAAAACATTTTTTTATTTTATTTAATTTTTTTATTATTATTATTATTTTTTTTTTTAAACCAAACCTGGTCATGTTTGTATCATTGGAAAGGCCATGATCAGGCCTTTCAAATGATGTCAAATATGACCATCTAGCTGACATGGATCTCTACATGACAGCTAGATGGTTAACTGGCCCACTGACATCCTCACACATATGGTGAGGTTGTCAGTGGGTGGGGGGGACCTGGAGGCTTGGCTGACATCCAAGATGTCAGCCCCCCTCCAGGTTCGAATCGCGTTTTGGCACCAATTAGTGCCGAAACGTGATTCGGCGGCGAAACGATGGTTAATGCCATACACCGCTGAAAAGGGGAGACTCTCCCCTTTTCAGCGGTGCAAAAAGCATCTCCCTAGCTTCAATGGTTGGGGAGATAGAGGGCTCCGAAGGAGCCCCCCCTCCTCTCCATTGATTTGCATGGGGACACCTGCTGATGACGTCACCACGCAGCGTGGCGACGTCATCAGCCTCACCTGCCCATGTAAATCACATGGGCAGGCTTCCTCCCTGCCAGATCACCGAGGGATCCAGCGAGGGAGGTAAGTATCCGGCGGGAGGGGGGTTAGGCGCCGCTGACGTACCCTGTACGTCCGTGGGTCTAAGGGAGACCCGTGGACAGGACGTACAGGGTACGTCAGCGGTCCTTAAGGGGTTAACATACCTCAATACAGAATGCACCTGTAAACATGTAACATAATGACTTTATTTCCTACATATTTATTTTTCTGTTAATCTGTATTTGTTTTTGTGTTAATATCTTGCTCTTTACTAGTTTCTATTTCTGTAAGCACTCAATGTTCTTGAACCCAGGACATACTTGAAAATGAGAGAAATCTCAATGTATCCTTCCTGGATACATCATTTATAAATAAATAATAAATAAATGTAATCTCAGACGTGGCAAATGTCCGCACCATTTTAACTCTGACGTGATCTGGTTCATGATTGGCTGTTATACCACACCATTTTTATTACATTAGACACTGATGAACAGACTTGTGTTGAGAGCAATTCGACTTTATATCTTGAGTGGTTGTCTTCTTTTGCTCTCCCGTTGGCCAATGTAAGCGCTGCGATAAGTCTTTATATATGAAATGGACCGACAACAGCAGCAGCAACTTGCTTGTTAGGTAAATATGAATAGGAATATTGATTTAATTAGATTTTTTTTAACATCTCTCCGGGCACCTGCCATGTGCTTTGCAGGGACTTTAACATGGCACCTCTTCCCTCCTCCCTCACTGGAAAGGGAGATTCAAAAAAGGAAAGCTTTATTGCTGCATTCTGATAGTCAGACTGGAGAAAGAGAGCTCCGGGGTCAACTCAGCACAGTAAAGGAATAAAAAGCAGCTTTTATGGAGAACCTGTAAATCCTTGTGCCTGCTATACGTACAGAGCCATATTTACAATTTGGCAGAGTAGACATGTGCCTACAAGCGCCCACCGCAGAGAGGCGCCTTGCTCTGTCACACAACAAAAAGAATACATTTTGGTTTTACAAATAAAAGAAATACCCCATGGTGGGCACCTTTCTCTATAAACGAAAAAAATAAAAGTAAAAAAATATAAAATAAAATAATTGAATTTTATTATAATTTTTTTTCTAGTTTCACAGAGAAAGGAACCCTTTGTGTTGGGGACCTTTCTTTATAAAACTTGAATTAAAAATTGTAAAAGACATTGTGAAAAAAACTTTAAAAAAAATATAAAACTTAAAAATTTATTTATTTTTACAAACAGGGTTATTCAACAAGAATCGAAAAAGTCACAGCACGTTAGGTGACTTTTCGTTCTCTTCAATTCGATGCGATTCGGCGACCCTATTTTGGTAATCCTGCAGTGTATTCAGCACGGTTTATTAGATATTGAATTAAAACGGTAATATTTTTAACATTGAAGCCTATGGGAATCGCTTGAATACATTTGTCGAATGAGACCACCAAATGGCAGGGCATTTCGGCAACTTTTCCCTGCTGTTTGGTGTTCTCTGAATAGACGAAGCATTGCTTCTCTATGGGGATTTCACTGCCCTCGAACAGGCAACGAACAGGCAACGAACAGGCAACATATGTGCAGGCAATTCTCCAGCATTTGGCGAACTTCCTGCTCTCTGAGAGCACTGAGAGCAACTGAAAGCTTGAGCCAATGGGAAAGCTCCATTGGTCTCAAGCAATTTTTTTTAAAAAAATGCCCCCCATGGGAGGCAGAGCTCCCCATGTATTGATTGACACAGGACAGTCATGTGACTGTCCTCGTCAGTCATGGGGGGCGGGCAGGCAAAGCTCAGCAGTCAGCATGTGTGACTGTGTGCTGCTGGGGTGTGTGGCCTCAACTACTGACACTGTCTGAATCTGTCTGAGTCAGGCAGTGTCAGAGAGATGAGACGAGTGTCAGTTACGCGACTGACTACTCGTCCATTGTGAGCAGCAGCGCAGAAGAGAGACAGACTGCGCAGCTAGAGGTGGGAACCAGATGCAGGATGCCTGCAGGTAATGTATTTGTTAAAAATAGAGATATGCTCATACTACTGATATATAGAGTGGCAATTTCACCATCATGCTATATACTGAGTCAGTGAATATATATATAGCATGAAGGTGAAATTGCCACTACCATAGTTGATATCCATTTGATAGTTCATTTCAAATAGCGCCCTCTATTGGTCAGTATTGTAAGCGCATGCTCTTAGAACTGTAAAGTAAAGTTCACTTTTTTTTTACAGTTCTGAGAGCATGTAATTAAAATACTGACCAATAGAGGGCGCTATTACACCTTTTACTTTAATAAACAATATGCGAACTTTACTTTAAAGTAAGTGTTGTAATAGCACCCTCTGTTGTCAGTAGTGTAAGCACATGCTCTTAGAACTGTAAAAACTGTTTGCTTTTTTTTTTACAGTTCTAAGAGCATGCACTTACAATACTGACCAATAGAGGGCGCTATTACACCTTTTACTTTAAAAACAATATGCAAACGTTACTTTAAAGCAAAAGGTGTAATAGCGCCCTCTATTGGTCATTATTGTAAGTGCATGCTCTTAGAACTGTAAAAAAAAATGCGAACTTTACTTTACAGTTCTAAGAGCATTTGCTTACAATACTGACCAACAGAGGGCGCTATTACAACTCTTACTTTAAAATAAAGTTTGCATATTGTTTTTTAAAGTAAGAGTTGTAATAGGGCTCTCTATTAGTCAGTATTGTAAGTGCATGCTCTTAGAACTGTGTATCAAAAAAATGCGAACTTTACTTTATAAATAGTGAAACTCTATTCTCCTATATAACGATAATCAAATGCGTAAATTGTGACTGCGTAACCCTGTGTATATCTTGCTCTGATACTAGCCAGTGCCTCACCAACCACTGACCTCACCGCACGTCACTGCTCTGAATAGCCGAATGGCCAGGAAAGGTAATCGTACGCTGAATTTCACTGTTCGGTTACCTTTCGCCAGCAATTCGGATCTCTTTGAATAACCCTGTAAAAAAAATTTCCATACAGAAATGGGCACCTTTCTCACGAAAACTAAAATAAAAATTTGTATGTTGTAAAAAAAAATTGTTTGCCTCAAATGAAAAATGAAAGAAGTGTTTCCCCAAATTTTGCATTTCTTTTTGGAAGGGGGGGGGGGTGGCACACCATATTTTTATGACTACAGGCTCCTGAGATAAAAATCCGGCCCTTGTAAGGCCTCTCATTTGTGCACTGTAACATCCGCAGTTTACTCCCTAAATTGGATGAGCTTCAGGCATGGTGTTGCTATTACAAACCCAAAATCATTGTGCTCACAGAGTCATGGTTAACCCCAAAAGTACCAGACTCTGCCATATCAATACAGGGGTATTCATGTTATAGAAAGGACAGAGCAAAGAGAGGAGGGGGAATTGTTATTTATGTTGAGGAGTCCATAAAGTTCACCCCCTTACAGACTTCTAGCTCCCCTGTCACCTTTGATTTCCTCTCTGGTTTAATTGAGATTCCATTCAGTAAATCAATCATTGTTGCTGGATTCTATCGCCCACCGAGCTCTCCAGTGCACTCCCTCTCTGACATATCTCAAATCCTTAATAACCTACTTGCCCAAAACCAAAAAAGTGAAATGCTGGTCCTCGGCGATTTTAATACAGATTGGCTAAATCCTAAAAATAATAAACACTGCTCACTGTTTAAAACTTTGCAGCTAACTCAATTAATCTCCTCCCCCACTCGCATTAATATGAAAAGCCCTAACCATACCTTGCTGTACTGGATTCTCTCCTCATCTCCTGATCGAATACAGGAGGCAGGTGTTCTCGCTAATAGCTTTAGTGACCATTGTCTAGTGTACTGCGTGCGCAAAATAAAGGCCGTGAAATCTCCCCCAAAGGTAATAACCACCAGGTCTTTCAAGAAATTTATTCTTGAATCCTTCCTAAGTATACTCTCAAACAGCTCCCCTGGTACAGACTAAACCTAGTCCCAGACCTAGACTGTGCAATTGAATACTTTCAGTCTGAGCTCCTGAAAGTCTGGAATTCCCATGCCCCGCTGCGTAAAGTGCGAGTAAAAGGGACCCATCTCCCCTGGGTTACAGCTGATCTTACACTAATGTACCATCTTAGAGATTCACTGTGGTCAAATTTCAAGAGTACTGGTTCCATGAACGATCACTGCGAATACTGAAAATGCCGGAATGAATGCACAAAACAAACAAAAATGGCTAAAGCCCATTACTTCAATGAAAATCTAAACAATAACATATCAAACCCTAGAAACTTTTGGAGAACCATAAGTAACATACAAGCACCCCCAGTCCACTCCCAGCCGGCTGCTGTCAAAGTAAACAACCAAACCCTGCAACACCCCCTAGATGTAGCAAATGCCTTTAATGGTTATTTTGTTGGATGCACCACCACTTTGATTGCCAAGCTAGTAAATGACATGCAATCAGAAAGGCCTCATGCAGGTCAGGCCCCTCCAACAGTGCAAAGTCCCTGTATCAGACAGGAATTCAGTTTTAGACCAGTGCCTGTCAGTGTTGTTACTAAACTTCTCCGTAAGCAAAAAATGAAATACCAGTCTGGACCTGATCAAATACCAGCAATGCTGCTGAAAATCAGTGCACCGGCAATTGCAAATCCTGTCGCAACCCTAATCAATGAATCACTGGCGACTGGATACATACCCAAACTCTGGAAGACTGCAAGAGTGGTACCTATCCATAAAAGTGGTGACAGTACTTTGGTATCCAACTACCGTCCGATATCGTTGCTCCCTGTAATGTCAAAAATTTTGGAAAAATGCGTCTACACACAATTATGTGATTATTATCAATATTGGAACTACTTAACCCCAGATCAATCCGGCTTTCGTCCAAATCACTCAACTACAACCGCCCTTTTAAAAGTCTGCAATGATATCCAAGCTGGGATGGAACAAGGAAACCTAACTGGAGCCATCTTCCTTGATTTTGCCAAGGCCTTTGACACAGTAGACCATGGCATCTTGTTAGAAAAACTTAAAAACTCTGGCATTGGTGATCACACGTTAACCTGGTTTCAATCATATGTATCTGACCGATCACAATATGTGTCAATTTCTGGCAGCTCCTCCCTCCCCCACCCTGTCACTTGCGGTGTACCCCAAGGCTCAATACTCGGCCCCCTGCTATTCACAATATTCATAAATGATCTGCCCAACGTCTGCAAAGCCTCAACTGTACATATGTACGCAGACGACACCGTAATCTATACCAGCAAACCAAATCTCCGGCAGCTGGAAGCCGTGCTGCAAGAACAATTCACAGAGGTAGAAAAGTGGATCAAACACAAACTTTTTTTAAATAATGACAAAACTGTAACGATGCTCTTTGGAACAAAACCTAAACTACACAAATTGCAAAATCCCCACTTATGTGTTGGGACAAAATCAAATGGCACGCTGACCACAGTCACTTCTCTCAAATATCTAGGTATGTGGTTGAACCCTAATCTATCCTTTGGCCCGCACATCGAAAAACTCTCATCTAAACTTTACCCCAAACTAGGCGCCCTGTACAGAATCAAATCCTGCCTGATCCCCGCAGTAAGAAAGCAGATTATACAACAAATGCTTATGCCGGCTATTGATTACGGAGATGTAGTGTATGCAGCCGCCCCGCAAATACACCTTCAGAAACTTACCACATTATATAACTCATTCTGCCGCTTTGCATTACAATGTAACTACATGACCCACCATTGTGACATGTTAAAAGAGGTAAACTGGCCATCGCTGGAATCTAGACGCACCCTTCACCTTTCCGGCCTGGTGTTTAAGAGCTTTTCTGGGAAGCTGCCACCCTATCTGAATAGACTGCTTCCCCCAGCAGCTCCCTCATCCTATAACCTCCGATCCAGGACCAGCACCTTACTTGCAATACCACAATACAAAAAGACAGTGGCTCGATCCTCATTTTCCTACAGAGCACCACAATTATGGAATAACCTCCCAGACACCATCAAATCTTCCAGTCTTCTGTCACTCAAGAGCTCCTTACTAACATACCTCAATACAGAATGCACCTGTAAACATGTAACATAATGACTATTTTTCTACATATTTATTTTCTGTTAATCTGTATATTTGTGTTGTTTTTTTTTTTATGTCTTGCATTGTATTACTTTGTATTTCTGTAACTGTAACACTTCAATGTTCTTGAACCCAGGACATACTTGAAAACGAGAGAAATCTCAATGTATCCTTCCTGGTAAAATCCTTTATAAATAAATAAATAAAGGGTCATTATATCACATACAGACAGTAGACTTTAATATCATCAGGGTCATTAGAAGGATATGTTTATGGTGTATGTCAGTTTTTAATTACCTATTTATCTATGTTTACCACAGCTGCGTGTGGCATTTATTAATGATTTACAAGACATTTGCTTGGGGTTTTCCCTTAAAAAATTCAATAGTGTAAACGAATCAATCTACAACCAATTAAATGCAGTATTATAATTATAAGAAAAAATAATAATTAAAAACAATTAAAAAATAAATAAATAATAATAAAATATATATATATATATATATATATATACACAGTATATACCATACCAATGTAGGGAGCAGTCATAGACTTATAAGGTAAAAAACAATACTTTATTCAGCGATTCATTGTAAAATTCTGATGTTTTGGCCCATAAGAGCCTTTATCCAGGATAAAAACCATAATAAACCATAATTATTTATACTTTACTAAATCTCAAAACTCCCCAACCCTGTGGCGCACTGCCTCGGACCTCATCAACTGGCCGGAAACCGGAAGTGACGCGTCCTAATCGGCTCTGCGAGTCGTTGCTGACATGGTCACGTTGTAGAACCAGTGTGCTCACCGGGTTGCCATGGAAACTTTCAAAGCACATGCCTCGCCGAAACATCGGAATTTTATAATGAATCGCTGAATAAAGTATTGGTTTTTACCTTACAAGTCCGTGAGTGCTCCCTACATTGGTATGGTAGATATTTTCCGGGATTTAGCACCACGACAGAACAAACAAAGATCCAAAGCGTTGTGCTTCAAGAGTTGGGATTTCTTGCATACAGTATATATATATATATATAATATATATATATACACACACATTGCCTGGCCAAAAAAAAGTCCCCGCCTGGTTGTAACTCAGCCAATAGGATTGAGCCTTCCATTGGATAATTACTGCAGTGATTAATATGTTTCAGCATAAAATGAGGTCATGTGACTCCCTGAATGAGTAGGTTTTCCAATCAATGGGTTTTTTCTCCCCTGGTGGCACAGCGGGCATATTCCAAGACGGCAATGCCAGGATTCATTGGGCTAAATTGTGCAAGAGTGGTTGAGGGAGCATGAGACCAGTGGCGTCACAAGGGGGGCGGGAGTGCGGCCCGCACCGGGTGACACCACCCCCAGGGTGACACCCTAAAAAAAGAATATATATATATATATTTTTTTTTTTTTTTACACAAAAATATTTTGCCAGGAAGGATACATTGAGCCTTCTCTCATTTTCAAGTATGTCCTGGGTAGGCAAGGCCTAGGCTGACACTTTCCAGGGGGCGGCAAAAAAACACCACTAAAGGGGATATTCACAGAGCAACGAAATGATGCAGACATTTCAGTGTTCTGATGTTCCCCGCACTTTGGGGAATCAAATTTCCCCGGTGAATTCACCACAGGGTCCCTGAAGTGCAGGGATTCAGCCACCGAATGCTGCCGCAAACCCGTCAACCCGCTGTTTTAAAAAAAAAAACTACTGTACGAAAATATCTGGAATTAACATATAAGTTCCTATGAATGATAATAAAAAGGTCTGTAACAGAAAAAAGAAAAAACACTATTAGAAAAAAAATGCCTAAAAGATACAAAAAATAAATAAATCAATAAAAAGAGACTTTTTACTACGGATTAAAGGAAAATACGGTTTATTAGATATTGGATAAAAACAGGAATATTATTAACATTGAAACCTATGGTGTTCGCCTGAATAAACCTGCCGAATGAAAACACCGAACACCAGGACATTCCTCTGCTGTTCGGTGTCTCTGAACAGATTAACCATTGCTTCTCCATGGGGACTTTCACTGCCTTCGAACAGTTGGCTGACAGTTTGCCAAAATTTGTGTGTGATCATATGAGAGAGCTCCACAGCAATAAACCTCACAGTAATGTGCGCTGTGTATTATGAGCGTTCAGTGTTATATGGGAGTACTGATTTATGTGTAAGAGTAGTTAAAAAAAGAAACCGTAAAACTCAGGGGGGGGGGTGACACCATGAGTTACCGCACCGGGTGACACCAACCCTATGACGCCACTGCTGAGACATCATTTTCACACATGGATTGGCCACCGCACAGTCCAGACCTTAACCCCATTGAGGTTAATCTTTGGGATAATGTGCTGGAGAAGACTTTACGCAGCGCCGCGACTCTCCCGTCATCAATACAAGATCTTGGCCACAAATTAATGCCACTCTGGACGGGAATAAATGCTGTGGCATCGCATGAGCTTATCGACACGATGCCGCGGCGAATACGTGACGCAATCACAGCAAAAGGCGACAGAACCGAATGTTACAGCGCGTGACTTTATTTTTTTTGGCCAGGCGGTGTCTGTGCGTGTTTTTTGTTTTCTCGTTGTACGTGCCTGGAGACAGCTCTGTGTTTGAATGACACAGTCATTGTAACCACCAGATAAGAGATGTTTCTCTGCGTGAATCACAGACAACGTCGGTTTTCTGGCTTCATATAAACACAGAGAAGTGATATATCTCAGATAATCTGCAAATGCACTTCCTGCAGCTCACATGCCTGTCTGACACGAGATTTCCCTCCAGGGGGTTTGAGAGACGGAGTGAGACCCTAATGGACAAATCCACTCACACCATGTATCACTCCACATGGGCGGGCGGGTTTGCTGAACCAGACGCCATCGTGTTCATGTTTCTGCCATTTGCTGGAGGAAAGATAAGATTATCTGTTTTATTTCCTGTATGGAATCAGATCAGATCTGGTAATTTTGACAAAAAAAATTAAGGATTACGGTAGATGGATGACCACCACGTACAGGCCAACGTTTACGTCGACTTCATCCATTGAAGCTCCTTTTTCTCTATGGGAGAGTTAAAGAGGCAGCAGAAGATTCATTATAAGAGCATAATTTATGTATTTTTCTGTATGTGATGGGGTGAACACGGGGTTGGCCACGTTATACCCTCAATGAGGACTTCATTGCATATTAGGGATTATTTACTTAAAGCGTTAACATTTAAGTTCTTCATGGCATGGGATGTTACTTAAAGACATAATAAAATGTGGAATTATCTCTGTGGGATGGGAGTGAGTGTCAGGTTGTGTTAATGAGATGGGAGTGAGTGTGTGTGGCTGTTATTAGTATGGGGTGAGTGTGGGGTTGTGTTATTAGTATGGGGTGAGTGTGGGGTTGTGTTATTAGTATGGGGGTGAGTGTGGGGTTGTGTTATTAGTATGGGGGTCTGTGTGGGGTTGTGTTATTAGTATGGGGTGAGTGTGGGGCTGTGTTATTAGTATTGGGGGAGTGTGGGGCTGTGTTATTAGTATGGGGGTCTGTGTGGGGCTGTGTTATTAGTATGGGGTGAGTGTGGGGCTGTGTTATTAGTATGGGGGTCTGTGTGGGGCTGTGTTAGTGGGATGGAAGTGAGTGTAGGGCTGTGTTAGTGAAATGGGAGTGAGTGTAGGGCTGTGTTAGTGAAATGGGAGTGAGTGTGGGGCTGTGTTAGTGAGATGGGAGTGAGTGTGGGGCTGTGTTAGTGAGATGGGAGTGAGTGCGGGGCTGTGTTAGTGGGATGGGAGTGAGTGCGGGGCTGTGTTAGTGGAATGGGAGTGAGTGTGGGGCTGTGTTAGTGGAATGGGAGTGTGGGGCTGTGTTAGTGGAATGGGAGTGAGCGTTGGGTTTTCCTTGTGAGATGGGAGTGGGTGTTGGGTTGTGTTAGTAGGATGGGAGGGAGTGTTGGGTTGTGATAATGGGATTGGAGTGACTTTGAGGTCATCTTTGAGAGATGGGAGTGAGTTTGGGGTCATCTTTTTGGGATGGGAGTAAGTGTGGGGCTATGTTAGTGAGATGGGTGTAAGTGTTAGGTTGTGTTAATAGGTTGGGAGTGGCTGTGGGTTCATCTTTGTGGGATGGGACTGAGTGTGGGGCTATGTTAGTAGGGTGACCCTTTGGGGGATGACACTGAGTGTGGGGCTAAGTTAGTAGGACGAGATTGAGTGAGGGGTTGTCTTTGTGGCACTGGAGTGAATGTATGGGTCGTGAGTGTAGGGTTGTATTAATGGGTAGGGAGTGTGTGTGGGGCGATCATTGTGGGATGGGAGTGAGTGTTGGGTTGTGTTAATGGGATGGGAGTGAGTGTGGGGTTGCCTCTATGGGATAATTCACAATCATAGAATTAACTGCTGATGTCCTTCTGGGGACACCATAGAGACATAATCAGTCCAGTGTGGCTTCAATCCAGCTTGAGCCTCAGGTTCGTCTAGGCCGGGCAGCCACCTGAGGCTCTCCTGGGCCAGGTGCTGGCCTTGGTCGGCCGGCCGACTAGGCTTGCCAGCAGCCTGGGGCTCACCTAGATCGGTTGGCCATCTAGGCATGCCAGCAGCCTGGGGCTCGCCTAGGTCGGTTGGCCATCTAGGCATGCCAGCAGCCTGGGGCTCGCCTAGGTCGGTTGGCCGCCTGGGGCTCGCTTAGGCCAGCCGGGTGTTTAGGCCTCATGGCAGCCTGGGGCTCTCCTAGGCTGGCTGCCTGGGGCATGCAAATCTATGCAAACATATGTTTGCATAATCGGAGTGGGCTGGACTGAATGAAGTCCAGGGCTGATATTTTTGTCCCAGTCCAGCCCCGGTCATACCCACGCTTCTCTTACCTTGGCTGTCCAACTTGCTATAGTTGGCAAGCTTGCTTGGAGGGTTGGCAAAGACCGAATAGTTGTCCTTTCAAGGACTCTACAAGACGCCATCACACATTGTTGTCAATCCAAAGAGGCAGTGAGAGGACCTGCACCAACACAAACCATGCCATTTCCCTTTAATTTTCCCTTTTAATCCCTCTCATTATAATCTAATAAAGTGTAGCGCTCACTCCCGGAGGAGCCGCTGTAGTTAAACCTCGGGTCAGTCTCCCCGCACTAGGGAATAAATATACACCAGCACTGTTGTGGATTTTATACGTTATATAGTTTACTGATCTCAAATAAACTGGCATATATAAAGCAGCACGGTATACATATATATTTATAGGTGTTCGTAATGCGAGAAACGCGTAGCGGAAAAGGAAAATAAATATTAACCCCTTCGGTGTTGGAATGTGAGTCCCGTACAGGTTGTGTCCCAAAAAGGTGTACATGTATTGGTACCCGGGTACAAGATTCAACTGGCCAGTGAATAATTTACAGGTGTCTTCGACTAGTCACGTTGGGGCCCTGTAGGTTTAGACAAACTTGCAGCGTGCTTTATTATTTGTACTGTGGCCAGGAAGGCCTCTCACCCATCCGCCAGATACTCTGCGCTCTGCTCGACCCAGGACGTCTCTCCGCTTGGCTTGACTGGGACTCTGGGCAACCGGATCCGCTTGTCTTGCTTGTCCGTTTCTGCCACAAGATGCTCAGCTCACCGCCTGCACTCCCATTAGGTCATCTGCGGTCTCCTAACTCGGGGTCCTTCAGCTACTCGGTATCTGTATAAACTTATCAGCGGTGGATCGCTAGGTCTCTGACAAGTAAGATGAAACCGATCTCCAGCTCCACAAGGCCGCACCTGCACTCCGGCCTGGTCACGATCGCTGTCTGTCTCACGTGCGACTTGCTCTCTTGATCCTCGGCGCGCTCTGGGTTTCCCCTGCACGAGGCTGCGGATGTAAGTCTGTTTCTCCCCACCCACTTCCGGTTCCCGGCGCAAAGCATGCTGGAAAACGTAGTCCCATTGTCCAGTGTCTCTTACATTGCGCTTGTCTCCCTTTGGTGGCCAAAAATAAGTACTACCGCAACAGTGTTTTAAACCAGCGCTACAAAAGCTTTATATCCAGATCCGCAGAAAACTTAAAAACTCGAGTCATTTCTTCTAATGTTCTAAACTTATTTTTGTTATTGAAAACCTTTTCTTTGCAGACGCCAAAAAACGAAACATGAAAAGTCTTTAACGCCGCAAGTCATGATCACTGGAGGGTGCGGACATCAAAAGAGCGGAGATATTTATGGTGAGATATCTGAAGCTATTTAGTGCCTCCACACAGCAGGTTTTTTTCCTATTGACTAAATTTGGAGCTTTCTGCAGCTAAAGCTTAGTTCCAGTCGAAAGCAAACCCACCCTCCGTCCTCATCGCACTGCAGAGTTTGCTGATCCACCAACTCGAGAAGGTTCCTTGGGTCACCTTCATTGAATCCTGGAGATTCAAACACGATTTGATCATTCTCTGGCCTCTTTTTACCTTTCCGTCATTGGATAAAAATTATAAAATAAAAGCTAAAGTGTTTCAGGAGAGGCATGTGCCGAGATATCTTTATGGTTTGGCTTCCTTTAATCTTAAAGCTTGATTATATCAACCACAACCACCGGTAAAATCTGGAGCAACTAAAAGGATATATAATAAACATCTGAACACGTGGTCAGGAGAGGCAGAGCCTTTTTCTGTGTTTCTGTCATGTTAGTATCCTTCCACTGTTTGTTTCTGCTTGTCTGAGGGACAGTGCCTGAAACTTGGGACTGTCGAGCTGAGCACAGGACAGTTGGAAGGTATTGCCTGGATGTATCTCTGGCTTCTAAGTCCTCTGGACACTGTGGGGGCGTTTACTTGAATCTGAAAATAACACGTCCTTGACATTAAATACCAGCGGCCTTATTCCAAGGTTGTCGTTAAGCTAAGCGTTTGAGATGCACAACATAACGCCACACATTATTAGCTCATTGTTTTCCCCCATTGCTGTTAAAGGAGACGTTCTGACCTTAGTGTCTCGCGCCTCGCGTTTCTTACTGTCCTCGGCGTTTCTGATACTTAACGTGGAATGCGCACGTTGATAAGAAATGTGAGAATATCATCCTATTCCAAGTTGCTAAATAGGCGTAACATCTGGGGGCAAACCCGGGAAATGTAACCCCTCCTAAAAGCTGGTGTGGCGCTCATAACGACACGTAAACCCTGGTGTAACTTCCCGGAGCAGGTGAAGTCTATGGAGCTGTTATGGCTCTGGTAAAGGTTACACCAGGGCTGAAATACACACACAGGGGGTTAATGAGCGTTAGCTGCACGCACCTCCACTTTCAGCAGCGCCAGCCTGTAATTTCACTTCTCCACAAACTGCATAACGTCTCACTAAGAGATTTTAACGTCTCCAGCCAACTTTAGCATCTTGACATGTGTCTTGTTTGGAATACGGACGTTAACGGTGAGACGCTAATGGTTAGGGCTGACTTTTAACAACAACCATGGAATAGGGCCAGTGGCGTCACAAGGGGGGGCGGGGGTGCGGCCCGCACCAGGTGACACCACTCCAAAGGGTGACACAAAAAAAAAAATATATATATATTTTTTTTTTTTTTTTTTTTACACAAAAATATTTTATCAGGAAGGATACATTGAGAACTCTCTCATTTTCAAGTGTGTCCTGGGTAGGCAAGGCCTAGGCTGGCACTTTCCAGGGGGCGGCAAAAAAATCTCCGCAAAGAGGATATTCACAGAGCACTGAAATGACGCAGACATTTCAGTGTTCTGTTGTTCCCCACACTTTGGGGAATCATATTTCCCCGGTGAATTCACCGCAGGGTCCCTGAAGTGCAGGGAATCAGCCACCGAATGCCTCAAACCCGTCGCCTGCGGTTTTAAAAAAACTACTGAACGAAAATGTCTGGAATTAACATGTAAGATCCTATGAATGATAATAAAAAGGTCTGTCACAGAAAAAATTAAGAAAAACCACTGTTAGAAAAAAAATGCCTAAAAGGTACTAAAAAAATAAAATCAATCAATAAAGAGATTTTTTACTATGGATTAAAGGAATAAACGGTTTATTAGATATTGGATAAAAACAGGAATATTTTTAACATTGAAACCTATGGTGTTCGTTCGCCTGAATAAACCTGCCAAATGAAAACACCGAACATCAGGACATTTCTTTGCTGTTCGGTATCTCTGAACAGATTGACCATTACTTCTCTATGGGGAATTTCACTGCCGTCGAACAGGCACCGTACTTGTTGGGAGTTGGCAAAAATTTGTGTATGAGCATATCACAGAGATCCACAGCAATAAACCTCACAGTAATGTGCACCATGTATTATGAGCATTCAGTGTTATATGGGAGTACTGATTTATGAGTAAAAGTAGTTAAAAAAAACCTGTAAAACTTGGGGAATGTCGGCGGAGGAGTTTATTTAACATGTGACTATTGTTATGGATTATGAGAAAAAGGGAAAAAATACTGCAAGTAAAATACAATTATCTAGTAATTAAAATACATATTTATAATTTATTATTTTTTTTATTTTACTCTAAGGACTCGTTTAAAGCTTTCTTTAATGTACACGGCCCTCTTGGCCAGACGGTTCAGAAGATGTGATCGATATTCCAGAAGGAAAGCCGTTGTAGCAGGGGCGGCGGAGCGCTAGCGGCACAGACTTAAAATGTAAAGTTTATCCTTTCTAATGGTATTTACCATTCATTTTATACATATACACGCTGACCTTTCTAAAGTATAAACTGTTATTACATTTCTTCATTGCTTTTTTTTTTTTTTTGCTTATTCTTGGCCATCGCCCAGCTGTACGAGGAGCAAGATTCTCTCCACCGCCGCCATCTACACATTTTAAACAAAGTTAAGTTGTTGCATTTATTGGAGCTCGGAGACCGGCTCTCCTGGATGAAGTCACTCAGAGGCTGGGCATGTGATAAGGTTATAAAGCTTACTGTGAAAAACAAGGGGTTTGTGACAGACGTCACTTTGGACTTGAGGTACATGGACCTAGAGATGCGTTTGGGAGGTGCAGGCTGATGTTTTATATTGATAAGAGATGGTGCAGCGCCACACTATATGTATCCACCACCACGGCACCCCAAATAGCCAATCACAGGATATAGTGGTTTCCCCTTACACCAATATAACAGAATATAGAAATTGACCTGAATCGGCGCAAATATGCTTTCTGGGGTCCTGGGATCTCATATATACATAGAAGAGAATAAACAATAATAGTGTAACATCGTCGATGATAGATAATAGGTTGATATAGATAGTCTCCCACTTACAAATCTAGAGCCTTAACACTGGCTCTAAGTGGGTCCAGGCGTGTGGGTGATTTTTCTTTAATTTCTCAGGTGGCCCCCACCTTATTGGACTGGTGATACCAGATTCATGCAGTGGAAGACAAAAAAAAGAGAAGAACACTCCTTGCGCAGATCTATGAGAACTATAGCAAGGTAGATTTGAGATCTTCTACTCACATTTCCTCTCCAGGTTAAGCACCCACGGGTTTTAGGAGAACCAAAGAAAACCACTTCTTATCCAGAGAAATGGCACAGCTGACACAGAACAGAAATTCAAATTAAAATTTAATTTTAAAAACAATAACTTCCAAAACGCGTTTCGCCGCTTAAAATCACGGCTTCATCAGTTGGTATGAGTACATTTATGCCTTAGGTCCTTATATAGTGACCCCTAATGTCCTTAAGGGTCTCCAGGTGTCCTGTTCTGTGCCTTGATGGTCCCGATATTCCCCCAAGCATCTAGCGATGGCGCCGCCATTTTGCGCATGCGCAATGGCACTTCCGCGTTCCACTGCGTTCCAACCAGAGTTCTCCACTTCCGGTTTCAATTTCAATCACTTTATGTGCGCTTTCCGGGGGTCTCTTTCGTTTATAACACAGCTCAAATCAAAAGAAAAATATATTTAGGGGTAAAAACACTTAAAATATCTTCCCTAAGAAGGAAAATCTATCTCCCTTCTTTTATTTCTATCACCATGCATCCCGCAAGACTCGCGCAGTGGAACGCGGAAGTGCCATTGCGCATGCGCAAAATGGCGGCGCCCATCGCTAGATGCTTGGGGGAATATCGGGACCATCAAGGCACAGAACAGGACACCTGGAGACCCTTAAGGACATTAGGGGTCACTATATAAGGACCTAAGGCATAAATGTACTCATACCAACTGATGAAGCCGTGATTTTAAGCGGCGAAACGCGTTTTGGAAGTTATTGTTTTTAAAATTAAATTTTAATTTGAATTTCTGTTCCTGTGTCAGCTGTGCCATTTCTCTGGATAAGAGAAGTGGTTTTCTTTGGGTTCTCCTAAAACCCATGGGCGCTTAACCTGGAGAGGAAATGTGAGTAGAAGATCTCAAATCTACCTTGCTATAGTTCTCATAGATCTGCGCAAGGAGTGTTCTTCTCTTTTTTTTGTCTTCCACTGCATGAATCTGGTATCACCAGTCCAAATAAGGTGGGGGCCACCTGAGAAATTAGAAGAAAAATCACCCACACGCCTGGACCCACTTAGAGCCAGTGTTAAGGCTCTAGATTTGTAAGTGGGAGACTATCTATATCAACCTATTATCTATCATCGACGATGTTACACTATTATTGTTTATTCTCTTCTATGTATATATGAGATCCCAGGACCCCAGAAAGCATATTTGCGCCGATTCAGGTCAATTTCTATATGATGTTTTATATTGTTTCCCAGTTTGGTTATCACCCTGCAAGGAGCTCTGGTTATTGAGTTGACTAGGATTTGGGCCAGAATTAGGACTCCTTTGGGATACTGACGGCGAGGGGAGCATTCTGCATGTGGGTACGGGACCCCACGTTACATTGGTGGCAGCGGTGGGATTTCATGCTCCCTACAGCTGGACTCAGACATCTAAGAGATCCCTGCAGGAGGAGCTGGTGACCAAAGGCACAAGTGTGGTGCAGCCCAGAGCGAGATGGAGATTTTCGAGGAGGTAAAGACTGAGATGCCTCAAGAAATTTGGACTGAAACCCAGCATGGACCTGTTCCAAAGTGTGTAGATCGAGGTTTGCTTGTTGCAGCAAGAGGGAGCTGTGTTGGACGAGGAAGATAGTAATACTCAGTCAGGATGTGGAGTGTGAAAATTATGAGGTTCACAAGCCAGAGGACGTTTGTAGACAGGAGTATTGCCTGGTGACGGTGGGCGAGACTGAGATCCCCACTGACGATTTGCTGGGCAGCTGGCCCAGATGGCCCACATAGTGCTCCCTGCCAAGGATGGCTAAGGGAGCTTGAAAGACTGGATTTGGTGGGGCCAGCAATGGACTCTATGGCTGAAGCCTATCTCACTGCATTTGGAAGATGCGAGGCAGCTGACCCAGGTCCCCATTATGTGGTGGCAGCCATGGTGCCATTTTGTTAATGTAGGAGCCTGTGGAGCTTTCCACCACACCAGGAGAAGAGTTGGCATCAGAGCTGGGAGCTGCTGACCTCTGCCCTCAGCCTGCTGTCCCAGATTTTGGGCAGAGGGAAGAGAGCTGCTCGTTGGTGGAGGAATCAGGGAGTCCACAGCCGTCCCAGCCTTTTTCAAGCGATGCAGCAAGCTCCAGGGAAAGGAGGCAGTAAGCCTCGCTACCCAGCGGCAGTGTATACCTCAGAGAGAGAGTACAGGCGGTACTTCTCCAGAATGGCAGAATGAACTCCAGCGTGAGGGTGGCCCTTTCCCAGCGACAGTATGCTGCTGACCCCCTTCCACGGATGGTGCTTGCTTTGGGGATCGTGGATGTGACTGAGGGTTTCAAAAGGTCTGCCCCAGGCAGGGCTGGACTGGGACAAAAAAAAAATCAGCCCTGGACTTCATTCAGACCGGCCTACTCCGATTATGCAAACACGCGGGGCCGGATTAAGCACTCTATGGGCGGAACTAACGATTTTGTTTGGATTTTTTGGCATTTAATGAAATGAGAACATATTCTATGTTACTTAAATTGCGTGCAATGTCGTTACTTTATGTTTCACCACATTTCGGTGCTCTTCTTCAGTGATTCCATTTCACAGAAAATACATTGAGTTCACTATTTAGTGAATATTCACCATGTTTTGCCAAAAATGGAGTCACCGAAACAGTTATCGGACGTCAGTGAAAAGCGCAGAATTGCGCCAATAACTGCTGAATTGCGCCGAATTGGCATTGGAAAATTCCTCTGAACTAAAAAAAAAAACAAAGGTTCCTATTCTCCTAATAGGAGCTTAAATCAATAAAAATGTGTCTAAATAATAAAAAAAGTCCATCAAAAAAGTCCTGGCGCCTGGCTAAGGTGACCGCTATGTCCTCCTGTGCTATATCCTACACACTAATTAAGTATCATACACTTTGTAACTTATTTTGTCTCCAGTGAATTATTTTATCAACCGAGGACTCAGCGACGTGAAAACCTATTTGCCACGCATGAGCAGACAAGCACACACATCATTATGATTTATTACGAATAATATCCGTGTGGAATATTATAACACAGGGAATCCTGCCCCGGCCAAACTAAAGCATCCAGATTCATGAGCAACATATTTTGAGTTTTTGCCCAAAGAAGGGAGATCTGGTGCTCCTTAAAAAATACGCCAGCCGCTTGTCAATCAGGTGTCTGAATTAAGACACCCCCACATGTGAGTGTACTTTTCCCTTTGATTTATTTTATTGACAAACCGCACTATTATTCGTCTACTCTGTTTCATTTTGAGGCATATGACTGCTGATTACCGACCTCTGCAGAAGACTCCGTCCTTTCGTCAGATGAATATATATTGAAGGAAGCGCTGACTCCATCACCATATCTCTAGAACCATTATATTTTGACCTTTAGCCTAAAACCGCTCTCAGTAGTGGTTTTAGGTTTTGTAAAAGACCGTCTCGTTCGGTTTCACCGTCCAGATGTCTTAATAAATGTGTGACTTATAGTACGGAGAGATTTAATTCTCGCTTGTCGATCCTTGCGTTGGGTGGGCACACGTCAATAAGACCCCCTAAAGAGATTTAAAAATGGCTGAATGATTTTTATTTCTAAGGTGTGAAATGTCACAGCAAAGATGCTCAAGGTTGGACCTCCAGATGTTTTGGAACTCCATTTCCCACAGGGCTCTGTCGACCTAATGAGTGGCTGAGTATCAAGGGAGATGTAATTCCAAAACATGGTGAGCAAAAAGTGAGTACCCCTGTCTTACAGAGTCAAATGGCTCTTAAGGGGTTATTCAAAGAAAGCCGAATTGGCCACCGAATTGCACCGAACGGTGAGGTTCCCCGTAGGGTGCAATTTCGGGGCCATTCGGCTATTAAAAAAGATGGCAATTTGCCAAATATTGGCGAATTGCCAGTGAAATACAGTGACCTTCGGCGGCAGTGAACTCCCCATAGAGAAGCAATGGTTAATCTATTCTGAGAACACAGAACAGCAGAGAAAAGTTGGCGAAATGCCCTGATTTTCGGTGGTTTTGTTCGACAGGTTCAATCAGGCGAATCCCATAGGCTTCAATATATAAAAAAATCCCCGTTTTCATCAAATTTTTATTCAACCGTTTATTCTTTTCATTTGCAGCAAAAAGTCTTTTTATCGATTTATTTTTTAAAATCTTTTAGGCGGTTTTATGGATTTTTTCAATTCTGATTCTTTTCAAATGGCATTGTTTTTTATTCTGTAACAGCCCTCTTTAATGTTATTCCTAGGACCTTATATTTTATTTCCAGGCATTTTCACGCATTATTTTTGATTAAAACGCCTTTTAAAAGTTGCGTATTTAATGTTTTTTTTTTACACTTTTTCGGCAGCTGGTCGGTGGTCTGAACAGTGGGCCATCGACTGCATTTAGCGGTTTGAGGATGCGTTCGGCGGTCTGTTCGGCGGGTCGTCGGCGGTGTTTGGCGGACTTTGGGGACCTTGGGTTGAATGCTGAATTGAGGTCACCGAAGGAGAGAGCACCGAAATTCCAGCGCTCTCTGAATAACCCCCTCATGCTTATTATAAGGTAAGGGGCTTTATATATATATATATACACATTGCCTGGCCAAAAAAAGTCCCCACCTGGATGTATCTACGCCAATAGATGCTCGCCTTCCATTGGATAATTACTGCAGTGATTAATATGTTTCAGCATAAAATGAGGTCATGTGACTCCCTGAATACACTGAATGAGCAGGTTTTCCCATGGTTTTTTTCTCCACTGAAGGCACAGCGGGCATATTCCAAGATGGCAATGCCAGGATTCATCCGGGTCAAATTGTGCAAGAGTGGTTGAGGGAGCATGAGACATCATTTTCACACATGGATTGGCCAACGCACAGTCCAGACCTTAACCCCATTGAGGTTAATCTTTGGGATAATGTGCTGGAGAAGACTTTACGCAGCGCCACGACTCTCCCATCATCAACACAAGATCTTGGCCACAAATTAATGCAACTCTGGACGCCAATAAATGCTACGATATAGAATGAGTACATTTTTTAAAATGTAAAGCTTTGAGTAATACTCATAGTGTAACTGAGCTGATCCATGATTTAACCAACGCGTTCCACAGTCTGGTGTATCAACCAGCAGCCCGTATTCATAAGCCACCACCCTGACCATGTCCTCAATTAATGTGTCGTGATCCTTGTAATTTTTATGATGCATCAATTACCCTGGATTTCGTCACTGACACATTACCCTGTTAGTAAAGGATCACGGTGTTGTTAGTGTTTCAGGCTGGATCCCGTCTGTTTATGTTTTAGCCCAGCCGCATCAAGCTGGCTGCGCAGAAAGATGTACACGAGCGTCCGTGCGTTTGTCCAGATATTTCCATTTTATCAGGATCTTTATCAAACAGAATATAAGCTACAAGAATCCCAACGGCAGCGAAGAACGGGGATTTACAGAAAATGTGCAAAACAGCACATAAAAAGGAACAGAAACGACATATAATCATCTATTGGGACCCAAGTGAGGCACAGGCAGCACTCAGACACGCACAACACACTGACAGCCCTCTACGGCCGGGCTATCAAACTCACGACCCCCCAGATGTTGATGCTGTCATGCCAGCCCCATGAGCCTGCCTGTAGTCACATAGCTTGCTGTTTGCTCCATACCTGCATATCCACCCAAGGGTTAATTCCTGCTCTGATCATGTGGTTGTGCATATAACCTGGACCTCACCTTCCATCCACGATCTCTTATTTTGTGTTTCCCCATCCTGGCTACTGTGAGCTGCCTCTTCCTGAGTCTGTCTGCATTCCCTATGATCTTCTGTACTGTGATTGTCTCAAGTGTTCCTGCTTCATCTGCATGCATTACAGTAAGTCCTTTGCGAAGAGCTCCTGGTTCCAGGTCTGTGGATCCAGTCTGCGATGGACACTGCCTAGCCCACTATCCCTGGTGTATTGTGCCCACACCTGTGGCTATCTGCATTCAAGCCTCGCTCCACCATCCTGCTCTCAAGGTACTTCGCGAAGAGCTCCTGTTCTCTACTTGGAGGACACTGCATAGCCCACTATCCCTGGTGTATTGTGGTTGTGACCACACCTGTGGCTATCTGTATTCAAGCCTCACTCCAACATCCTGCTCTCAAGGTACTTTGCGAAGAGCTCCTGGTTTCTTCTTGGTGGACACTGCATAGCCCACTATCCCTGGTGCTTCAAGACACTCCCTCTGTACAGAAGGACTTGTCTATTTGTTTCCAGTGCTCTGTATTGTGTATAGACTGTTTGCTGTGTGTCTACCTTTCTGGAATACACTTTATATACTTATACAGCTTCCTGTGTCTGCCTGTTTTGCTCTCCCCAGGGCTTGGGAAAATAAACTTAAACCTGAGGCTCCGCCATGGCTCCATCCTGGCGCGAGCCTGACAGATGCCTTCAATTCTCAGAAATCCCTCAATGCAACAGATGGCCAGGGAATCATGGGAGTTGTAGTTCAACACAATGGATGCGCCCAGTGACACATATAGAGGAAAATATCACACAATGGATGCGCCCAGTGACACATATAGAGGAAAATATCACACAATGGATGCACCCAGTGACACATATAGAGGAAAATATCACACAATGGATGCATCCAGTGACACATATAGAGGAAAATATCACACAATGGATGCACCCAGTGACACATATAGAGGAAAATATCACACAATGGATGCACCCAGTGACACATATAGAGGAAAATATCACACAATGGATGCACCCAGTGACACATACAGAGGAAAATATCACACAATGGATGCACCCAGTGACACATACAGAGGAAAATATTTTCTTAACTAAACATATAAGAGAAAAGTAAACACATGTAAGATATCAGCAACATCACATAAACACAATAAGGACATTGCATTTTTTGGTGGTACTGGCCCTTTAATTTGAATCTGTTTCTGTCATTACGGATTGGGAAGGCACAGCATAACGTGGTTTGTTAAAAATTGGCTTTAATTCAGTTTTGATATTATTGTGTCAACCGCACAAAACCAATCAGAGCTAAGCAGCCATGAGTCTCTGACCCCGTGTAAGGACAGAATGTATCCAGGCCATGGGAAATACATCCGACTGTTGCCCTAGGAGGACGGCTGCATGAATCTCCATACAATTTGGCTAATATTCCATGTATAATGAAGGAAAGCCTTGCTATAAGGATCATGTGACATCCTGCATACACAACTTATCAGAAATAAACTCTAACATTTCAAAAATTGTTATTTGTTGCACATTACACAATTTCCCCTGCAAACCAATGGGTGAACACACTGTGCTGGCTGCATCATGTCATCTCTTAGTGTCTTTTTTTTTACGCACTTTCTTAATCTCATTTATAAACTGATCAGCCACAACATTAAACCTCCTGCCTAATATCGTGGAGGTCCCCCTTGTGCTGATGTGTCGAGACATGTACTCCACAAGCCTCTGGATGTGTCCTGTGGGATCTGGCACCAAGACATTAGCAGCAGCCTCCAATAGCCTCCATGGACCGGATTTGTTGTTCCAGCACATCCCACAGATGCTCAATCAGATTGAGATCTGGGGAATCTGGAGGCCAAGGCAACGCCTTGAAATCTTTGTCATGTTCCTCAAACCGTTCCTGAGCAGTTTTTGCCGTGTGGCCGGGGGCATTACCTGCTGAAAGAGGCCACTACTATCAGGGAACACCATGGCCATGAAGGGGTGTACATGGTCTGCAGTAATCTCTAGGTAGGTTGTGTGTGTCGCGTGTGTGCTGACACCTTTCTATCATGACCAGCATTAGGTTTTCCAGCAATTTGAGCTCCAGTAGCTCTTCTGTGTGATGGGACCAGACGAGCCTTCACTCCCCATGTGCATCAATAAGCCTTGGGCACCCATGAGTGATCCTGACGCCAGTTCACCAGTTGTCCTTCCTTTCACCATTTTTGGTAGATGCTAACCCCTGCATACTGGAAACACCCCACAAGACTTGCCGTTTTGGAGATGCCGTGACCCAGGTATCTGGCCGTCACTATTTGGCCGTGTCACAGACACTCAGATCTTTTCACCCATTTTTCTGCTTCAACACATAAAATTCAAGAACTGTCTACTTGATCCTAATATATCCCGCCCTGTAACAATATATCCCGCCCCGTGACAATATGTCCCACCCCGTGACAATATGTCCAGCACTGCGACACTATGTCCCACCCCGCAACAATATATCCCGCCCCGCGACAATATATCCCGCCCCGCGACAATATATCCCGCCCCGTGACAATATATCCCACCCTGAGACAATATATCCCTCCCTGTGACAATGTATCCCAAACATGACAATATATCCCACCCCGTGACAATATATCCCATCCTGTGACAATGTATCCCAAACATGACAATATATCCCGCCCTGTGACAATATATACTGCCCCGTGATAATATATCCCACCCCGTGACAACATATCCCACCCTGTGACAATATATCCCACCCCGTGACAATATATCCCACCCTGTGACAATATATCCCGCCCCGTAAGAATATATCCCGCTCCATTACAATATATCCCACCATGTGACAATATATCCCACCCCGTGACAATATATCCCATCCCGTGACAATATATCCCGCCCCGTGACAATATATCCCACCCTGTGACAATATATACTGCCCCGTGATAATATATCCCACCCCGTGACAATATATCCCGCCCCGTGACAATATATCCCGCCCCGTGACAATATATCCCGCCCCGTGACAATATATCCCGCCCCGTAAGAATATATCCCACTCCGTGACAATATATCCCACCATGTGACAATATATCCCACCCTGTGACAATGTATCCCACCCCTTGACAATATATCCCACCCCTTGACAATATATCCCACCCCGTAACAATATATCCCACCCCATGACAATGTCCCGCCCTGTGACAATATGTCCCACCCCACGACAATATATCCCGCCCTGTGACAATATATCCCACCCCGTGACAATATATCACACGCAGCGGTAATACTGTATATCCCACCCCGTGACTATATATTCCACCCTGTGACAATTGCCATGTAGCTATATCATCAATGGTATTCACTGCACCTGGCAGGGGGTTTAACATTGTGGTCAGTAACTGACTTTACAGAATCCTTACAATAATTATTATGGTTATCATATATTTATTGTGGGTAGTTTGGGATGAACCCTAGCTGGTCCTGTGGACAGTGTGAGTGGCGTACACGTCCATGGATAAAGGTCACTAGTGGTCTAGACTCTAGCCTCTGGTAACCTGGCAGCCCTTGAATGTGTCAGAGTGTAGCGGCAGGGTTATCCTGGCCATGTTTAATGTATGTATTGTTACTTTACTATGGGTGCAGAAAATCTATGCCGGTAAAAAGGGCAGGGCTGGTGAGGAAGTGATTTTGCACTTGTTGGCCTACAGAACACATTTACATGGGTTGGTTTGGGAAATTCCTTGATTGACCATTTGGTCCTTCACCACCATGTCCTTATAACCTCCGGTCCAGGACCTGCACCTTACTTGCAATACCACAATACAAAAAGAAAGTGGAAACATGTAACACAGTGACTATATACAGAATGCGCCTGTAAACATGTAACAGTGACTATATACAGAATGCACCTGTAAACATGTAACACAGTGACTATATACAGAATGCGCCTGTAAACATGTAACAGTGACTATATACAGAATGCACCTGTAAACATGTAACACAGTGACTATATACAGAATGCACCTGTAAACATGTAACACAGTGACTATATACAGAATGCGCCTGTAAACATGTAACAGTGACTATATACAGAATGCACCTGTAAACATGTAACATAGTGACTATATACAGAATGCACCTGTAACACAGTGACTATATACAGAATGCACCTGTAAACATGTAACACAGTGACTGTATACAGAATGTGCCTGTAACACAGTGACTATATACAGAATGCACCTGTAAACATGTAATACAGTGACTATATACAGAATGTGCCTGTAAACCTGTAACTTACAGGGTTATTCAGAGAGCGTGAAAAGCAGGAGAATGACTGGAGAACACAAAATTCTAGGTCAAAATAGCCAAACCAGAAAAATTCTCCCTTTCATCTCACTTTCCAAATCGGCTATTTTGACCTAGAATCTTTCATTCTCCAGTCATTCTCCTGCTTTTCACGCTCTCTGAATAACCCTGATAGTGACTATATACAGAATGTACCTGTAAACATGTAACACAGTGACTATATACAGAATGCACCTGTAAACATGTAACAGTGACTATATACAGAATGTACCCGTAAATATGTAGCACAGTGACTATATACAGAATGCACCTGTAAACATGTAACACAGTGACTATATACAGAATGCACCTGTAAACATGTAACACAGTGACTATATACAGAATGCACCTGTAAACATGTAACACAGTGACTATATACAGAATGTACCCGTAAATATGTAACAGTGACTATATACAGAATGCACCTGTAAACATGTAACACAGTGACTATATACAGAATGCACCTGTAAACATGTAATATAGTGACTATATACAGAATGCACCTGTAAACCTGTAACATAGTGACTATATACAGAATGCACCTGTAAACATGTAACATAGTGACTATATACAGAATGCACCTGTAAACATGTAACACAGTGACTATATACAGAATGCACCTGTAAACATGTAACACAGTGACTATATACAGAATGCACCTGTAAACATGTAACACAGTGACTGTATACAGAATGTGCCTGTAACACAGTGACTATATACAGAATGCACCTGTAAACATGTAATACAGTGACTATATACAGAATGTGCCTGTAAACCTGTAACTTACAGGGTTATTCAGAGAGCGTGAAAAGCAGGAGAATGACTGGAGAACACAAAATTCTAGGTCAAAATAGCCAAACCAGAAGAATTCTCCCTTTCATCTCACTTTCCAAATCGGCTATTTTGACCTAGAATCATTCTCCAGTCATTCTCCTGATTTTCACGCTCTCTGAATAACCCTGATAGTGACTATGTACAGAATGCACCTGTAAACATGTAACCCAGTGACTATATACAGAATGTACCCGTAAATATGTAACAGTGACTATATACAGAATGCACCTGTAAACATGTAACACAGTGACTATTATACAGAATGCACCTGTAAACATGTAACATAGTGACTATATACAGAATGTACCTGTAAACATGTAACAGTGACTATATTACAGAATGCACCTGTAAACATGTAACAGTGGACTATATACAGAATGTACCGTAAATATGTACACAGTGACTATATACAGAATGTAACCCGTAAATATGTAACAGTGACTATATACAGAATGCACCTGTAAACATGTAACACAGTGACTATATACAGAATGCACCTGTAAACATGTAACAGTGACTATATACAGAATGCACCTGTAAACATGTAACACAGTGACTATATACAGAATGTACCCGTAAATATGTAACAGTGACTATATACAGAATGCACCTGTAAACATGTAACACAGTGACTATATACAGAATGCACCTGTAAACATGTAACACAGTGACTATATACAGAATGCACCTGTAAACATGTAACCCAGTGACTATATACAGAATGCACCTGTAAACATGTAACATAGTGACTATATACAGAATGTACCTGTAAACATGTAACACAGTGACTATATACAGAATGCACCTGTAAACATGTAACAGTGACTATATACAGAATGTACCCATAAATATGTAACACAGTGACTATATACAGAATGTACCCATAAATATGTAACAGTGACTATATACAGAATGCACCTGTAAACATGTAACACAGTGACTATATACAGAATGCACCTGTAAACATGTAACACAGTGACTATATACAGAATGCACCTGTAAACATGTAACACAGTGACTATATACAGAATGTACCCGTAAATATGTAACAGTGACTATATACAGAATGCACCTGTAAACATGTAACACAGTGACTATATACAGAATGCACCTGTAAACATGTAACACAGTGACTATATACAGAATGCACCTGTAAACATGTAACACAGTGACTATATACAGAATGCACCTGTAAACATGTAACCCAGTGACTATATACAGAATGCACCTGTAAACATGTAACATAGTGACTATATACAGAATGTACCTGTAAACATGTAACACAGTGACTATATACAGAATGCACCTGTAAACATGTAACACAGTGACTATATACAGAATGTACCCGTAAATATGTAACAGTGACTATATACAGAATGCACCTGTAAACATGTAACACAGTGACTATATACAGAATGTACCCGTAAATATGTAACAGTGACTATATACAGAATGCACCTGTAAAATGTAACACAGTGACTATATACAGAATGCACCTGTAAACATGTAACACAGTGACTATATACAGAATGTACCCGTAAATATGTAACAGTGACTATATACAGAATGCACCTGTAAACATGTAACACAGTGACTATATACAGAATGTACCCGTAAATATGTAACAGTGACTATATACAGAATGCACCTGTAAACATGTAACACAGTGACTATATACAGAATGCACCTGTAAACATGTAACATAGTGACTATATACAGAATGCACCTGTAAACATGTAACACAGTGACTATATACAGAATGCACCTGTAAACATGTAACAGTGACTATATATAGAATGCACCTGTAAACATGTAACATAGTGACTATACACAGAAGGCACCTGTAAACATGTAACACAGTGACTATATACAGAATGCACCTGTAAACATGTAACACAGTGACTATATTTCCTACAGAGTTATTTTTCTGTTAATCTGTATATTTGTGTTTTTAATATCTTGCATTTTACTACCTTGTGTTTCTGTAACAATTCAATGTTATTGAACCCAGGACATACTGAAAACGAGAGAAATCTCAATGTATCCGTCCTGGGAAAATCCTTTATAAATAAATAATAAATAAATAAATAAATTGTCCTGGAGAACAATTTTGGTCTATTGGGGTCATTGAGGTTTTGTTACAATACACAAGTTACAGTGACTCAAAGACACACTTGTGAAATGTGCGACAACCTAGACCCTCTAGATGTTTTGGACCTATGTTTTCCATGAGAGTCATCCAATCTAATGAGTGGCTGAGCATCATGGGAGATGTAATTCCAAAGCATCTGGATGGCCAAAGCTGCCGACTCCTGTCCTAGAGAATCAAGGTATATTTTAAAAGCCTATATATATGGCACAGAGATCGCATGTCCCCCACCGGATGGAGGCTAGCCTAAAGGACACTAATGGGCAGCAGGATGACTCCTTTCTCTTCTGAGATTTATCTGCAGAAAATTATTCAGCCTCTAGAGGAGTGTTTCCCAAACCTGTCCTCAGGACCCGCTGACACGCCAGGTTTGCAGGATATGTGAAGCACAGCACAGGTGATAGGATTTGCTGCTCAGTGATTGCAGGATTCAGTCTGCGTTTCCTAAAGGTGATCTGCAAACCTGGCCTGTTAGATGGTCCCGAGGACAGGTTTGGGAAACATTGGGATCTGAAGATGAGAGATAAGCTGAGAGTGGACCCGGCCGGGACAACACATCACAAAATATGGCTTCAGTCATTAATTCCATTCGGATCCTCGTTGGTTTCAGTGGTTTTTTAGGTAACAGCCACGTATTCGGCTTTTACAGCATATTCGCTGATGGGAATATTGATACTACGGGGAAAAACTAAAGAAAGTAAACATTGTGAGACTCGTGAAGCTTTTTCTACCGAGATTATATATTTCTTTAATCATTACTATCGTTTTATATTGTAGATGGTCAAAGGAGCGTCAGCGAACTGGATGTACGGTTAATCATTACACATGTCCAATAAATGTCTTCCAATCGGTTCGAAGAAAACTCCTCCTCCAAATAAGGGAAATTTCTGCGGAAGAGATGAGATATAATAGCGCAGTAGGTCGGTCCACCATAGGAGGGAAATAAAGCGGTTGTAGTCCTACTCACATTTTATTGAGCCTAACCTTGGCTCTAGGGTGGGTAACAATTATGGGTCTTCAAGAGATGTTCAGGTGCCCATATACCCGCAACAGGATTCTTTTGTTTTTTGTTTCAAACAGATCTTTTCTATTCATTTTAAGGTTTCAAGTTAGGTCTGGTGAGTAAATTAGGTTAGGCTGGTGACTCATTTTCATACTGATTAGCATACAATTGGAATCAATTGAGTGGTATTTGCTTCAGGTTTAGCTTGTCCACTATTTGCTGGGGGAGGTGTTCTTAGGTGGGTATATAAAGATTGTGGAATATTAGCTTGTCTAATTGAGCTTGGGAAGCCTTCTAAGTGAAGTCTTCAAAGTGAGCACTTACAGGAGATCTTCTGGTGAGTGATTTAGATTTTTGTTTCAAACAGATCTTTTCTATTCATCTTAAGGTTTCAAGTTAGGTCTGGTGAGTAAATTAGGTTAGGCTGGTGACTCATTTTCATACTGATTAGCATACAATTGGAATCAATTGAGTGGTATTTGCTTCAGGTTTAGCTTGTCCACTATTTGCTGGGGGAGGTGTTCTTAGGTGGGTATATAAAGATTGTGGAATATTAGCTTGTCTAATTGAGCTTGGGAAGCCTTCTAAGTGAAGTCTTCAAAGTGAGCACTTACAGGAGATCTTCTGGTGAGTGATTTAGATTTTTGTTTCAAACAGATCTTTTCTATTCATTTTAAGGTTTCAAGTTAGGTCTGGTGAGTAAATTAGGTTAGGCTGGTGACTCATTTTCATACTGATTAGCATACAATTGGAATCAATTGAGTGGTATTTGCTTCAGGTTTAGCTTGTCCACTATTTGCTGGGGGAGGTGTTCTTAGGTGGGTATATAAAGATTGTGGAATATTAGCTTGTCTAATTGAGCTTGGGAAGCCTTCTAAGTGAAGTCTTCAAAGTGAGCACTTACAGGAGATCTTCTGGAGATACTCTGGAGGTAGTCTGAGGTTAGACAGGAGGTAGAAAACCTACAAAAAGGTAAGATTTGTTGGTTTAAATCCATTCTTTTATAATGGCAGGCTTGGTCCAGTGTAAGAGCTGTCATGCATTTGTTTTTAGATCCAATTTTTGGAGGTTTGGAGTGTGCCTGATATGTAGGCAGCTCTCTTTATTGCAGCAGGAAATTGCCTGTTTGAAGTCTGAGATTTGTAAATTATCTGTTAGAGAAACTCAGGCTATGACTGTTACTAAACCACTGCCACAGAGGCCTCCTAGGAGCGGCAGATGGACTACTGTAGGATCTGGTAGACTTAGAGTTGTGGAGAGAAGGCATGTCCCACAATCTGTGGCTCTTCTTAATTCTTTTGAGGCACTTTCAGAGTGTAGTGATAAGACGGATGTAGGCTCAGACACCATAGTTGAGGAACCACCATCCACTATGCCTAAGGTATGCAGCACTGCAACCAAGGACAAAAATGAAAAGGTGGGACTTGATAGAAGGCAATTGTTGCTGGGTGATTCTATCATAAGAGGTGTTGAGCTGGAGAGTAGTGGTTTGGTGAGATGTCTTCCTGGGGCTACTGCTCGTAGAGACAAGAGACGTATTCTCAATATTGTCAAACAAGCAAAGCAACAAGGGGAAGTGGACGTTCTAGTCCATCTAGGGACAAATGACTTGGCTAGCAATGAGGTTTCTGAGATTAAGGAAGATTTTTGTGTTCTTGGAGGTGAAATACAGCAGATTGCGTCCACTGTGTCATTCTCTGAAGTTTTGCCTGTGCATAACATTCAAGATAGGCAGATGTGCAATAGGGAATTCAATTTGTGGCTTCGGGAATGGTGTCGGGAGCAAGGATTTGGCTTTGTGTCCCATGATAGCTCTAATTGGAGCAGAAAGGAACTGTATAAAAAAGATGGTTTGCATCTTACTCATAGGGGAACATATGTTCTCAGTGAGAAGTTCAAAGGTTTCGCAAAGAAATATTTAAACTAGGAGGGGGGGACAAAAAAAGGGTAAAAAACAATCTGCCCGATTGTCCCCCAAAACTAAATCGGAGGGTGCAAGCAACATGCGAGGTAAAAAATGACAAGCTCAGAGTCGTGTCTACAAATGCTCGCAGTTTAGTCAATAAAATCAATGAACTAGAGGCAATGATGGCAGCTGAAAAAGTAGATTTAGTGGCGGTTACTGAGACATGGTTCAGTGAGAAAAATAACTGGGACATAACAATACCGGGGTACTCTTTATATAGAAAAGACAGAGAAGGTAGGAAAGGAGGAGGAGTGGCCCTGTATGTGAAAAACAACATAAAAACGAACCAAATAAAAGTGAGCGAGGTGAACATAGAGTCAGTTTGGGTTACGCTAACATTTGGCAATCATACAGTAGCTCGTGTAGGTGTGATCTATAGACCCCCTGGACAAGCAGAAGAACTAGATAATCTGCTGGTTGAGGAAATAGCCAAAATGGCAATGAAGGGGGAAGTTATTATCATGGGGGACTTTAATCTTCCTGATGTGAACTGGAAAACCAAAACAGCTGGGTGCACCAGGAGTACAAATATTCTAAACTCCCTACTGGGATTATCTCTAACACAAGTAGTTGAGGAGCCGACCCGTAAAGAGGCCATATTGGATTTAATACTCACAAATGGAGGTTTGGTATCGGACGTTGTTGTAGGTGAAAATTTGGGATCTAGTGATCACCAGTCAGTATGGTTTAATATAACAACAGGGATGGAGCCGCACCACACAAGAACGAAAGTTTTAGACTTTAAAAAAACAGATTTTTCTAAAATGAGATTTTGTGTGAAGGAGTCATTATCAGACTGGAGGAGTTTAAAGGGAGTCCAGGAAAATGGGATTATTTAAAGGAAGCATTATTGAAGGCCACAGGAAATTGCATTCGGCTTGTTAGCAAAAACAAAAAAGGGAAGAAACCACTGTGGTACTCTGCAGAAGTGGCCAAAATAGTGAAGAACAAAAAGACAGCATTCAATAATTATAAAACAACTCAGAGTGAAGAAGATAGGCAAACCTATAAGATTAGGCAGAAAGAGGCAAAGCAATTTATAAGAGCTTCCAAAGCACACGCAGAAGAGAAAATAGCTCAGTCAGTAAAAAAGGGGGACAAAACATTTTTTAGATACATAAACGAGAAAAGAAAAGTAAAACAAGGATTAGTTAGATTAAAAACAAAGGAAGGAAGGTATGTAGAAGAGGATAAAAGTCTCGCTGACTGCCTCAATGAATATTTTTGTTCAGTCTTTGCAGAAGAAAAGGAAGGAAAGGGACCTCAGTTAGGAGAGAACACTAAAGAGACATTTACATATCAGTTTACAGAGGAGGAGGTTCTACAGCAGCTGTCTAAAGTAAAGACAAATAAGTCAATGGGGCCTGATGGGATCCACCCTAAATTATTAAAAGAGCTCAGTGATGTAATAGCAAAACCGTTAACAGATTTATTTAACCAATCCTTGTTAACGGGAGTCGTCCCAGAAGACTGGAAATTAGCAAATGTTGTGCCCATTTACAAGAAGGGTAGTAGGGAGGAATCGGGGAACTATAGGCCAGTTAGTCTTACGTCAGTAGTGGGGAAATTAATGGAAACCATGTTAAAGGAAAGGATTGTTGAACATCTAAAAACACATAGATTACAGGATCAGAAACAACATGGGTTTACCTCAGGGAGATCATGCCAAACTAATCTTATTGATTTTTTTGATTGGGTAACAAAAATAATAGACACAGGTGGTGCAGTAGACATTGCTTATTTAGATTTCAGTAAGGCTTTTGATACTGTTCCGCATAGAAGGCTTATCAATAAATTGCAATCTTTGAGTTTAGATTCCAATATTGTTGACTGGATTAGGCAGTGGCTGAGTGACAGACAACAGAGGGTTGTGGTAAATGGAGTTTATTCGGCAAGGTCTTGTTACCAGTGGGGTACCTCAGGGGTCAGTACTTGGACCCATTCTCTTTAATATTTTTATTAGTGATATTGCAGAAGGTATTAATGGAAAAGTATGTCTTTTTGCTGATGACACAAAGATTTGCAACAGGGTTGACGTTCCTGGAGGGATCAGCCAAATGACAAATGATTTAGGTAAACTAAAAAAATGGTCGGAGTTGTGGCAATTGAGTTTTAATGTGGATAAGTGCAAGATAATGCACCTGGGACGTAAAAACCCAAGGGCTGAATATAGAATATTTGATACAGTCCTAACCTCAACATCTGAGGAAAGGGATTTAGGGGTCATTATTTCAGAGGATCTAAGGGTAAGTAGTCAATGTAATAGAGCAGCAGGAAATGCTAGCAGAATGCTTGGTTGTGTAGGGAGAGGTATTAGCAGTAGGAAAAGGGAAGTGCTCATGCCACTGTACAGAGCACTGGTGAGACCTCACTTGGAGTACTGTGTGCAGTACTGGAGACCGTATCTCCAGAAGGATATAGACATCTTAGAGAGAGTTCAGAGAAGGGCTACTAAAATGGTGTACGGCTTGAAGGAGAAAAGTTACCAGGAAAGGCTTAATGATCTTAACATGTACAGCTTGGAAAAAAGACGAGACAGAGGAGATATGATAGAAACATTTAAATACGTAAAGGGAATCCACAAGGTAGAGGAAGGGAGTATATTTAAAAGGAAACAAAATAGCAAAACAAGAGGACATAGTCTTAGATTAGAGGGGCAAAGGTTTAAAAGTAACATCAGGAAGCATTATTTTACTGAGAGGGTGGTGGATACATGGAACAGTCTTCCAGTAGAAGTGGTAGAGGCCAAAACAGTAATTGAATTTAAGCAAGCATGGGATAGGCATAAGGCTATCCTAAACAAAAGATAAATCCAGGTAAAGTATCCATGTAATTGGGCAGACTAGATGGGCCGAAAGGTTCTTATCTGCCGACATTTTTCTATGTTTCTATGTTTCTATGTTTTCCCTGCCTCCCGTACAGCGCAGTCCTCAGCTCGGTCCGGCCAGCTTCCCTGGGCGAGGAACGACTAATCCCCGCGTAGAGAGGGAGTGTGAGAGCAGACAGCAACCAACACCAGAACCCCCATATTCAATGTGTAGCGTGTACGTTTAATCCTTTTTCTGAAGGCGCTTCACTGTTCTCTTCTTTTATTATACTATCGTTTTATAGCCCGGACTAAAAATAAACGTTTATTTGCATTCTAACACACAGTAAGAGGGATGAGTATCATGTTTGTCCGCCTCGAGTCGAGCATATAGTGCGATCCCTTTGGCTCCTGACCCAGGGCTGCACACTTGGCTGGGCATTCAGTGCACCCTCCGCATGATATAGGAGTTGTTGTGTTGAGTAGGATCTCCATTGGTTGCTTGAGCGTTGGATACAGAAAAATAGCTCAGCTTCCCTGAGAACATTCTGCTCAAACAGCTGCTGCCACATGCTCAGGTAACAGTGCCATGAGTAGGATCTCCAGGAGCTTCATGAACGCTGGGTACAGAGAGATAACTCAGTTTCTCTTGGTACTTTATGCTCAAGAGGCTGCTGCCGGAGGTGGCCTGGGTAGCACTGCCATGGGTAGGATCTCTAGTGGTGCTGGACTAAGAGACAAAGCTTATCCTCCCTGGATATAGTCTACTCAAGTACAGCAAGTACTTCTGTGTCCAGCACTCAAGCAGTTCCTGAAGTTCCTACTCATGGTGGTGTTACCTAAACCTGTGCCAGCAGCTGCTGGAGCAAAAAGTACTCAGGTGGTTTGAGGTATTTCTCTCTGTCCAGCACTCAAGCAGCTGCTGTCGATCCTACTCATGGCACGGTTACTCAAGCTTCTACCAGAGGTTTCTTGAGTAGGATCAAGAGCAGCTGCTTGAGTGCTGGACAAAGTACAAAGAACAAAATACCTCAAACCACCTGGGTACTTTTTGCTCCAGAAGCTGCTGGCACAGGTTTAGGTAACACCACCATGAGTAGGAACTTCAGGAACTGCTTGAGTGCTGGACACAGAAGTACTTGCTGTTCCAGCAGATGCTGGCAGAGGTGACTTGGATAACACAGTGCTGTGAGAAGGATCTCCAGAAGTTGAGGGGTGCTAGACATTGAGACATCGCTTATCCTCCCCGGGTAACTTTGTACTCAAGAAACGTCTTGTAGAAGCTCCTGTAGGAAGGATCCACAGCAGCTGCTGTACATAGAGTGCTGGACATAGAGAGATAGCTCCTCCTCACTTGGTACTTTATTTGAATTGATTCTGCACTTCCATTTGCGCCAAGACTGGCTATTAGGCCAACCAGGCAAGTGCCCAGTAGACCCTATGGACCGCAGGCTATCCAGGAGGCCAAATTTCCTAGCTGGCCAATGTAAGGCTAGCTCTAGCTATAACCAACGGTGATAGCAAAATATCTCCTTACAGAAGTAATATTGGTGAAACACAGCCATGTCTAGCACACCCAAATGTTGACCAAGATCTGACCAACCCCACACCACCAAACCTCAACCCAGTATAGGTATGCTACTTGGCCTGGAATAGTCACCCACTGCCCTTGATAGGAACCGGCCCCAGAACCAGCCCTGTCTAAAAATATAATCCTGTGCAGGTCAGGCAAATGATCAAATGATGGTCAAATGGCCCATGGAAATCTCGAGTGGCCAAGACTTTTCCTTCCTTGAGCAGAGCTCACCACAAAATCTACAAATTGGCAGTTTTTCTATTTTGAGTTACATTTCTATCCAGAAACATGTTTTTTTTTGTCTTTTTTGCTTGTTCAAGTCCAACTGATCCATGATAAAGTGAAATATTTCAAACATTTTTAGTGGGGGCCTAACCAACGCAGGACACGTTATGTGAGGGACCTTCCTTGTTGGTAAGGCTCTATCATATGACTTCTTCCTATAGGGCCAGCCATATACGTGAATAGAATATTGGTCGTTATTTTCTATCCGTCTTCCAAACAGAAGAAGCATTAACATATTCCTGGGCCGGTGATTTGCGTTACGATAGGTGACTTCACCCTTGGAACAGCGACTTAAGTTACTTCTCTTGCAATAGGAGAAAATGACCGACCACCACCCGTCTCTAGTCGACCCTGATTTCACTAATGCTTCCTGGCCTCACCCTTTGCAAAACTCATTTTCGTTTGACAGCTCCCAGGTCTCTTAGACTTCGGCTCTATCAGACTCCTGGGTACATGCAGATCATCATTCGTAAGATATCAAATGTACGGTGACGGTGATTCTGTTATGTGGCCAGCCTGTAGTCAAAGTGGTTTCTACTGCTCAGAACACACGGTCTGGTATTTTGATATCTTGAGTTTCACTCTTGTTATCACTGCAGACAGGGATGGGGCATTGCATTCTTGGGATGCTGCCAGGTTGACTCTAGATTCTATGTGTGGGAGAGCGATGGCAGCCCTAAAGGCCGGAGATAGCTAGACACACACAGGGCTGAGAGCTACATCACCTTACCTGCTCTCCCTCTGCAATGCAGGCTGGCAACCAAGGTCACATTCATGGCTTCACGGACTTTAACCCAAATGTTTTGGTATGCTCAATGCCCATGGGCCATCCCAACTTCATTTTGCCTCTGCATTTAGCTCTTCCACTTCTGCCCATTACTCCCACCTCATTATGCATTTTACCTCCCTTTCAGTCTCTATGGGGCACCAACCCTCATTGTGTCACTGCCCAATCACTCTCACCTCCATTGTGACTCTCATACCTCTCATTTCAATTGTCCTCTCTATTAAGTAATTCATGAACATTGCGCCCTTACCCTTTCCCTCTTACTCCCATTATGTCTCTGCCCCTTCCTTGTCATCCCCATTGTGTATATTCTGGAGCCCCAGGGTCATATGCAAGAAGTGAAAGTCACATGCAGGATATGATTGAAGTCAGATAGCTTAACTCCTCTCCTTTTGAAAACACACAAAGTCCTTAGGTAGAGAGAACTTCTCTGGTGTACCTTGTTATGGGAGGACGTGGATAGAGAGAGCTTCTCAGGTGTACCTTGTTATGGGAGGATGTGGATAGAGAGAGCTTCTCAGGTGTACCTTGTTATGGGAGGATGGTAAAAACAGGATGCAATCACCCAGTACAGACTGATAATTGCTGACTGCCTCTGTGGTATACTGACAGGACACAGGCTTTGCTACAGAGGAAGTGGGGTTGGGCCAAACTAACTATGTGAGTTAGACAGGGAGAGTGGAATAAACAATTTTAAGAAAAAGAATAGGGGGAAAACAAATAAGGAGTCTGGTTCCAGGTCATCCTTACCAATGGGCATACTGTGCATTTTCGCTACTTGGGGTGAAAAAGTCAGCGCGCCACGTATAATATGCTGTAGTCATGACCACAATGGCCTTCAGCAATGACATGAGAAGATGTCACTGGACATGCACGACACAGACTAACTGGTCTTATTTGCATATAGTAATGTCTTCTCTGTAATGGCGTCATCAAGCTAAAACCAGTTGAGACCAAAGTGGGGACTCACCCAGTACTACCCGTTGGGTAGGGGGAGCAGGGGCGCACACCTTGGGCTTCTGAACAACTGCTCACACCCTCTATGTGATAAAAAAGTGACAACAACCACCACCACCTCTCTATCTGGGAGGACTGGGGATGTCTACCTATGGAGAGGTGTTGACCTATGCAGAGGTGTTGACCTATGCAGAGGTGTTGACCTATGCAGAGGTGTTGACCTATGCAGAGGTGTTGACCTATGCAGAGGTGTTGACCTATGCAGAGGTGTTGGAGAGGATGCTGTCTATCTGGGGGTGACAGGGGTTAGGGGTGTGTTTCTGGGGGAGAGGTGGGAAGATGGGAGGGAAGATGGGTCAGTATGTGTATCAGTGTCTGAAAATGGTGGAGTATAAGGAGGCGTGTCATTGAAAGCGTGGCCAGGGGCCCAAAAATATTTTCGAGCCCAGGTCCACTCAGAAGCAAGAGGTGGCTCTGGACTCACTGATGAACAGAACAATATGGTGCTGCCCATTCCCAGTGTTCCCATAGACAGGTTTTAGTTCCAGTCATCTCTTAATAATACTCAAACTGATGGACTTTCCGAGTTCGACACTGAAAGAAATGACTTGGAACAATCTGCTCGTGTGACTTTCACCCTTGTCCCTGATTAACCCCAAACACAAAGAGGTTAGTGGGACATTTAAAGGAAAACAATCCGACCTTCTGTGTTTGTGGGAGTGAGGGGCCGAGAATGTTTCATGGAGGACCGGAAGTTGCCTTTGTGGAACATTATTTTGTTAAAATTCCCTGAAGTGGATGTGACGGGACGATTTAACACGAATCAAGCATGGCCATCCATTAGGGCACCATGTACAGCAGAAGGCCCTACACATGTGCAAGACAAACCGCCATCAAATGTATGGGGCACTCTCTTTTTACTTGGGGCCTGTTACTGAACCACTGGTCGGGGCCCCCCTTCCATCCACTGGTTGAACCACTGGTCGGGGCCCCCCTTCCATCCACTGGTTGGGGCCCCCCTTCCATCCACTGGTTGGGGCCCCCCTTCCATCATCTGCCCATTTAATCTAATTAAAGAAGAAAAATTTTGGCTCCAGATGCCACAGCGGAAAATGTGTTGGTATCTTGGTGTACCACTCATGGGTGGTATGGAGGGACCCTTACATCTCTGGTACTTAGACAAGCTATACAGGTCTTGGGAAGGTCCAAGCCTCATGGAGCCAATGAACAAATCAAGGGAAGTCACCTACCCTGATGGCGGCCCTAACTATGCACATCTTCATCCACACATGACCTGCTACTCCAATGCAAGGACAACTTTGTTATCTCCAAATGGACTAAAATACCCCGTGCATTCACACATACACAAAGTCGCGCCCCCTGTACACAGATTCAGATATATAGGGGTCTATTGAGTTCAATCTCAGTGCTTTGCACTTCAGCAATTCCATTTTACCAAAAATACAGCAGTTATTGGACGTTGGCCAAAAGTGCCGAATTGCGCTGACATTGCCTCGGCGAATTCCATCGAACTGAGAAAAAAAAAAAAAAGGAAGCATCCTGTTAAATTGTAATAAAAATTTTTCTAAATAATAAAAAAAGTCCATTAAAAAATAAAAATGGCTTTTAAAAAAGTTCAAAAAATGGAAACAAAATAAAAAGTTTTTTGTAATAAAAAATAATAAAAAAAAAATTGGTCTTTTTAAAAGATATTCCATTTCTTACATTAAAAACAATTTGATTCGCCTGCTTAAACCTGTCATATTTAAATCACCGATATCAGATCATGTCATTGTAACTTTGGTGCAATTTGGCGTTCTGAACAGACAAATTGTTAGTTCTATGTGGGACAATTTCGGTGCCGCCGAATTGCAGTGAAATGCACCGTATTTTGCATTTGATTCACCTCTATTTGGCCTCTATTTGGCAAATTGACAGCTTTGTGACAGACGAATTGGCCTGAAATTGCACCGAACAGTGAAACTTCTTCATGTTCACACACTGACACAACACAAAAACATTCACACTGAGCCTACATACGACACAAGCCCTCCTGCACCATAGTGACTGTGAGCAGGTACGTGGAGGAGCCCATCTGGGAGATTAACTAACTGATCTCCAGGGGGCATTTTCAGTCTAATTAGTTATGCTTTGCCATCAAACAACTCATTTACGTCTTGTTATTGTGAACCAAACCGCGTGCGCAGAACCAACATCATTAACAGGGTGTAAAGAACAGATAATAACGGCATTAACTAATCCAACACATAGCTGTACTGCAACCCGCATGAAATAATAATAATAAAATAATAATAATAATGGCATTAATTTATCAAATACACAGCTGTACTGCAACCGGCATGAACTAATAATAATAAATAAAATAATAATAATAATGGCATTAACTAATCAAACACATAGCTATACTGGAACCATCAAGAAATAATAATAAAATAATAATAATAATAACAGCATTAACTAATCAATCACATAGCTGTACTGCAACCGGCATGAACGAATAATAACAAAATAAATATTATAATAATAATAACGGCATTAACTAATCAAACACATAGCTGTACTGCAAACGTCATGAAATAATAAATAAAATAATAATAATAATGGCATTAACTAATCAAACACATGGCTGTACTGCAACCCGCATGACATAATAAATAAAAAAATAATAATAATAATGGCATTAACTAATCAAACGCATCGATGTACTGCAACCCGCATGAAATAATAATAATAATAAAAAAAATAATAATAATAATGGCATTAACTAATCAAACACATAGCTGTACTGCAACCCGCATGATATAATAATAATAATAAAAATAATAATAAAGGCATTAACTAATCAAACACATAGTTGTACTGCAACCGGCATGAAATAATAAATAAAATAATAAAAATAATGGCATTAACTAATCAAACACATAGCTGCACTGCAACCAGCATGAAAAAAATAATAATAAATAAAATAATAATGGCATTAACTAATCAAACAGATAGCTGTACTGCAACCATCATGAAAAAATTATAATAAATAAAATAATAATAATGGCATTAACTAATCAAACACAAAGCTGTACTGCAACTGGCATGAAAAAATAATAATAATGTACTGCAACCGTCATGAAATAATAATAAAAATAATAGAATAATATTAATTGATCAAACACATAGCTGATACTGCAACCGGCATGAAATAATAATATTATTATTATTATTTATTACCTGCTGGTTGCAGTACAGCTGTGTGTTTAATTAGTTAATATTATTTTTTATTATTTAAAAAATAATAATATTAACTAACCAAAACACATAGCTGTACTGCAACTGGCATGAAATAATAATAATAAAAATAATAATATTAATGAATAAAACACACAGGTGTATTGTAACTGGCATTTAAAAAATAATAATGACATTAAATAAACACACTGCAACTGGCATGAAATAATAATAATAATTAATAACAAATCAAATACATAGCTGTACTGCAACTGGCATGATAAAATAATAAATAATAATATTAACTAATCAAACAAATAGGTGTACTGCAACCCGCATGAAATAATAGTAATAATAATAATAGCATTAACTAATCAAACACATAGCTGTACTGCAAACAGTATGAAATAATAATAATGGCTCCTTTCTCACACAGGACAGCTAGTCCTGGGCCTTGGGCAGCAGATTGGAGGGGGAGGAGAAGGGGGCAGAGTTCCTTTTCCTAATACTTTCTGAGAGAGAAATAGACTTGCCAAGTCCACTGAGACTCAAACGTGCCCTTCTGTTATCCATTTTCCTAAAATCCAAGGAAGGGGGTGTGAAAAAGGGATGTGAATATTTTTATCAGTATTCCTATATTTCAAAAGCTATAGATGTTACAGGTGTGAAAATTGGTATTTACAGTCTTCTTGAAAAATAAAAAAAACCGTGTTCTACCATTTTCTGAAAATCCATTTAAGGGGGTGTGAAAAAGGGTGTGAATACTTTTATCAGAATGCCTATATTTCAAAAACCAAAGATGTTACAGGTGTGAAAATTTGTATTTACAATCTTCGTGAAAAATAAAAGAAACATGGGCACCATCTTGTTGCCCTCGCTAAAACCAGAACGCTAAGGGGAAAAATTAGCGTTTGCTAATTTCCCCTTAGCGAGCCGGTTTCCCCAGGAGATAACGGGACAGGCGCCGAGTCCAGCAGCCTTCCCCTTAGCGATCGCCAGGCTCGCGTATGCAGGGGCAACGCTACAACGCTGTCCCCAGCATCCCCAGGACTCCATGTAGGATCGTGCTGCCGGGTCACATGACCGGCAGGATCTCGCCTCTTGCGAGATCCTGCTGGTTGTCAGAGTGATCGTGGAGGGAGACAGGGGACTTACTTCCCCCAGTCTACCTCTGCTTTTGGTGGCCAGAAGCAGCGGATTGGGCCGCCGTTCTTGCCGCTGGATGAGAGGCGAGTATGTGATTTTTGGGGGGTTTTGAGCTGCAGGTAACAGATTCTGTAGCAGCGCAATCTGTTACCTGCACCTCTGAGCTGGTGGTAACTTTTTCGTTAGGACCAAGTCATTTTAACGCTAGTTAATCTGTGCTTTCACTTTACACTCCCTATGTTAGGTATAGGTAGCGCAAAGTACAGCAGACTCGCAATACGAATTGCTAATTAACAAATTAACGAGCGCTAATGGATTTTTTAACCTGTTAGCAATTCGAAGGCAAACTGGGAGCAGCGCTATGACCTCCTTTAAGCTAGCGCTAACGCCGACGCTAATGTTAGAGCACCAGGTGTTCTACCATTTTCCAAAAATCCATTTAAGGGGGTGAATAATTTAAACAGGATATCTACATCTCGAAAACAGAAGATGTGAAAATTGGTATTTTGATTCTTCTTGAAAAATAGAAAAACTAATATTTTACAATTTTCAGAATATCCAGTTAAGGGGGGGTTAAAAAGGGGAGTGAATATTTTTATCAGTATACTTATATTTCAAAAACCAAAGATGTTACAGGTGTGAAAATTGGCATTTACAATCTTCTAGAAAAACTAAAAAACACGTCTTTTACCATTTTCCAAAAATCCGAGTGGGGTGGGTGAAGAGGGGGGTGAATATTTTAAACAGGATACGTGTATCTAAAAATTTTGAGGACGTTACAGATGTGAAAATTAGTATTTATATTATTCTTGAAAAATAAAAAACAGGTATTTTACCACTTTCAGAGAATACAGTTAAGGGGGGTGAAAAAGGGGGGTGAATATTTTTATTAGTTTACCTATAATTCAAAAACCAAAGATGTTACAGACGTGAAAATTTGTATTTACAATCTTCTTGAAAAATAAAAAAAAACACGTGTTTTACCGATTTCCAAAAAAACTGTTGATACACTGGATCAGCAGATCAGAGGGATGCTGTTACTTTACACAGAATGGAGTCTCTATGCAGCTCCTCTCACAGCCATGGCTCACACACTCTCTCACTGCTCCAGCATGTCTGCTTCCATCTCACAGTCAGGGCTCGCACACTCCTCACTGCTACAGCATGTCTGCTTCCCTCTCACAGCCAGGGCTGAGACAAATCCTCACTGCTCCTGCATGTCTGCTTCCCCCTCACAGCCAGGCTTCGCACACTCCTCCAGCATGTCTGCTTCCTTCGTACAGCCAGGCATCAGACACACCCTCAATGCTCCAGCATGTCTGCTTCACTTCCCTCTCACAGCCAGGGCTCACACACTCCTCATTGCTCCAGCATGTCTGCTTCCCTCTCACAACCAGGGTTCATACACTCCCTTACTGCTCCAGCATGTCCGCTTCCCTCTCACAGCCAGTCCTCACACACACCATCAATGCTCCAGAGTGGGAGAATCTGTGATATTATTGCGGAACCTCAACCCACCTAAGCTCTGTAATGGCACCAGATTGCAAGTAAAAGCACTCCACAGAAATGCGATCGAGGCTACGGTGCTAACCGGTTCTTGACGAGGGAGTCGGTGTTCATACCAGTTCATACCACTTCAGTTAAACCTAAAGGTTTGTTTTGCAATGACCATCAAGTCTCTGTGGCAGACGTTGAAGGTAGCGGGGATTGACCTAAGAGAAACTACTTCCCACACGGGCAGTTTTACGTTGCCTGTTCCAGAGTGAGCTCACCTAACTCTGCTGATCCGAGCACCTGAAAGAAGAACTTCTAATGGAGTTTACAAAGAAGTACTCAAATCGTTTTTTTTCCTATGATCCAGATGCCCAATTTTTTTTTATTTTTTTTTGTCGGTCAAATTCTCCGTTTGTATTTACAATAAAAAAAAAAAAATTCATGGGCACATATGAATGAAACAACTTTGTTTTGCAGCCAATATGCCCCAACGTCTGCAATAAACATTACTTATTACTTTAACCAATTCACTGCTGAGGCATTTCACCGCTGTGTGCTCAGCTCATTTTTACCGCCTTCGCTCATCATGTTTAAATGCGATTTGAAGCCACATTTTATTAAATGACGCAGACATATTAGATATCGTTCTTTCCGGCAGACTCCGCAGATTCATAATATATAATTTTTATATGTATACGTCATGTCCTGCCTGTATATTATGACAAAAAATGCAATAAAAATTTAATTTTTAATCATCTGCAGCGTGTAAAGTGGTTTTTTTTCACATTTTATCACATGAGCATTTGCGGTTATGTTTTCTATGGGGTGCGCTTGTACAAAAATTAGAAATGGGGACTCGTTACATTTTGTGGGGGGAATTACGTGATTTTTAGCAAACGCACCCCATAGAAAAAAATCATTAGTGCAGTATCATTGTTCACATTATAATTGAAATGTTAACAGTATTGCTGCATTAATAAAAACAACACACAAAAAAAGTGTTTTTTTTTTAAAATGTATTTTTTTTTTTTTACTATGTACCTAGTCATGTTGGGTATCATTCGAAAGGCCATGCTCAGGCCTTTCAAATGACATCCTCCATGACCCCCTAGCTGCCACGGTTCTGGAGATATCGGGGTTCACAGGAACCCCCTATCTCCACCAGGGGATTTCCTTGGGAAATCCCCGGACAGCTAGGGGTTTCCTGGCTATCTGACATCATCACGCTATGCGACAGCAAGGGGGGACCCGGGGTTGGAGCCGCCATCCAAGATGGTGGCCCCCACCGGAGCTAGGCCGCACTTCGGCGCCGCAAGGAGCTGAAGTGCAACCCAGCGCTTGAGGGGTTAAAGCCAGGCACCGCTTAAAAGGGGAGACTCCCCCCTTTTAAGTGGTGCCTGGCTTTTGGCTCTGCTTCTTCCCGATCGGGAGGGAGAGGGATACGAACGGATCCCCCCTCCCTTCCAGGCTATCTCCCGGCATTGCCGGGGGGGGGGGTCGCCTGGAAATGACGTCATCGCATGATGACGTCATTTACGTTGGGAGGAGCTTGACTTCAGCGTCTGAGGACGTTGAAGTCAGAACGCCGCGGGACCCCGGACAGAGAAGTGAGTATCCCCGCCGGGGGTCCCGCCCAGCTGATGACGTGTGGGGCATGTCCTCAGCATGTAACGTGCATCAATGAGGACGTGTCCCACACGTCGTCAGCAGTGAAGGGTTACGGCATCAACCTGTAAATTATATATTATATTAGAATATACTCATGTTTCTTTTATAAAGAATTGTAACAAATCCCAAAATCCACACGAGCGAAGCCACGGGAAAAGCTAGATAGGAATATTTATCAAGCCTCAACTTTATCGCCACATCACTTCCTGCAGCGGCCACAATGTGGCAGCTTTCCCATAGAATATCAGTTGTGGCGGTCTTCCATAAACTATGGGTCCTGCAATGGTCACTGGTGCTGGTCACTTGGTTGGGATGGTAAATGGGAAAAATGAGCCTCATATGTCAGAGGTCCCATAATCTGTGTGCGGTGATGGTCACTTTGGTGGTTGGGTCTTCCAAATCTCAGATGCTCCTGCAACTATACCTGGTTTTAGTGGCCTTCCATAGTTAGAGACCTCACTTGGAGTACTGTGTGCAGTACTGGAAACCGTATCTCCAGAAGGATATAGACATCTTAGAGAGAGTTCAGAGAAGGGCTACTAAAATGGTGTACGGCTTGAAGGAGAAAAGTTACCAGGAAAGGCTTAATGATCTTAACATGTACAGCTTGGAAAAAAGACGAGACAGAGGAGATATGATAGAAACATTTAAATACGTAAAGGGAATCCACAAGGTAGAGGAAGGGAGTATATTTAAACGGAAACAAAGTAGCAAAACAAGAGGACATAGTCTTAGATTAGAGGGGCAAAGGTTTAAAAGTAACATCAGGAAGCATTATTTTACTGAGAGGGTGGTGGATACATGGAACAGTCTTCCAGTAGAAGTGGTAGAGGCCAAAACAGTAATTGAATTTAAGCAAGCATGGGATAGGCATAAGGCTATCCTAAACAAAAGATAAATCCAGGTAAAGTATCCATGTAATTGGGCAGACTAGATGGGCCGAAAGGTTCTTATCTGCCCACATTTTCTATGTTAGAGCCTTTCTCCTGCTTTAATCACTGGTGTTATCGCTTAGGTGTATTGACCGTACACATCTTTGGGGTCTCTGCAACTATCCTTGGTGTTGGCCCTGTGGCTGGAGGAGCACTGGTGTCTCTGAGCCCAGACCTCAGTCCCTGAAACTAGGTCGATGTCATGCGTCACGGTCAAGCAAATCTTGACAAATGGAAGATTTAGGCGGAAAAAATTCAACAGACATGTCCACTTACTCCGCGTCCTACATTCTGTGAGTCATTTGTCAACTCGATAAACCTCAACGCCTTGCGAAAGTAAATAATGAACCTTCTACAAATGTCTTTGAGCCGAGGACATTTACACAACATAACACGGAGTGAAGTTACGATCTCTGTATCTCTCCACCAAAAACAGACAAAAACCACGAAAAAAAAAACCATTTACTTCTCAAATATTTTAGACATGATAATCATCGAATACTCGTAATAAAGATGGAGTCGATAACTTGGCATGTCAGCACTGGCCGCCCTTTCTGGGTGATGGCGTCTGATTTGCATACGGAGCAGTTGTCCATGTAATGGCACAATCAAGCTACAGCCTTGTCAGACCTAAGCGGGCCCCACCGAAGAGCAGGCCACTAGTGCCGTTGGTTGTTCTCAGGACCCTCACAATCCTCTCTGTTTCTCTCACACAGAGAGTAGCTGACGTCACCCAATCGCTGTAGCAAGTGTTCTCAGAGAGGCAGCCAATGGATCAGATCTGTGCATGCGCGTGCAGCTCCGATCCACCGCTCTGCACAGGCGCTACGGAACCTGTGCGAGTCCCGTAGCGCTGAGCAATTAGCGGTTCCCACTCTATGCAAGTCGTGCAAAAGCACAAATTACGTTACGAAACTTCAGGGATTTCCAGGTTCGGGAGTCTCTGAGCCGAAGAGGAGGAGCAGCACGCGGCAAGAAAAAGGGAGCAAAATCACTCAAAATAAAAAAAATTATAAAAATAAATTATAAATAAGAACATAATTGTGCAGATGCAGAGGTGCACTGTCAGCAGGATCTGTCCAGTTATTCAAGGGCTGAAAAAAAGGAACTCTATTTTTTCACAGAGTATCCCTATTGTGTCGTGTAGTGGTTTTTTTTTTGTTAAAAAAAATTATTAATTAATTTGGAGGGCGGGATTAAGGAGAAATCCCTGAAGTGTCAAACCTTCTAAATATGTGCGTTTTCTTGTAAAAAGAGATGTGTTTGAGTTGAAAAGCTGATGAGGAAACTGCAAGACTACATAGATGCTAAAAGTATTACAATACCGATCTGCCAAACGAGCAAAACGCCGAATTCATAAGACGTGAGGGGAAAAAAATGAGAGAGTCGGAATAACGCTAGGTCAAAGAGTAGTATGGAGATTCAATGGGTCAAAACGTGCCAAGAATCCCTCACAATTTATTTAATCAAAAGAACACATATTATATTATATTAGTGCAGCAACCGCCAACGATTGTCAGGAGATTATGGCCGACAACCCTCTAGGCACCTTGAACAAGGGGTCCACATCTGGATTACCCTTGCTCACTATGAATATACAGGGTAATCCAGACGTGGACCCCTCGATCGAGATGCTTAGAGGGGTGTCAGATATACCCTCCTGATGAGGCCTAATGAGGCCGAAACGATTGTCAGGAGATTATGGCCGACAACTGTCTAGGGACCTTGAACAAGGGGTCCACATCTGGATTACCCTTGCTCACTATGAATATACAGGGTAATCCAGACGTGGACCCCTCGATCGAGATGCCTAGAGGGGTGTCAGATATACCCTCCTGATGAGGCCTAATGAGGCCGAAACGATTGTCAGGGGGTTGATGCACCTCTCGCGCAGGAATGACATCCTTGGCATTTCAATATGGCTGTCCTCTCTGGGTGATAGCATCTGATTTGCATATGGAATGGCTGTCTCTGTAATGGCACCATCAAGCTAAAACCTTATGAGACTTGAGCAGACCCCACTGTAGAGCAGGACACTAGTGCCTTTGCTCTTTCTCAGAACCCTCACAAACCTCTTTTTTTGCCCAGTCACATTGACCAGGTTTAGCCTCGTTGGGTTGCATTGGTTTTCGGTGTGATTTCATTGCAATGTCGAGTGTTTATGAACATGGGCTATAGGAACGTCCAGCATATATACATCTGATTTTGACTGGCAAGACCGAATGCCAGTATCGCCCTTTGGCCATGCTTTCCAATCGATCTCCTTGCATACCTCCCAGTCTTGGTTATTAGACAAGTGCAAGGTGGAACCATGTTGGAATCTGAGCCATCATGCTGCAGAAGTTGGCAAACCTGGCATTCTGTGGCCAAATTGAGCCAAGTTTGAATTTGGATGTGTTCAAAATGGCTGACGTGTGTTTGTGTATGAAAGAGAGATCGTGGTGGCCATCGGACAGTCCTAGCACCAAAGAAGTGGCAGCCATTCTGAGCACGTGCATCACTTCCTCCCAAACCTTGCATTTAGCTCAAAGCTCAGGTCGTCTGTCAGAAACTTTAGACAGAACTTTGTTCCTTTTAATTAGTAATTAGTAATTAACATCATACAGTGCTGTATTGTTATCCAACCCCCCCGAACAATATAGGCCCGTGTTCCCCTTGAAAAGTAAATATCGGAAATTCTGCAAGATTCCACAGATGTAAATACCAGATTACATCTTGCTCATGCCAGCGCGTTTCACCATGCTTTTCCCGGCACAAATAAGCTGGAGAGTTTGGAATTTTGTAGGCCACGCCAGCTAACCCTTTGGTTTTTTGGTTTTGCCAGTCAGACACTCTACTCGTCCAGACCACTTTATCTCTTTAAAGTGGTCAAAATATGAGAAGTGCCCCCCCTTCTCCCCCAATTTGGCAGAAAAGCTGTGTGACGTGTAAAGGTTTGCTCCACCCCACCCAGCATCACCAGCAGCCGGGATTATTGAATTCCCAGCTGCCGGTCACCAGATCGGTCACTAGTGATGTCAGCACACAGGGGGCATGCCGATGTCGCCCTAGGAGACCACCTATGAAAGCAAGCAGTCTCCGAGAGGCAGCCGACGGATCAGATCTGTGCATGCGCGTGCAGCTCGGATCCATCGCGCTGTGCAGGCGCTACGGAACTTGTGTATGTAAAGTGTGTGAGTCACTTATGCGTTTGGGGGTTCCTACGTTACACAAGTTGAATAGGAGCTGAAAAGGAGGAGCGGCGCGTGGCGAGGGACAAAAGGCGATCACCTAAAACAGAAAAAATAATAAATAATCGGGCAGAGGTTGTCAGCAGGATCTGCCCAATTATTTAAGGGCAAAAAAGGGAAACTCGATTTTTAATAGTGTAACAAGAAGCAGAACATGAGTGTCGGCCATGGTCCTAGAGGGTTTTAAGCTCCAAGGCGACAATATCATACCAAAGTAGTCTGAAGCAATAGTATGACGCTTGTCCATCTCCTGGACCTTCAAAGACATTTCATGTTATAAATAAAATGGTTTACTATCACACTCCAGTCTTACGGTAATGGAATCCATTCACACATGGGGCTCAACAGCATCTACCGTGAGAGACACAATGGTGCTTCTAAGACCTAAGGTCTACGGCCAAGCTACAAATGGTTGAAACCACTGTGCATGATCAAAAACAATCAAGGTCGACTTCCCATTATTGCACACAGCCAATATTCATTTTTCAATAGTTTTTTTCTGGCAAATGTTGGACAGTGGCCAAAAGAAGGCTATAATAATAGGCTAAGAAAGATGGAGAACCAATGTTGGACATCTCTGATCTACCTTGGACCCTCATGCAGTATTCAAGGCCTATGAACAGAAGTTATTTCCCTTTATCAACTTCTACGAAACTCATCGGGGCTGTAGAGCAGGGATCTCAAACTCTGGCCCACCCCCAGATGCTTTTTGACTACAATCCCCAGAATGCTAATTATTTGCATAGAATATATGGCCAGAGAATCCTGGGAGGTGTAGTTCAGAAATATCTGGGGGGCCAGAGTTGGAGATCCCTGCTGCAGAGTTGTAGGCCAATCACAGAAAAAGTGTCTCCGTGTTGACCATCACATACACCCATTCCTTAACCGATTCTAAGAACAAGAAGATTGAAACAGAAATGCATCGAGATGCTGGTCAGTTGTACCCATTGACTTATTTCACAATAAATGAAGAAATATAAAAGTAAATGACACTGGGTGATATTCCACCAATGTCGTGCTTACGTGACAAAAGCCTCAACAAATCAGTTGGCCAATGGCTCTATTTTCTGATGACAACAATCTGGTATTCTCAGGATCAGTTGGGTGAGTTTGAGGTCAAAACGATGGTCAGGGTTGCATTAACACTCTTGGATAGACTAATGCCTTGGCATTTCAGTTTGGTTGCCCCTTTCTGGGTGATAGCAGTCTTATTTGCATATGGTAACGTCTTCTCTG